>JAWWMO010000174.1:36118917-36199066 GCA_035047845.1 Dendrocincla fuliginosa
CAGGAGGGAGCGGCGGCGGGAGCGGGTCTCCCCCGCCCCGGAGGAGCCGGCGGCAACGCGGCCAGGCCGGGGCCGGGGTCCCAGAGCGGCGCCCCGCGGGTCGGGCACTGCAGGTGTGGGGACTCGGCGCCGTTTGGTGGCGTTCAGCGCCCTGCGGGGCGGTGGGTTTAGACGAGTTTTATTGAATTTATGGTATGTTTCAGGAAGCTGGCTAATCTCTGGTCATCCTCATGATACCCCCAGGTGTGATGTGTGTAATGTATTCCCCCTTGATGGGAAGGAAGAATGCACCATGTTTGCTATTCAAAAGTCTTTTCCATGTGAGGAGGGTTTTGCAAGAAATTGCTGATGTGTTTTGTCTGGCTGAGTTTTATCAGTGATAGCAAGGCAGTATTGGTGCTGTAGTTTAGATGTGGTGAAATTGCCTTGATTGCTAAATATTACTCTGAAAAGCAGTATTTATAAACTACTGCCACATCCTGTATGAAATGATCCCTAGGTCACCCCTTTTAAATTAAGGTAGGCATTCGGTTTAACCTCTCTCCAAAGTATTTACATGCTGTACTCATTCAGTAAAACAATGGATAGTTTCCTAAACAAGGCCCGTTCTTGGCAGAGATGGGATTCTGTTAATTACTGAAAAAATATACTGCTTCTCTCAGTATGAGTGTTTCCTTTCTTTACTAATATCTCCTCAGGTGTGTATTGGTAGTTCATTTAGTTTTTCTAGTGTTTTCTTTCTTCTCCATTAAATCATTTCCCACCAGAGTGTCATTGAACAGTCTTCCTGATTCCATATAGATTAGGCAATCTAAGTCCAACTCCTTTCCACGTCAGCTTATTTCTTTTCATTGTCTACTGACAGTACCCAATCATTATTAAATATTGAGACTTAGCTCATAACCAGTGTAACCTTTTATTTAGCTCCAGTTGTGCGGGACATTCCTCATCCCTGAGTATGTGGGAGTTCCTGAAGTTTAATTCCGTTACTATATTCAGCCAGCATTTTGACAACTCAACAGCAAAGGAAACCCTTTTTTTACTCTTTCCTTCCTCCTTTGACTTCCCTAGATTAGTAAGGTTGCTCTTTTAAAATCCCCGATCCTGAAGTTGAACACAATGTTTTATTTTACAGGCCACATAGACATACTTGTTTCATCTTTGGATGAATTGCAATGTGTAGTAATAAGAACTAGAATACAAAAATCACTGATAAATAACATTTTGTCTGACTTTCATTAAAGCCTTGTCCATAGTCAGAACAAAAGTAGGAAGACCAAGGGTTCCAATTATGTGAGTGGTCTTCATTTGCTATGTGTTTTTGTACAATCAGTTTATAGCCAGGAAGCTCAATAAATATATATATATAAAATATTTGTTCCTGTGCTGCACCTGCATGTGCCTCTTGCCTCTACCATTTAGCCATTTTTTAATTTTCATTAATGTTTTAATTCCAGTTTAACCCACTTTGTTCTACATTTGGTGAAGGGTGTAGAGGGGAGGCCGTGTGAGGAGCGGCTGAGATCACTTGGTCTGTTCAGCCTGGAGAAGAGGAGACTGAGGGGAGACCTCATTGCAGTTACAACTTCCTTGTGAGGTGAAAAGGAGGGGCAGGCTCTGGTCTCTTCTCTGTGGTGACCAGTGACAAGACCTGAGGGAATGGCCTGAAGTTGTGTCAGGGCAGGTTTATGTTAGATATTATGAAAAGGTTCTTGACCCAGAGGGTGGTTGGGCACTGGAACAGGCTCCCCACGGAAGTGGTCACAGCACCAACCCTGCCAGCATTCAAGAAGTGTTTGGACAACATTCTCAGGCACATGGTGTAACTCTTGGGGATGGTCCTGCAGAGGGCCAGGAGCTGCACTCGATGATCCCTCTGGGTTGCTTCCAGCTCAAGATATTCTATGATTCTACGTTTAGTACACACATAAGGTGTCATTAGGTCTCTGCATCCCAAAAATCAACTTGTTTATATAGTTGGACAGTGCAGTAAATTATTTGCATATAGTTCTATGTAATGTTTATTTAAATTCTTGGTAAAGCAGTTCTGTAAATAGGCAGTCGCACATTTCTTCTTTTCGAGGAGCTTAGAAGCCTAGAATGTTGCAAACCGTTCTTAGAGTGCAATAACTAAAATGCTTCTAAGGCTGTAGACATTGACTGGAGTGGTTTCAGCTTGAGAGATACACATCTCATTTGAATTACAGCTGTACTGCAAGTACAGCTGAAACTTAGGTTGTGTTTCTGTTTTTATAATTTGCGTGTCAGAGTGTGCATAAATATTGGTGAAACCTTTGACAAACTAAATTGAGTGCTTGTATTTATACTGGAGCAGTAATTATGTTTAAAATATGTTTTATATTACTGCATGTAGATTCAGCTGGGTTGGCCTCATTGGAGACCTGAGATCTTTTTATCCACGAAACAGGTATTGCAGGCTTTGCCTCTCTGAGTGATCTCAGCCAGTATCTGAAGAGACATCATTTAGGGGTGTGACTCAAAGAGGGACAACTTATTTTAAGGTGCCTCATGCGGTTATGCAGCCTGCAGAGCTGACATGTTCTGGAAGCAGCTCCTGAACCATATCATGTGGCAGCGTGAGTCACACAGGCCAATCACAATATGAGTTTTCTCTCAGATATTTATCTGTGAGATAAATAATGAGGGTGAGGTCTAACACTGTACCAGTGCATATTTAAATCACAGTAGTTAAACTGTATGTCGTCTGTACGCATGCCCAATCAGCCTTAGAGAAGAAATACTTTGTAAGGGTTCTACTTGATCACTCCAGAAGGTAATTTCTTTTGAAGGAAAGTTTGCAATTTCAAGGCTTTGTACATCTTCCCCAAATGATACCTTCTGAGGTTTTTGTTTCTAGGGAGTCTTCACTCAGAGAGTTTTGTAGGTGTTTTATAGATTGGGTATGTAGGATATGCAGGAAGCATATGCCATAGACTATTCTGAATAAAATTTCTAATGCATGGTTGACTGTGATGGGGAGAGTTGGGCTTGACAGTCCATCAGGATCCCAATAGTCTCTTCCAGTCTTCGGTTCCTAAGCGTATTTGTGATGCAGATATTTGTCCAGTGACCTGGAATGAGACAGCCTATTCAGTTCTGACAAACAGCCTTCAGTTAGTAATGTCTTTTCATTACTAAAATGAGCAAAATAATAGCAGAGATATGAAAGGCTTGCATCTTGTCACCAATTCCCTTGAACCATTTGATTCTGTATTCATAAAAGCATCATAATTCATGCGTATGTGCATTGATACATGCAGGCATGTGCGTGAGAATGCACAGAAAGGCACGTAAGAGTTGTATCAGAAGAAATGGAGCTGTCTTTGTAAGTAGAGTACTGATTATTGAACATAAAAGGTAGCTTGTCAAATATATAGAAGGAATGGGGGTTTGTCCACCCATCAACATGCACAGATAGCCTTTTGTTTGTTTACTATACTTCAGAGGTGTCTTTACATCTTATGTAACTTACATACTGAGATTAGTTCAGTTGATACAGTTGCTAATAACACCAAGGTTGTGGGTTTGATCCCTATATGGACCATCCGATTAGGATTTGGACTCAGTGATCCTTGTAGGTCCCTTCCAACTCAGAATATTTGGTGATTCTGTGGATTCTGTATACGCAAACCTCACTTCAAAATGTTGTCTATATCTGAAAACCAAGATGAGAAGAAATAATCTGTGTTTGCTAGAAACAAAACTCAGTAATTTTCTTTTTTTTTGACCTGAATTGTGCAAGCAAATGTTTTTATTACTACAAGTGATATTTTTAACACTGGCACTATTCTCAAAGCCAGAGTCCACAACTATGCTTGCATGCTTTTTGTAAATTTTTTTTTAAATTATTATTGGAACATGTTAATTTATTCTAGGGTTTCTGCACAAAACTGTGTTTGTGCTGCCATTTATATGAGCAAAATTTCTGGTTAAAATTTTGAGAGCTATCTTTGAAGCCAGTGGGGAAATACAGAAATGACTAGTGATACTAGTGGAACTCCTTCCTACCTATGTTAATCACCTGTTCCAATCCTATGAAAAATATTTGTCTCATAAATTGCAGATAACACATTTGAGTGCTACTATGGTTCTACCTGTGTTGCAACTTTTTTTTTTTTAATCTACTGTGGGTAAGAGCATTTGTGTGGATTAAAAAAAAAAATCTGGTCCAAAATATATTCATATGTAAAACAATCCAGGCCATTCATAGGAATATGTGCAGATACAATAGTCAGAACATCAGAAAAGGATTAACCATGTACAGAGGTCAGGTTAATAAAAGAATAATTAGGATTAGGGTCCAATCCTGAAATAAGATCATATGTATCAATTTGTTGTATGTTTTCCTGTTATATGTTGCTTTAAAAGTACCACAGCTCTGTCAGTACTGTGGGATAGTTTACTCTTCTCATGTTCTCAAGTCCTGCTTGAATATCCATATATATAAGACATGTTAAGCCTTATTTTACTCTTCTAGGATGGATTTATGCAGTTTGCTGATTTCTGAGCACGGTACTTACGATCCTTGGTACAATTTATGACTAAATTATTAAAATAGCTTGGAAACAACTTGTAAAGAACAGAAAACTTGTTCATGCTTCAGTAGTGCCAAACACAAAGGTGAAGTGTAAAACTAAGATGGAAGAAGAAAGGTTGTCTGTGCCATTGTCATTGTGTTGAGCATGGATAGGCATTTTGCCGTTGGTAGGAACAATGTTCTTCTGGTCTCCTGTGTCTGAGCTTGATTAAAACAACTGGCAGCATTTCTTAAATTGTTTCTCTTTCATGCCACAGCCCTTTCTTAAGTAGCTTTAAAGCTTCAGGTTCCTTCTGTCATGAGGTTGGCCCTTGGTAGGGGACCTCATTCTGAACTGGAAGGAGTTGTTCAGTCTTATCTTTAGTCCTTGAAAGGTTTGTATCAAAAAATTACTACATCAGCTCACTATTTCATCTTTGTCCTTCAAAATACCCAGACATCTTATTGCAACTCTGACTTCAAGAAGCAATATAAAATAGAATGTGCAAAAAAAATAGCCACATATTAAACCCAGTAAAGATTGCATAGATGGTACTCTCCCATTTAGTCATAAACGTCAGCCTACCTGCCATCCAGCAGTGAAGATCCCATTATACATTTCCATGTGGGCCCTTTTTTGTCTTAGTTACCTGGTTCATTCTTTCTCAGAGACCAACTTGTGCTGACTCAGAAGCCCCGTGTGCAGTGGACAAGCTGCGTGCAGCATTGCAGCATCCATGACTCCTCTGTCAGACTGACTAAACAGAAGCGTATTCCTGAAGAGACGTCACATGCCTGGTGGAGGTGAGAATGCTCTGAGACTGTAACGATTCCAAACAGATTCTCTTGTCCTGAGGATTGATCCTGGACTAAGCATGAGTCACTTAACTGAGAAATGAATTCTCAGTGTCAAGTCAAATTAGTAAAAATAGATTTGAAATTGCATATAGAAATCTAAACTTTGTATAAGGAGTAAACGATAGTACACTGAGGAAAATTATTTCTGCAGTCTACCCTTTTTTCCATACTTTTCAAAACATGAAAGATGTCTGCTGTTTAGTAAGCAGATTCTGATATCTGCTGTGCTCTTTTTAATACCCTTTCTCATTGTAAATTACATGTGGTATATTTACGTCCTGCAACTACATTTCAGCGGTGTTGTGTGGATCAATATTTATTTAGATTGAGATTAAGCTCTTTCGAGTAATTAACATGAACAGATTTATCTATTAAAGACCCACACTCAGCTTTCATTAAGTGCAGAATTTACCTTTTGCATCAGTGTGGGAAATTAGACAGGAGAAAACAGATTTCAATGGCTGCTTGTCCAGCTTAAGATGTGTGCTGATACTGCAGATACCCAAATACTTAGGAGTTTTTCATTCTGCCTTAAAGAAAAGGTCATGTGTTGTGGCCCATGCATTTCCCTTTGTTGTCTCTCCCTTCAATATGATACGATGATGGTATGGTTGTTAAATACAGGTCAGGGGAAAAAAGGTGCTCAGAGGCCACTTTTGCTCTTAGGAGCTTTATTAACCTTCTGGTTTGATATTGGGCAAATTTCTGATAGCGTTCAAATGCAGGAACAAAGAGGTGAGTAGATTTATGGTTATGAAAAAGTAACTGTTTACTCCTCCAGTTCCCCAAATCCTACAAAGAAATTAATTTGCCTGAAAATGTGAAAGCTGTTCTTTATTAGATAATTTGTGATTAGTTGAGTAAAGAAAAAAGTGTAATTTTACTCATGGGATGCATGCAAAAGAGTAGAGATTTTTTTTTTGAGTATTCTCTATTTTGGCAATAAACTCAGTCATAAATATATGCAGATCTGGGTTGGCTAGCTTTTAGGAAGTCCTTACTGATATATATTTCTAATATCTTTTTTTTTTCCCCTCACAGAAACTCTTCTTGATTCTTCCACTCAATATTCAAATCTACTACTGAGATCAACAAAAAAGAAATGATAAAATTTTTTCTTATGGTTAATAAACAAGGTCAAACAAGACTATCTAGGTATTATGAGCATGTAGAAATTAATAAACGGACAATGCTGGAAGCTGAAGTAATCAAAAACTGTCTCTCCCGTTCAAAGGACCAGGTAAGTTCTGTAGTTTTTATTTTGTCCACATCTCACATCTTTGAGGTTAGTAATTCTGAAAACCCATCAGTTTCCATTGCAGGTCATTATTTCATTTGTACCCAGGAAGAAAAAAAATGGAGTTTCTAGGTTACAGATTCAGTCAGGTGAACTGTTATTCTGCCCTGAATAAATATGTTTTTCTAAGGCTTACGGAGATTCTGGAGTTTTGTATATCACCATCATGAAGATTCCTCTTGTTTGTTTGAAAAGCTCAGAAGCCCAGAGAAAAATCCTTTTGTCCTTTTTTTGCTTGTCCAGCCTGTAGATGTGGATAGAGAGATATTACCCCTGCTTTGCCACAAGATAGTAGGGAGAGTACTGACAGCTCCGCATTTAAACAAAAAACTTAGGATAGAGGACTCCAGATTACGAAAACGATCTAAAGCACAGGGGCATTTGAAAACACAATTTTTTTAGGCCTCAGTATTAGACTTTTTTATTCAAAAAAGTGTTCACGCTTTCTGCAAGAAGGTCAGAAAATTCAGAAAATTTCTTCGATGAAAACTGAGATTTTCATGGCTCACTTAACTGAGCCATTGGTTCTTTAAGAAAAGCACCACACTTTTGCACATTGACTTGAATTAGAGGAGAAATATGTGACTTTGGCTGTGAATGGAGTTTTTTGATTTGTGTGCTAAAGTCAGTGTCGTTATTATTCTTGTGCAGTATTTCATTCTAGCAACCCTCGTTAAAAATAGCAGTTCTTGTGAAGTACCTGAGTGCGCTGACTTGCCAGTGGCTAAACTAGTGCCTGACGGTGCTGTTGCAGGGGCATTTCCGATGGCAGGCTGGGCGCAGGAGCTGTCGGCGCTGCCGCTGCCATTTCGGGCCCCAGCAAGGGACACCAAGGAGGAGGCGGTGGCATCTCCTGAAGCGGCGTGTAATGGCGCCCTCTCCTGGCTCCTGTCCTGCTGGGAAAGCCAGGCCAATTCCCCTGCGTCTGAAAGTCCAATAAACTTAATTTTTACTCCAAAATAGTGAGAATTTTTTAAATAGGAAAATGACCTTGGGGGATCTTTCTGGAAGGGCTTGCAAATGAACATTTAGGGGAAGTATTGGGTGCCTTATAACCCCAAACAAGTCACTTCAGTTCTGTGTGTTCCAGTTTTGCCATTTAAAAAGTGGTGGCACGTTTTCTGCCAGTAGATGAAAAGTATTGTGGGATAGTTATCCTACTAAATTTCTTTTAAGTCAAAATTGTTTGGTGGATCTTGGGAAATCCATTGTTCTTTGTGGCTCTTACAAACCTGAAAGCTTAGTCTCTGAGCACTGTGCTGTATATTGTTGTATGCTTAAATGACAGCTGCTGTGTTTGACTCATTTTGCTTCTGCCTAGTGCTCTTTCATTGAGTATAAGGACTTTAAGCTGGTGTATCGACAGTATGCAGCCCTTTTCGTAGTTGTTGGCATCGACCAGACAGAGGTAAGAACTTACTTAGCCTCTTGTAATGAAAGCTCACAGGCAAGAGCTCAAGTCTTTTTCCAGTATGGCATTTTTCAATAGCAGTTAGAGAATGTCAAGGAGTCATTGTGAAAAAAAGAAAAAGAAACTCCAACCAAACAAAAATGCCCCCATATTTTTGTTTCTGTGAAATAAAAAGAGGTATAAAAGCAAATTAAGTATGTTTGTCTTCACTCTAGCGGTAGACATAACTTATCATGAGGTAGTCTTCCTGAGCCTTGTACTGATTCTGTTTTCCAAATTTATATTTGATTAAACACAAATTTATGTGGGGCGGGGTTTCTCAGCAAGTGTTAGCATTACAGCCAGTCAGCTCTCTCATCTGTGGTGACTTCCCACTCTTTTTAACCTCCTTAGACAAAAGAAAAATCCCCATACTGTCAGCTAGAAACATGCCAAATTTATTTCTTTTTTAAAAAGGGGTGAAAAAAGAAAGGTATCTGAAAGTTGGCAAGTGCTGTTATTGCATTTGTTCAGATTGTGCCTGTGAAGCTTTAGTGCTTACACTGATTTCCAGTTCTCAGGAATTTATTCAAAGCTTACTGTTGGAGACCTTAACAGGGTGGTATGGAAGGTAGCTATTGACTGCCACAAGTCAGGGTTATAATGGCATGCAATTTGGGGCCAATTATTTTGTCTGTACTACAGAAATAGCCCTGCATAGCCTGGCTCTGTGCTACAGCTGGCTGGTGTGACTTCAGCATGGGTAAGCGTAACCTAGTTAGCTGTATCTGTCCGTGTGCCTGACCTGGGTGATGGTGGAACAAAGGATGCAGTGGGATGGCAGCATCCCGTGTGAGACAAACCCACTGGGTACTGCAGTGCTGCTTTGTGTGGCTGGCCTGAAGCTTCTGCCCTGAGCACTGCCCAACTCTTGGCACCTCTGCTGGGTAACCACACCACCTCTCGCTGTGATGGCCTGAGCTTCTGCACTTCAGGTCTTATTATATTATTGAGTTGCTTTTCATTCACCACAAACTGAATTCACACAAACAATACTATCGCATTTTCTAGATTTTAATTTAATATTCAGATGTTTTTCATTTCAGAATGAGATGGCAGTATATGAACTAATTCATAATTTTGTGGAAGTTTTGGACAAATACTTCAGCCGAGTGGTGAGTGAGACACTGAAACTATTGTGAAACATTTTTTCTCTTTCAAAGCTTTAGTGAATGTGTTATTGCAGGAAATAAATCAAAGGAGAAAATATTTAATATTAATTTAGAATTTTGAATAGTATAAGTATTATGGGAGGGAGAGGAAAGCAGGATGAATTGATTTCTCAGAGAAGTGTATGTGGACCATAAATTGTCAGACAAGGAATACCAGAAATATTTCTGTTAGCAAAGCATGCTTTTATATACTATGGTGTTTCTTTGGGTCATGTACTCTTAAATTAGTTATAGGCCTTTTATATGCTTTAAAGAAATAAAGTGGGTTTTCTTTGCAGTTCTTTTATGCAGTTTTTAGTATTACATTCCCCAGATGAACTTCATTTTTGATTAAGATGGTGTAAGCATTAAGCAGGGAACTGACATCACTCTTACTGAACAAGATCAGAGGGATGAAGCAGAAGAGACCTCAAAAACCAGTTTATGCTTGTACTTCCCATACTGTTGTTATGCAGCAGTGGATGTCTGATAAAACAGCTATTACAGAGATAGTAATTTTGTTAGGGATTCAACATCAGACATGGCTCCAGTTAAAATGACACTTCCTTTTGGTGGGAGATTTTTTTGCTTGCATGTTTTTACAGTGTTTGAAAATGCAGCATTATAATCCTGGTTAGAACATATGCTACTTAATATAGGGTTTGTAATAACCTTGTTACAAAAAAAATTGACTGAAATCATACTTTGGCACAATTTCGGTTACTCTGTGCTGAAATGTCTTGGATATCCCTCTCAGGAAAGAGGACTGCATAGTGTCCTCCATAGTCCATGTGCTTCAGGGTATTACATTGGTAATTGTACATACAAAGGATCGGTGTGGAGGGTTTGTAACTGGTTTCCCAGTCCTAGTACCACAGCAGGCATGGCAGACCTCTGTGAATTCAAGGACATGCTTGAAAAAGTCATCTGGACCTTTCACTGTTTAGATGCCTGGGAAATGTTTTAGGCTGTTATCTCAACTGACGCTGCACCAGCCTATTGAAACTGCTGGTACTAAGTATATCACTTTCTGACTGCACTGAGCTCAGAATTTCTCTCTTAAAATTGCTGATTGCAGTCCCAACCTAAGCAGTGATAACCAGGAGTGAAATTTGATCCTGGCAGCACAGGAATGCACAAAAAATTTAGTCACATCTTACTTGCCTAATTGAGCTAATAGTTGCCAACCACTTCTCAAGTTTTATTTTCTTTGAGCAAAAATAGAAGTAGTTCTTGTACATATATATGTACTCTGTATAATTCCTTGACCACACATGTAACCCAACCACTGATAGTTGTTAGAAATTTGCTGAATTCATCATACCACAGGGTTTTTTTGTATTTTCCATAGCGTTTCAGGTTTGAGACTAGAGGAACCTAAAAGGGGAGTGGTTAAAGAAATCTAATGGCATTCAGTGATCCTATTTTTAGTGGCATATAACACGATAAATGGCAGAGCACTGAAGATGAGGGCTATAATCCTAGCTGGCATTTCTGGCAGTAACCATAGAGCAAGAAATTATAAATGTGTACTATTATGGATTAATGTTTAGGATTTTCAGAATTCTAGCAGAATCCCATATTATGATGATGACAACAGGGACAGAACACTGGGAAAGGAGAGAACATCTGTCCTGCTCTAGAAGGACATTTTGTCATCTATTATTTTTAGGCTTGTGAGCTTTAAACATTCTCACGTACTCTATTTTTATCTAATGGAGTTTGCAGAGCTTGAATTCAGATATGAGAGCAAACACTAATGGAATTAGGGGGAAAGCTTTCAAATTTGCTTCTGAGATGCAATTCTGAGTCCCCTTCACTTTTATATGTCTGCCCAAGGAAAGCTCTGCTTACTGTTCAGAATTCCAGTGTCTTCAACTGCTTTTTAATGCTGAGGAAACAAACTGATCAGGTTCTTAAAATACAATTTTTGTGATTCATTACAAACTTCTAATAGAAGAATGGCACAGTCAGTCAGCAGAGGCCTGTAGACTAGAACTAGTTCCAGGTTAGAGCATTTTTAGACCACAAAAGTAGTAGCAATTTTACCAGTAAAACTTTACCAGTTTTACTCTGCTTTAAAACCAGGGTTAGACCATGAATGAAACCCATGTTAGTAAACTAAATTCCCGTGGTAGCAGATAAAGATTCCCCTCTTTTAGCAGAGACTGGGGAACCTCCACCCAACTGTGAAAGATCTTAACTGCTAAGGCTGTGATTAATTGTTTCTAAGTTTAGACATTTAACTGAGGCACCTAAGTTAGAAGTTTGGTCATCCTAAGCTCCCATTACTGGCAGTGGAAACCGATGAGTATCTCGAGAAAGTGAGTCATACCTCAAGTGTGCCGAGTCAACTGTTGAAGATCCTCATCTCTTCTGCTGACTGCAGAGAGACCACAAGGGTTTCTAACTCAGCCATTTTGGTTAAATGAATACTACTACTTGGGGTAGATCCAGGGCAAAAATAGAAGGGAAATGATGACTGTATGAAGAATTGTGCTGCTGAGGCTGGAGGATACTTAGCACTAAGGGTCCAAAGCTTGAACTTGCCTTACCTTTCCTAATACATGCAGCCACAGCCACGTGCATGTACCATGTAGAGCTTTCGCTGTTAAAATAATCTGCAGCAGCATTTTTAACTGTGTAAACTTGGCATTAACATCCTGTTTTTGCAGAAGGAGGAAGAGAGAATATAGGGCTGGAACTGCCACGATTAGAGCTGCTGGCTTTCCAGCCGCTCACTCAGATGGGACTGCATATATTCAAATTGTTACTTGTGGGTGACCTCAGTGGTTTTTTCTAAGTAAAACAATAGCTCTGATTACACAGGCAGATAACACATGTAAGGCAAAGCAGTGTTGCAGGGAAGAGCATGTAGTTGTCCAGACCAGAACAGAAATCTAAATCACACTAAAGTTTTCTGTAGTTATTTTGAGGACTTTCTTTATCAGTTAAAAGGGATGTGTAATGTTTAATGATTATGAAATGAAAGTTCACATCTGAGATGAGAGATCAAACTGTAACTAATGACTGTCTATCTCTTTCCCTTGCAGAGTGAATTAGATGTATCCTTTTCAATATTGGAAATCCATTTGTCTATCTCTTTGGTGTATGATACAGTTCATGCTGTCTTCATAGCACTGACTGTCAGTCAAGACAATGCAGAGGCTTAACTAAGTTCGCACTTAGAGTAAGTAGCACCGTTTTGGCACCTTTCTGAAAGCATGACTGATGTTCACAAGGGTCACCTATTTAAATCCTCCATCATTAAGATAAGCCTAGTTCCATTTAAAGAAAGACTGGGAGAGCTTGCTTCGAGAAAACTAAATGAGTGAAAGGTTACATTCATGGGGAACTTCCAGGCTTAACTAATTATTACTTCAGGCCTTCACTTATTCTCTTTAAGTTTACAATAATATGTATATTGAAATTACTGCAGTAATAACTGAATATTACAGCTTTGTCTTGAGTCAAATAGCACCATTGTAAGATTATGTTTGCACTTTGGTATTGTTTCATGAAAGCAAAAGTTGAGTTTTACTTTCTGTATCTATGAAAAGAGAAAGACCTGGGAGGAGGAAATTGAGGAAACCAGGCATTGCCACAGTTACTGTTTTCTTTTTTCACCCCTCCCCTTACACAGCTGTATTTTCATGTGTATGATTTATTAAAATATTACTTAAAACTAAACCCAAATACAAAAAATACTTAAATACAGTCCTGAACAATTAAACACAAAGTAAATAAAACACAATACTGGATTAAAAGAAAATTAAACCAGGGGAATGTAGCACAAGCAGTCTTCATACTCAGTTCTTCCAATCCCACTGCCTTCTCACTCCAGCAGTTCCTGGAATGCTTATGTTTGTTGTTGGTTAAATGCAGATCTGCTGGTACAAAGAGTTTCAATTATATATCTGAAATACCATTGCCATCCTGGAATCAAGTACTGTCATGTAACTTGGATTATTCATTTTATTTAAGAATTATCACTTATGAAGAACATAGAAAAATCTTGTAATTTTTCTTGTAGTTATTCTTCCTACTTTACTAAAAAGGGAAACCCAAGCCAACAGGAAATAATTTCACTTTTGTTAATATTTTAATGCTTCCTACATAATGCTTCGTTCATAATGTGTAAGATAATATCCCCACCTGGGATTAAACCATTGCCTTTGCCTGTGGTCTCACACTAACTCTTATATTCAGTACAGTTAGCTTGGATGCAAAGTATCTAATGAAGAAAGTACTGTCTGAATGTTTCCAAGTAGTATTTACAGAATCTTTGTTTACAGAGTATTTGGCAGGAGTCTGTAACAATTTCCTGACTGCTATTATTTTTGTGTACAGATCCATAGGAAGTTTATGTTAAAAGTGATAGTAGCTATTCTATATAACCAGTAGTGTTTACTAACATAAAAAATAGGAAATTACTTGAAATCAAACCCCATGTAAAATAGACCATAATTACTCCATGCCCAGTTAAATCTAAAGGCTGAGACTATCACACAATTGAGATATCCTTGGAGCCCACACCAAGCCTGCAGCACGTGCACTGCTTCTTTCAGCTTCCCAGACACAGTTCATTACCCCACTGTTCCCTGGCAATGCAGCTCCAGCTGAGGCAGGACTCCAGCTTTCATTTAGGTCTGCACACTTGAGTTCACCCAGGGCACCCACACTGGAGCTTGTGTCATGGCCTCAGGCTGGAGCTGGCTCTCAGGAAGGGCACCCTGGGCACACAGCAGGGATTTGGGTCCTATGTGAATCCTGTCCAGCAGGATTCATACATCATATTGACATGTATGACATAGGCGTGTGTGGTATAACATCTCTAAAATTGTTCAAATTGTTTTAATATATGGGTAAGTAGTGTTGTTGGCCACTTGAATGAATGAGTACTGAAATTGTCCTAGGTGTGTTGTGTCCTAATGTGTTAGTAGCACTGGACAAGCCTCACTGTGTATAAAATAAGTAGGTGAGATTTTTTGTAGTTCTAAAACTCCAGTTGGATGGTGTATGAACTACTTTCTTGCTATGATAATAAGAGACTATAGAAACACAAGTGTTACCACAGCAGCTTTATAGGGAACAAAATGCTGCTAAGTATGACAATTTCTTAAATTACAAAAGGTGACTTTTCTATTGCTTGAACTGGTGAAGCAAAGTTTACTTGGAGTCACGTTATTAACTTCCAGAAGAAACAGATACTTATGTTCCCCTTGTGAGAAGGGAGGGGGGAACAGGGTACTCTGGGACCAAGCATTTGAAGAATGTTGTCTTGATCCCAAGAAGCCATTACATTCCACTGCAACTAGCTGCTGGTGCTCCTCCTCGGATAGATAATAAACTTTGATACAGGGAATGCCTGCATGTGAATCAATTTTATTCTTCAGTCCCCTGTGGAATAACACTATTAATACAGTGCATTTAAGGATTGAGAAAATTGAATGACTAACTTATTCTGAGAATTTATAACGATACTATTCAGTTTGCACAGATACAGAGGAAGTTCATTTTATAAGTTATAGTGATTATTCTATGTAACATAAGTAGATGAAATGGAAACCTATAAGGATTAGCTTAAAATGAGCTTAGTTGTTCTAGAATTTCACGGAACTTGAAGGCATCTTTGTCTCTTCTTTAATATCAGCTTAGTCATTTGAGGAAGAAATGGTTAGAAAGCATTTCATGGGTTTCAGTGCCTTAAATGTGCCTGCCATTAGATAGGCTGAAAGTTACTGAATGTTAGCAAAGTTAGGTCAGAAATGTGTGACTAGAATAAATAAGCAACTCTGACTAATCTCTAGTTGAAGATGAGTGTCCAGGATGGAAATTAAGGTTTTGTAGTGCTGTATATTCAGTAGCAATCCATCTACCTCATACATACCTGTGCTGTAATCTACAAAGCCTTTGTTTGTACTCCCGGGTGTGTTCCATGATCACAAGGTTTTGGCTGCATTTCAACATCTTTGAAGCCTGGACACACCCTTAATTACTTGCCTGGAAAACCTGAAATCTCTTAAAATGTCTCTGTATGAAGAAGCTATTTATCACATGCAAGTGCTAAATGTACTTTTTTCCTTTCTTCCTTTCTTTCCCCTACCTTGCTGTCTATATAGTGTTCTGGGGAAGGAGACAAAATGCTTGTCACATCGACTTCCTCTTAGTATGTATGTGTCATAAAAACTCTTTGTGATAGTTGAAAGGACCATTAATGTCTTTAAGAAGGGAAGCTCCTAAAAGTTACCAAAAGCCAGCACAACATTTAAAATGCCAATAGCGTAGGTACCATTTACTCCTGCTGCTTAGAACACAGCCATGGCAGCACTGCCAGAAATCTGTAAGACAGAACCAGGCAAGACTCACCTTTCCCCAGGCTGACAGGCAGAGATCAACACGTGTTTTCTTCTGCATACTTATTTAAAAAGTCCTGTCAGCTTCTTCATGGATCTAGTGAAAGTCCCTTAATCCTCTTTTGTGGGCAGCCAGGATTCTTACTGGAAGCAGGACCTTAAATGACAACTCTGGGCGGAGCACACGGCAGTGCACACACTGAATACAGCTCTTTCCTGTTGCCAGCTGCTCAGACTGGTTTGCTTTGGGGCTCTTCAGCTGGGTGTGGATCTATGACTTCAGGGCTTTAAACCCTGAAATTTGGGGTCACTTGCCAAACAAATGACAGGTGGGGAAGATGAGCCTTGCTGAATATCCGAGATACATCCTCTCTCCCTGGGCAGACCATTCAGATGGGAATGGCTGAGCTGCGTGCCCACGGTGAGATGTAACCACAGCACAGGTGAAACTTACAGGAAGGGGAAAAGAGCCAGCGTTGCTCCCTGTACAACTCAGCTGTTTGCCAAGGGCAGCGTGCTGAAGGGAGGTGGGAACAGAACTGAGGAAGGAAGCTGTGATGTTAGCTTGAGGACAGAGGGTGAAGAACACTTTGGGACCTTCCAAAATCAAGTTGGTAGATCTTTCCAGAATTGTATTAGTATCCTCATTCAAATGGAATGATGACTGTGAGCTTACCAGATGACAGAGGGACAGAAATCATGCCACCTTTCTGCAATGGAATAGGCCCTTTTGGAAATAACCTGGAATGGCCCTGCAGGGGAATTTGCATCTCATTGAACTGCCTTGGGTTTGAGTGGAACAGCTGCAAGATTTTTTTGGTGGTTTTGACATAGTATCAGCTCTTCCAGAAATGCAGCAGGTGAAAAAGCAGCGTCAAGTGTGATTTAAATGTTCTCCTAAACAAGATGATGCAGAAAAATAAGATGGGAGTGGCAGGTTGCTGCAGCATTACTGACCCCGGTTGATCCAGTTGTCTCGGTTTTAGATCCTTGGAACTGTCAAAGGAAGAGGAAGGTCTGGGCCCTGCCATGGGAACTGGGGTACTGTGAATCAGTGGAAGAGTGTAAAAATTAAACGCCAGGAGGAGTTGGCTTTATCACTTGTTGAAACATGAATGGAATGTTGTCTAACTTCCTTTACAGATCCTTTAGCCTAGTGCAGAGCAGCGCCAGAGGTGAACACTAAGCAGCAAAACAGCTGTCTTCCTAAAAATTCTCACATTACTGGAATAGAGAAATCCTAACTTCTCAGATTAAAATATTTCTGTAAAGGCTGATTTACTTGAAAAGTGTATCATAGCAAGAAGTTTGTCTTCAATCTTTAATCTGCCAAGCAAAGTAAAGCTACTGCTTTTGTCTCTGGCACCACAGAAACAGTGGCTGTTGAAGTTGTAAGGACAGCACTGCTCCACAGCATGGAAAGGCATGAGTTTGATTTTTAGAAGGAATTTTAGGCCTATAGTCAGGCACAGGAGGAAGTTTGGTATTTAAAATACAACATTGAATTAAATTAGATGGTTAAGGTTAGGTCAGCAAATTAAAAGCTATCTGATGCACTGTGGGCATTCCCAAGATCCTGTAGACCGCTATGGTTTCTCACATAACAGTAACTAGTAAAAAAATTGGGGGGGGGGGCCTGAATTCTGCTCTTACACGTAGCTAGCCATGCTGTGCTCTTGGTCAAGCAGAATACTTCTGCTGGAGCAGCAATACTATTGCTTTTCCTTCTGCACAAACACACAGTAGCACTGAGTTCAGAGCGCTCCGGGCAATTTGAAATGCCAGGGGTGACAGCCTGCTAGCTGGAGCATCAATTTGACCATTCAGCCTGAACAGGTTCAAGCTTCTGCTTTTCAGCTCTAAGAAGGGTGGTCACACACAAGGCTGACATGAGATACTCTGTGCCCCTCCTCTTGCTTTAGTGTATGCAGCGGAAGCAATCACCAAGACAGGGAGAAAATGTTAAGCTTCTCTCATTGCCAGGTCAGACATTCATACTTAAGAAGTTTTACAGACAGCAGGAGAGCCTTAAGTACAGGGGGGCTTGTGCAGGTGCTACCAACTCAGCTAAGCTTGCCCACAGAGAAAGGTGTGTTTGGAATTCCCCAGGCTGCAGACAGACTCAGCCTCTGTCCTCCACAGGTTTCAGGCAGGTGGCATCTCTGCTGCTGTGACATTTAAAAAGAGATCGAGCCAGTCATCAGTACCTGAAGTAATGACTTAGGCTTCTGAATCCAGAGAAAGGATCACAGAAATCTCCCTAGCTGCATTCCCAAGTATTGGCTTCAGCCCTGGTTCTCTAGAACCTGAAAGTTGTTCGATGGGTCTGGCTTTTACTACTCATGGGGAAATAAGGCACCTAACTTAGATTAAGGAGTTCCCTTCTCAAAGCCACATGCTAAAAAAGTACACATGGAGATGTTCAATGTTAACATAAATTCATTTTTTGACATCAGCCTAAGATTGTTCCCTTTCATGAGCTTGTGCCATTGCAGCTCCAGTGATTTGTCTCCCCACCACTTGCACTTACCACCTAGGAGGAACAAATATATACAAGTATGTGGCTCCTCAGCTGTTGTCATAATACAGAGTTCAATACTCCCACTGTTCCTGCTTTTTGGCAGAGCACTGCAGCTGACTGCTGAAGTCAGATCCATTAGAACTTATGATTGAGTCATGTTCAAAAAATGAGAGTTAGTTTTATCACACTGAACAGAGGAAAATGCCTTCAAAAACCTGGTTCGTGCAGCTACACTAATTAGCAGGGAAGTCCACAAACATAAATACAAGGACTAGAGCAAAACCAGGCTGTCTTCCTGAGTTCAATCCATAGTGTCAATAATAGCATGATGGGCAGAGAAGGCACTCGAGACTCATACCAAAGTTGGGAAGAAGTGTTGAGAGATGTATTTAGAAGTTACTGTAGAGTATCTTGCTAGCTCCACTGCAGTAGTCCTCCAGACACAGGCAAGAATTAGAAGGCACAAAATGAAGGCAAAGTGGATCTGTTGAGCACAGCGAAGGACACATTTAAAAAGCAGCAACAGGTGGACAGTAAGGCAGACGAAGGGTTATTCACGCCTCTGCATATGTATGTGTGTGTCAGTGAGGAACAACAGATGCATCCAGCAGGCTGTTTTTCTGTGTCCGTTTCCATTTCAGGTTCTGGTGATAAATGGCAACATACAAGTGTTTTTTCACTCGTACCCCTTGGCAGTTGTTCAGTGGATGCACCCAACACTCGTGTCTGCAGGAGTGCACTCATGTATCATGAATGCCCACCACTTAAATATCTGAGTAGGGCCTGTCATCAGGGAGTTTTGAGACAGATGCTCTTAGATAATGTTAAGGAAAGACAGACATGTCCATATCTCACAACTGTGATACATGAACAAATACATACTGCTTATTTTCCTACAGGTGCATATTAGAGATTATAAATATATTTTAGAAAGTATTTAAAATATGAACCATTTATTTACTTTTGCTCTTCTTAGGAGATTTATTGCTAGATAAATGACTCAACTTTATGTATCAGCCTATTCCTCTTAAGCTATTTATTTTATTAAGCAGATCAAATAGAGTTAAGTAACTTAGGGTAAGAAAATTTTGAGATTCCAATTTTTAAGAATTTGGCAACAATTTTTCTAGGAAGAATGCAGAATATTTGCATTCTTCACATTCAATGTTGTTATCCCTTAATAACATTTTATATCCACACAATACATGATACTCAGGCAGACAGTAATATTAATCATCTACATCTAAGTTTAGCTTGCTTTTACTACTGTCTTCCAGAATGGGATACTGCTGGGGCTTCAACTTCTCTACTACAAACTTCTGACTGCTCTGTGATCAGAAGAAAATGTCAGTTAAACTGGTTCCCTAGCTCTATGAAAATAAAGAGCCAAATAAGTCAGAATAAATTAAGAAATACCTATTTTTGTAAATTTTAGTTAAAGTTGCCTACGATTTCTTCTGCATTATCTTCACATTGTTCAAAATACGCTTAACATGAAATGTTACCAGATCATGTTCAATTTGGACAGAGTGCACATCATTTTGGATGAAATGGTGCTAAATGGTTGCATCGTGGAAACGAACCGGAACAGAATTCTTGCCCCTCTGTTTGTGCTTGACAAAGTGGCAGAAAGTTAGGAAGACACAAGACTGACTAAAGTAGTTTAAAAAAGATGGAGAAGACATCAAGAATATACTGAGATTCATTTTTTGATGTCACAAGACTGACTCATGCAATATTCAAATTAATTGGAAAGTATTTTCCGTTTCTCCTATACTCTCTGTACCCAGTGGGAAAGATCCAGCTAAACATGTAGATGCCTTCAGATGCAGCTTTACTGACCCAGCAGAAATCTTTCTAGCACGGTCAACGATTTTAAAATGGACTGAGGATGAAGATATGGAAACTTACCGACTAGGGATCACTTTGAATTACATAACATCATGCTAGACCTAGAAGACAGAAAATACAGAAATATAGGTTCAAACTGAGTTTCAGCCGTTCCCTTCAGCACCAACTTGATTTATTTTCCGTTCTGTAATTTTTATGATCACTTTTATACTATTCATCCTTCATCAAAAAGCTGGTTTCCCTCCCTTTGCCATGCAAGTCATGGATACAGAAGTACAGCTGTATTCAGTATTTCTGCATACTGTGTAAGATGTAACTAGAAGTATTTAGCACTTAAATATTATGACAGTAATAAAAGATTATTAAAATCAGAAGTTTGATATTTTATCATGTTGGCTTCATAAATTACACAAAATCTTTTTCATTTTGGCATACCAGTGTATTTTTTTTCTCTTGTATATGCTATCCATGCATCAAGATTAAAACTTTTACAAAAGATCAGTAATAAGATATGCAAGTTTTTCAGTACCAGGTAGGTACCGAAGCAAATCTCCCTTCTCGAGCAGGAGGCCATAGCTACACTAGAGCTGCGTTCAGGCATACAGCAGGCTGACTCACACCTGCATACAACACCGTAAGTCATGGAAGAGTCAGCAATCTGAGCTCACTTCCACTTACCTTTTTAGAATTAAGTTATCTGGCTCCTTCTTCATAACCTTCACCTCAGCCCTAGGCATAACTTGAGAGGGAACAGGCATATTCTGTGTGAGCTGTATGTGTGAAGGCACGTACTGGTCATATAAAACTGCACTCAAAACCCACAGTCTAAGGAGCAAAGAGTGTTGTAAGAGTTGTCCACATGATTTTAACACAGTAACACATTCAGCCAAACAAGATGACATTGGGTCTGGAGCAGATCATTCCGCAAACCTGTCTACAAGTGTTTTACTGAAGCACGACAGGCACAGGAGCGGGTGACATGGTGGAAATTCCCCTCCAGTTCTGCACTGGGGATAATCTAAAACACAATGCTGTAAAGTCCCATGAGTAACGCTGTGAAAAGAGGTCTGGCATCAACCTCATCTATTTGTGCAAGGCAGAATCTTCTGGCAAGCCCTCCCTCCCGAGAAAAGGTTGTTACCAAAGAGAACTGGTACAGAACAGAACTTGCCACACAGATTCAAGCAAAATAGTACTTTTTTCTGGTATCAAGTACTTTGATATCTTTAAAGGCTTATTGGTCATCTCACTTTACCTTACTATAATCCACTTTTTGCCAATAAATACCACATACTGAAACCAAGACAGCTGCTCCACCTCAAGTAGAGCTGAATCAGCTGTACCATCTGATCCAGATTTTATTCCATTGTAATGAAGAACTTCAACATCAAGTCACATGGGCTCACTGAAGAGCACCAGAACCTGCCAGACTGGTTCTTAGAAAGTTGCACTGTTTTAAGAAAAGATTTGAACACAAATGAATTTGTGAAATCAGTAGTTCTTTTAAACCTTTAAAAAAATATGGCACATTGTTCAGAACACATACAAAGATTTAGTAAGTACTAATGAAGTATTCAGAGGAGACAGTTTTATATGTTGCAAACATTTTAATGATTGATTACTTTTGAGCTTACACATTGGGTGTTTTTTTTTTAAACTTCAAACTGCAACAAGTTAAATAAATGTTTATAATATACAAAGAAAATACAACCAAAAGTAAAACTTGCTTTAAGTGTGCCTTGCACTAGGAACCAGTGTTTTTTAATAGCTTTATTGTTGAGCTGCACAAACACACTTAAGGATTTGATCTTTATAGCAGGGCATTTGAGAAATCAAAATATATTCCCACTTGAAAGAAAAAGAAAAAAAATGGTTGTGCATGATTATATGCAAAAACCCACTAAAATACTCCAATAGTGCAGGCACCATTAAAAAAAGAAAAGGCTGGAGATGCCCATTAACTCTAAGTTTTAAAGGAAGCAAGTTTCTGACCAGTTAGCTTAAAGCCAGCAAAACAGGGATCAGTGATGGCAACTGTAGTGTACAAGGTATTAAATGACAAACTTTACACAATACACTGTTAGAAATTTGTATCAGTGAACACTGAAAATCTGATGATCTGTTCTTTGGAACAGTCAAACAGAAACACCTTAATTTCCAGTTGTGCAAGCCCTTGAAGCATCACACAGTGTTCTGTGCCAATTTCTTGCTGGCTGTGTAGTTACAGGGATTTTTTTTGTCATTAGCAGCTAACAAACATTCCACATGTTCCTAAAGCCTCACAGGTGAAAAAAGGCAAGTCTCATCAGAGCACAGCGTGGAGATCATATTTTTTTGCACACAAACACAAGAGGCTTCGCTAGTATCAAAATACACTTTCATGTTCCACATTGCGGCCAGCGGCTCAGTTGAGATGGAAGCCTTTCTCCATGGTAGCAGCCAGCAGACGCTCCCTCATAATCTCCTCGGAAGAATACTCAGGCAACTTTAGGTAATGCACACACGTATTCACAGATGGATAACTTGCATCTGTAGCATCAACCTGAGGAAAAAAAGTAACGCTTACTGCAGTTGTTCACAGCACTCGATATGGAAGTTAGAATATATTAAGTCCTCTATGGCACTTACTGCATATGTAACACCAATTGTCAAGAAATTTGCATCAGTAAATCTACTTATAAATAAATGTGTCTGATTTATCTGTACATTAATACTTTAAAGGTATGAACTATTTTTATATATGAAGTCAGAGAACAGACCTTAAACAGAGGTTAGTACTGAAAGCTAGCATAGTGCCATAAATTAAAAACTGAAAATAAAATAAAAATCATCATTGTTAAGACAGAAACTATTCAATTCAAAAGCCAAAGCAGCTGGTTTCAATGGTGACCTGAGTAAGCTGTACCTTGCGTACAACAGTGAGCCGGGGATGCAGGTTGGCCAGTCCTCCTGGTGGGAGCGTTGAGCAACCAGTGGTGAACTGGAGAAAAGCCTTCCTCTCATCCGAAGACATACCACACAAGACTCTCACAAATCGAAGGAACCCAGGGCTTAAAATAAATTAAAATAATTAGTTCTAATAACGCTACAGTAGACTGTGTGGGTTTCTTTAATTCCTCTTATGATATTAGAATTATGATCTTTACTTGTGTTTAAGCAGACACTGTAAAATTCTAGGGCCTATTAAGTTAGGAATAAAACATCTTAAAATCCATAAAAATACTTCTTTAATCTCCTTGCTGAAGAATGTAGGTACATACTTATCTTGGAGTGTTATTTGGGTATCTTGCATATGAATGGGTAGAGAAGTAGACAGACCTCGAGCATTCTAAGAAAGGAATCCAACTGCGTATAATCTTTAAGACTTTCTGTACCACTACCGCAGTATGAAGTCATTTTCTATGTGATTTCATGTCTATTCTGGTTTAGACCCTCATGAAAAAAACAGGAAAAATCTAACAGACTACAATAGATGTTCAAGGAGTCCTCCACTGCTTTCATCCCTACCAACCCAGGGAATGAGGGGGAGGAGAGGGCATGAAGGAAGCACAGCCTGCTGAAACATTCCCTCCGGTATCAGGCGCTGTAATCTCAGCTACATTTTTGCATGCAGGGCAAGGTCAGTGGAAGAACTTGCTCCACACAAAATCTTAGACTGACTAGGATCCTTCATCAAGCTTATATAACACAGTTCCAGAAGTAATTTGTATGTTATTGCTACCAAATAAGACAAGCAGCAAAAAACCCCCAAACCTAACAAACCTCAAAACACCCAGACCACTTCCTGATAACCAACCATCAGTACATTTGTCCCCTGCATAGTATGCTTTCTTTTTAAACTATACTTCAAGAGAAGGAAGGGCCAATTAACAACTGTACCCAACTGAAAAAAAAGTGATAGCCACCACACATGAATAAAAATTCTTAAAATGCTATTTTTAATAGTCTGCCATTACTTTTTCACTAGTTGTTTGCAATTTAATAATTTTTTTATTCTCTCTCAAAACAAAACTACCATGTACCTTCTAACCTATTTGTTGCAACATACATGATTATTTCATGCAGTTTTAGACAATCGCTGTTCAGTAACCACCAATCCCATCCAATCTAATGAACATTCTGGACATTTTGTCCATAACTTAAAGTTATATTTTAGCTAATATTTTAAAATCACTCAGAATGTAAGTACCTGTCTCTCGTATATCCCAGTTTGGGTTCGGTATAATTGATGATGTCCTCAGCTGCCCAAGAAGGCGATTGATTTCCACAAAGAATCATCTGAACCTCTTCATGACTGAAGGAACTCAGCTTCTCCATTGGAAAGACTCTATTGAAGCCATCTTTAATTTGTACAAGATACAATTATAAGCATGAGTTCAAACAATGTTTATAAAATAATGTCAGCATTTCAATTGTGTTTTACTCAAACCATAATCAATCAAGTTTCTTAATTAAGGTAAATGGAACCTCTTCAAGATGAAAAATGGCATAACTAATGCAAAGGTATTCTGAAATTAGTATCTTATCTGTTACATTCTTAATTAAAAAGTTTATTACTGAAAGCCATTCTAAGCCCTTACTTTAAGCCTGAACACCCTAAACACCAATTACCCCACCTAACTGCATATATGTTCTATGTCTAATTACCTCTGAATGCCTCCATTTGTTTCTGAATACCAGTATGCATGCAGAAGTCAAACATGAGATCTACATACTCTTCTGCATTGTCCATTGTTACAGTCTGGAAAGATAATAGATAAACACTGTAAGAATTCACTGTGCGTTAGAGTTACCACTGAGACTATAAAAATTTAACTGCTGGTTAAATTGTAAAAGCAGGTTGTTTCCTTACCTCATCTTCACCACCTGGTTTGAGATCCACAGCTGTAAACCCATATACTTTGGATGACGGGCAAAACTGAAAATTTAGACTTCAAAATACAAAAACAGTTAATAACTGCAAACAGTTCTGCTACTACTTTTGTAAATACAGCAGATTTACAACCTGTATCCCCCTCGCCCAAAAGTATCTCATTAGAATCCAAACCATTGTTGGTGGAACATTTTGTACCAGTGTTCATGTATACACAACAGTACAGAACTAAAAGCAATTATGGACTACATAGATAATACGAGTTCCAAATGCATGGTATGCACATGCATATGGTTACCCACTACTTATATGGATTTGATAATTGAAAATTTCATAAAGTTAGATACCTTTAACCTGTCAGGTTCAAAACTACTCAAACCATTTAATTCAGTTCACAAGCTCAGAAAAATTATTTCCATTAATTTCCAACACTAGCAGTTACCAAGTCACTTAACATATTAGGTATTTAGGGCCTTCTGGGGTGCTACCTGCCTTCTCTCCATAACAAGCCCAGCTAAAGCCCACAAGACCTTTACTATTAGAGATTATTGAAAGGAGGCTACAAAGAAGGTGAAGGGCACAGAGGGGAAGCCATACAAGGAGTGGCTGAGGTAATTCGGTTTGTTCAGCCTAGAGATGAGACCTCATCACAGGCTGCAACTTGCTTGAGGGGAAGAGCAGGGGCAGGCACTGATCTTTTGTCTGTGGTGACCAGTGACAGGACCCAAGGGAATGGCCTGAAGTGTCAGGGGAGGTTTAGGTTGGATATTAGTAAAAGGTTCTTGACCCAGAGGGTGGTTGGGCACAGGAACAGGCTCCCCAGGGCAGTGGTCACAGCACCAAGCCTGCCAGCATTCAAGAAGTGTTTAGACGACACTCTCGGGCACATGGTGTGACTCTGGGGATGTCCCGTGCAGAATGATCCTTGTGGGTTCCTTCCAGCTCAGGACAGGCTATGATTCCAAAGCCATAAACAATTACTGAACTCAGACACAACACAATCCTTGTGGCACAATATGATTTTAACAAATAACCCACAACATTAATGGTAGAAAACTACTGTTGTTTCAAGTGTTTAAAACTACAGAGGATGACATCATGACAGAGGTTTACACAGGTATGAGCACTTTGTCTAAACATTTACTAAAAGTTAATATATGCTCTGTTTAACATGGATTCAAACACTGCACTATGAACGCAATCTGAAACATCAATCTGTCCTCTTTTAAAGCCCTCAAAAAAACTTGATAAACTTCAACCATTAGCATAGCAAGAAAATTACTGAATCACACTTTTTTAAAGGTCTTTACAGGTATTTGCATTTCCACAGTCATACAACACTGCCATGTAGCCACATTTTGGTTTAAAGGTTAGGAAAAGAGAAAATCCTCAAACCAAGGAAGAAGAATATGGCTGTATCCCTAGAGATTCCCCCTTGCAGTGATGCTATTTAAAAGGAAGAAATCTTCACTTTTCATTATATGTGTTTTTTTGTCTCTAACACAACACTGTTTGCCTATCTACAAATAAATATGAAAACTTACCCCAAATCCTCTATGCTAAGAGGAGGCCCCGAACCTGATGGATTCTTCAGCATTAATTCCTGCAGTTTTGTGTTCTTTTCGTCTTCTGACAGATTTTTGTTGCTTAAAATTTGACGCCTTTTAATTGCAAGGTCCTTAATTTCTTTTAGAAACCTAGCTCTATGTGGATTTACTAATTCAAAGTCTTCCCACGTTAAAATTCCATTAAACCAGGCCGGAGGTTTAGGTTTTGGTGGATCAAGAATAAATTCTGATTTGGAGTCTTCTTCCAGACTTCCTACTGACAAGGAATCGTGCCCTTCTTCTGTAGAAGCCTCCGACTGACTTTCAGTACAGTGCAAGTCTCTGTCACCCCGTGATTCGTATATCAATTTACTCATGTTACTTTTAATGTCCCCCATACACATGAGTTTAAAAAAAGGCTTTGAAATGGGTAAATCTACAAGTCTGTTGTCCTGAATGCATTTAGCCAAGAAAATTCCAAGGAAATGAAAGAGTTTGGTTATTCTTTCAAGTTCATCACTATCTTGTGGGAATGGTGCTGTGAACAGTCCACATGATCTCTGTACATAGTAGCCAGGGGGTTTCAATCCACCACCAATATCAACCTGATTTAAGAGACACACAAAAAAAGGTAACATTGTTAGAGGTGAATTTAATAACATACCTGCACAGTCTAACTTCTTATACTCTACTTCTCTGTTAAAAAGAGGTAAAAAACCAAGCTGTGGAGCAGAGTGGTCATTCTTGACCATGATGACTAGCTTCCCTAATGCTCGTGTGCTCTTTATTCCTGAATATCTAGCTCGCTCTCTGTTTTTTTTTTTTAATTACACAAGTACCCAGTTTAAAATTCAAGTTAAATAATACCTGACGAGACTCATCATCTGGAAAATCATCATCACAAAGCCAAGCTCCCAAGTCTGTCCTCTGAAATTCTGCTGCAACCAATGCATAAAATTCCAAGGTAGGACCCAGGCCTGTTCCTTCCTCCCCTAAAAACTCAACCTAGAAAAACATAAGGAATGTTAATAATAAAAGAAAATCCTAGTGAAGTGACAGTGTTGGTTATGGAACAGGATATTCAATATCCTGTCCAGTACGTTAGAAATAGCTATCTAACCTTGCTCTGCTAGGCAGATATGCTTTACCTCTAGAACAGATTTTCTGTCTGCATGAATCTGCATGACATTTTCTGCCCATTCCATCAAGGATTCACCTCGCGGAACTTTCACTCTTTCATGTTTGAGGCGTCCAACTCTGAATTCTCCTGGATCATCACGTCGCACTGTGCTTGTGGTCCTTGTCCGTTCCACAGTGGCTTCGCGTCTGTTCTGCAGCCATACAATTGCTCTGGGAAAAAAAACACAATCAAGTTGTTTAAAACTTTGATGCCTACCAGCATGAAAACTGGAAAGTAACCACTAATAAAATGTTACTTGTTAATTACTAATTACCTCCTAATTTTTTTTTTTAAGTATAAACTGAAGTATTTATCCAAAATAGCTGAAATGCCCCAATATGGGCTGCTTCATATTTTAGGAAGTCAGAAAACTAAATGATTTTTGATATAAGCACCAGCTCCTGATGACAGCACCAATGAAAACAATACAGTTCTTGACCTTTTAATCACAGACACTCAAACCTATTTATAGACAAGTATTACACTTTTCATTGTACACTATAAGGCAGATGCACATCACCCCATTGATACTGACCAAGTTCCACAGCAAGGTTTATTTACTTACACACTCATTAGAGCAACACAGAACTGAAGATCCAGTTCAATCATACACAAATAAACCCATACCATGGAAGGAAAAACAGCTGCCTCTAACAGCAGTACTTTGATACAGAGTCATATCTTCAAATTCTTTTATGTATTGTTATCTATGCAATAATAAAATACAAAGCTACTGTCTGTTGTTGTTTTGCAAATATGGTCAAGTGTCATAACATAGACACACACAGAGTTCATATACAATGAGTTTTAAGAAATATTTCCATTATTTTAAGAGCTTAAGAAAGCTTTTTACTTAGAAAGTACCTAACATGCAATGTTTCCTGAGGGATCTCTTTAAAATACAGTTTTTCTAAAATATTACCTTTTATCAAAACAAACAAACAAAAAAACCCAACTAATGGTCAATCTTTCTGGACCATTTTTCTGTAAAAGTTAAATTTTTTACACAATAAAAAGTTTTAAACTGATGTCTTGCAAGAGAATAACTTTTCTTCTCCTCCTTTTTCTATCTTTTTAAAAGCCTCATTTTATACTCTTCATGAGGCATTTCTACTGCCAATTAGACACAACAGTAATTTCTGCGACTCTCTCTCTACACTTGGGTTTGCAAAACAAACAAGAAAAAGCAGCCAAAAAACCCCTCAGAAATGAATTCTTTTTTCTCATTAGATAAAAGTACACCAGCAAAAAGGTTTTACACTGTCTATATATTTTCAAGGTAATCACAATATTAAGGATTCTTAGGTAATGAACTCTACAGGATACCCTTAAATGTTTTGAAGTTTGGTTTTGTTGCAGTTTCATTGTGCAGTAATAGTAACTTTCAAAATAACATATTTCTGTTACATTTTTCCTGTTTTTTCAAGACTTCAGTGAATTAAAAATAAATGAACGAAAACAAAAAAAATTGCACAAACTATAAAGAGATACATGATTTGGTGTATGTTTTCAAAAACCATTTAATTCACATGATTTTCAGAATGTTTTCTATTTTGTTTCTCAGTCCTTTATGCAATGAACTGCAACCCAGTCAAATTACTGCCTGATAGGATTACCTAGCTAGAAGTACACAAGCACCTCTTCAGCTGAAGTTAAAAAACTAAATTTCTTGTCTTTCTAAACTTTGCCATCTTCTTCCTTGTACTATCCAAAATGCTTCACATTTGGAAAGCAAAATCTGTCCCACTAGGATAAGGTCCTTTGGTGAATCAGCAATTGAGAAACTATTATATGTAAAAAATAAAAAGGAAGCAGTCTTACTTTTTTTTTTTATTATTTTTACCTTGATGCTCCAAATGCTGTGCACGTGAAGTACAACTGCCTTGTTTCAAATGGAATTAAGAAAGGACACTTGCTCGTTAGTTGTTCACACCAGTCTGGCAAAGCTCCACTTGCTAGTGCCAAGGGTTCCTGTGGTTTAATGCAAGGGGGGACAAAAAAAACCAAACCAAACTGTTTTTAATATTAGACTCAGGTGGTCCCACAAGTTTGTACTTAACTATTACAAACATAATACACCCATTACATTGGGTGTATAGACACCCAATACACCCAAGTACAGAGTTTTCATCTGTGCTTGAGTAAGTTCCTTCCTTCTTAGCAACTGACACATTTTTTCCCCTTTTAAATGCTATCAGTATGGAAGCTGTATGAGGAATGGCTGAGGTCACTTGGTCTGTTCAGCCTGCAGAAGCAGAGACTGAGGGGAGACATCACTGCAGTCTACAACATGCCCACGAGGGGAAGCAAAGAGGCAGGTACCGATCAGTGACAGGACTCGACAGGAAATGACATGAAGATGAGTCAGGGGAGGTTAAGGTTGGAAATCAGGAGAAAATGTGTCACCCAGAGCATGGGTGGGCACCAGAACAGGCTACCCAGGGAAGTGGTCAAAACACCAAGCCTGAGAGTGTTCAAGAAGAGCTTGGACAACTCTCTCAGGCACACAGTGTGACTCTTGGGGTGTCCTGCACAGGGCCAGGACTCAATGATCCTGATGTGTCCCTTCCAACTCAGCGTATTCAATGTTCTGTGATTCTATGATTTTAAGTTCATTAAGTTTCTAGGTCTCAAGCGTGGACACAGGGTGCTTTGCCACAGACACTAAAAGCTGTAGTAAATCTCTGGGATATGTACTACTCAAAACACTGGGGAGATCTAAGAATCCAATTACCGGAAGAGAATTACTCCTGAGTTTTGCCCAAATGAGATTAGATACTACCCCTTCAATAGCAGAAGACACAAAAGAAACTTGGTGGTAGTAAAGATGATCCTCACTGAAATATTACTATAGTCCCTTCTAAAATATAGAATTTTCTAAAGTATAGAATACAGAAATTATTACTACAAGGATGTTCACAGTGCCTGACCAGTCTTTAAAAGAACATGAAACACTGAACCTTTTTTTTTTAAACAAAAAATTAGGGCAACTTAGCTGTAATAAAAAAAACCCAGACCTCAAAAAGCACACAAGGACTAAGTAAGCCAAGAATCTTTAAATCTTTGTTAAAGAAAACATAGTTCTAATGAAGAACTACACCTTCAAATCTTCCTTTTAATGCATCTAACCAACCTGGTACCAGTAAGACATTTTCTGAATGCAATCTTTGGAAGTTTTATGTAGAATGTGTAAGCAATAAAACATTTGTGAACCCTAACATAATCAATTGCCTTTTTTACATTATCATCAGGCAGACATACACCCACTACGTTGTAACATCAGTGGCTGCTGCAGAAAAAAATTATTATTCATAACCAAAATATATCAAGGAAAAAAGTTTTGTATGAAAAAGAACTGTATGTTTTAATTCAGACTATTCTTACAGAATTTACTCATCTGAAAGATAAAGAAGAATATGTACGAAACAATTAAAAAACCAAAATGACAAGAAACTAGTAATTTTAAAGAGTCAAACTAAGGAAGAAAATAACAGAGTCTTAAAAATAATATTACATTAACGTAATACCTCAATCTGTTGCAGAATCTTTGTGGTAATTTTTTTGCTTGTGAATTCATCTGGTGGAAAGTTAAACTGAGGGTGCTCATCTCCTTCTAAAAATAATCGAGAGAAAATTTTTCCTTTATTTTGTTTTCATTAAAATATTTCAGAAGCTCTGCAAAATAACTAACTTACCTTCCTGAGAAGTTCGTGCTGTGTAAGGGTCACTGGCAACTATATACAAAATTCTTAGTAACTGCAGAACATCTTCTACTCCACAGGAGTTCTGTCCACTGCCAGCTTTGGCCTGAGGTTGTTCTTTTGCCAAACTAAGGATATCAGAATTTTGAAGAGTAGAAATGGCCCCTTGACTTAATCCAGATTTTGACCCGTGTTCACAAAAATCCTGAGAAAAAAAAGAATTGCTAAGAATGAAAACTACTTATATTGCTGTCTTTGGGACTGTGTACTCCATGTTGATGATTTGAAAAAATCAAAATGGTTACTGTGTTAAAACTTAACACTTAGCCAAATTGTGCATGGTGCAAATCATGATTCAAATGCATTTCAACACAACTACATTTAACAGAAGACATTAAAATAAAAAGGCCAAGAGCAGCAAAACCTAAACTTGATATTGGCTTTTGAACATTCAACTTCCTTATCTGTGTCATAGCTCTACCTCCACAAGAATCTTGGAAGCTGCAAAACAAAGCACACAGCCATTCATAATAAAAAAAAGTTTGGATGCAGACATATACCTTGTATGCAGCTATGAGCTGGGAACAATTTCTGTTTTTCCTAATACTTTTATTAGTGCCGGTTAATTTCCAGTGGCGCAGGAAAGCTGAGTCTGCATTCTTCTGCAGGTAGGTTATCAAGTCATTCTTTGGTAATTCATCAGTGCCAAGGTACTGCTCCACATGCTCTACTGACCAGCAACCCTACAACAGGAACCACCAAATGTTGGTTTTTCCTGATTGTAAAGTCTTGAAGATTTCACATGCATTATATAATTTTTTTTTAAAGGAGCATGCATTTACAAATATACTCACTCATATTCCTTAAGTAATTGAAAACAGTTAGTTTTTTTAAATGCAGCATTTCAAAAACTGCAATAAGATTTCTTTTGCTTTTGTTAAAACAGCCATAAAACATAGAAGTAGGTCTTACCATTTTTCCACTTTCTTTTTCTTTATCAGAATCCTTCATTTCTCTGTACATGATTCTAGATATCAAAACAATGAGTTAGTATTTCATACTCACAGCACATCCTCTTAATTCTCAAGTTATACATTGACTTGTTAGACATTGGTGACATTTAGACAGTATTATGTAAATCAGCAACAGCAGTTGCTTTTTCCTGCACAGAACATCTGGGATACCCTGATGCAGCAGTTCTTAAGCTCTATTTTCATGATATTGATATTTTTCTGGCAAAGTATTTAATTTATGTTTCCTTTAGTGAGGTTTGAGTAATCAAACAACCTTCTTTGTGCAAACTTCCCAAATGAACTTGAGGTTTTTCACTACACATGCACCACCTCTTTGAACTTTTGAAGTCTTAGGGCAGCTTACTGTGCATTAACTTAGGATATACACATTTACAAGTATTTCTCATGTTTTCTAACTAGAAAACAGTCTGTTAAAACACACGGGTTTTGACAGAAGACAACTCAGAAAATAGGTGCAACATACAAGCACTGATGAAATCTGAAATGCAAAGCTAAAAATACTGCAACCCCCTTGTTGCAGCTCTCACTTTCACACAGGTTAGTCTCCTCGGATGACAAGTTACACTGCATAGTGAATGGAAAATGCACACAATCATAGAGTCCTACAATACCTGCCTATTACTATACAGCTATGAAGGTCAAATTAGAGAGAAGAGCTGAGGCTGGAAGGGACCTCTGGAGATCCAGTCAACTACTCCTCCTCAAATATCACATTTAAAAGGGATTTCCTGTATTCCATTTGAGCCATTTTCTTCTTGTCCTTTCACTCATCACAACAAAGAAGAGTCCACTGGCTTCCCTACTTGCTTCCATCAGATATTCATACACATGGGTGAGATCCCACAAACCTTTTTTCCTTCAGGCTAGGCAGTCCCAGATCTCAGACTCTCTTTGCATGACAGGAGATCTAAGCTTTTTAACCATCCTAGCAGTCCTTTGCTAGACTCATTGCAGTGTCCATGTCTCTCTGGGACTGAGGAGCCCTGAACTACATATGGCTCCAGGTGTGTCTCACCAGTGCTGAGCAGAGGGGGAGGATCACCTCCCTCAACCTTCCTAATGCAGCCCCAGGATGCTGCTGACCTTCTCTGCTACCAGGGTCCATAAATGCCTCATGTTTCAGGGCCTTTTTTGCCAACCTGCTTTCCAGGTAAATTGGCCCCAGCCTGAACCAGCATATGCAGAGTTATTTTTCCCCAGCTGCTGGACTTCACATTTCCCTTTGTTAAACCACCGCCAAGCTCCTGTCTCCCCATTTCTCCAGCCTGATGAGGCCTCTCAGAAAGGCAGCACAATCATCTGGTGCAACACTGACTCCTACTCAGTTTTGTCTGAAAGACTGCTGAGGTCTGCTCTGTCCCATCATACAGTTCATTAATGTGGATGTTAAACAGCACTGGACCCAGTATAAATTCTTGGGGTACACCAGCACCCCTTCACACCAGGACCACAACCATCTGAGCCTGGCAGTTCAGGCATTTTTCAGACATGATAGAGTCCCTGCTTTATTTGTCAGTGAGATGCTGAAAACCTTCCTAAAGTCAAGGAAAAGAACATCTGGTACTTTCTTCTCATCCACTAAGACAGTCATCCATAAGGCTGGTTAAGCATGATTTCCTCTTCATAAATCCATGCCACCTACTTTGAATCACCTTTTTGTCCTTCCCTGTTTGAAAATGCTTTCCAGAACTATCTCCATCACCTTTCCAGTGATGAAAAAGTGACGAGTCTGTTCCTTAGATCTTTCTTGCCCTTCTGTGAGGCAGGAGTGACACTTTTCTTCAGTCCTCAGAAATATCTCCCAATCACTACGACCTTCCAAAGAAAATAGTGGCCAGCTCCTGTGAGCGCATTCCACTGGGTCCCACGGAATGTCCTGTTTCTTTAAGTGTTCCCTAAACTTGGGCCATTCACATCCCTCACTAGATTCAACTCCAGATTTGCTCTGGCTTTCCTAATGTCCTACCTTCATGACAAAGCCTCTGTATTCCTCCTGCATCACCTGACCCTTCTTTCCCTTCTTGCATGCTTCCTTTTCATGCTATGTTGTTCATCCATGCAGGTCTCCTACTCACTCTGCCTGACTTCCTACATTAATTGGGATGGATTGTCCTTCTGAAGAAAGTGATTCTTGAAAAATCAATCAACTCTCCTGGACCAATCTTTTTTCTAGGACTATAACCCCATGGAAAATGAACAGAAAAAATTCTTTTTTTCTCAGTCAACTGCTTGACTTCTGAAATATTATTAACAAATCATAGTTAAGCATTAGAGGTTATGGGTTCTTTTTGTTTTGCAGGCACAGCAGTAGTTTTAAAACCAGTAAGAACATCCTGACAAATACAAAAAAAATCCAATTCTAGCATTGCTTCTTACAGAGGTGGAAGGAAAAAATTAACATTGTTTTACATTCATTTCCTAATCAGTCACATTGTTCTCTACACAGAAAAATAAACCAGTGAGCTTACGTGTATGTGGGCTCCCAAATACGTCTAAGTTTGTCGGATTTCACATTGCCATTACAGGAAAGCTGTAACAATTTCTGTACATAGTAAAAGATGGTAGATCGGAAGTTTGTTAGAGGCAGTTCTACTTCTCGAGTTGTTCCAAGTCCTGAAACCTTCAAGGTAAGTGCTAAACGTGGTGAAGGCATGCACTCAACTTCTTCCAAGAGTTCTGAATGAGGTGTACCTGCGTGTGAAAAATCATTGGAGCAGCCATTAATACAAAATATATAATACATGACAAGTTGGCTGAAACATCAATAAAGTGGCTCAATAAGGAATTGTAAAGACTTCCTACACACATGTCAAAGAGATGATACTGAGTTTTAACTATATCTAAAGGCTATAACCAGAGCTTTTCTTCATGTGAGTAAAGCTAACAGGAATTTTTGAAATTCCTATTTATCCTTACATCTTGTTAACATCTTCATATTATCACAGCACATGCATTATTCTTTTCACATGCAGTGTCTTCCTAACAGTTCTTTAAAATCAACAACGGTTCACTTCCATATGCACTAAAGCCTACTTATTCCTTTCTGTTATGAATGCTGAGTACATCCACACTGCTGAAGAGAATGAACTATGGAGCAAGATCAGGTGCTATGCTGCTGATCGCACAGACTGCTCCATTACTGTGATACCTTCCCCCTTGCCTCTGCCTTGGACTGTTTCAGCAAGCCCTCTCTAACCAAAGCTATTCTGAGTAGCTCTAAGACAGTTTAATCCCTGCAGGTGGAACCAGACATATAATAAGATTTATCACATCTTTATACATCAAGAAATTTCATTACATTCATTTTAAAAAGTTATCTGAGTTGAATTCATGAGTTTGCTTATTTTACAGAGAACTTAATTTACTTTTCCCTCAAGAATGCTTGGACCTGCAGAGGTAGATGAAACTCTCCTTTGAGCAAAAAAACCCACATAACCAGTCCAATACGCTTTTGAGGCTAACAGTGATAGGAATCCCAGTACCTTTAACACTGAGTTGCCATCCTAAAGCCAGATTAAGTATCATAAATATCTTGTTAGCATACCTGGTGGAGGGATTTCTAGGTCAGTTGTCTGTTGAACATTAGTGCGACCAGGTCTTGGGTCAAAAGCAGGAACCAGAGCAGAAAACTGCCGTTTCAATACATAATCATCATCCCATGTTCTTCTACGGCCTCCTTTGGTTTCATACTCCTCTTCTTCCTACAAAAAAATGTAGTTGCTTTTTAGATTCTGATACAAAGAGTCATTTTATAAAAAAACAAACTTCAGGAATACAGCAGTCACATAAACAGCAACTCAGCCCTGGTGAGGCCGCACCTGGAATACTGTGTCCAGTTCTAGGCCCCTCAGTACAAGAGAGATATGGAGCTCCTCAAGTGCATCCAGCTGAGGGCTACAAAGATGATTAAGGGACTGGAGCACCTCTTTAATGAGAGCAGGCTGAGATATTTGGGCCTGTGCAGCCTTGAGAGAGGTGACAGAAGGCACCTCATCAACGCCTATGAGGATCTGAAGGGAGAGTGCCAAGAGGATGGACTGAGGCTCTTCTCAGGGGTGCTGAGAAATAGGGCAAGAGAACAGGCAGAAAATGATGGACACGAAGTTCTGTCTGAATATGAGGAAGAATTTCTTTACTGTGTGGGTGACTGAGCACTGGAACAGGTTGCCCAGAGGAAGTGGAGTCTCCTTAACTGAAGGCATCCAAGAATTGTCTGGATGCAATCCTGTGCCATGTGCTCTAGGATGACTCTGCTTGAGCAGGGAGGTTGGACCAGATGACCCACTGTAGCTCTTGTCAACATTCTGTCAATTCATTATGTCAATTTTCTTTGAAAACTGACATAACAGAAATCAAAGCTGGCAGTCATAGAGAAACCACTAGGGTTAATCTTACAACACGTATATATACAGTTTCTGGAAAGAATTAAACTTTCCATGAAGCACCAGAACATACAAAAATACAGAGTATTGTAGACTAACAAACTTGATGTAGTTATTCCATGTATTTCGCAAACATTGTCACATCAGAAGTTCAAATAAATCAATGGCATCAATATTAACATACTAATTTTTCTGAAAACAAGAAGCACTTTTTTCAAAGTGTATACATATATTGATATATAACGTATATACATTTCATCCAGAGATTAAATCAAATACCGAAATACTAGAACTATTACGGGGCGGGGGGAGAGCTAATTTTCAGTGAGCCTTAGTAAGTATAAATTGCTTATGAATTTTCTATAACAAGCTTTTTAATCTGTTGTACTCCTCGACAAGCACATAATATATCAAAGGGAAGGAATAGTTCTGGAACCCAAAAAGGGAAAATTTTCTTTTCCAGACCTGCTTCTTGCTGTGTAATCTTAACAAAACTCTATTTTAGCTATTTCTGCTGCTTCCCATGAATAGTAACTCCATTTAATATTTTCTGAAAAGTGCTCAACCATCTACAAACTACCATCATTGTTTGCATTGCAGATCCATTTAAGCAGCACTAGCCTTTTCCTTCCTAACATTGCATATTTGTGCAGAAGGTGAAATAACAAAATATTTAGTAATATACTTGAGTTTCTATTAAAAGCATAACCACAGATTTAAAAAGCTAAATATTGTGGTTCAAATGAATCAGAATTTGCATATTAATTGCAACAGGAAGCTTCTGTAATTCCACAAAACAATATTTGCTTTGATTACATAAAACACTAAGTTATTATTAGGGAAATCTTATATTTTTCCTCTTAGATCTTGCAATATCCATTCTGATCACTTCAGAAGATCACTTGCTAGAAGACCAAGCACTGTTCCTTCCACTAAAGAACAACCAGAGGAAAGGCCGAACTTCTGACAGTGTAGTCAAGACCCACTGCCCCTACTCTGTTGTTTTTTCAGGGGTTTTTTAGAAGAAATATTTCCTCTAACAAACATTTCCTTCCTGCAGGCCCACAGCTAAACATATCCCAGAACTGCAGCATACAAAATGCACCAGCCTACCCACAAAGCTACACTGTTTCATCAGCCAGTGAACTAGTGATCCATCATTTCTACTGTCAACCTGTTCCCAGGATGATTTTAAGATGTTAATTCTGACCTATAAGGTCTCAGGGTGTGCTGGTGTTCAAAAACACTTTTCCTGGATTTTTGAATATATTCTAGAAACAAAATAAATCTAAATAAAATGGTTTTAATTAATTAAAATATTATAGCTAGGACTTCCTATGGCCCAAAAATATCTGTGGATTTTTAATATAGATATTAGTCAATATACCATCTATGCTAACTGTACCATACCATAACTTCTTCATATTCTTGATCTTCTTGGTTATCATCTTCATTTTCATCATCTTCTTCATCTGGTTCAGGTAGATCCTCATCATCATCTAATTCTGCCAACAGAGTACTAGCTCGGCAGCTATCAAGAAAATCTATAATACATATATAAATATATATATTTACATACAGAACAAAAGCCAAGAATAACTTTTAAAGCAAAATTTTTAAATTAAAGAACAGAAGCATTGAGAAGAGTGAAAACACAAATCTCACTTAAACAAGAAAGAGAAAACTAAAACATTGTTTATCACATAAGATTAAAAGATGTGTTAAAAGCATACACCTGCTAGAAAGTCTGTGGGTCTAGTCATTAGCGTAACTAACAAAAGCAGCACTTCATATTGGTACAAAGAAGTGATCAGCAAGAGTGATCAGCTTGTTTGCTTATAATAAACATTTTATAATTACACTTATTTTAAATTACTAAAGATTGCAAAAAAACGGTACACAATGGTTACTGTTTCTATGTCTAATTACTTTTAAAAACAGGTCATTGATGTATTTCCACTAAAAGTGTGTGGCTTAAACCTCAAATTACAATGTAAAGAAAATTTAAAATAAACATTTAACAGTGATATTTTTTAAGATTCAATTGCCAATTAATTACCGTAACAAGAAGTTGAAGGCAGAGACAAAGTTCAATTTCATCCACCTAGTACTAAGACTTAAAAAAAACCACCCCAAAACTAGAAAAGAAGTTCACAAGTGGACTGGGATGAAGCTTTCAAGTTTTACATTTTTCCATACATATAGAAACTACCTATACCACCCAAACACCCTCTGAATTGTTTCCCCCACCCACACAGAAACTTTAACATACTCTATTTGCTCAGTTGTTTGTGATGTATTTTAGGACTTGTCATCCAATGAAAGTATCAAATTAAATAAAAGAATAATGGGGAGATGGTATATGCAGATACCTTAACCAACTGCCTCCAAGCAGCTCAATTCCAATATCCATTGAAATTACCAGATACTTTTCAAGCAATTTCAACAGGCAACGAAAATAAAACACAATCTTAACCCAATAAAATTTTAAACAAATCAAGTATCTTTTCTTTCAAAAACATCTCAAAATCCAATCCATTTTACATTAGCAAATATTTTTCCATATCCAATCCAGGTTTTTCTTGACTTCATTTTATCAGCTTGGTTCCTAGGTATTACTGAGCTAGTTAGCTAAATCTTCTTCCCCAATAGTCATATCCTACAAGTAACTATTGTTCTAAAGTCTGTTTCTAGTGTACAGTGTCCACACGACTCTGGATGTTGTTCCTCAAATCATATAATTCCATTCTCCATGTCACTTTAATTTTTGCCTTCTTTCCAGTTTTTTGCAATTACTATTATGGCACTGAGACACTTGGAACCTATTTTAAGTGTACAACGTGCCTAATGGTGGATGTTTTTCAAGCAGAGCAAGGTACATCAGACTGTGCATGTAGCATGTCTATCCAACAAAAGAAGAAATACCATTTTAATTAGAAGCACATACGCAAACTACAGTAGGTACTAAATTTGATGAGGGAGAATATTTAAGTGCCTAAATAAAGTATATCATAAATAGCAATAATGTGGGATAGAAATTACTGACAATAAAGACTTGAAAATATAAGGAAATACTACTAACATTATTTTATTTACTGCCTTACAGAACTAGTAACATACGAACAGCTCAGCTTTCAAATACTTTTCAGTAAATAAACTACTACACAAGAAAATCATAACAGTGGGAGAAAAGGAAAAATCATTAATGGGAAGTCTAATGCTTATGTTCATTTAAAAATGAAACTTACCATATAAAGAATATTCTGCCTCCTGACCTGTATCGCTCTCACTAGATGTTGATGTTAGGCTAGTAGTTAGAGTATTACTAAGCGACTGACCAACAGATAAAACTGTAGTTGCTGTAGCTACATTGCTGCTGCTAGTAACACTGGATGTAGACATGGTCACTGTTGATGTGGTACCAGTTGTAGTCAGATTAGGAAAACTTTGGGCACCCATAAGAGGAGAAGCTATAAAGATATGGTAAGATAAAATAAATGATTTGATGACTTGAAGAGTACAAATTACATGCATGACTCCTGTGTTGAAAAATATATTTGGGATTGAAAAATTATCAGTGTGTTATTTTACAATAAAGAACAACAGACTATAAAAGGGAAGAGTTTCCCAATGCAAAAGTGCACCTTATAATGCAGATGCCCACTTCTTAGCTTACTTCCTTGTGTACATTTAAAATAAATAATCTTATCAAATAAAGCCCCAAATCCCACTGTAAATCTGAAATTACTTAATTTCATTTCCAACATATGAAAATAATTTCTGAAATCTATTACTCCAATGTTGCGGTCTGTCTTTAAGCCTAAAATGTAATTTAACCTCTAAACTACAATATAGTTATATTATACAGGGAAAACAATTTAACTATATATAAGTGAATTGAGAACAGAACAAACATGAAACTTTTGATTATTGTGCATTTTTCTAAAGTCCTTAAAGCAGCTCTGACTTATTTTTCACATAACTATTTGAATATATGTTCATCATAGTCAACAAACCTGAACTGACAGTACTGTGAAACATGGGACTTAACTTATTTTGGATGATTTATATAAATAATTTTCAGAATAAGTAAGCAACAACTAAGAGGTTACCTTATTGTACATTCAAATAAAACATAGTAAATGCATTTGTTAACAACTGAAACAAGACTGAATTCACTCTAGACTCAACAGAAGGAATTTTGGGTAGTGTACCTAACTAAGTTGTACCTATGTGCAGCTACATATTTAGACCTCAGTTTTCAAAACATTTTCTCACATACTTATCTTCAAACGAGGAGATTGATCACACACTTGCACATGCAAATTTGAGGGGTCACCTATACTTAGAATTTAAGCCTCATGTTTTCCAATCTATTTCTTTTAAACTCTATCAAATGCAAGATTTACAATTTTAAAGTACACATTTTCATTACTGCTGTTTATGTAAACTGAAACACTGTTTTCTTAAAAAAAACCCCAACACAACCCTTTGACTTTCAGACTATTATTACCAAAGTTTGCACTACCCTTCAAGAAGGGTACAACAAACATTTTTCCCCTAAGTGCATTTGGTAGCTTTTTGTAAAAAAAAGTTACCATTTCTGCTTTCCTTGTCACATACTGCCACTCCCCCATCCCAGTCCCCATCCTTTCGGAAGGTAAGGAACATTTTGCAAATAAAAGTATAATGCAGGAAGAGTGTGAAATAAAAATATAATAATGAGGGGGAGCATGAAATTTAAATCTAGCGTTGTTAATAAGTTTATGTTCACCTTCACGAAAGCACGGAAATGAAAAACCAAAGGGTTTTTCTTTTGTTGCTGAAGAAAGTAAGTTGTTCAGTATTCACATCTTCCACCCACTTCTAATTAATCACAACCAACTCTTTCTATTACACTAAATAGAAAAAGCCACGAAACATCGTGGCTTTTTGTTTGCTCTGAATTCAAGAGCAAATTGAAACTGGCTACCCTAGACACCACTTCTGGCAAATACTGATATTTTTCAATGCAACCAGTACAGCAAGGACAGAAACACATCACTAACCATGATTTCAGTCTTGACTTTTGGGGTGTTGGCAGTTTTTTTGAGGGGTGGGTTGTTGTGGGTGGTTTGTTTGGGGTTTGGGATTTTTGGGGGGATACTGGGAAGAGGTTTTTTAACCTGAACAGGCCAAAAACAAAATATTTTTTTTTAAATCCAAGCTTTTCACAATGCTCTAATAGATCTCTGGTGAGATTGCTCCAAGTTAGTCTTTGATCTCTTTTTGGGGTGTGAGTTACCATTTACAGTTTCTATTCATAGAAAATGTATAAAACAAAAGAATTCCTATATGATGTAAAGTATGAATATTTTAATCCCAGAATTAAATTTTTAATTTGCCCTGTTCTTATTTCTAACTTTTACAGTGTATGGTATCAAAAATTCATGAAGCCTATTAAATATGCTGTTGAAGTATTTTACTATGTTTTTCAAAGGTTCTCTGTTCCCCCTACACAAAACTAGTTCTGAACCAGAAGCACTATCTGTCGAAAAAGTGACTAATTACTGGAAAGCTTTCCTTCAGTATCTTATTTACATTTTTAATGCAGGCTGCAAACTATTCCAACTTGCCCCCCACCCCCATCCCAGGTATCACAATATGAATGTAAGAATACATTAAGAAAATAAACTCCCCAACAAAAAAAAAAAAAATAGAACATTCAGTATCTAAAAAGAAATTAAAAACGCTAAAGGCAAATACCATATTTTTAAATAAGGAAGCATAGAATCACAGATTTGTTAAGATTGGAAAAGACCTCTAAGATCAAGTCCAGCTGTTAACCCCCACTAAACCATGTCCCCAGGGGCACAACTTTTGAACACTTCTAAGTATGGTGATTCCACCACTTCTTGGACAGCCTGTTCTAATACCTGACGAACCTTCCAATGAAGACATTTTTCCTAATATCTAATCTAAACCTCCCCTCTCACTTCTTATCCGGGAAAAGAAACTGATCCCCACCTCACTACAACCTCCTTTCAGGTAGTTGTAGAGACCAACAAAATCTCTCCTGAGCCTCCTTTTCTCCAGGTTAAACAACCCTCAGCCGCTCCTCATAAGACTTGTGCTCCAGACCCTTCACCAGCTTCACTGACATTCTTTGCACCCTCCTCGAAAAGCATGAAAGCTTAATAAAAAAAGCTGAGTGCTTTTTTTCTAGCTTGGGTAATTTTACCTTTTCTGACTTGCCTACCTCACTAAATGCAGCTCTCCAGTTAAAATATTACTGCCAGCAAAGAACAAGATACCTAAAGAATAACAACCTTGATGGGAGCATGCTCAGAAAAAGACTGAACTTGCAACAAGCAGGTTTACAGCTTCCCTACATATAATTTCAAAACATGTAAATGTTAAATCATCTACATAGTCATTTAAACCATTGTTAACAACAAACTTCCTTACGCCTAATATGCCTGAGCAGTTCACCAAATCTAAGCCTTAATGACCATACCATTCTTAGAAAACATACACAGTATCAGAGCACATTGTTATACAACCCAACAGAATGAAGGAATCTCCTAATATTTCATTATACTGCAGTTCACTTTTTTCTTTCTACTGTGTTCTGAGTTCCTATGCTCAGGGACTTCACAATATGCACAAACTGCCTCCTGTAGAAAATGGAAAGATAACAAATAGGCAGGTGCAAGTTGAATATGCAAAATCTACACAGATCAGACAGAGTAAGTACCTGACATCAGCTACTCTTGCTAGACTTCCAACCTCTTGGTCTAAACCACACTCTGTCTCTTCCTGAATACATAACAGATACCAATTTCAAACTACATTCTATTTGATGGGTACCACAGTGTAATCTGACATCACAGGGTAACAACACTTTTCAGCTGACATGAACTCCGTGAGCTTTTCATGAATTCTACAGGTACACACAAGGTCAAGGCTGCTCTAAGTTCCTTTCTCTATTAGGCCAAGAGAATCTAAACTTGTTTAAGTGTAATAATGAAAACCAAAGAAACAATGAAATCTTCATCTAAAAATAAAAATAGCTTACTTACTTGCAGTACTCACAACATTCCTTCCCAAAGTATTAGTATTGTTATCACTGCTACTCCGGCTTAAATTCATGTTGTTTGTCGCATTGGTACGTGCTATGTTTGCCACTCTTCGTACAAAGGACTCCAGGCTAGAAGTTTCTCGAGATGATAAGTTCGGAACACTTGCACTGGAGCTCATCGGTGCCCCAGCAGCCAACAAGGAACTGACCGAGAGTCTGTTGCTTGCTGAAGAGCTCAGAGGTCGTTGGGAAGCTGCTTCTTTATTAGTCAGTTCAGAGACTGAACTTACGTCAGGAGAGCTTACGCTCACAATTCCCATGGATATAGCACTCGACTCCCCAGGAGTACGCATTGAGTTATCGGGACCTAACTTCCTCTCTGCATTTTCGTTTCCCATGTCCGCTGTTAAGGTGCTGGTGCTCGCACTGGAAGATGACCCTATGTCAGCCTGAGGCACACTATCAGCGGAAGACAGAACAACAATTGGTTCATGGATGTCAGTGCCTGAAACTATATTTTGCTCCAATACACTTTCTGATCTCCGCTCCATTTTGGTCGAACCCAAGCTGATGTCGCTGCTACTTGCCACGCTACACACAGAACTGCTGCTTCCTTTTCTACTTGAGGAGCCTGCAGCAGCAGTCGTCTTGTCTGGACAGTTGTTTTTCACCAAGCTGCTCCATGACTGCGTTGTGCCTGAAACAGTGGATGAAACAGGTTTGGGTGATGCCGCTGAATCAGGGTCGTACCCTGGTGCAAGCTTGAGGTCAAACTTTCCTTCTGCGCCCATACGGTAAGAGTTAGAGCCACCAGCATCCCAGGTGACATCAATCCAGCCTGGAAAGGGACAGGAGTTTGTGAGATCCAGCAGAAAGCAGACAGGAGCGTGTCAGACAGTAGCTCCACAATGTGGGATCAGCTTCTCATAAGGGCTGCATTTCTGAATTAATGAAGTCACTAAATAACCCTTGATGCCAATTAAAAAGGAAGTATTTAAATCTAAACAATTTAGTATTTTGTAATGCTGCCAGCACTGAGGTAGCAAGAATGATCAGCCTCTATTTTCAGGGTCCCAGAATCCAGCCAAAAATAAAGTTTCCTTCAGGAAGGAACCTGGCCTACCAGGATCTCTAATAACAGAAATATATATTAAAATGTATCGTAAGAATTCAATTAATATCTGTCAAGAAGTTATAATTATTGCAAGGACATTCTATAATATTTCTCTTAGTTGTATATTTGTGGATATTTACCCGACAGAAGGCATTTTATGAAACTGATTAGTCTGGGATTTCTTATTCTTGCCCTATTAAAGTGAGAGAATTAATTTACTGATACACAGCTTTTTAATTCAGTAAGTAACACAGACTCAAACATTTCTGTTTCACAGAAAAAGTCTTACAGCAGTCAGGTAAGGACTACTTCAACCAAAATTTCACGGTTGTGAAGAGGATATGTTTCATAGAAAAAAAAACCTTCATCCTGGGACCAAAAACAACACTCAAAAAGAGATGCTACTCTTCAATTCCTGTATTAAATGATTATGTAGAGTAGCAAAAATTTTTAACAGTCAAATATAATAAGTGTGCAATGATAAGGGTAACATGCAAAATTTAGCAAACCAGGACAGAAATGGGGGCAAAATGTTTTATTTTTTCTTGTCTAAATATGCACCACAGAATGAGTCATCCTAAATGTCTCATTATATCTTAACTGCAACAAATCTTTGTGTAACTATTTTAATTAATAAACATTTTCTTTAAAAATAAAATCTCTAAAGTTTAGTCATCTTCTGCAATCTCAGAAATTTGAAACAAATGTCAGGTCCAGACATACACACATTTTTGTTTATTAAAATAGAAGAGAGCTAATTTCAAGTAAAATATTCTTTTTGGCATTGCCAGGTGCACTTTCAGCTTTTAACTATCCAAAAGTCACCACTTCTAGACAAAAATAGAACATCACAGGCAATTTTCTGTTTAGAAATATCACTCTGGAGGAAAAGTATTTTAAAATGGACAAAGTTTTCAGAGATAAGTAAGATATCTCATCCCCAAACGAGCAGACTTAGATCATGTTCTTCTCATACGATTTTAATCTTTCCTCATGAGCTACAGCTCAGTAGCTTCATGTCACTAAACCTCTGAAGGGTAAAGTTGTGAAGCAAGTCTGAACTTTTTTATTTCTACAATTTATTTGCCTTTCTTATCAAATACCAAAAAAAGTTTCCATACTGTAGTTCAACAGTATCATTCTTCCCCTTTAGGAACAGCTGAACAGGGTATCTTGCAAAAGCATAACTGAACTGTTCTTGTTTCATATAGTTGCTTTTCTTAAAATATGAATTACAAACAGTTTTAAATCTGAACAAATTTTAAGTACATAATATGTACTTGAAGCTGTACTACTCCATCATTACAGCCCTCAAAGTTTGTCTAACCTTCTGAATAATGACTGAATAAGTAAATGAGACACTATTTTCAAAATTCTATTTGAAAGAAAGCTGTGACAGGAACAAGATTGTTTGGCATCACCATTTCATAAATGAACCTCAATTTTACCTATGCTTAAGTGGGAAAGTTTTACTGGAACACAGGAACAAAAACACTGATTTGGTAGAATGCTACTCACCAGTAATACCTAAAGTCCTCATAGTGAGAATGTAGCTACTGATACTGTTGTATCAGATAAGAAGAATATATAGATGATGGAAGAATTCCCTACAAAGCTACATTGAACAGCTTAAAAAAAGATTCAAAGTTTCAAAACATTTTAAGACATTTCTCCATGATTGAGAGCTGACAACTCAACAAACTAGAAGAGATTTTCAAGTCTGGCTAAGTATGAACTTAAGAGTGGCTGAAGACACCTCAAAAAAAAAAAAAAAAAAACGAAAAAAAAAGGCAAGTCTTATATATCTCAAAATAGGAGAAAGAAGGGAAAAGGTGGAAGTCAGTCATGTTCAGCTAACGAGATCATAACCTTTCCTGGAGCCTCTTCAGTATCTTAACTTCCTTAGTCCTGACTTTCCTGGCTTTTGGAGGTTTTTATTTTGCTCTGCAAGTTAACTACTTTTCATGCTTTAACTAAAAAAAACCAACAACTTGATCCCAATGAAGCTTGCAAGATAGGAAAGGTATAGGATACAACAAAAGTCAAGAAAAATGTTGCAAATGCTAAGCTAGAAGAAACGAAGAAGGTAATTACAGATTTTGCAGGCCCAAAGCTTAATTAATCAGTTTGCATCAATCACCTTTGTATACTTTGCAACAAATGTCTAAATAACAGTTTTGTATTTTAATTAAGCAAATCTCTAAAGTTTCATTTACAACATGAATTTTCTTCATGCATTAAAATGGAAATCACAAATGGACTGCATCAGTGGTAATATTTGAGTTTCTTCTCCCCAAAATAGTAAAAATTTGATCAAGTTCAAGATATTACAAAGGAAATACTTTAATGCCACCCACTCATCATGCTATAGACAGTTACAAATTTGGGTAATTCATGCTCACCATTATGCAATTCTCCTGTAACAGTGCCTTCGCCCTGTGGGCTTCCATCCTGATCTCTCCATTTCCAATCAATCCCTCTGATTACACGAGCTCCTGGAACCATGTATTTTAACACCTGAGAACGGACCAGACGTCGCTGCCTTCGCAGATTTGCTTCAGCTTCTTTAGCAGCTTTTCCTGTAAGAAACGTAAACTGAAATGAAAAGACTTGCAAGTATTGAATAGGGATTATTTTTGAGCTGATTTCTAAGCAAGTTCCACTGCAAAAATTAACCTGCTTTCTCACACTGATTTTTTAATTACATGCTCATTAGCATTTTAAAAGAACAAATAGGATATACACATTATTTTTCTTACCCAGCTGATCTTCACACACTCCATTCACAGTGCCATAAAGTTCAAATCCAGACAGGGAGAGGTAGTGTGTTTGCCCGCTGGCATTCTTTCCCATTTGTTTTATTCTAACATGTCTCCAACCTTGTTTCTCATCTTTTGGAGGATCTAAAGGCCATGTTGCTGTAGACCTTTAAGTTTATTAGAAAGGGGGTGTTGGTGGGTAACAAAAAAAAAACCAAAACAAAACAAAACCCACAAAGCACAACCAAAAAACCATAGTAACCAAAGTAAGCAATAACGTATTGCTGATCATGTTTGGCTATTACAAGACACATAAAACCTATTAACACTAGGGACAAACTCTGGATGACTGTTGGTGTTACTATTTTGTCAAAAAATCAAATGCAAAATTTATAATGATGGAAATGCACAAATGCCATTAAGTGAACCACAGAGAGTACTTACGAATCACTTATTCTCCAGCCTATCCTTGATAATTTACAACACCTACCACTTCTTTATTTAGATATATTATTACAACTGCAGTACACACTAAATTAGTCTACAGCCAATACACTTTCAACTGAGCTCAGTTTTATGAGAAGCGCTAAAATACACTGACATACCCTGGTTCGTTGAGACTACAGTCATCAACATGAGTATACAAAGTAGTCCAGTTCTGTCCATCCTTAGATACTTGGAAAACCCAATTTCTGAGAGCAGATCGTCCATAACCTCGAGCATGGCGTAATGTGTAAGCTGATGGTATAACCCAAAGGCCAAGATCAATGGCAAACCAAGCATTCTTATCATCATTAGTATGGCAGTTGAGAGCTGAACTGTCACGGCTCAAGATGTCTTCTAAACGACCATAAGGCAGATTTCTTCCTTCTGAGGATGTAACCACTACTAACCCATAGGCTGCTGGATTTACCCACTCGTATGCAGTTCTATATTAAAAAAGAGAGACATTTCATTCAATTATTACTTATATAAAATAAAAGGTATCAGCAACACTTGCCATTTATTGTAAATTGTTTATTACAACTGAACTTATCACAAACCAAAATGATTAATATACTTTCCACTCCTAAAAAATAACATATTTGATTATGAATTCTCTCCCCATCCTGCCCCAGGGACCACAGTGTATTGTGTCTTACTTAAATATTTAGCTTTGAAGAAACTCACTTTGCATTTGTCCCAATCCAGTAAATAATTCCATTTTCATCAAAATCATGTTGATGCCTAAATACAAATGTTTGGCCTTCACGTAGTTTTCGTACAAAAACAAATGAAGCCCTATCAAAGTCGTACCATTGCTTTGCTACCTACATATGAATAAAAAGAAATCAAATATTAAAGAGAGGGAATACAACCATTTCCCTTGTGAACCCCGTGTGTGGTATGCAGCTCACCATTTTCAGGAGATACTGTTCTAGAGATTCAACAGTTGCCAATGGCTCCATCTTCAGCATTCTCCCAGTCCGATCTATTAGCGATGTCTCCCCTGAGGCACGTTCCAAACGGAACCTCAAGCGCCTTGTTAGTATCTGAAAGAGTAGCTAAATATTAATATGGGCTTTCCTGTTTAGGCTTTGGAATTTTAAGAAAAACAACAGTTTCAGTGGCATATCAAGTATCTTTGTGGCATAACCTAAACAAGCCATATTCTAATGAAATGCTTAAAAAAAAAGAATTCCTAGTATATATATTAATATGACAGTCAATTACACATTCACCTAACATTTTCTCACTTTTTGTCTTTTCATAGCTTTCGTTGTCTAGCAACTATAATAAACTGAAAATTATTTTTAAAAATATTCAATAGCAACTGTTTCTGCAACTTTCTGCAACTGTTTTCTAATAATTTAACACAAAAACATAAATATTTACACTTCTCTATCAAGTTGGGAAACACTGAAGTGTGCTTTCAAATAATAAAGACTGTACACAAACTGGAAAAAAACAAGCAATATTTTTAGCCAAACTGCCAAGTTTCCTGTATAAGAAGCTGATGATCTTGCAGGCATCTTGTATTACCAAATAAACACACAGCCCTAGATGAGGCCTTTTAAATGGTTAAAGCCCATCCCTTGTCATTACAAATGATAATTGTCTTCAACTAAACACTCAGTCACATACCTATAAGGAGGCATTTTCCTATATAAAGACAACAACACTTGAAGACAAAAGAAAAAACAAACATCCCTTCAGTGAAAACTTACCTTCACTTCACAGAGTTAAAGTGACAGTAGGGGAACACCCATACATTCACATTGTTAGAGGAAAGAGATGCCAAAAAGTTTGTTGTTCTTTATCCACTTCTACAAGAATATGATCTGCACAGACTTAACATGTGCAACATATAACATTCAGTTGTGTATCACTGAGTGTGATACGCTGTTATCACTGTACACTTACCTGAAGATTATATGTAGATCCTGGTGTATCATACAAGTGGAGAGGTAGACGTTCAATAGATTCTAACACTGCTATCAATTTCCGAATTAATGCAACTGCCGGACGACTGTGAAAGTGAAGTTACTATGTTACCACAAAACAAAGGCAAAAATTCTAGTGTCTTAGAGAACAGTGACCAGTTGAGGCAAGTATGTCAGCATGCTATTTCTACTGGTATCATCTGCACTAGTCACATGGTTACAGCACAGTAAAAAAGATAATCTGCACAGCGGTGAACACGTCATCTTTATATTTGTCAAAAGATGTTCATTCGGTATAGTTGACACTTGCATGTAAAAACTTTCAATATCTACTTCAATGCCAGATGCTGTCTTTTAAGATCAACTTTCTGTTTCATTGAAATGCAAAGAACAGATTCTTAGTCTTTAAATTATTTTAAAAACACCGTACTGCTTCACAGATGCAAAGGGTTGTTTTTTGGGGGTTTTTTTTGCTTGGTTTTATTTTTACCTTTCATCATCTTCATTTTCACTGAATGCTGTTTTGAAAACATTTATCCTCTCTACCAGTTGACTACAGTCTTGCTTCACATCCAAATCAACATTCTAATAGGAAAAAAAAAAATTACATTTAATACAGAACAATAAATGTATTTGTTACACAAGCAAAAATATCTCTTCAGTCTCACTGAATTCCCTCTTTCAAGTCTGTATGTGAAAAGCTAAACATCAGCCATTAGACCCAACCAGTGTTGATTTAAAGATTTTTAATGGCTCATTTAAATGAAAGTCATCCATTGTTATAGCTTATCTTCAATGGGTAGACCATTAAGTGGAGTGAATTTGCCTGATTTTTACCAAGACAGGAAAGAGACACATTTATAATAGATCTTTTAAATTATGGCACATGCCTATATATTATTTTTTTTAGAAAGTTTTTCTTCAGACAATTATATTCTATAAACTTACATTATTTAAAACTGTCAATAGTGATTGAACTAAGCCACTACTGCACATTTCATATGGAGAAATAGTATTCTCATCCTTCAACAGTACAATTAAGTTTTCCAGAGCAGTCTTCATTAAATCTCTCCATGTATTTTCTCCCTCAATACACTGAAAGACAAAAAGATAATTATGGTGAAACAAGGTAACAGTTTTTCCACTTGCTTCAATTGAAAAGTAACATCCTAGGAAAGTACCTGACTAGGCAATACATGCATTAAAACTCTCCACATTTCACAGACACGTTATGACTCTCCTTTGCATCATGATAGACTAGTCTGAACATTATGTTGTTTCCACTGACACCACACATTAGAAATGAAGGAGATACACTTACCTGCCTGTTTGCATGGAGTTCCCATGCAGACTCTAACTGTGTTGCTATGTTCCTCAGTGTTACAACTACTCCTCGAGGCATACTTTCAACTGCTTTAAAATGATCATCATATAAATCTCTTGCCATAGTGCGCACCTACAAATAGATTTAGATAATCACAAGTTATACCTTTTTTTTAAACAAGCCCATGAAAGACAAAAAAGAAAGAAACAAAACACATCACACATTATGATATGGCAAAGATTGTGGAAGGATGAAGATACAGGAGATAAAAGTGGAAATACACAGAATCTTACTGAATCTCACAGAAACTAAGCTTACCATTATGTATTAAATTATAGCACAAAAGGTAGAAGGTAAAGATAGGACTCAATCTGTAAATCTTTCTTTTAGAACTACATCATGATCAGATCTTTTTAATGCTCTATTCACACTCCTTAAACCAATTCACACCAAAAGTCCCCACATGAGCTCTTATTATAGGAATTACTTTTTCTACAAAGTATGACTCACACAAGATACAAATCTGATAATTAAGTTCTTATTAAACAACATTTTGCTTAGAAGAAATTTCCCCCAAAATCTTTCCTTTTCATTATCATTTCATGTCCTACAACAACACATTACACAAGCTTTGGAGCTATACAGAGCAATGTCAGGTATGAGAGAGCACTGCCTTCGTTTTAATATTCCACCTATTTTCATTCACACAGTATTTTAGTTTTCAACTTAGTGTCACATACGTTCTTACATGCTACAGTTATATGGTCTTACATGCTACAGTTATATGGTACAGAATATATTAGCTGCTCTGTTAGAAATTGCAAGACAGTTGAAGACTGAAGATTAGCTTGAGCCCTTGGCAGGAGCTGGTCACAGAACATACTACTACTCTGTGGGGTTTTTGCAAAACTCTTAATACTTGATTTCTTGGTTCCTTTGTTTTTCCTCTCAGTTTCAGGAGAAAAGAATTTTAAAGAGGTCTAAAATGAGGGCGTTTATTCATTTTGCTTCGTTATCACAACTCTTACAACGCAGACTGTTCACTTCCAGCACCCTAGTTGTCACAATAACCAGTCTGAAATTAGCATCTAAATGAAGTAAACAGAAGTATTATATGCCTTGGACACAAATGTAGCACCTATCACAATATATTTTTCTTTTGCATAAAATAAAATAAATTTTAAAAAAAAAGAAAAAAACCTGGCAAAATTATACAAATTGAAGTCAGGAAGATTGGATTTTCCTACATTTTTAAAAGAAAATTCCTTTTCCTCTAGAGAAGCACAGAGTTTACTAATACTATTGAATAAAAACACCTGAAGAAATGTTCTGTTCTGAGTGACATTTTCCCCTTCAAGTTTAACATAAAATTGTGTCTAGTTGAAATCAGAGATTTTAATCCCGAGAAGAAACTACAACTCTGTAAGCATGTTATAAATAAAAAATTCTAGGTATAAAACTGACAGATGTTCACCAACCTTTTGTTTTGTCTTCTCCAGTTTAGATTTCAGTTTTCTTCCTCTTTTGCCTGTCCAGCCAGTCACAAATTCTGACCCTGCAACGTATTTTTGAGAAAAGTCTCATTTTCCCATAGTTATAAAAAGCAACAAACAAAACAACTACCTCACATACCCATGCTCCTACCTGCACAGAACACATACCTACATACTTACCCAAAGAGGTTTCAGCCGTAAATGAATGCTTTGTTCCTCTGTTCGATTCAAACACAAAGCCTGGCAGATCTTCCTTCAGTATGGTAGCTTGCTGACCATCCGAATTGTGAATAGCAATTTCTCCTTCCTTCAAACAGGTGAGTGACCAGTTTCCTACAGTAAGTTTAGTTGGCCCTGGTGTTGATAAAATTGGTTGGCTTGTGGTAGATGGTTTTACTTGGCTTCGAGCTCTCTGCAACTTCTCAAGGAACTCACTCCTACTTTCTATTTAAAAAGAAACAAATATTTTTTTCTTCTAACAACTGATTCCACCATTATGTATCTTAATTTCTTTTTTGGCAAGAGCAAAATGACTGAGTACATTCAATGCAAAATTAAGTTTGAAATTAAGGGTCAATGTATTCTAAAATTCTTTACAGTGTACTTCTGTACTTCAACAGTGATTTATTCCACAATCGCATCAAAGCTGCAATGTAACCATGCAACTCTTTGTCAAAGATGCTATTCACAGATATATTAATTCATCATTACAACTGTAATAGGATGATCAAAGAAATCCATGATAAACTTCTGGTATTGGAAAAATTATTTATCTCATTATGGCCAGCATGAAGTACTCTCAAAAGTGAGTTTTCAGATATAGGAAATTAAGTGAATCCTCCAACAGGAAAACAGCAATCAGCTTTCATGGCTTAAAACAAGTGGAGAAAATATTTTGAAGACATATCAAAAAAGAAAAAAAAAAATCACAAAACTTTACCAAATCTGACAGTCAACAGGTACTAAAAGCAAATTTGAGCTGTTTGCTCAGATTAAGTGTCACAAAAGCACCTAAATTTTTTTTATAAACAATACTAAAACTCTTATTTAATCTTCCTTGGAGAAACTTGTATTTAATCTTCTTTGCAGAACCTCAGAGAAACCAAGAATGTCACCATTACGTTACTTTATACAGTGACATTACATTAATTCAGATTCTAATGTAGTTTTGTGTTTGGGTTTTTTTAGGGGTCTTTATTCTCTGAGGAAAACATGAAATAAGAAAATACACCTAATGGCACCACCTGATACTTAATTCAAAGCTAATATTTATATAAGATACTTAATAGACGACAAACAGCATCATATTCTACCTTTAGGGTAGGTAGGCAATCTAGCCTAAAATTATTCCAAAAAACTATTTCAGTTGTACTTAAATTATATTCTGATATTTTAGTAATTAGAAGGCTGAGTTCATAATTTAAAATATATAAACTGTGCTAAAAATAAAAATGTAACCACCTCATTAATGTAAAGATTATATCTCAACTTCAAAGATAAGAAGTATCCTCATCTTTCAGCACACTCATTTGATAAACACAACCTTTTGTAGTCTGCACACTTGTAAAATTGCTGTTTTCCTTTTGCTGCCGTGACAAGCTCTAGGTTTTTTTAATCTGCTGGGTTTCTTTTGTTTTACAACACAAAAGTAAATAATCTCTGCAAAAATAAATATGCACTCAAGGCATAACATTCTTTATTGCTTAAATTTCACAACATACAGAGAAGGTTTATAAGAATAATTTTGAGATTTGATATGCAAAATGAAAATTCTGTTAAACGTTTTCAAATTTTCATAATTATACTTTCATAAATTTATTACACAGTTTGCTGCACTGAAAGTTCTATGTTTATACATGGTTGGGAATAATTTAAGGTTCCCTTGGACACAATTTTGAGATTTACTTAAAGCTTCAGAATTACCATTAAATTTCAATTTTTGCATTGAACTTTTATTCTTTCTAAAGTTTCAAACAAAACAAGTATAGAGTTAATGTGGAGAGGGGTGAGTACAGACCTTTCCAAAAAGGTTCATAGTGTATATTATACTCCCCCGCCCACCCCAACTTTCATCATGCAATACACACTAACAGATTTCACTGCTCAGCCCTCTATATTCTTGCCAGTAGTGAAGTTATTAAAAAGTATACCATGAGATTAATCAGTAATGATTTAGGACAGCAGAACATATAGTACAGTTCAGGACTTAAATATACTATCTGAGCCTATACTGTACTGTAGTCATTTTAGTTAACAAATATTAATTTCTTAAGTCAAAAAGGCTGCTGCACATGCTTTAGAGCTCATGGTTAAAGTTCAGGCAAACGACACTGCAACATCAGCACTCTTAGTACATGTCTGTTTAACAACATATTGCAAGAAGCCTCATTTAATCCTAGTTTAGGTCCGTTCCTTCAAAATATCCATGCTAGGTATCTTGTTAAAAAACTTGGGATTTATTCAATCTTTTTTAGAAGACTAATTGAAACAGATATCTTCTTAAATTCTCAATCTGACTTTTCTTTTAAGTTCTCTTCACTGCAAACTCATTTGAGCTGCCCACGTTCCACTCATCTTGTACAGAAATGGTAAAGTCTCATCCCCTTGCCCACACCCTTTTGTAAGGGACAGAAAATAGCTGGCATCCAGGGGTTATGAGAATCAAAAAATTATGCTCATGGATCTTCTTAAAATTGTATTGTATGATAAACTAGTATCTCAACACAGGAATTGTTTACCTTTTAAGGTCTTGTCCTTATTAAAAAGAATGCAAAGATCCATTTTCTGAACAAGGAAAAAAAAACAAAAAAAAACCCCAAAAAATACAAACAAAAAAGAAGTCTAAGGGGTTTCCAGTTGCATTATAATCAGAAACACACTCTATCACATTTTGTCTTCTTGCCCCAAAATCGATGCATAAAGTCAGTAACACTTTATTTTCATCCTGAATCATAATATGTTCTGTTATTTCACTCCATGGCTTGTTGAAAACATAATAATATTGCAAAGCATTTTATGTCTGCAGGTTCATAAATGCATGAACTGCTGCAAAAAACATGAAACAACAAAAGGAGGGCTGTTTCAGCAACCAGAACAAGTTGTGTATTCTGAACAGAAAATTAGAACCAGCTGTGCATTACCAGTGCATAAGGTCTGTTCCCTTATCCTCTCTCCAACAAACAATTAAGACACTGTAATTTGTTTCCCAATCTTGATGAGAAACGTTCCATTACTTTGTCTTCAAACACATGCAATTTCATTCTGCTAGCTAGAAGCAAACAACAAATCACCATTTCAACCTGCTTTTCCTGGGATGGCCATTACACAGTGCTTTTAATGACTGGGGTGAAAAAAATTAAGTACGCATGGAGAAGAATCAAAACAAAAAGTTAATACACTTTTACTGGCAAGATGTTTACTTAACACAATTCACCAAGGAAATCAAGTTATGGTCACATGCTATCTCATAAAAAGCATCACAATTAACTGACCACCTTCCACCTGTTTACATCCTTTACTATTTAGTAAGCCAATTCCTGCAAAACAAAATAGCTCAAATCAAATTATATAAAAATATAACAGTCTCAAAACTTAAACTGGACTTGAATTGTAAAAAAAACTACCTGAGCTATCAGATCCTCCTTCAGGGCTCCCACTGGAATACATTGTGGCCAGCTTTCCATCCAAGATAAATCTGAACCATCCATTACTACCATTAGATAGCTCCAGGGCTGCAGCATCACTCCAGATATACAGGCAATCCCTTCCCCTAATGATTGACCAGTCTCTCCAGTGGTATGGTTTACCCTGCTGCAGTTCTTTAGCATCCTCCTGCGGTTCATCCTCCTGCAATAAAATTGTATTAAGCAACAACAACAACAAAAACCCCCAACCTGTTAAAAAAAAAAATGAAAAAGGCAAAAAACCCCAAAACCAACAAAAAAAAACAACACAAAAAACACGGACCCTTTTAAAAGGCTTTAAGACAACAATTACTCAAACCAAAAGTACAAGAACTATACTATTGCTGTCTGTAAAATGTATCCTTTAAAGTATTCTTTAACAAAATAAGATACTTCTTAGAAGTTTCCTTTCACATACAGCTTTATCCACGCAAAAATAATAACAGCCCAGTGACGGACTGTGACATCCACCTCTGCTCAAAACTTGAATTGTGAGGAAAATCACAAAATGGCTGAGGTTGGAAGGGACCTCTCGAGGCCATTCTAGTCCAAATCTGGGCTCAGGCAGGGCCACATAGCACCAGCTGCTCAGAACCACATCAGCAACCCCCAGAAAACCCAAACAACCCAAAACTCACTGTAAAAAAGCTTAGCTATAGACTTAAGGTGTAACTATAAATTTAATTGAATGAGTAACAGCGGAGGTCTGTTATCCAGTTCATTTAAGTGGCAATGAGACTGTTGGAAATTGACAAATAACTTCAATATACACTGATGGCTGTCTTTAAGCAGGCAATTATTTTCTTTTTTTATATATTTAATATATCCCATAACAACATTTAAAACATCTGCAATTATTTGACACATGAACTTTTTATATGAATACACTTCACAGAGGATTAATTTCATTTAGCAGTCACTTTCAAAACACTAGACAAAATCAAGTGCCAATCAACTTGACCACAAATAAATATCGATAGAAAAACTCAGCAGATAATAATATGACAGAAAATGAAGACAGAGGAGAAAACAACGAAATCAATTAAAACAAGTGGCATACAATAAGCATTAATTTAATATGCTTGCTCTGGACATTTTCATAACAGTGAAAATTCTATGAAAGTGTTGGTTTCACAGTAACAAAGCTATCAATTCCATACATTTACCTTCTCAGGTTTAGACTCTTCCTCGTTTTCATCATCAGATGATGGCCCCGCCAAAGTTGACACTTTACTAATTACACCAAGTCTAGCCAGTTGGTCTAGAAAAAGATCACCACCTTTATCCACTAAATCCCTTATGATTTGCAAGGCTAACAAATGGCCATCATCATCATCCTGTAATACGTAAGAAAAAAGAAAATAACAAAGAAATCTCATTACTGAAGATATCTTTACGTGCCAAACTTCACATAGGGTCACAACTGGATGGTATAAAAGTTTTAGGCTTACTTATGAACAAGCGCATGGAATTAATGAGTATAACCCCCTTTTTTGCACTAGTTTCATTAAAGGATAACATTTGCTTTCTTCCTACCTCTTGATCAAGCACTGTAGCTGTTATCTCAACCAATATTGTGGGCAGATTGTGGCCAGCATCAGAGTCACAAACCTCTTTCAGCAGCGCCTCAGAACAAAAATGTATCATTTTTCTAATGAGGGCAAGACTTGCTTTCCTTTAAAGAGATTGCAGAAAAACAAAGGTTCTAACAATGATAAAACAAGCAGTAATCAAAGCAACAAAAAGATTCAAGACAAAACTACTTTTGTACTACATTTATACATGCTTTAGAAACTAAAAAAAGTTAACCTTTTCCAGTTCTTGTTACTGGAACCAAAATTAGTTATTGTTAGTAAGTCCGAGGTTATCTGTAAGAATAATGCACCTCTGATTTCTTTTGAATCTACAGTGTTATCAGTCTAACATATCTTAATATCCTCAACCCTTTCTTATGTAAACATATTCTACATTCTGTCTTTATTTACTCTTAGTGCTGGCAATTCACTTCTGCACACTTTGTCCCCCTCACACGAATCCAGCCTTTTGTTTTAATCATATTTCCCATGTTTCAAGATCCCTATAGTTTCCAAGTCTAAAATTACTATTAGATCATGCAGCTCTTCATACTAAGAACCATAATTAATGTGAAAGGAAATCATTCCCCTAGGGTTAAAGATGCATTTTTTATTTTACTGACTTCTAAAAACATCATTTATCTGATTAATAAACTAAACTTCAAATAGAGAGCGAACTACTTCTTTGCACAATCGGCAACAACAGTTAATCATACATAGATTCTTAGTACAGTTTCTTATTTCATTAATTTAAAAGGAGCACGTTTAAGCTTTCTATCATCAGCTCACGTTGAGTCTCACTCCACTAGGGGCCCTTTTTATGTTGCATTTTCACCCACCAAAGTGCCTATAAACACTGGGAACACAAGTAAGAGAATGGAACGAATGTCATATTTGTAGTATAAAAGGATGAGAAGTTATGATCAGATGCAATTTATCACAACCAGTATGCACCCACAGTATTTCTTTTTAAGTAGTAAATTAGATTACACTCTTGTAATTCTCTCAGCAAGAAGCATCTTCACCAGTTCATAAACTGTTAGTAAGTCTTCCAAAACCCAAAATAGCTTTTCCCAGTCTTGATGATTTTCCAATGAATGTGTCTTGGTACCACTTCATTAGTTTTCCTCTACTAAATTACTACTTTCATTACAGTGGCTACAAACAGCTGTAACCAAATCCTGTATGCAGTGTATACAATGTCCTGTATGAACACAGTATTCTTTCATCATGCTACTGTAGTCAAGAGTATGCTTTGCTCTCCCACTTCTGACTGACTAAGCACATTTTTTCCAAGACACCACTTTCCCAGGAAGGAAAAAATGCTGCTTAAAATGCTAAGTAAAAATCGATCTTGCAACACTTTTCAAACAACCACTTCTACTCAAACAGAAATATAATTGTCACTTGCAACACTTAAGCTTTTAGATCCAACTTTGGCTTTTTTAAGAGCGTATTAAGAAATTGTCTATTGTGACAGCATTACCTTATTGAAGGCAACATAGTTTGTTGAAACGTTTGTGCAAAGACAGGCAATAGTCTTTTCAAGTATATGGGTGCCATTTCTGGATCTCCTTTGGGTTCATTACATTCTTCCTCATCCTTGTTTGCATCTTTCTTTTTCTTCTCATCCCCTTTGTTAACAGGACACATCCAATCCCCTGGAAAATATTTTTTCCTCAAAAACATTCAATGGCAAAAATCAACAAAGCAAACCAAATAAACCTTTATACAAACATATGAGTTTTCTTTACAAACACCCAAGTACCTGAACAGGAATATGCAATCCTAAAAATATAAAATTTACACATGCACAACTTCTGGAATAGAACTATTTGATAGCATGTATCACCTGTGGCACTGAAGTCTAACAAATAGGTAAAGTACAGTTCCCATGTACAAAGAAAAGATGCCAGGGAAGTTACCAAGCCTGACATTTGAATTCACAGCAAAATCCCAGTCTAGTCCCATTCCAAAGCTGAAGAGCAGGACCACTGGCACTGCTCATGGACAGTCTCATTTCTTCAGGTAATTCCCTTCCCTTAACAACATCTAAAATAGTAAAGCTTTTATACTTACATTACAGGTTAAGGAAGGCAGGTCACAAAATAACTTTTTTTAAATAATCTTAACAAACTAAAATTCTAATAACTGTATTACTTAACCTATATCACCATTTCTACTATAGCAAGGGTATGTAATTAAAATTGCACTCACCTGGAGACTGAAGAATAGCTACTACTTCACTGTGTCCCCTTTCGCGAGCTTTGTCCAAAGGAGTTTTCCCATCTTCATCTCTCAAGTCAGGGTTTGCACCATGTCGTAAGAGAGTCTGAGAACAAATATTTTTATCTATAAAAAAAGCTGACTTCTTTTTCCAAAGTAGTAAATGTGGTTTTCTTACATCTTTGCTTACAGTCATGAGAAGAGTGTAGCAAAGGTGGAGCATTCTGTGCTTTTTATATTTGCAGAGCTAATAAACTACATTTATTCACTAGTGCCCTATCATGATGAAAAATTTGTGTTTTGATAAACATGGTAAAGAACATGTAAAGATTTCACAGTGCATGTGTCCAACGTATTGAAGACATTTCATACAGAACAAGATGAAAAGTCAATATGTAAGGCTCACTAAGTCAGCTGAAATCATACCTTTGCTACCTGAGGTCTTCCAAAACATGCTGCATAATGTAATGAGGATGACCTCTGACCTCTGTTAACATCAGCACCTCTTTCACAGAGAAATTCTACCTGTTAAACAAGCAAAAAGAAAGGGTTTTTTTTATCTTTCTTTACATAAATAACATAATTTCTTAAGGGTCTATAAATCTAATTTACCATTTCCTGAGTTCCAAAAGCTGAGGCCCAGTTTAAAAGAGTTTGTCCTACATCATCCATAAAATTTACTTCAAAAGCTGAAAGATACAATTAAATAAAATAGTTAAAGTTCCCAGAATTATAAACTAAATCAGTGTTCAACAGTGTTCTTTAAATAAAAAGTAGATCTTAAAAAATTAAGCATCCTCAATAATTCTAGAGAAGCATTTATGCCCTTAATTGCAATTAAAAAAAAGAAGTGGCATAGGTATTATACTAACAGGACCTGTTATACATTTAAAAAAAATAAGTGAACTTGTATGTAAAGATTTTCAGTGTACTAACTAAGCATTTGTTATTGCACCATAAATGATAAAAATCAAAAGACAGAGCAAGCATCTGTTATTTTTTGCTTACCTCCTGTGTCAATAGCATCTATCAGTGCATCAGTATCCTTACTGCGGATGCAATCTATCAGCTGCCGATGGGAACGTTCCCCAGAACTATCCAGCCTTCGCAGCCCTGGGATTCTGCCTGTAGATCCAGCACTGGATTTTGGCAGGGCTTTTCTCCCTTCGAACAGTAGCACCAAAAGAAGATCTACTAACCGCATGGTATCCAGTACACATCTCTCATCACCCTGCAACGCACTTTCTATAGAATCTGGAAGTTCAGATCTTAGAAGATCCTGGAAATAATTAAAAGTCTGAACAATAAAAAATATACAGGGCTTTAGAAAATACTATCAGAACTGGGTTTCATTTCCATATGAAATGTTTCCTTTTTTCCCCTCTATCTAAATAAATACATGTGTATGTGTGTGTGCATGTATAGGTATAAAAATAAAATCTATAAATCTGTATATCTATATATAAAACAGCAACATAAATCTTACACATATTAAAGTATACAAAGGGAAAAGCCCTATGAGAACAAAAAGCTGTAGGATAAAAGGATTTCTTACATGTGTTACTACTGGAGAGCCTCTACACAGGGTTGACAACAGGCTCACAATAGTTGACACCTGATTACTTAATTTAGAGTCTGCAGCTGTAGGCGGTGCTCCAGCACTACTCCGTCCAGGTTTGCAAGCTGAAGATGGTCCTGATGCTGTCCCACCAGCAGCTGCCATGCGAGATAACAACTCCTCAGTTAATCCATGCTTAGCTAACGGGGCTGGGTCAACTCCACGCCGTGTGAATCTGTCAGCTAATGAAGCAAAGCATCTCAGAGCTCCATCTGAAACCTAAGAAAGAAATGCAAGAGAAAGTATGAAATATGTGTTACTTAAGATGAGAAGATGCTAAGGGAATATCCACAAGAATACAGGACACAGAGGAACTTGATTTCCCCTGGTTCCCTTCAAAGACAACAAAAGGAGGAAATCAGCTTTTCAAGACAGAAACTCAGAGCTGGAACCCAACAATGGTCTGAACTGCTCACTGAAGGACTGTATTGTTGCTGTGGTTTTTACCCTCCTTCTCTCTGTCGATGATATATAGAAGTCAAGGAAACTATTTCTGAAGTTCAGCATTATGAACATTTCCTTAACTATAGGAACAAAACCCCAAATCACTCTAGAAAACCACAATAATGAAATTTTCAAATTAATATGTATTGGAAGTACTTTCTAAAAAGTTTTTAGTTATAGATCTTATTGTTACAGCTAGTTACCACTAGCAATTGTCCATTCTGATCATGCAGTTTGAAACAAAACCAAGCCAAAGCTTGGTACTGAAATAGAGCATATTTAACCTTCTGGTTGTTCTGAGACTGTTAAAGCAGCCTTCTAATAACAAGACCTAAATACATACCAAAAAACCCAAAACACCAAGAAACTGCACTATGAGAATTTATTTTCTCACTTTCATACATTTACTGAATTTCAAATTTGTTCCTTAAGGAATAATGAAGACAAAATTTTCTTTGTGGTTTTATCTTCTATATTTACAGAACACCAAATATTCCAATATATTTTTACATTTATAATTAACATTCTGCTAATATTACAATGTTATATAATTTGGCTCTTTCTATTAAAAGAAATGCTATCAAATAAACTATTAAATGATGCACCAAGAACTCACGAAGTATTAAATTGACAGTGAAGATTGATAAAGTTGTATTTAAAGGTCTACATATTTCTCTTAAGCACAAGAAGTTTTTCCATTGGACCAAGCCTAAAAATAGGACAAACTGGGAAAAGCAAATTTTAGATAACTCAAGATTGTTCATCTCACTTGAGGACACGCAAGTACTTTTGTGACAATAAAATGTAAAGTCCCAAATTTAAGTTTGTCTCTAAAGTGGAAAAAACCCCAAACAGTGACACCGTGGAAACAAGGCTTACTGATGATCCTCTTAACAATTCAGCAAAAAATGCTGCTGGCCAACTTCTCAGGAAAGGAACCAACACCCTTTTGTGTCATTGCTGAAAAGAAAGGAGGGCTGTGTCTTTAACATCTCTTATCTATACACTAAAAGGGTCTCCATTTTTCAGATAAGAAGGTTTGCATAGGAATGTCAAGATAAGCTGCTTCAGGTACATTTGCAAAGATCTGCAGGAGCAAAACAGATTCAAAGAAATACCAAAAAAAAAAAACCCCACTATATTTGTTCTCTACCAAACTCTAAGTTACTAAGTTCTTACTCCCTAAATGTCAGCTCATAGTGCAGTCCATTTTCAAAATGGTTGTGAGCTATCACATACCAGGAGTTTAAAGACAATTGCTCATCAACACAGAGAACAAGAATTAGAGTATTAGCCAGACTTCATGAAGACACAATTTTATACGTCCATTAAGTTTGCAAACTTACAGCATGGCCTGCGCATGCCAAGCATTCTGATTGATCAGTACTCTTCTGAAAGGGACTTTTTTCTTTAATTTGTGATGGCCACTGCTCATGTCCTCTGGCATTTTGCTCCAGTTCTTTGACAGTACAGATAAATAGTTCTGTCAACCTTTATGTAATTTGTATATACTTTATGGATCTTTACCATAACAGCTGTCAGACATACACAAGAAAGGTTCACCTATTTAACACACAGTATTAGTGGCATCAGTTTACAAAGCAAAAGAGTCCTGTGGAAAGTATTTATATTTCTTCTCCCAAACTGCAAGTTTAGCAAAAAGGTAAAAAAAATAAAAAAAAAAAAAAATAAAAAAAAAAAAAAAAAAAAAAAAAAAAAAAAAAAAAAAAAAAAACCAAAGTCACAGATAAGCTGTTCTTGGGTTCATCTGGTCTGAATTCCTCCATCAAGTGATGTTACTAACTGGCAGTGCACACAAAAAGTGCCCAAACCAAAGAGTGTAAACAGATGAGGTGGGGAGCAACAAAACTTTATAATGGACATTAGTGGACAAATCCATAATACACATCAACATCCACTGTAATCCTGAGGCTTGTTTCATGCATAAGATATTTCTCAAGGATACCAGTACGTATTATCATCTGGGTTACTCCAATCTTAAGCCCACTTACCTTTAAGCTTAACTGCTAAACAACTAAGCTAATTTTAACTCCGATTCACATCAACAGCCCCAGCAACTGCTTTTTTCAAACACCTTATAAACTGGGAAACAGTTAAAATACTATAGATATAATAGTCTGAATTTCAAGATCAGCTTGCCTCTGATGATCAGTGCACTAATGAAATTAAAAAATGGCTAAAAAACATGGTAGCTACTGTGACAGCCCGCTGCCAACTGGGTCTTTCAAATCTAAAATCATTTATCTCACAGGCAAAAAGGTTTATAGTCTCCCAAATATGATGTGCTTAATAAACCAGACTGAGGGCTGGATGTGCATGTAGAGAAAGCAGTGAGGACAGAGGTGGAGGTGAAATGGGGAGACTCAGAACAGTATGGACAGGAAGCCTGGACAGGGTACAACAAGAATTTGGCTAAATGGCTATTCCAAAGCATTAGAATGACATACACAAAAGAACTCTACTAGTAGAAAGATAATTCCTGTGGGATTTATTTTCTAGATTTTATGAGGACTATTTCATCTCAAGTTAGTAAAACTACAATAAAGAAGTGGCACAACATCTACACTAGTATCATTTAAGCTGGCTTCCAATGCAATATTTTAGCATTGACTATGGGTGTTTTTATTTTTTCTCTTAGTTTTGCAAAAGAGAAACAAACCAAATTGATTTTTGTCTCTTATGCCCAATTTAATAGTGATTGGGGTACAGTCATATAACAATAAATACTTTAGAAAGTATCTCAAAATGCACTGAAAAAAGTTAAGAGGATATTTTTCAATAAAGTTGAAGTAAGATTATATTCAAACAACAGTGCTTGGAGTCAAACATTAAGCAGCAGTTTTATCCTCTTATCATTACAACTATAAAGGAAACTATCATAATATCCAAATGTAACAACTTATATGTAGACATGCAGTTGAGGAGGCTATAAAAAGTTATAGCCTAGTCATTCATTTATTAAACATAATTGAAAGTTAAATTCACAGCACATTGAGCCAACATTACCTGATGGTCTTCATGTTTTAATAAACTAGACAGTGATTCCACACAGATCTCTAATGAAGAATCCTGAGGCTCCATTTTGCCACAGAGTCTGGATACCACAGCCATAGCTGAATGCAAAGTATCTTTATGAACAAGGTGTCCACTGTCACGAATGAATGTCAGAACACAATTCAACCCTCCAGCTTCAAACACAGCTCCTGATTCACGCGTACAGATTAATTCTAACACCTAAGACAAAATGAAATTTCATTTTGAGTGAAGTACACATAAGAAGTCAGTGTTTATATCCACAGCCAGATGTTTACATCCACCTACAGAACTGGTTAAGAAAATTAAACAGAAAAAAGAAAAAACTTTCTTCCTCAACACCCAGAGGGGCCAAAGCCTCCAGTACTCTACTAATTAGTAGTTACAGCTTTCTTCAAAAATACAGGAGTGAACACAAGAATATCCCCCAATTACATGGCTATAACAGGTGTTCATGTAGATAGTTGGATAATGGTATCTTATCCTGGGAGAATTAAGTCTTGGATAGCACACAACTGAGTGCTCTGAAACTTCTGAGGGCACCATTATTCCAGCAATACACTTCCAAGTAGATTGGAAATAGCAAATAGGATATATATAAAAAAATTCTGATACCATGGTAATCAAGGACTCCAGCTATATGCCACCGCATGGCCATGAGTTAAGTTTTAAATTAGAGACCTTAAGGGTCTTGTAAATTTTTCTGAAAACTTCACAGGGGTGCAGGGAAGCTGTATTTAGTGCTATTGAAGAGGAAGCAGGTAATTTATCTGTATCTGGAGGTATTCTTCATTCCCTTTTTAGCATAAAAGTAGCCCTTAACATTCTAGTCATATAAGATAAACAGGAAAACTTTCATCTAATATTTTGTGGTGTCTTTTTCTATACTTCTATTTTGACAAAATTCAGCAGCTGTGAAGAGTGACAGCCAGGATAAGCAGCATCATTGGCATGTACACTTTTAAACGTGTATGTTTTTGCATCACGTTTTAATAAAATAAATAGTATTAGAACATAAGGAGGCTCTTTGGAAGTAACAAATTATCCAGTTCCTTCTTAAAAATAAGAGGTTCTTAAGTATACTTACCTTCACACACTGCTCAGCCAAATCCCTGCTCGTTCTGTTATTAAGTTCAACAACTACTAAACGATTACAAAGTGCCTTGATAGCTCCATCCACTCCCACAATCCGCCGGGTGCATTCAGCCGACACATCCAGATAATACGTTATGGCACGAGCTGTTACTTCCAATACATTGTCTGGAGCACTTTCATCAAGAAAAATTTTGCACAGTGCTGGCAAAAAAGTTCGAGGAGGGCAGCTGCAGGAAAAAAACCCACAACACATGATTATGTTGTTCAAGTTTCTCTAAGTAATTTCATACACTTTCACATGAGCACATTAATGCTTTCCACACACACGATTTCCTTAGAGTCGGTTCAGAGCTTTCATGTAGAACACTAGATCTCACACACATGAAAATTCAAATCAGTAATCTGAAAAGATATATTAGGGTAAGAAGTCAGCAGAAAAAAACATTATTGAAATTTTATAATCACACAGGAAAAAAATTATAGCTACTTAAAATTTTATGTTTATAGAAAGACTAAAGATTTTGGTTTTGCTAAACAATTTAATTCTGAGTGGTCCTTCTTCCTTTCTTCCCTTCTTCCCTTACCGTCTGCCCCACCCTTGCCTCATTTTTTCTCCTTAACTGTACTGAGAACATATTTAATCAATTTAGCTTGCTTCTATCACATTTTCTCTCCATATCCATTGCTTCAGTAGCCTCTGGCTCTCCTTTTTATTGTTAACCTCATTTCCATACACAGAATGGTGAAGAACATCCCCACAACTTCAAAACAAAATAAGCAATCTGCAATGGTCCTTCTATCCCTCTGATATAACAGAATATAAACTGAAATAATACTTTTCACAGCTGTGGTTATGACTGATTTGGATCAAAAGTTCTAAGACATGGACATATACTTTAAGGCAACTGATCTTCCAATAGCATATTTATTTAGCTATAAATAACAACATGATGATTGCTCACTGCAGAGGTAAACCACTTCCAAGATGATGGTGGGGAAATAAGCAAAGGGTGCATATGTTGTGACAGCAGTCAAAACAATGAGATACCTCAACCCTACATGCACAAGACCAGACTAAGTCTTCAGGAAGAAAAGATAGCAACTTATCCTTTGAGTAGGGTTTTGGTTTTCAAAAGATGGCAAAACTTCTCTAAATTTTAAAAAAAAGAATAACACATTTTTTGATCTGGAAAACAGGTGAAGTTCTTGTTGATGAATCATACTGAAGACTCAGAGGTCATTCAGTATCCCATCCGGTACGCAATGACTCAAACAAAGGCACCAAATCCTGGGACAGCAAAATGCTAATAGTTTCCTTGAAGATCTGGCCATGCCTTATGAAGTAATTAATAATACTGCCTGACAAATAAGTACATTACCCAGCGATTGTTAAGGAGAATTAATACGTGAAGCTTCAATAAAGCCAAATCACATACTTAGAACTTTTATTATCCTATACTGTCTGTTGTTCTTAAGAAATTTGCTACTTAACCCTACATCTTTAAGAAGAGCTTATATAGTAAATTTGCATTTTGAAGACGTTATCCACTGGGAAGAAAAATACAGATAGATTCAGAGTCTTTTTGCCTGCTGAAGTCCACTCAGGCCATATCAGTCTTTAAAGTTCCTGTCAACAAGAAAGTACCAGTTGCACCAATCACACACAGTCTAGATCAATGGTTCGGCCTGTAACAGGAAGGAAGCAGGGTGTATAAACACATCTCCAGTGCTCCAGCCATGGTCTTCTCAAACAGGTCACTAGAATAATTACATCATAAAATTGCCCAGCTGTCATTTGAAGAACTTCAGTCACTATGTTGTAGGTAGCTTTTCTATTAAAAACTGTATAGAAACAAAAGTACACAGGTCAGCTTTATAGAGATCACGCTTTAATTCCCAAACCCATACTAAGCTATAGCATGGGTCTCTCATGGTTGAAACTACAAGCACCTGCTATACATTGTCTCAGGGACAAAAATATGCATCTGTGAGTAGTGCCAGAGAAAGGTCTAGAAGGGGTAGGTAGGAACACCAGCCCACAGTGAGAGATGGGATACAACACCATCACAGCCATCTAGCAAATGCCCAAAGTACACCTCTCCCGCTGTCCACACAACTCCACTGGGGGTTTCTGTATGCTGGCACTTGACCTCCCCCCCACCAGAAAAAAAGAAAGTGCTGCACTCAGTGGATAATCTTTCTGTCTCAAAATTGCACAAAGAAATCCACTGATCACCTGGAAGCAATTCTAGCAAACAGGCCCCAAGCAGAGCTCTTTCTGAGGACCAGCCTCTCTTTTTAATGAAGGACCAAACAAGCAAATACAATCAACATCAGCAGGAACCAAAGAGTGATTCAGACAAGTCATGTTACATATGCATTACTATTACACTGTAATTCCAAGGTAAATCTTTACTGGCTTCCTTAGGCAGGTCAAAATAGATCAAATGGACTTAAAACTGCCTCAAATATTTGCTGAGGAAGATTAGGGTCCATTACTAATACAGACCTTAGTGCTGTTCCAACTAAGACTATGCTCAGAACTAAAATGTACTTTGACAAGTAGTACACCAAAGCATTCCAGCCGTGTCTGTACCACGGACAGGGGCTGCACACTGGACTCCCTCTAAGGAAACAGTTTACATGGGAAAAACAAGGCTGCCAAAATTTTCTGAGATGGCAGGGAGGCTGAGGTCAGAACTACAGCACTGAATGAACTGATGTGACATGACAGCAACTGATGTTCTGCTTTTAGTAGACTTCCATCTACTGACAGATGATGCTTTTGATTTCCCAGAGAAAAGCACACAAATAAAACCTCTCATTACTGCAGGCATCAACACCCACCAAGGGGAAAAAAAGCTAAGTGCATAATTTCTAAACTTAAGCCATTCCAATATCAAAACCAGTTTCACATGTTGTTTTTATCTACACCATACATTAATCAAAAGTAATATATCTGAAAAAAAAAAGAAATTATGACAAAAAAATGGTTTTATCTTTAAAGTTGTGGGAGAGGAATCACTGTTTGCAATAACTTTTTTGCAGTGGAACAAGCAAAAAGAAAGTGGTGTTTTCTATAATACAGGAAAAAAATCCCTATTTTTTTAATAGTTTTTATTCTTTCACATCAGAAAATAATATCAAATAGGTAGCTCCAAAGTTCAGATTTCTATTTAGGTGCTTCTTCTAATGAATACAAAAATGAAAGAAATATTTTTAGATTTTCATTTCTAGAGAGCTGTACTAGCAGGCACTTCCTAAAGTCCTTTAAATGTGTGCTTTAGAGGAGTGATTAGGGACTACTTAGTGAATTAATGAGGTTACTCTGTGTTACTCCTTAGTGAAAGAAGGACTTCCAAGTTAATGAGGTTACTCTACAACACACACTACATCTCTTGCTAATTACTTTAAGTCTCCATGTCCACCCAATTTCATTCCTGTACTCTCAGGATAAGAGTTTCTGCTATTGTCTTGCAAGTCTTCCACCCACCACATTTCAAGATCTTGCTGGAAGACAGGTTTGTCCGAAATAGGTACTACTCCATATCAATAATTACCATTTATATTCTAATCTATTAAGATTAAGGCAGTAGAGTATTCTCTGTTCCCAGTACTGACATCAAGAACTAAACCATATTAAAGAGTGCTGATTCTGTATAATTTATATTTAAACATATTCATACTTTCAGTGTCAAAATTAGATTGTAAAGACCATGGTACACAAATTCTTTAATATACATTCTTCCTCTGCAAAAAATATACTTGGTCAAAAACATTTTCTAAATGTCACAATCCTCTTGATGTCAAGAAAGACTGAGGGAATTTGGCAATATAATTATATTACTACAGAATTTACAGCACTATAATCAGCATAACTCCATACGCTGACACACTTCTGAACCTTTACACACACACCCACCTCTTTAGGAACAGGAATATCCATAGGAATACAAGTTCTTAAATAGCTACAGCAGTAAGCTCCTGCCAGTGCTAATCCCTTAAACTCTAATGAAGTGACTCAGCTGATTTTACAGCTTGCCAGTGTAAAAAGATACCAAGGAAGTAAAAATAGGCACTGTAAACTCACTTCTGTAATTACACTTCGTATTTTAATGCAGTTCAGATCCTTTGCTACAATAGAAACAATAATGGTGAAGGCTACTGCTGTTAAACAAAATCCAAGAGAAGGAAAAAAGACAACTCCAGTTCATCCCCAAAACAGTTAACACAACTGCTGCTAGCACAAGGGTGTGTTACTCAATTCCAGAGTAACCACTGGATTCAGTTAATGTGGAGTCCCTGACATGTGACAAAGCCTTTGGCTTCAGGTGCCTGGTCCAAAACATGTGACTTGTGGCAGAAAACCAAGCTCAGCTGCCTGCCAGCACTAGTGCTGGATCTTTAATGAGTACCATATGCTGAGACCATTAAAAGTGGGAGAATAAAGAATTATGCATGTCTACACTACTCAATATACAATAATTTTAAATGAAAACTAAAATATTGAAGCTAAACCTCATTAGTAACTGGTTTTGAGGAAAATATACCACGATTTACTACAATGCGTCACACAACTATGCAGCTTTAAAGAACATCTGGCACAACCGATTTGTTCTTAAAGCAATAGTAATTTCAACTCATTTTTGATTAATGATTCTTTTTCCTTTCTGTAGTTCTTTCTATGGGAGGAGATCTCAGACTTTCCCTCACCGTTTCTCTTACTGAAAGACTGTTTTGTTTCTAACTATGAACTAAAAGAAACACCAGAGTAATCAAGATCATACACATAAGAACTGTCCAGACACCTGCACTGCCTGTATGTATTCTTCCGGATCCGTTTCCAAAACATTGTGCGCTGGTTTTGTGTAATACTGTTACAGAACAAATAAAGTCCAGAAAACATCTACTTACATATTAAGACTTTAGACACACGATAGTATATTTTAAAGGTACAAGGAAGAAGAAACTAAAAATTAATGGCTAATTTAGGTACTTTTACCAGAATTACAAAGTATTAAATCTTTCATAACTCTGAATCATTACTCTCAACTGCAATCACAGCTCAGGCCAATAAAATTAAGCTAGAGAATTAACAATTCCATCCTGTACCCATTCCAGCAGAAACCCCACATTACTAGAAATTAAAAGAAATTAAATTAGAATTCAAATTTTACATTTAAAACCATTTCTAAACTTCCTTTTAGCTAAATAAATGACAGAGCTGAAACCCTCTTCTGAGAGTTCACTATTAGTTCACTATTACTAAGTATTCAGCTGCACATTCAATAAATATCAGTTATGTAAAATAAGAAAAAACACATACAAAGAAACAGCTTCTACAGCATAGGTAATTTCTATATTTTTAAATAAATTACCATTAGCTTTGCTCTTGAATTTACAAAGGATGTGTTGGGATGCCTTTTGCATTTTTCAGCATCATATAAAAGCTATGCCATACTTCAGGGTAGTAATCCTGCATGTTTTTCTCTCATCTCCAGCATTTTGTAAATATTTTGCCAAAAGTTCATCACAATAGCTGAATAAATTAAAGAACTTGAAACTACAGGTCTTTCTGCCTGTCATTTCCACTAGCAGCAACCTAAACTGTGCAAACAGATAATGCTTCAAGGACACATTTCCTAACAATTCAAAAGGAAGTAAGCAATTAAAACAAAAAGCATGACTTTGCATATGTGCTTAAATATGCACATCTGCCCACTAGCTCCTGCTGGATTTCCAGGTGCTCAAAAAGAGAACTGACTTAGACAAAAAAACTTCCACTTCCCCATTAGCAATCTACTTAGCATCTATGCTATCTGTGCCTCTCCCTAAGAGGCCCATATTAAAAATCACTTGACTGGCACAGTCATTCAAGAAAGGAAACCTGCTACTCGAAACTCCTGTGACACCTCTTTTATTGGTATCATCCAGTCTGTTAGTAGCTGGACTCTCAAAAATTCAATAACTTTACACCTTAAAATTCTAAACCCGTTTTGCATTGTACATGCAAGAATCACTTCAACTTTATCTCACACACAAAACTTTGAACAAAACAAAGGCTACTTGATGATACTACTAGAAAAAATTTTTTTGAAACAGCAGACTAGCAAACAGTGACAATGTGATGAGTTATACAGTTGTACAGAGGCACAGGCTCATTTAAACAAAATGCGTTTTAACACACACAAATGCCAAGTTTCAGATCTTTATCTAGTAAGACATCAGACCATACCTACGAAGTGAGTGATCATATCCTTGAGAGCAACTCTGAAAACCACACTTACTGTACAATGTTTTGGAAACCTCTAAAGAAGTTGGCACACATAACGGTTACCAGTAAGTCAACATACTACTACAAACAGCATGGATGAAGGCAACACTGGAAAATATTTCTGAAAAATTTGTAAACTGAAAAACGGGAAATGGGGAGGAAGACCAAGAGCTGATGAGATCCTTGTGTGCAAGTGCATGCACACAAAGAACACTACTGCCTTTTAATCTAATAGGAATAGGTGAACCAACTGCCCTCCACAGAATGCAGCAGTCTGGCCAATTCATACGGAAAAGAACAAGCAAATTTCAACAAAGGCAACTTGGACAGCAGATTAAATAGCAAAACAGGATAAAATTAGGTAGGATGCCCTCTCAGAAGCATTAGCTACACATTATGCTTGTATCAAGCAAGATGCTTGACCCAATATTAACAAGGTAAAATATAAGGGCCTATGAGAGAAGAGAGGATATTCATTTAGATGACCTAATCTTCCCTTCCAGTTTTTGCAAGCATTAAGACTGTCAAAATAACTAGGCATGGTTAACTAATCTCTATAATACCAGTGACAATGAGGCCATAACTCACATTTTACAAAGAGATGTTAGTTTTTTAAAACTCTTATAACTGGGGAGAAGAAACAACAACCAAACAGCCTTAAAAATCAGGAATTCTAAACATTATACTATAACAAGACAGCTCCCTAAAAAACACAGTACACACCCCTACTTCCATCTCAGAAAACCACTCTATAGGATGCTGAAGATCCCACTATATTGGATTCAACAGATAAATTACTCCAGCGCTGGTATTTCACTGCTGCCTACCCTCTGCCTTCATTAAAAGGAAAAAAAAAAAAAAAAAAAAAAAGTAAGAACCACATGAAATTTGCCGTTGTAAAGGTTACAAAATTTCATTTCAGAGATGTCTGCATGAGTCCAAACCAATTAACTGACTACGAACATATGCTTTGCACGGTTTAAAATTATGAAAACTAGTCTACTGTTGACGGCAATAGTTACCTAATTTATTCATGGCTGCATTCCACCACACACTCCAGCAAAAAACTGTAACAATGGTCTGACTTTTTTTTCCTTAAAATAACAAAAGGAGCAAATCTGTAGGACACACAACGTGAAATCACCTTGATAAGAACCGAGTTGTCTGCTCAGCCTGTTACTTCTCCCATGATTGTCAGGCCTATTAAAGAACACTTTACCCCTGAATTACAAAAACGCTTTTAAACCAGCCGACATTGTAAATATATGCCTGAAAATCAGCACTTTGGATTCCTATCCCCATCTCTACAAGAAAAATTGTTTTTCTCTATATATCTAATTTTGATTCACTGGAGTTATACAATCCTGATAAAGACAGGAGAATGTACTTTTAAGCAATCACGTGGAGGTAAAGCTAAACTGCCCCACATTCTGTCACACGGTCTCACTAGCTCATATCAACAGCCTTCCATTCACTAGAAGTTCTTCACACTTGTCATTACACACTAGTAAATACAAGATAAAGATATGTACCTTTTCCCTAGCAAATAGATACTTTGGAAAGAACAGATTTAGTGTAAATTAAACATATCTTACTCAAAAATAAACTAAAAGGATTTTTATTTTACACACTAGAAGCCTAAATTATGATCCTCTGTATAATTTGGTGTTATTTGTGAAATGAAACGATAAATCTTGATAATTTTTTGCTGACCAAATGTATTAATGCTAAATATGCAGAGATGACTTAGGGAAAAGCCAAAAGGAAAGATTTGCTTTCTCTTTCTTGAGTATTAATAAGGCCTATGTTTCATCTCCTGTATAAAGCAGGTTTTACCTGGATTTTATTTTACTTGTTATACTAGTGCCTCGTTCTAAAAATTGTCTTTGTATATAAGGAAAATATATAAACAACATCTTGCTTGCTAAGTACTTTTCCTGCGGCAGACAGAAATAGAAAATAGCACCAGAAAGCCGCGACCAAAGGAGTTTAATTTACTTTTATCAAAAAAGTGAAACAATGAAACAGGGTGAAAAAAGATAAATTGAAACACCTAAGCGGAAAAGGGTTATATTAATGATGTGTGATTGTAACTAACAGCCTCTAGCGTTAAATTGTTACAGGTAATTTCAAAGACTAAAAAAAGGCCACGATTGCAATTGCATTTATATAAAATGCATACCTTAAACGCCTGTTAAAGTGGATACCACACAGTTCAACTACACTTTGAGACTAACACTTATAATCAGAACGGTTTAGCTATTTTACTACAATTCAACTACTTAACAGAACCAATTCTCCTTCTTCATTAAGTTTCTGTAGTTCAAGCTACTGACTTTTGCTGCTGGTACAATGTTAGCCACTCTTCATGTTAAGTGACTAGCACTGTCTGTGACTCATTATCACCAGAAGATGAATGTACTGCTAGTTATTGTAATGTTAACATATGAGTAACTTTCAAAACAATTTAATTGGATGTAATATGTGAATCTGGGAAGAAGTAAAGAAACGTCAATTATTTGGCAGCACTACCTGTTAATAGGCTGCATACTCCATCATCTGCTGTGATGCTGCTAGAACTCTAGAAGAACATTACAAAATATACCACCATACACTCGTGCCTACTTCCCTTCTTGAGATGATCTGAAACACTAGTTTCAATATCCATTACTCTTGCAGAAGCAAATTATTAGCTTTAAATGTTACTTTACTGCAATAATGAAGTGCAAGATTTTTGAATCCAATTTCAGCACCTTTTTCCTCTCTACAACTTTGTGCTTTCTTTGCTAAGTGAGATTTTATACTGCCCTTAGCTCCTAAAGAAATCAGCCTGTGTTATGCTGTGCTTTTAGAGAAAGGCATTGCTGCATACATGTCAATATTTTTGACATGTTTTTGTTTCACAGCTTTGCCAGTTCTCACTATATTCAGCTTTTAATCACCAGATGTACTTCACTAAAACAATGAGCTTTTTCTTAGCTCTACGTCACAAAAACAAATAATTTCTTATTTAAAAGAAATAATTAAAAGAAATAAATCTTATTTAATATTTAGTCACTCTAACTGTTCCCTGAAAAACTTCCCATTTTGTTCCCCAAGAAACTGTTTTAAAAGTCCACCTTCTGTCTTCCAGTTGTTGAACTCCACAGATGAACAATTTTACTAAAGTTTTGTTAAAATATAATTAATAGTAATAAACAATTCCAAGATCTTGAAATAACATCTGCACAGCATCCAAGGATTTGGGAATGCTGTTCTTGCTTAGCAATAGAAAAAAACGTTCGTAAAGTCTAGAGCCCCATTTAGGCAAACAACAATTCCTTTAAAAACACAGCTGAAAAGTAACCATAAAATATTGTGCCTGATTATTTTAGTTACACTCTCTCAGCACATGACAATTTTGAACCATCATTTGGAAAGATTTTATAAATACTTTTCAAGACATCATCTATTTCTAACAGACTTTCAAAATAAATAAAGTCACCTTGAAATGCAGACTAGGATACCACAAGCACCAGAGACAATCCACTGAGTCCATTGAAGACCGTATACCTTTCTCTGCTTCTCCCACATTTCCAGTTACGCAGTTCCACCTCCAGTGCTCATCAGACACCTCTCTATCTGCTGCAGTTCACTGTAACAGCAGAAAACTAACCACGTTCTTCAGCAGGTTTAAAGAGGCACTCGCTCTTTCAGTGAATTAGAGGAGCCCCGTAAGCCCTGACAGCAGCATGAAGCAAGAGTACGGTTGTGAGGAATAAAAATGATACGTGATAAATGGGAAGAAGCAGCTGCCCTTTTTGAAGGTAATGAGCTACCACGTCAGACCACCAAACACCGACCTACCACACCACATACTTCAGTACATTCAGTGAGCAAATCAAAAGTACCAGTTTTAACTTTACAGAAAAATCACTTCAACCTTGGTAACTTTTTCCCCAATTTGCACTTTACTGCCTTCTTTTAGAGGGAAACTTAAAACAGCAAAAGAAACAAACAACTTAGAAGACCAGTACGCTTAAATTATACCAAGGCTCAAAACGAAAATTAAAATGCCAAATGGCATTGTAAATGTTTCTTCTTTCAGCCATTAAAAAAAATTTAGAACCACAGCAGCGCAGTAATACAGCATTTATTAGCTACACTTTAAGAAAAGAAAGCATTTAGACTAATTAATTCATTTATATAGAAATGAAAGTCTGTTCTAAATAAAATTCACATAACCCACAACTGGTTTTTATTTTAAAAGTTGACATTTCATTCCTGATTCTCTAATACCCAGGAGATAACTTGAAAATGCTTATGCCCAATTCTACTTCTGTTCTATACTGAATATCCTGAAGCAGGAAGTTCACCTAGATTTATAAGAAAAATTCACTCTTAAAAGTCTTTTCTACAATGGCAAATTCTAAGGCTGCAAACACAGTGCTCCACCAGCATCAGTACTATGAGGGCAGATAGGGAAGCCAAATGGATCTCCCTGCAGTAAGTCTCTTTCAAGTCAAAATTTTACATGTAAGCTCTCCAAGGCCAAGAACAGGCAATTTCAAATTCTAAAGTACTGTACAAAATCGTGCTCACTGTTGCAAAACTACTATAAATCCAACTTTTATAGATGTAGGAATTTTACATTTCCTGTAAAAAATGCAATCATGAAAGAGAACAGTTTTTGAGAAGCCTGAAAACTGTCTGCTTCAGAGCTACGGAACTAACTGTGTAACAAATAGCTACATTCTTAAATGCTTCTGAACCCACACTGCTAAAAAGAAAGATGTATCAGAAATACAGCAGCCGTACTCTACTATGCAAAAGAAACTGAGAGTGATGAAAAAAACATGAAAGAGAGGCAAGAGAATCAAAATCAGAACTGAAGAAACAAAGAAAGATATGGGAGAGTTAGAAGCTGCAAGTGTTTACACTTAGCTACTTCTCTCCAAACTAGTCTGGGCCCTCAAGAAAAGTAGCATAACACATGCAGAGCAACACTATTAAGTAACAGGAGTGATTACATCACCGTTTTGTGCTGCAAGAAATATAAAAAGGAGTAAGTGCAGGGTCTGATCTATATTACGTGCACAAATGCAGCTGAGAAGGAGCACGGCAGGAAAAGCAACATGCTTCAAAGAAGGGGCAAAATATTTGTGTGAACAGTGGTTATTATTTGTGGATTTTGCTTGAATTCACAGAGCCCAAAAAAACCTGCTATATTTCTTAACAAAAGTGTTGCAAGAGAATGGATGCTTAAACACATCCATGTGATCGTTATAGTCTTAGTGCAAAAAAGTCTTTCTCTACCAAAAAAGAAACGCCACACCGTTTAAAATAAAGAAACGTTTAAAATAAAGAAATGTAAAAGAGTTGCAATCAGTTCATACGTCAGAACAGGGACTCGTATCACCCAAACAACAGTGTTTTTAATCAGACAATGGTACTTCACACGACATTAACAGAAACTCTGCATTTCAGTGATCTAAACTGAAGTTCTGTCTGTAAAAACATTTTTGAGGCTGAAAGTTTCTACAAATGTTAAATATTATATTCAGCTACTGAAAGAGGAAAATAACATCCCATAAAGGAAAGTCAAGACTACTTACGTTTCAAAACAGCGATCCACATTGTCTGACATCAGAAGTAGCATGCATAGCTGCTCCAGTGCTATTAGCTGCATATCCCTTTCATCTCCCTGCCCCATCTGCAGCCATTCCAGCAACGTGTCTGGGTCCACATCTGCCATGTTGGGGGGTTTTTATTAAAAAAAAAAAAAAAAAGGCGCCGCTTCCACTGAAATTAAAAAGTACCAAAATATCCTTTAATTGTTCAAGCCAGACTAACTTCAGCACAATTAATTTCCCTCTTCAGTCAGCCTCACGCTTTTGCAGTTTTCACCTAGAAAGTAAAAAAAGTAATCAACAAATCATTATCACAATCCTATTGTTAAACTTTCTGTCTTTGCTTCTCTCTAAAACATATAGCATATTTTGGGGCTGACATCAAGAAAATTTCCACATATTTTATCAGCAAAGTTTGCTTTTTACAAGCTTTATATGCAAGTAAACAGTAATGAGTTTGTTCTGTTTTGAGGATAACTCAAAATTAAGACTAGAAAAATTGTGCTTAACCCTTTAGTATTCTCAAAGATGTGATGTCTTGCCCATCCCCTTTCTTTTAATATCACTTTATTATAAAGTGTTCAGCTTCAAGAGAGATGTATTGCCTCCTCACTAAAGTATTCAAATACAGAAAGACAACAAATTTCACATTTTAAACAGAAATCCACAAAAGAAAAAACAGAGGTGTGCAACCACAGACTTGCAGAATCTTTGAAAACGTTTTATGAATCCTCCATATCCTAAAATAGCATTCAAAGATAAGAAAAATAGGCTTTTTTATGTTAAAGGATAAAAAAGGCAACTTAAGAATCACTTCAATTTTCCAGAGTTAGGGGTTTGTCAGGTTGTTTGGACCTTCTTTAAAAAAATTATCTAATGCATAGTTTTTAAAAAAATGAAGTGAAAAGTTCAAATAATTCACGTACATATAAGGAAAACAAAATTATTTGCTGGCCCAATGCCATAGCTGTACATGCAAACTGAAGACCAAAAAAGTCCCTTTAAAATGTTAAGGGATATTTTTGACCTAGGTGCTGGCTTTTTCGTTTTTTTACAGACAAATACTCAAATTCACCTCCCAGGACTAATAACATGGCAAACATGACTATTTTCATATAAAAACTAAAAGGTTACAAATCAATCTCTCCAAATTAAACATAAACCGAAAAAAATACCCTTTTAAAAATATAACTGATAGAAAAAGAGTTAGTTTATCAAACTCATAGGTAAATATCAAATGCTGACAGTGTCCCCACAAACTGGGGGGAGGTGGTGTAGGAGGGAGAAGCTTGGTCCGGACAAAGTCTGCCTACTTGTTTACTTGCTGCTAATGAGTTAATAGTTAATAACTCTATCAAGGGCACGTCTACGAAAGGGAATCAGAAATTAGTACTATATGGAGAAATACAAACTGGATCAGCAGTGCTCTTTCACAATAGCTTTGAACTCAAAGATGTGACAACAGTACGACAGAGAGGATTTTTATGTAATTTAGGACCACAATGTTACAGATCACTCAATTACTGCTTGCCAGTTGCATATTTGATGTTGTCTTGCACTAAAAAGTAATTTAAAGTAAGTAAATTAATTTTTTTTGCTTTAAACAACGCCTATGGTCCTCCGAGCTGTTTATCGACTGTATTTCCTACACCAACACTAAA
>JAWWMO010000174.1:36200060-36233801 GCA_035047845.1 Dendrocincla fuliginosa
CGCGGCTGGCGGGGCACGCTGAGGGCGGGCAGGGCCGGCCCGCCCCGCCCCAGCCGCGGCCTGCCCGGCGCAGGAACCACTGCGCCTTCGGGGGCCTCGCCGTGGCAACGCGGGGATTTGTCTTTTATCGTTTGCAGGTCATTTCATTTCCTGCCATGTTCTGGTTATTTACTTCAGTTTGGTGTCCTCTGCCTTTACGGGGCCGCTGCTGGAGACACTCCGAGCCCCCGCAGCCCCCCGAGGGAGGGCCTGGTGAGCAGGCTCCGCGGCCGCGGTGCTGGCCCTTCCCAGCCGGGCTGCCCTCGCCCCGGGGTGAGTGGGGGGCGCTGCTGCTCAGCGGCCGAGCCTGAGACACCTTTCGCGGTAGAGCAGCCCCCCACCACGCTCGGTGCAAAAGGCTGTGCAGTTGCCTGCTTGCGATCGAAATATGAAGTAAGCAAGTTGCTGTAAATCTAAAATGAAGGACTAAAAGCAAAGGACCTTCAAAACAATTTCCTTCTCCAGCAGATGACACGTTTTTCAAAGGAATTTAAGCCTATTAATATAAGTACAGTAAGATTATTGTACATTTCAACGTCATTCCTACCTACCTCACAGACATTTCCTGCAATTAGGAGGCTAAAACTACACACTGAACAAAAAAGCAAGAGCACTCATGCTTGGTTAAAACTTGCCCAATGCCAAAATGTTTATCGTTGGATGTTGTAATAACACCTCTAGAAAGTGTTATCTTTATTGGTGCAAGGGTTTTTTTCAGAACACAAGTAGTTCTTTTGTCCCTATTTCTGATTTCTAAGGCAGCTTAGCCTTTCTGTCTTAGTGTATTATGTCTCTCTTAACTGCCACTTGTTCCAGCCCTGACGAGATTTACAAGTATATCCTTTGCCTGTGCTTGTCCTTCAGAGGTCGGGAAGACTTCTTATATGCTTAAAGTTAAGGACACCAGGCAGTAGGAAGGCTGATAGAAGCTTGGTCTTCTTTCACTTTCACCGGTGCAGAAGCAGCAGAATTAGTCCAAACTTCTGGGAACCACATCTGCTAAGTGACCTTGCTTCTGTTGCATGATCCTGGAACAGTTTGCTTTTTATCATGAAGGAAAGTCTCAGTTAAAGAAAGACTATGAATTTTTTCTGAAGACCGAAAATAAATCCCAGTTTTCGATCGTAAAGACCAAAAACATTGCAATCAAATGTTTCAGTCTTTTCACCTGGCGTACATTTTTTGGCTCAGATGCCTGAAGAGATACATAATTAACCATGGAGAAGATGAGGGTATAAAAATACAGATCAATTTAGGAACACAATGAGAATTTTAAATAGTGTACAGGCAAAGAATACAACTCATAGATTTAAAGTACTGTTAAGTAGGAATGTAACACTTAAATACTAGAAATAGCTTTCAGTGCTGTACATACTTGTTTCTAAATGGATAAACATAAATACTTTCATGTCCTGCTGCATTAATTGCCTAATTTCATATGTCCATTTTTTTTCTATTAAGTATATCAAGTAATGTATTACAGCTTCCGTCATGAATCAGGATCATTTTTCATTCTGATACATTTTCAATATTTAAGAGTTTTCTAGTGATTTTTGTTCCTTGTGATGAAATTTCATAAACAAATCTGAAAAAGAATGCTGACTAGATAATCTCTGCTTTATTGATTATATATTTCTTACAAAATATGTTCATCGACTGATTAATACTTTTTTTCACTTCAAACGCTGACAGGAATTCAAATTATTTTCAGCAGTGGTCAGAGTACTCCACTGAAATCCATCACAGCAAATGATACCCCTGAAGCTGCTGCTTCAGGCTCCCTCTGCATACAGCGCTGATACAGACTAGGACTGTTTCTTCCAAAGTGGCTGCTCTCTAATAGCTAATAAGAAGGAAATCACTAGCTAGTAAGAGTACAGTTAGTTGATAAGAAAGGCATAGGAATTGCGTAAGTCATTTTTATGGAATTACTCACTTTGATTTGAATTTTCACATGAACGAAGTTTTGTTCATACCCCCTAGATTTCCAGCCTGTGTCTATGGTTTTGCTGGTGCGAGGCCTAAGCATGCTGAGCAAGAAGAACTTCAGTGGACTAGTGCAGACAGATGGGGAAGGTGAGTGATGATGTATACTGAAGTGACAAGTAATGGGACTTGACTGTCGTAGCTGCTTTGAAGAAAACCACACTGAGCATTGTGTGAAACTTGCAAAACCAACTCCAGTTCCCTGTACTTGTGCAATGTACCTATTTTTCAGTCAGAAAATGACCTAAATGCTAACACCAGCTGACATGCACTTCATGTGTGACCTTGGCCCAGTCCCTTAACCACTGCATGTCTTGTTTCCTCCTTTCCAAAATAAGGAGATAGTAATGCTGGAGTCAGAAATGTCTTAGCATTTATGGAACTGCCAGTTGCTGAGTCATGTTACTACAGTAAGTCTTAAATAATGCTATTAAAGAGAATTCCTCTTTATGACTACACTTGAGCAGACTGCATGTGTAAGTGACTGATGATTTGGAAATTAGGCCAGAGAGGGTCAACACAGTTTGACCTTTGTAGAGTATGATATTGAGCAATAACCAGCATTTTTGCTGTGTATTTACCTGAAAATTAAAACTTGGCTTTAAAAGAGAAAACATCAGCAGATTTACTAGAGTAGTGTCAGAGACACATGAACAACTGTGAAATATGCCATGGAGGATAGCAAGGGTCAAGGAGTTGAGTATTGTGGATGCAGAGAACTTCTAAGATGTTATAGAGGACACCCCCACCTAAGAGAGATACTCAATAAGAAGACAATGCGGGTGTTCTCTAAAGGATTTAATTCTCTTTGAAAAGAAGTCATGTTTGGCTAGAGTTCTGCAAAATCTTCTCAGGAAGGAAAATAAAAACAAATGAGTTTTCATTTATATCTCAAAAAGATAAGATTTATTACTCCTTTTATATTATATTCAGGCTGGTGTTTTCTACATGGTTTTAGCTGGTAGCAGAAGGAGAATCTCTCATGGGCACTGTTGATGTCACAGTGTGTTAGTGAGGATTGAAAGCTTCATATTGGAATGATTGGGCTTCTGTTGCACAAAATACTGAACTGGCCAATAATCAAACTGAAATACACCTACAATTCAAACAACACAAGAAGCATCAGATTCCTCCATGTATTTTTAATTGATGCAGCAACTAGAACCTAGGATAAGTGATGTTTTTGTTAGCTGTCTGCCTGCTTCTGTACATGTGCCAAGTTGATGTTTCCAAAAATACCACTCCTCTATAGTAAATAGATCAGAGGGTGATATAAACAGACTATGAACACCTCCTTAAATTTAATTGAGTAGTTTATGCTGAAGACCAGGGCTCTGCCCAGCCAAATAATACATTTGGGTATTTATGGTTTATTTATTCTTTTGCTTTAACACTTTTTTCTCTGCCACCCAATAATGTAGTAGAAAATACTGAAAGTTCCTACTCCTCCAAATCCAAAAGATGAATAATTTTGTACTTGTTTCATGGGTTTTTTTGTTGAATATTGTAATTCTAAAGAAAAAGTTAATAAATGTTGACCACACATTTCAAAGCAAGGAGGTGAGATATTACAGAAGCTTTCTTGCTCTATCAGGTAAGATTTAATTTTATGGAATTTGGCTATTTAAAATTCTTTACTTCTTAAGTATAATGTTAAAAAGATTTTCTTATGGAAAACTTTTTTTTTCATAAATATAAAGCAGTTAGTAAAAGCTTTTTTTATTTAAATCCTCCTGTGTTATCAGAGTCTCTTCTTAGCTCTTTACTGTTGCACAAGCGCGGGTAGCACAAACACGGTGTCAGCGTCTTGACTTTCCAAAAGTACGTGCCTGTTTCTGCAGCCCTGGCACCCGGCGAAGCATCCCGTGCCTGCTGCCCAGCGGGGTGTGTTTACGATGTGCGCCTGACGCAAGCTGCAGCAGCCGGCGCGGTGCGAGGGGCGGCTCTCCGCGAGTCCGAGCATTGCAGCCACACGTCAGTGTGGTGGGGGCTGACGCTGCCGTGATGAATATGCGAATGACATGCTGGTGGCTGCTGTTTACTGGGCTACGGGGCTGAGTCATTGCTCATCTTGTTGGGCTCCTCCTCGGGAGAGGGTCAGCTTCCTGGAAGGATCTTACCCCAGAGCTGAGGGAATTAACATGGAGATTTACAGAAAAGCATGTTTTCCACGAAACTGCAAACACTCCGAAATTTTCTTTTCTTCTTTCTGAAATTTTGCTCAAAATCATATATGTTACAGTTCTTTTTCCTAAGTAAACTCACCTCTGTGGGGGTTTTGTTAGTGGAATGCTTTTTTTTCAATTCTTAAGTTTACTTTTTTGCTGTCCAGGCATAAGAGTGAGAAGTGAGTAAACTTTATGTCGGTTAACTACTTTTTACCTCAGTTTACCTCCAGCTATATTACTTATTTGGACTTAAAATAGAGATTAACCTGCCTTTACTAATGTCCCTTCCACCTCCAGCTGCCAAGGGGAAAGTGAGACAGAACTTAGGCGACAGTTCTCCGTTTCAGGCTGTGAGCTGTGCCCCGCCCAATAGGGACATAGGCAACAGCAATACATCTCAACCCAAGACAAATGTAAAGAAAGATCAGTGACTCAGATCACAGGACTTCTCACTGTTTTGATGGCATTAGGTTACAACTTTCTGAATCAGAAGGTTAATTAAGATTTGGTATTTGTTCCTCCTAGTAATTTGTTCCTCCTCCACATGTAATTGTACCAAGCATCTGATGTGGCTCCCAAAACTTCAATGAAGTATTTTAAGGTAATTTTAATGATCTTCATTGATGAGAAGACTGACAATAAGAAGAAAGTGTCTTAATCAGAAAATGATTCTTCTATATTCTGGGATTAAAAAAATTCATCTACTAAGATTTTTATTGAAAAGACTGTAATTTTTACATACTTAAAAGCTTATTAATGCTTTTACTACTCTTGCCACAAAATTAGGCCTATTCACCACTCTTGAATGTCTTGACATGCAAAAAGAAGAAACAGTGTCAAGCTCCTACAACCTGAATTTCTGGATTAGTTGCTAACTGAAAAGAGCTACATCCTTTATTCAAACCAGGAAAAATCATCAGAATATTATGGTGGAGCATGGCAAATTTCAATACCAGCACTGTCCTAGGGCACATGCAACAGGTAACAAAAAAGTTATATCATTTACTACTGAAACAAGAAAACTTCCTTGCCCCACTGATGACTCTTAGGGAAAATAGGAAAGTAATATAGTTCACTGCTGTCTTGATCAGAAAGATAACACTCCCAGACTCAATTAAGCATGGGTTGTTGCATTTGTAAGAAAGATGCCATTCAAACAAATTCTTGTCAGAAGCGTGAAAGAAATTACTTTTTTTTAGAATTATACTAGTGATATGAAACCAGGTTTTTGCAGATCCCCAAGTCTATATTCCTGCAGGGAAACAATGCACATTCCTTAGGGAATATATTACAGGCAATAAACTGTGTACCTGATTTTCTCTTAATTAGTTTTTATTAATAAATTAAGATCACATTGTGTATGCATTGGGATTTGTCCTCTACTGTAACCTTTGGACTTATTCCCAGGCTACAAATGGTATTAAATAGAACTGGCTGAAAATAGGGAAATGATTTTGCAAAGACAGACAAAGGACTTTTAATATCAACAGGGTTGATTTTCATTCTTTACCCATGGCTATTGAATGCACTAAATGATGCTGGCGTATTCCTTCTATTTTCTTAACTTTGTTTTTCCTTTTGATTCTCTATTTTTATTTTTTTTTTTTTTACTTCCTTAACAGGATTTTTTTTTTTTTAAAAAAGAGCAGAAATAACTCCCAAAGCTCAAGGCCCTAAAATTCATTCTCTTATGTTGAATATGAGGAAAAGGATGAGAAACACAACCCTTGCCAAGGGCATTAAAAATAAATTGATACATCCCTGTTCAGAAAACATCTTCCAAGAAACAAGTTGTGAATGAGAGTCATATGTCTCAAATGTGTTTATACTAGGCTGTAAGGGATTAAACAGCACTTTTGGCAGGAGAAAAAATATGGATAGGCAGTGATGAAAGTTCAAAATGCTACCCTTTCTCACTATCTTTCTAACTGTGACCCACGCCACTTAAGAAGAGCTTTTTGATCTGATAGGGAATAGTTTTGTGTCAGAGCTGCGTGTTTGTAGAAGAATATGTGGCCATGGAAGAAAATTGGTATAATTTTCAAATCATTTGCCTCAGAGTTTTAAGTTAACAATTTAACACAAAAATAAGGAAAATTATAAGTATACTTACTTTTTAAGGCATGGTTATTACCAATTTTTGCGAAGTTTCATCACCGGTGTTTTAACTCCTTAGGAGTTTAGAGATCCACATGATTATTAGTGAGTGAGTTGCACAGGATAAACAATTCATACCCATTTCGATTTTTGTACCCTACATTTTAGCTTTTGGACATCCATTGACTTATGCTGGTAAGATTGACTATCCATGAACAGGCCACAGATTACTTCCACTACTGCACAGGATTTTGTATTTCAGTTCTTGTGTTCTTCATATCAATACCTTAAAAAATGAAGTCAGCTATGAAGTAGTTCCAGTCTAATTCCAGCCCAAGTTGCTGCAGCTAAGCTTTAATATGCGTGTTCTGTTTCCATTGACTCTTAGTTATATATGGTAAGACACAAGCATTACTTTGTTATGTAAGCATGTTGTATGTACTTTTCCAATCAGATATGTGTTATAAGATTATATTTTCATACTGTAAAATATTAGCTCTTTGGGGCTTTGTTGTCTATAAAATTTCTGTGTAAACACTGATCTCACTGGACACAGGAAACTTATTAAAATTACTAAGTATTGTGTGTTTGAACCTGCATCAAAGCAAGAATGTACTTTACCCATTTTTTTCATACAGTGCCAGCCTTAAAATCAGCAGGCCAAATCATTTTTGTAAAGAAATGCCATTCTACTGATGTAAAGAAGGCCTCACCAGTTTGGGCCAGCATGCAATTTGACTCAAATACTAGCAGGCATTATAGTTTAGCTAACCTGAGTCTATAGAAATTTAAAATTTTGTACTAGATTTTTAGCTACCTTGACATTTTCAGGTGAGACCCAGACCCAGATCCAGATCTAGGGGCAGATCTCATCTGTTCATTTAAGGAGCAGAAAGTTTCAGATTAAAGGAGTACAAAAACCTGATAGTGCATTGTTAGATTTTCTGCTTGTATTTCAATGACAAGCACCATTGAGATTGCCTCTTGAAGCTAATTTATGGGGAGCATCAAACAGCTATTTTGATAATGTCATCTGCTTACAATGTGTTCTTGTAGTAAGTGGTGTGCTGCACTGACAATGTCAGCAGTTATTGTTGGTTGAAATATTTGTCTATGTCATGTTTGCAGTCATATTTCATGTACAATTATGTTTGTATGTAATTACAGCTCCTTGACTACAACAATTAGTCTATGTTCCAGTCCCTGCTCTGACCCTAATGAGAGAAGGAATAGCTTGGGGCAGCTGAATCCTATGCTAGTGATTCCCAGGTACTTCATAGTGGAGGATTAGTGTCACTGGTAGGCATTTTTAATATCAAAAGGCAACAATGAAGATTCAGGCCTCACTGTACATGTGTGATAAAAGACATCTCTGCCTCAGAGCTTACAGTAAAAAGAAAATTCAGACAAAAGCTATAAAGCAGATTGGAGAGTAACCTGGTCCATACTGGTAAGCTGCTTAGTAGTTTGACTCAGAGTCCCATACCCCACTTCTATGTGGTAGTGGTCTGCCAACTGTATTGAACTAACTCCTTTCCTTGTGCAAAAAAAGGCAACAGGAAACCAGAAGCTGTTCTGATCTGCACTCTATATGGATCATGGCTACAAGCTAGCCTGCATCTCCTGGCACAGAGGTGACCCACAGACAAGGAAGATGCACCTAGAGGAAAGGATTCTGTCTCAGTACAGGAAAGAAAGAGCATGGGGGAAAGGATGGTAGCCTTCCCCATGTCACACCAACTCAGAGCTTCTTTCCCTATTGGGAAACTTCGACAACAAATCAAAGCCAGAATCCAGTCCCATCTCAGAGGCAGGGCTGGTACTCTGCCTAGTAAGATTGCCCAACATTTAGCATTACTAGTAATTCGACAGAAAAGCAATAAGCAATGTTTTGAGAAAAACAACTCATGACCGGCCACAGAAATTATAAGCAAATACACTTGCAGGCATCTCAAAAGTTATCTCAAGCAGGCAACTTTAAGAAGCAGGCTTAAGACAGACATTTGGAACTAAATTGTGCCCTCCATCACCATATTGTACCCCACCGATGCATGAAATTCAGGATGAAATCAGTAGGTGTTTGTGGATGTAAATGTGGGCAGAAGTTAACAAAAGCACATTTGAAAGTCAGATACTTCCTCCCATGACGTTAGGCAAGAAAGATGACACCCTTGTGTTCAGGGTCTGGCACCTCATATATACCTTAGCAGAACTGTACTGTAGCAACAGAATATCCTGTTTTATATAATAGAGATAGTTAAAGACTTCAAGATTGTAACCCATCTGCTTTTCTTCTATACTATGATTAACAATTGTGGTAAGAAACAGTATCCTGGGACTGACACCCTGATGTCTCCTAAATTGCTCAGATGATTCAATCAGCAAACCATTCTTAGCTGTAAAATGATGTAATAGTTTTGTCTGTCCTATAAGCTAAACATTTAACTTGTCACTCTTCCAGTATTAACCTGTACCTACTGTAGGATGTTTTGCTCTGGTGGAGCAGTTTTAGACACTCCACATGCCTGCTTTTAGTTGTGCAGCAGAATTTGAAACGTAAAGAGAGTTTGTATCATTATCAACTCTATTCTGTAAATCATAGCTGACTATTTGTAGGGATATTCCAAAACCAGAGAATTTGAAAACACCACCGCCATTACCACACTTCTGCATTTATCACTTTTAATGAAAAGGTAGCTCATCAGAATTGTATGATGAGGAACATTACACTTTTATCTTAAAAAAAGAAGACATTGACACCCTTGGCTAGTACATTGTTAATATGGTTGAATTCTGCATAAGGTGGTGCTGACTTTGTGTTAACTCCACATTTGTTTCCCTCCCCACCCTGCTTCTGTCGCTAATTTAATCAGTGTTTTCCAATTGGCAGAAGCCAGCACAGTGCTGGTGCGTGTTGGCACTTCCTGGCTTAGCTCAGTGATGCTTTGTGCTGTTAAGAGTAAGAGCAAATCACAGATGAGGACTAAAAGCAAACCTAATAATTAATATTAAAAGCAGTCCTGCCAGTACAAGTTGTGATTTATAAAAACGTAGAGTGGCAGAATAAAAAATCATGCAAAACTAATCTATCTTGTACTACTGATCTGGAAATATGAAGTTATATGAGAAAAGGAATCTCATGTCTGATGACCTTAGTTATAAATAAGAAGGACAACGTATTTTAAAATTTGAATTAATTTTATTAGTATAAATTATGTAAAATGTTATTTTCAGTATCACTTCAGAGTGATGCTGCTGGGTTTCCTTTCAGGCAATCTCTACTGGTAGAGATATTTGGCACTTAAGACCAATCCTGACTGATAAGAAGCTGGGTTGTTTTTTTTCCCTCAGGGCCTTTCACTTCAGATGTGGATCATTTCTGGGACTCTAGCAACGCCTACCCCAGCATTCCCTTGAAAGAGCATCCCATTCTATTTGCACACATCCAATACCACTAACACCACCTCTCTCTTTGGTGTGGAGTTTTCACAGGAGTTTAAAAGATTTTTAAAGAAACAAATTTTGGTCTCTAGAGTACTTTAAATAGTTCTCAAAAATTATAACTTGCATGGAGAAAATGGTTCACTGAGTTTTCCATCCTTCAAGCAGGCCTCTCCCACATCATCCTTCAGATGACAGACACATCCTACACATAAACTTCTTTTATTAAGATCAAGCAGAACAGATAGAAGGGAGCTAGGAGAACCACAGTACTCCCTTCATCTGGCAGCCACTCCTAACTACAAGTTGTCTGCCACCGAACCCACAAGCTTCTGTTTTCCTTCCTCTCGTAGCAGGAACACCACTTGGTGGGTCCAGACGGTACCTGCACTCAGGCCTGGTGATGCAGGTGCCAAGGCTGTGTCTGCCTGATAGACCAGTGCAAACACTTCTCAAAAAAACCCCTAAACCACTTCAATACCAGTGATACAACATTTCTGAAAATTCGCCCTGCCTACTACTTCTTTTTTTCCCTGGAAGTGATGTCATGTCTAAACCCCATTTGCAGTAAGTTCAAAATTCTCCTTTGCAGTTTGTACAATCTTTTTTCCTCCCTTTCGCCCATTTTCATTCCAGACTAAGCTTTACATGTGGAGTAACTTGAAATTCTAGGAAATTTCAGTATTTAAAAACGAGGTTTGGCTACCTAAATATTTGGATTTTTTTTAAGTTGTGCTTAAGTCTTGCTTTCAGTTTTCTGAGCCATTAAATCAGAATGTTTTTGTAGGGTAACCTTAAGTTCAGCCTTATGTCAAAGTTCAGATAACACCAGAAAATGTCTAAAAGAATAAGTGAATGTGCACCTAGACAAAAAAAAATAGTGGCTAGCACACTTTTGTATGTTTCAATATATTAAGTCAGTTGCACAAATTTCAGTTTGAAAACCAAAGGATACCAGTGACCGATCAGATATGAAAATATAAAAAGATGAAGTTAACCTCATTACCACCATTTCATGAAAGTATCCCATCTGGGGTTTTTTTGAGTCTAATGTACTTTGAAGGAGTAGTGTGATTTTAGACCAGAAACAATTCAAGGAAAAAAGCTTTCCTATACTTACTTTATATAAACACTTTCCCATGCAGTGATAATTGACTTTCTCAAGTTTACAAATAATATGAAATTATTATTATATTTTTTGAGGTTTCCAGTGATTATTTTGTTTTCAGAATGCTGTCTTCCTCAGTACAATGGTAATTCCTGAGAGTTAATTCACCAGTTCTAGTGATCTAGTTAGTAGAATAGAAGGCAACACTGACAGCTCAGCTAAGACATGGGATAGTCTTGGAGTTAGAAATGGGAAAAGTTTAAAACCTTGACCACTTCTTAAACATTATTCTGCAGTGGAACAATTCTTATCAATGTCAATTCCTTGGCATTGGTGTAGCTTTGAAGGAATTCAGAGGCTTTGATTTCTCAAAAGCCTTTGCTATGAGCAACTGTTAGGACTTCTGAACCAGCTAACCTGCACAGCATATATTTATTTGCTCAACAGTAGTCCACGTGGCCTCAGTGTAGGTCTATCAAGGTCGATAAAGCTGGCACTTGGCATATAATTAGACCCTCTCATGTGGGGCTGGGATGGGGAGGCACAAACAAGGACACGGCAATATTCAGTCTTCACAGAATGTTTTCTCTGGCACCTCCGTGATTTGTTTCCAGTTCCCCACTCTCCCCGAAAGGGCAACAGGCACATTCATTTGTACTTTTCAAAATCAGTTCCCATCTTTGGCCCTACTTTGTGCAGACTGTGTTATCAGCAGCTTCCCTTTCTTCAGAACTGGGGAATAAGAAGGAGTGATAATTAAAGGCTGAAGGTATTTACCCTCTCTTCCCTGCCCCGAAGGGACTGAGCTGTTGCCAGCAATTACAGGCAGTTGGCATTTCCCTGAGATCGCAGTACCCAGGAACCAGAAAGCCCACTCTGATCCCATCTACCCACCCTAGAAAAACTCATCTGCCACTGAACAGTGACAAACACTTCCCAGCTCTCTGCATTCTCTCTGGCCTCTGAACACGTTCCTAGGAATGGTGTTCATTTCCAAAGGCTACCCACCCATTTAGGTCAAAATACTAATCAAAGAACAGGGGTGAAAATTTTGCCATTCAATTCACTCCTTATAAGCAATTTCAAAATCTATTGATGAAAACATACCAAGTGTGTATGCACAGGTGTCATAACCAGTACTGAAAAGTCAATTGGAAACAGGGCACGTGGCTGCTCTTACAGGTCAGGAGTTACATCATTGCAAAGTTGTCTTCCTACTTTGCATACTACTTAATAATTTTCTTGTGTGTGTGTGTGTGTGTGTGAGTGTGTGTGTGTCACAGTGCTTTCTGATGAAGTTTCTGTCCTTGTGGTGACTGTTTTCATGGTTTACTTAGAGATTGTATAGAATGTGATCCTGTTGTGACTGCTTGGAATATTTTTTTAACAGGTAGAGATTCACAGTGTTTTGTGCAGGAACTTTGTGCTAATTTTTATAGTAATGTCATTAGTTTGCCTCATCCTGTGCTGCTAATACAAAGTGTCATGCTTTGATTTATGTGGATGGTTGGCAGTCTCTTTTCCTAAACAATAGGCAGTACAAAACAGAACTAGCAAAGCTCATGTAACAGCAAATGGTATGAACTTTACAAATTGGAGCAGCTTACTTTATAAAATATTTTATAATATTCCAGTCAACTATTAAGCTGTGATATTTCACACAGGCTGTTTTGAAGCACTGAAACAACCAGGTGACTGATTTAATTATTATTCTCTCTTCCTTCTTTTACTACCCAGGCGCATGCCTCTTGTTCTGCTTCCCCATTCTTCCTCTCTGTCCTGTTCTAATCCTTCAGCATTTGTTTGATATCAAAAACCTCTCAAGAATGTTGTTGCTTCCTCAGCAGCCTTTGTATTTGCTCCTTTCATGCTGCTTTTTCCTCTGACTCGCCCCATCTTCCCAACCATCTCCCCTGGTTCATTGTCTGGAGCACATTGCCCTCTAGCACTTGGACCCAGCAGAAGTCGCTCAGCAAGTCATGTGTGGGCGTTGGCTACCCAAGCACAAGGAAGACAACCAGAGAAGATCTCTAACAGCAAGTTGCACATAGTTCTGGGACATTAGCATGAAGAGGAACTGGCTTTTAAATACTTGCATGTCTGTCTCAGTTCTTACACTTACTAGAAATACACAGATACAAAAAAAAAGTAAAAAAAATTCCGTTGTTTTTGGGGCATTCTGTTTAGGTACAGTTTCACAAACCTAGAGGGTCGGGAGAGAATTTCTGGCAGTTAATATTTTCATTACCTCCTGAAGGAGAAGGTAATGGCACTGAAAGCCATTCCTTAAGTTAAAGTGCAAAACAAGCCAGTGAAGTATATGGTTTCAAATCCTAACCACAAGGTGTAAAGTTGATCCTGCCAAGACGTACCACAGCCTGGAACAGCCAGTTTCCACAGGCAGTAGCAGATATTTCATGAGCTGCTATGTCTCCTCTCATTAATCTGCTAAAGCCATTGGGAGTTTTTGGCAAATTTCATATAGTGGAAAAAATTCTCTCACAGGTACACAGAGGTTGTCTGACATATGCAGGGATGTTGCAGCCAAGGTGGTCACTTCAAGCCTGACAAACCAGGTAAGTCCCTGCTCCCTCTTCCTTCCTCCTGCTTATGGAAGCTTTGCGGTAGATGTCTCATCTTCCAAATTTGCTTCTGTAGTCTCTCTGCTCTATAGCCAGTACATCCAACAGCCTTTTTTTCTTCTGTCTTGATCAGGAAAATCTCCAGAAGTCTTTAGGAATGACTGCAGCTTTTCCTAAATCATTGCAGATCAGGGTTCTGAATGTCCTTGCAGGTGCAGAGCTGAGCAGGACATTGAGTGGATAAATATGCATGCATTGAGAGCCTTCAGTACCTGCTGCTCTGAAGGATCTCAGGGAGAGACATGCTTGCATTATGGCCCAGACCAGTGTGAAGCACAGCTCACTTCTATGTGTCCTTTGAGTTTATCCACGAAGTCTAGTTGCTTTCAACCACCAGCAGCCTCAGCACAGATACAGTTACTGACCAACACACATCCATACAACTTCGTGTTCCCGAGCAGTGGTAGCTGCATGGAACAGTGGGATTCCAGAACACGTGCCTGTGTGAGCAGGTGCCTAGAGAAACCTACGGGAAAGGTAGGAAATTACCTATTTGGAATACAGGGTATTTAATCACAGCTTCCCTGGGTGCAGCTGCCCTCAGACAGGAAAACCTACTTTGCTGGTTCATACCATGCCCACTGACTGCCTGTCCTCCCTGTACCTACAAGGGACAGGTATAACCTTTTGCCACATCTCCAAAGTTATGTGGGAAAATCAGGATAGAAGACTGCAAACCATTAAGCCCCAAGGGTCTGCGTGAATCTATATTTACTGTATGGTTTAGAAGGTGCCTAGGACTAGGGATGGGCTGTGTCTCCAACTCAGGACCACTCATTCTTGAGAACCCCTCTCCAACCAGCTCGAGAATTCTCATTTTACAAAAGTAAATTATATCCAGATTTGTTGGCCTCAAAAGAGAAGTAGGAGGAATGGACTAAAAAAGCCCGTTCACCCTCCCACCCTCCCCTTGGCCACACTGCTTTGTGGCTTGACTCCTGACAGTGAAACACAAGACTGCGTTGTGCCTCAGATGAAAGGTGAAAACCATTCACTTGCAGTGTCTATTTCCCTTTTTATCCTGTCCCTGCTTATTTAATAAATACAGTTGAAGTATCACAAAAGAAAACCTGATTTTTAACTATAGGCAAATTATTTTATTCCTCTAACTGAATTTCAGGTAAATTTGGTGGCAGCAGCTTGAACCAGTTATCCTTGTATCTGTGATTCCCATAAAACATGCATACATCTGTGACAATTTTTTCTTGGTGTTTGCCATGAATTTTACATGAGAGAAGATGAGGTTAAGAGCATTTGCCTTCATAATGATAGGTTGCATTTTCAAATTGCATAATATTTCTATTTTTATATATAAATCAAAATTGTTTCCAGAATCCCTGAGGCCTGTGCTTCATAATTCCACTGAAAATGAGTCTCATACATAACCTCCTTTTCTTGCAGAAAAAGATACAGAGAACTGGCACACTAAGCAGAAAAAAAGATGCTTACAAAAATACCATTAAAAAATCATCCCCAGAGAAGGTTATAACAAAAAAATTCACACTAGTAGCAACAGGGACTCTCAGTAATTCCATACTACATTTTATTGTCAGTGACATAGTTCACAGCCATTTTCATACATTAACATTGGTTAAAAAAATCAATTTTTAGGCGACACAATTGCAATTTGTAAGACTGTAGCTTAGAATGGGACTTTATGAATCTGTGTCATTACTAAATTTAGCTTCTTACCAGAAACTTCTAGAAACAGACTTTTCTCATCTGCAAACTTCTTTACATACATAGACAGTATGTTTTTCTCTGCAATAATCAGGCAAATTGGCACCTGCACTAAAAGGCACAGAGACAGCAGGCTCTGCTGTGGCTGCTGCTCATCCTCCCAGCTTGTTTTCTCCATGTGCTGCCATTAAGCAACTGAAATTGAAGCACAGAGGAAGGGGAGTTGATGCCACATTCTCCTTCCAGAATTAGATTTTGCACTTCAGATAAGTGGGAGTGTGGAGGTGGGAATACAACCATAGAGCAAATCCAGGACTGGGCTGCAGAGTGAGTGAATTTGGGTTACTGTACCACAGATTACTGCAGGAGGTTTTAAAAGTCTACTTTTGCCCTGACTTGTTTCTCAGACAAGATTTTCAGCCCTACTTTTGCTATATTTAGATGTCACTTCCCCTTTCATTGTTATATGTTATAAACCATTTATTCTCCAGAGAACCCAGAGAATGTTTTAGGAAAAAAGTTTAAAAAATCTACAACTCCACATCAAACCCAAAGTAACCACACAACGTTTTGAAGGGGTTGGGGCCATAGCACTGACATCTTTAGGGTTTCCTTGTGCACACAGCATAACGTACCAAATGCAGCTGGTTTAATTCAGTTCGCATAATCAACTTTCAGTATTCATGACTTTAAATATGATAAAGGCAGGTAAAGCATGTCATGTCTGGCCAAATGTACTTTTTAATATTTATGTCTTTGAAGCTCTAGCCCACTGTCATTAAATAGCTGGAGCACTATATGTAAAATTGAACTGCTCACTACTTTTACTAAATGAATAGGAGTTCTCTGTGAAATGTCATCTACAGCAACAGCTCCAGTGTTGTTCAGATTGGAGTGCCACGGACAAATCTGAGCACTTCTCTTAACACCTGGCTGCACAGAAGTACAGTTTATTAGCTATTTTTAAGGATCAGATGTACTCATGTGCAAAAGCAGTATCTAGGAACGCCCACAGGATCAGGGCTGGCCATGGAATGCTACTTTCAAGAAAATGGAGTGACTCTTCCACTGTGCATAGAAGTAGACAAATAATCTACCTCACTGTATATTCTTTTAGTTGACAACTGAACAAAGGGTGTTAATTGTCTAAGGATTTCCCCCTTGCCTTCTTGCTTTTTTTGAAGTACCATTGGCTAAGTTGTTCACTGGCAGAAAACATAAGCAGTTTATTAGTAGACCAGTATTTGTTAAGAAACCACATGCTCTTCTTGGAAACAGCATCTGACTTACTGTCTACTGATAAAAGAGTTACATTTCAGGAAGCTGAAAACAAAAAAAGTATACCTAGCAGTGAGATTAGTGATGAAGCTTTACAGGACACTGTCACAGTGACCCCTCTTATGTTGTTATTGTCATGGATAAATTCAACAGAATTTCAATGTAGTTTTAATTTGAATGAACTTGGATGTTCCACCTGATCCCTACTATACAGTATTATTGCTACTTCTGGTAAATCAGCAAACTATGCTAGATCACTCCACCGCTCCTGCAATTGCAACAACTCACTTTGGTACTGCTGTGGCAGTCTTGAGGGGGAAAACCTCTTTGAAAATTCCAATTAGTAATTGACATTTATTAATAGAAAAATCTGCTATGCTTCCTATGCATTTGCTCGTCCTATTTTATGGTGATATGTGCATCACTTGACGGATACCTCTCTCAGCCTGAAGGCTACTCCTACACCTTGGAACATACCAGGTCAGTCTCAGACTTATTCCAGCCTAAGTAACACCACCAGAAATGCTGCTTTTTCAGCTGCAGTGCTACAGAATTTTATCCAATCAAAACTCACCCTGTCCCACCTGTGTGATGCTTTTGTAAAGTTTTTCCTAATGCTGGTTTGCTGCAGTCAATGGAAAGTTATCTGCAGATAATTTTTGCATAGCCCTTAAATACTGCATTCCGTGATGCACTCAGATGTGCATATATACATTTGAGGTTAGGCGTAGACAAGACCTTTTGTCACAAAAACCATTAAACTTTTTATATAAGCAGTGTGAACATACAAAGTAAACACGCACTCAGGCCACATGTTTCATTGCAAGGACAATTTACTGGAACAAAATTTACTGGTGCTTGTAGAGAAATGGCACAAAAAGCAGTCAGCAGGGAGGCACAGGACACAGGAGGCAGGAGTGGCAAAAGTGACACTTTGGTTTAGGGTTAAACATGTTTGTCTCTTTTTGTTTGGCTAAACATAAGAGCTTGCATACCAAGCAATGCCTAAAAAAGAAGAGTAGAATTAAAATCAAAACCGCTCTGTGGTCTTACTTATTTCTTCAGGAAAAACTGCCAAATCTAACGTAACTCACTTTCAACACAGCCAACAACTACAGATTTGACTTCAATGAAGAGGTGGAACAAAGGACTTCTGGTTCTCCGGGGAAAGATGGAAGGCATCTCCACCATCTCCCCTGAGTTCAGGCATTTCAGCATTTGACACAGAATAGGTATCTATTTACACATAGAAAGTCCCCCTGGTGCTACTTATTTACCCAACGTGCTCCACAGAACAGAGGAAGAGCTGCAATATCAAGTCACAGACTTTGATGCGTCCAGCCCAAACTTTTATTATTAGTTTCCTTGAGGCAGCATACAGTAATTTTCTTTCTGATACACAAGTCCTTAGAGTTTCTCTGCTACTGGATAAAATGACTAAGACAAATATTAAGTGAAGAAAATTAGCTTTATTTATGTAAATTAGAAAAATGAATTGTTAGAACTTTGGTCAAATGGTTAATTCTGTACAATTTACAATTATAATTATATACAAAACTTCTAATAAAATACAGTACATCACACTCTTCCTGAGTCACAGTGTGTTTCTCAGTTCCGTAAATATTTTGTTTCTTCTTTCTTTTAAAGCAATTAGATTCAAGAAGGAAACAGTATCCTCAGTTTGATAGTGTTTGGTTTAGATAATACTGGTATTAAGAAGGAAGTCAATATACTGTACGTAGAAAATACTCTATAACCATTGCAATTTTGAGTTATTTTTCTATATTAAAATATGTTCCTTGATAAAAATTTTAATTACATACTCCTTATTATCAGTTTGTTGCACTTTACCTATAGACACAAGACAAGGTGACTTCAAATATGTCCATCTCTCATGGCAGAGACACATACATTTATCCAAGTTCCATGTATACGTAGCCGACCCTTCAAAGATCAGGAAAGTTACATCCAGATAGAGCAGAGGTCTGAATGAGGCACAGTATGTTAAAATTGCTGTCCTATCCTGGACAGGATATGTGAGCTCCAATTGCCTGGCTCGCCTAATACAAACTTAACACAAGTACAGATTGTGACAAATGAGACCGTGTGGAGCAGCAGGGCACTGGGCCTGCCAATCCACACGACAGGCCCTTCCTGGAAAGCACGACAGAGTCCTCAGTGAAGAAGCATCACAGGGCTGTATTTCACACCAGCTGTTACATCTAGTCCAGCTCAAGATGTTATTAGGATTAAAGCTATCCGTATTACCTTTATTGAGTTGAATTCTCTGAGATCAACAATAAACTATTGTAAGGCTTAAAAGGATACTTAGTCTGTTTAATTAATGATGCAATGTGTTAAATTAGTAATTAGCATAGATTACAACCTGCAAGTAAATTTATGTCCTAGTTAAATCCAAAAACCAATTAGGGTAACTTATTTTTGACAAATATTGATTTGAAACAAAATTAATTTTACATAATGGCTAAGTGGGGGCTTCTCCTAAATATAGCTATGCCAAAGTTCACTATACCTTTTTAATAGAGATGTGCATTTCTGGTATTTTAGTCCAAAATAATAAAAAAATACAGATTTGATAACCTCTAATTTATTCATAGTGTTTAGAGATGTTTAAGAAATCTTACAGTAACAGAAAGTTATCCAGAGATTTGCTTTCTCTTAACAACCTCCTGAAAGACTTCAGCACAAACTCAAATACTTAAGATCAACTCATAGCGATACCCCCCGTGGTTAGAAATTAAAAGGGATGTTTTTTGCTGTTGATATCAAAGTGCATAAAAAGACAATATGAAGCTTTAAAGAAAATTGGTCTTTAGCTGAATGCTTGAACTTTTCCCAGGATTCTTTGCATGTTTAGCAGTCTTCACTTTGATGCTTTCTTGATTGCCTTTTACAGCTGACTCAAGCCTGGCTTTCATAGTTGGAGAGGAGGCCATGAGCTTTTTAAAAACTGATGAGTACTGAGGACCAATCTGCATCAGATTTTGCAAAGCAAACTCATGTAGATTTTTTGCTGAGTTTGTAGCAGAAACCAGGGCATTTTCATCCAAAAGAAAGGAAATAAGGATGGGAAGAAAGCAGGCCACCAAATGAGCACCTATAACATTGAAAACACAACTTCAGCATCCACTTTTTAAAAAGAGCTTCAAATTCAAACTAGAAGTATTTCTCTAGGTTAACATTTAACTCAAACTATAAATCTGCAAATGTTAGCTGAACTGTACGGGAAAAAGAACCAACACTTCCTGTGATCAATTTTGTTGGCAATCAGTATTCAGGATTGGATTCCTAGTGGTTGTATGGGTCTAGTTTGTTACTTATGGCAACTTTGAGCATATTTAATGCTTTGGGTACTAGTAATGGAAGTAACTTACAGTGCTCTTCCTCAGCAGTGGCTGTCAGAGCTGTAACCACCTTTATTCCCTCCTGAATGACTTGAAGTTCAGCAGCATTTTCAGGTTTTGCTTTTTCTGTTTCCTGCAGTTTTCCCACAATGGATGGCGCTAAAGAATGAATATACGGATATGACACAGTTTTGTTGGGATGCTGGAAGATGGAGTGCAGCAGCTGGTAGCACTTATACTGTACCTAAAGGGAAAATGAAAGTTGCAGTTACAAAGTGTTATACTTAAAAATACATCTCTGAGTGTTTTAAATGTAACAGCTTGTCCAATAAAATTTTAGGGAGGGGGGAAAATGTGCCTCACAGCTTAAAAAATCACCAGGTTGCAGGCTGCTAATGTATAATACTTTATAGGAGCATTTAGCTTATAAAGAAAATAATAATAGAAAATAGATCATATTTCCTTTTTCTTTCCACCAAGTCTTAGATCTTCTGACATTTTTGAGTTAAGGAAAACACACTATTTGTGTATGAAGATTAGTACTGTTTTGAAAATACTCTTTTTTGCAAAAACATAACTGACTGAAATCCCTGTCAAACTGTAGGCACGATTTTAAAATGCCTCAGACTGCACAGTAGCTTCCATGTCACTGGAAGTCAATAGGACTGAAACAGCCAAGTTCCTACAACACTTTTGAAGACCTCAGATCCCTAAATACTTGGATAAAATTTGTAAATGCACACTAACATTTCCTTGCAGTCATATTTGGCATTCCCAGTTTCCTAACAGTGGAAACCAAAGTTTACAGTGTTAGAAAAGTACTGATATGTAGAAAGTGTTGTCTTACAGCTATTTCTTACGTAAAGGTAACCGTAATCTTTTATTACTACAAAATATATACGGAGAAGGTGCAAGAAAAACAGTTTACAGTGAATTCTCACAATGATGAAATCTATGCATGTTATTTTCAGAGCTGAGCTTTGAGAGAGGATGTCCCAACACCTAAAAAAGCCATTTCTATAACTACTTTTCTTCCCTGATATATTGGCTTATTTAGGTGAAGAATAGTAATATATGAACTGTGGCACTATGGTCTAAAGCCACTACATGAAAATATTTGTACTAGGCTGGAACAAAGCATCAATCTAGCTCAGTATGCTGCGCCCAGCAGTGGCCAAGAGCTGATGCTTATGGGACAGTAACAGTTATGCAGTGGTACTTGCTCTACCTCCCAAAGACTTGCAGCTGAGGGATTTCCCTCAGCAAAAGATAGTACCTCTGTGTTCAAGATAAAATGAACAAACAACATTAAGGTGCCTGAAACACTACACAACTGTATTGTGCACTTATCAATGTATAAAGCACTGCATCTGATGCAATAAAGCCCCCCAAGTCACAGGAATACAGAATTGCATACAGAATAACAAATGATTAAATGCATGGCTGGACATGTTTTTGCTCACTTGTTCAAACTGTATTTTAAAGTAGAACAGATATAGTCAGGAGAGAGTTAACTTCTGTCAATACCTAGGACTCAACTGCAATAAGCTAATATTCATTTAATACAATACTGGTATTCTTATAACTTCATCAGGACTTACAAGAGGATCTTTTGAGTCAAGTGTTACTTTAAACTTCTCAATACAACGCTCCTGAAGGCACTCCACAGTAGTAACTTCGGGGGTGGTAGACATTACAAATACTGTAATAGCAGTAAGCAGGCTAACTTCATCGAGTTCTTGGAGTTCTTTATCTATCAATAAAGGAAGAAGTGGTTAGATTTACAGTAAAAAGTAATCCTATGAGTTTAAGTGTTACGAAGAGGTGGAATAGAAATATCCATGTCTACATTTCTTTAAGAACCTCTTTTTTTTAAAATATACAACATGCTCTCATGCAGTGATACGGGTTTTTACTGTAATAAAAACCAAGGCCAAAATGGGAATTCAGGGATGATTATACGCCTATTTAGAAATAACAACAAATTCCTATTCCATTGTTTCTTTGTATAAAGAACAATAAATATCTTTGAAGAGCTGGTATGACATATTAGAATATAACCTATCTTGAGAATAATATAAAATTTGCATTAATATTCTTTTGCAATAACTTTAAAAAACCAGCTCCATAAAGAAAAGCTCCAACAACAAATAACACCTTAGAGATTAAGCATAGGAATGACAAAAATACTACAAACACAGGAAGTTGAAGCATCACACAGTAAACAAAGACAATTTTTTTTTTCTTGCACTACTGTTTTAATACTTTGTCTCACTCCAGGCACTAACTCTTTGTTGAGAGTGTGCACAGTTTTGAGATCGAGCACAGCTGTCTTTTATGCTCAACTGAAGCCGTAACTCCTGGTTATGCCATCATACCATCTAACTACATTGGGGCACCACATAACCCAGGAATAAACCTGCAAACCTGCTGTCCTGGTTTCAGCTAGGAGAGAGTTTATTCCTTCTCAGTAGCTGCTACAGTGCTGTGTTTCAGACTACGAAAGAGAATGGTGTTGATAACACACCGATGTTTTGGTTTTTTGCTAAGTCTGCTTATCCTAAGGCAAGGACTTTTCTTGTTGTCTTGTGAGGAGGTAGCAAAAGAAGCTGCGAGGGAGCATAGCCAGGACAGGTGACCCGAACTGACCAAAGGGATATTCCACACGTCATAGCCAGTGTATAAACTGGGGGGAGTGACCGGGAAGAGGTGCCAGTCTGGGTTCAGGAAGAGGGGTCTGGCATCAGTCAGCAGGTGGGGAGAACTGCATTGTGCATCACTTTTTGTTATAATTTTTATTCACTTTATTTCACTTTTTATTATCATTATTATTACAATCTGCCCTTCCCAAATCTTCATTCGCAAAGCCTAGCCATGATGATGACGATGATTATTACAATTTACCATTATTACTGTATTTTACTTTACTTTCAAGTACTAAACTGTTCTTAGCTCAACATACAAGTCTTACTTTTCTTCTCCTCCCCATTCTAGTGGGGTGGGGATGGGGCAGGGCAAGGGAGGGTTAAGCAAGTAGCTGAGTGGTGATTAATTTCCAGTGGGGCTTAAACCACAACACCCACATTTGTACTTTTATAGACGATGACTTTTCATGTGAACTGCAGGGACAAGATTGCACTACAGTTTCAACAGTACCTGGTAGCCAGCTAATTCTCCTGTGACCAAGATACTGATCTTCTTTTAACACGTGCATGAATTTAATTTAAATAAAACCAAACAACCTTTCACATAGACATTTTTTGTTTTGTTTTTAAACAAACACAGTATTTGTGCTCACCTTGATCCCAACAGTCAAGTACTGTGACCAAAGCACTACGCAGAAGATCAGTCCAAGCAGTCCTGCTCTTTTCTGCTCGAGCCATTGGAGAAGACAAGAGTCCTTTAAGAGCTTGCAGAGATGCAGCAACCACCAGAGGTAACTGGCCATCTCGCAATTTCACAGCAGTTTCTTTAAGTACTCCAGTAATTAGGTACAAAATAGTAGGAAGAACTGAAACACTTCCTGTAAAACAATGCAAATTAATTTCACAGGAGTTAAAAAAATGCAGGTAGTTTTTACTTTAATAAAACCCTGAAGCAGTTTTCTTCAATTCTCTTTTTTATTCATAATTTATCATTTTCATTCATATGAATGGAGGCACTGGTAATTTGAAGAAAAGATTTGAAATAAGGTATGACCTGCAACAGTGAGTAGGGAGTCAGACTTCTTAAATGACGTTAAACCTTTTCCCTTTTTAAATTAGCATTGTGCATCTTTTTCTTGATGATTTTATTACGTGAAGTGTGGAACTATGCCATGTTCAGAGAAAAGCACGAACAGAAAGATCAGAACCTCTGGGAAGGTGTTTATCATAGAAGAGAAGCTATGGAAATATAGAAGTATATACCATATGTACATATAATAGCATATACAAAGAAAAGCAGAAAACAAAATATAAGCATCCAAGTATATTTTGCAGTAAAGACAATACAGTGAAGCAAATTAAGAGAATAATTTTGAAACTGGTAAGAGAACGTATTTCTCCCACATGCTGTGCAGTTAGCTAAAGATGTCATTGCTCCAGAAAATCACTGAAGTCATATTAAGAGCAATAAGAAGAGGATCTCAGAAGAAATATATGTAAAAAAAGTCCTAGAGTTACAATAAAAATCTCTAACAAATATTTTGGGAAAGAGGAAACCTAGGGAGAAAAACAGATTGTCCCAGAGGCTACTGAAGAGATCTTCATCTCTGACAATTGATAGCTGACCTGACAGAATCAGAGATCATTAAAAGAATATTTTAAAACAATCACAGCAAAAACCTGGCATAGCAGCTTCACTTACTTTTACATCTTGGAACCTGATAGTAACATAGAATTCTGCACATATTGGAGACAACCTAGAAACCTGCATCCTTACATGTTGCTTCTGTCTCAAGGTTCTGACTCAGCAAAGCACAGAGTTAAGCACTTGGCTTAATACACTTATCTCCTTCCCTAATCAGCAAAATGCTTATGCTTTTAAGGTTTTAATATATTGATGTTCGTGAGAGACCTGTTGAATAACAAGGGTCTCTGACATATGCATAAGTATTTTCTGAAGCTAAGGACATCTACCTTCTATTTTTAAACAGCCAAGTCTGTGAAAACTGACTGTTGGAATTCAGTAGGAAATGTGCATCATGAGCATCATTTACTTGCAAGTTTTATTATGCATACATATCATGACAGGTGCTTGAAGTAAAGGACATGGTAATCACAGGACTATAGCTTCATTTACCTATTAAAGGGGGGAAAATGACAATTCCACATAGGAATTCTGTTCTCTGATTATATGATCTGACTTTTGGAGCTGACTCCTTATTCAAGTGACTGTATAAGCAAGCTTTTAGTCACCTGACCTAAATGCCTAAGTTCTCTAGTGTAAACATCCCACATGGTCTGATCCTGCAAGCTGTTAGATTGTGGAATAACATGAACAGCTAAAACCAAAAAATATCTACAGCAAGAAAAAGAAATCACAGATTATTTTCCATACAAGACAGTTGTCCTCAGATTTAAGTGATGCTATGTTTATTTCCCTCTACTTTGAACCAATAAATAATGGGCTGCAAATTGAAAAGAGAAAGCATATCATCACCTTACAATGATAGCAAGAACTGCCATTTGGAATAAGATATTCCCCAAACAAGAATCTTTAACAGAGAACAAATTTAAGAAAAAAAAAGACATTTTCAGGGCTGCTAAATATCAAAACTTTGCATAAGGTGTAGCACAGACACCTAAGGTGGGAACAGAGAAGTAGGGCAGAAAGGGTTTATATGTGTGGCTGTAACAGTACTGAGAGAGCATATGTATGAATACGATATTGGGGGTTGGTGGTGGAGAACCATCTTAAAGTTTGGAGTGAATCCAAAATGAATCATGGGTAAAAGTCAACTAATCTGAGAATTCAACCATAACTCCCTACAGTTGTTTCTTAATGTTCAAATGATGGCTTTCAGTGAAAGGCAGCATGACACATTTCCCTTTCAAATTTAATTTATGTCTGCATTATAAATTCCAGAACAGACAATTCAAGTAGAATATAATCATGTAGCTGTTGCATACTTCCCTGTACAAAATGAATCTATTAATTGCACTGCTACATGTGGGAGGAAAAGAAAAAGCTACTCATTTAATTGCTTCAGTTTTGTAACCTGTTTTGTAATCTGACAGTCAAAAAAATAATTAGAAAAGGAAATTGTAACAAGCAAATCAACAAAACTTGCTGCCAGATTTATCCAGCTAAGAAAATTAGGTAATAACAAAGGGAGAGAAGGGCCCAATATTCTTTCATTAATCTTTTCTTGTGATGAAACAGCATACCTTCAGGAGAGCAGATTGCAGGAACATCAGAGAGAATAACTAATGCTGCTGCTACCAGTCTGCTTCCATCTTCTGAGAGTAACAGATGTTTTCCAGGTTGAACTGCAGGGCTACAAGTTAATTTAGGGTTGAGCTGGGGAAGCTGTCTGACAAGAATACAAACACACAGCTCCAGTGTTGCGAAGACTAATGATTTCCCAGGCACCAGTCCTCCTGTGTCTTTGCCTTCTCCGAATTCTGGCAACGTTTCCTTTTCTGCAGCACCATCATCAACTAAAACAAGAAGAAATATAGCAGAAGTCTGCAGGCTGTGCCTTGTTTCCAAAAGGTTTACTTCTCAAGACTGTTTCATCACCAAATTATAATCTTGAGATATATATATGTGCATGAGTATGTATTCAAAGTTCTACTGGCAAGCATACATCCTTCTGAACAAGCAAACTATGCAGTGATTGACAAAAGGCAAAAGGGGTGCAATAGACTTTGACATAAAACATCCTAAGGCACAAACCCAATATAATGTCACCTGATACAAGGGTTTTGATTCTTCTCCCAGTATTTTTCCTTTTAGAAAGTGAATATTATGAGGTTGCAATCAGAGCAACTATTGGAATATGGCTCATAATAGCTGTGTGTGGAGTCCCTCCATTGCCCTCTTGCAGCTGAACCCAGCTTTTCACCAAAACCCCTCCCTCCCTGATACCACTCAAGACCATCCCAACTGCAGTTTCTCCAGTTTTCCATCTCACTTCCTCTGTTCAACACCTAAACCTCCTGCTATCTATAATACCACCCCATTGTCAGGCACCTGGACTGACTTAAAGCAGAATTAGTAACCAACTGTGAAGCACTTCAATTAAGATGCATCTTGGAACCCAGTTTTCCAAGAAAGAATTGCTTTAACCCTGATAACAGGCATTCGAACATCTCATACATTACTGTACCTTCTGCACTTCTCCGCTTTTCCTTCACGTGCTCCTGAGCTGCAAAGAGAATCAAGCGAACCACTTCAAGGGCAGCAAGCTGAATATCAGGTGATTCTCTGGTCAGTATCAGTCGATGCAAAACATTCAGCAGCTCTACACCCAGTTCCTACAGTAAGAGAAACATTGAATATATCTTCATGCAGGAGTTTTAGGAACTCATTAATACTTGTCAAAGCAAACAGTATTACCCTGCTCCATCTCCCTAAGGAACACAATGTAATGGATACAGTCATAGGAGTTGTCATTTTCTTCAACATCCAGCTCCCAGTAGCAGCAGTCCTGATCAATTCTCTCAACAAAATAGCAATTATAGTAATTTAAGAGATAGGGCACTTTAAACTACTAAACCCCACTCCCAAGTAATCTATTTTATGGCTTCTTAACTCCTGAAGGTGGGGATACTACTTTGTATCCTTTCTACGGTATATGCATTTCCTGGGAGAGATCATCAACAATCAGCAGAACTTGAGCATGTCCTTGATTTTAACAACAGAATTAATTCAACTATGCCTTGACAGAGAGAGTAGGAGAACTCTCTTTCCTAGAATTCTGTCTTTACCTGGCTCTCCTCCTACTCATCTCATTTACTCCTTCCCAACAAAATATCCTCAAGTTCTCTGCCCCTCACCTGTCTTCTTACAGGTTCCCTGGTGCGCTCTTCTTCTCTCCTCTCTCTACAGCTTTGGATTTTGGTAAAGCATATAATTTACCTACTACTTATATGTTCAAGATTCCTGGAAACAGAGTGTGGAGATACTGTTAAAATTATGCATCAATTCTAGGGGGCATTTGATCATTACTACATTACCTGATCACCACCTATTTTAGACCTTGGCCACGGAACATCAAAGAGCGCCTTCAGGGCATGCAAGCAAGCAATAATGTCCTCCATTGCTGCATCAGATCGAGGAGAGCAGAGGAATTCCACACTAATTCCTGTAAGCATCAGAAGGAAAAACCCATATATGCTTGAAATTCTAAGGAGTAATTTTGTCCATAACTTAGTAACCTCACAGTAGGCTGAGCAGCCACAGAAACAGCATTTTATATTAAGTGAGTTCATCTCCTATTGCTAGTATCTTGGGGCAAGAACTTTATTTCCATCAAAACAAAGAAAATTTCAGCTTCTAAACAGTATAAGACACAATTATAACTGGCTACTAACATAAAGAAATAAAACCCCAGCAATTTCTGAGTAAAGCACTAAATTCTAGGTCCAATGAACAGACAAAACAATTCATAGTGAGTATATAGCAGAATATTTGCCTCATCACTCTGATCTATATAATAGAAAGAAATAATGGCAAAAGTAATAATAGTTCATAAACCCAAAGGCTGAGGCTTTATCTTCCCATTTTACAAAAACACTGAAGATTGCAACTACCACAACTAGATCACTAGCAGTAGGTAAATTACATGAAGCCTAAGCTTGCAAATCCTAGAGCAGATAAAAACTGGCTTTTTCCTCAGCTTTCAGGACTCCTCAAGACATTGGAGACAAGCTTCAAATAAACTGCAATCCACAGAGATATTCAAAAGCTGTCTGGACACAGTCCTGGGCCACTGCCTTTAGGTGACTGTGCTTGAGCAGGAGGTGGATGAGATGACCTCCGTAAGTCCCTTCCGAACGATACACTATTATGTGATGTAAAATGGTACTTCAGTGATGCTAATCCATACACTCTGTAATTGCAGTGATGCAACTACAGTGAAATTCACCCTTGAACTTGCATGTTTATGGGCAAATAAACACTTGTTTAGGATTTTTTTAGCCCACACTGAGTGTTTTCTTGTACCACATTTGGGAAAATGCTCTACAATTTTTTCACTAGGTCTTAAAATTCTTCTGACTGTATACTTTTCTGAGGGATGCAATATTCAATGATGCAGTTAAATGTGAATAATTAAATATTTGCTAACAGTTTTAACTAGTAAAAATTGCATTTTCAGTTACAGCATATAGACAGATTATGCACTCACTAACCCAAGATAAGATGAAATCTGTCAGTATTCACATCCTCAGGAGATTTCACCAAGGGCCTGGTAGAAGAGTCTTGACACATGGTGGTTGGGGTAACAGGTCTAGAGAGATTTGTAACTCCTTCATCTGGATCAGCAATGATAAAACCTGTGCTAGTAAGCCATAATGCTGTAGCATAAAGTATCAGTGCCCAGGAGTTGTAGTAATGAGATCTGGCATTTTCAATTGTCTCTGCTGTATAAAAGGTACCACCTACAAGAAAAGAAGATAGTTTTAAGGACATAACTTATTTTCAGCTACCACATTTTCTCATTCTTAAAAGGGGATTCTTCTTTTCATTGAAATTATGTTTATAATGTATTTTATGTATATTTTTTAAAGGTTTTTAATGTTTTTAGTATTATGTTCAATATTAAAATTCAGGCTAATGAGGGCACAATTTAGATTTATTTGGACAAAATCCAATAAAATACCTATTTCTTCTGTCAACCATAACATTACCCAACAAACAAGAACACCAAAAACTTTTTTTCACATCAGTGAAACCTCTGTCCTCAAAAGCAGTCCTGATCTTTAGACAGTACATAAGCATGCTTACTCTCTATACAATTTAATCTTACCTACAAGTCAGTATGCTGACAAGGGTCTTATGAAAATACAAGTGATTTGCCTTTTTACCTTCAGCAGGTAGTTGTGATGCATACTCTGAAGGCAAAGTTAAGAGAGCAAAATCCTGAAGTGCAGCAAGCCAGAGCTTGCTTAGTGTTCCAAGATCTGCCTGTACCAAGTCCAGAAGTCCACTGGCTGAAAATGTTCCATCTCTGTAGCTCTCTTCTGCAGAGTTTGCAGTTTTTAAACAGTGATTGTGTGCATCACTTTGATTTTTCTGCGTCTCAACTGCAACTATGTAAACCTGTTGATATATTGGGATAGAGAGTTAAAAATACTAACACTTGGAAAACTTCTGTGATCACTAAGGTAGCTGCCTGTGAATGGGCATGAGGGTTCCTAGAATCTATTCCTGCTTCAAGTCCAGTTGGCATCTGTGAACAAGCACTTACTTTCTAAATCTTCTGAATCCATTCCCCAGCTAATCACGATGCAAGAGTCCCCAAAAAGGGAAAACTACTAAAGTTCCTAAACATACCTGCAGTTAACCTCCCTTCTCTTGAAAATTAATATTTCACTTGTCCAGCTTCTTCCAACCAGCAAACCCAGACTACAAGACTGAAGAACTTATCAAATAATAAATAATATAATATAATCATGATCCAGAAACAACAGTCAAACCGTTCCTAAAATTTCTTTTAACCAAAATGACATACTGCACTTGCAACTGACTTCTCAAAATTATGTGTTACTCTGTGTAAGCAGTAAAGAATGAAGAGTACAGTCCTGTATACTTTGCAGACTTCGAGTGTCACCATCAATAGGTTAAATTCAATGTTAATTTCCCGAGATGCCTCTCTAGTTATGAAAAAGACAGAACTGAGAAGTTTCAGACCAACAGCCATCCTTAGTCTCTCCAAAATGCCTGTGGAGGGAAGCTCTTCTCAACTATAAAGGAGACATTTAGATTCATTGAATCTCAAGTTAGCTTTGATGAGTACTAGGCTCCTGCAATTGCGATTTGTGTATTTTTTTCAAGTTTGCTAGTTGTTGTCCCAGGCCAGCAACTAAGCACCACCAAGCCCTTCTCTCACATCTCCCTGCAGCAACAGGATGGGGGAATTCCTTCAATTTCTGTAAACAGGAAATAGGTAAAGATTCTAAGCGAGAAGGAACTGCCAAGTGCTTAAGTGAAATATTTGTAAATTACAGGTCACAAAAGCTTATAGAAAGCTATATGGAGTTTGCTTTAAAGAATTTTAGTGTTCTTAATTATAGGCTGGAACAATCTACATATCTCCCCCTCTGATAGCTGAGCCTCACATCTAGTCTGAATTTTCTCTTGGCTTCTGACCAGTGATAGGTTGTTATATGCTACTAAAAATATTTTCTTCATGTAGCAATTTTAAATGGATCTCAGTACTTGATCTTTTCCTGAATAGATTAAATAGACTAATCTACTTAAATCTCTCAATGTTTTCATTGGAAAGCATTCTTGAAAAGCATGTTTTGAAGTCTTTTATTCCCACTTGCCAGCTTTTCTCCAATGGCTTTTATATTTTGCCAATATCCTTTCTCAAGTATGGACATGAGAGGGTGCTATGTTCTTCTACAAATGTTCACATGAAAGCCTATCTATTGCCAACTTTCTCCTCCAAAACAGCTCCCTGATTATACACTGAAAGATCATACACCTACATAACATGTTCATATTTAGCTGGTTATCAACCATCAGCATCCAAGGCCATTATCACTACTTTCTAACACACATCTCTTAGAGATTATGTACACTGTTCACATTTTTGACTTTTAAATATTTAACCTTGCATTTACATAAATTAAAACAGGAATTCACATGAGCTGACTTTTAAGTTAACCAATGCAGTAGTGAACTGACAATGTTAATGTACAAGAACTATTTCTAAGAAATGAAATGCCAATAGACAATGAGAAAAATGGCACCAATTTAAAATGGTACATTCAGTGGACCATCACCATAGACATTTATAACATGCATTTTCAAGTGAATATTGAACTATTAGATTATTTTAAGAAATTCATATTTTTAAATATTCTTAATGTATAGTATAAGACTAATGGTTTAATTAGCGGTGCTTTTGTCAAGTTTACAAAGTTCATGTACTGTTTACAGGTAGCAAAGCAAAGCACAGGGCCAGCACCTTCAATTTAACAAAGCACGTAAAAAAATTCTGTCTGAAAGGTTCTAACTCACCTACCAGATATCAAGACTAACATTATAGAGCTGTTATACTCACCTCTGCCCAAGCCTTAAGCACAGCCAGTATCTCCATAGTTAAGGTGCTTTCATTGTATTGTTGATTTTGTGCTTCTTTTCCAGCCTGCACTTTGACCAAAGAGGACACAAGCAACTGGTGAACCCTCCGAAGGTCATTAAGATCACTTACTACACCACTTGCTATCCAGGCACTGCATACCTAGTGTTGTGAAACAGAAGCAATGAGGAACAAGAAACAAACACCACTGCATGCTCTGTTTTTCATCTTTAAAATTATGAAAACCATATTTAAATTCTACCGAGATACATTTATTCTCAGATAATAATAAACATTAAATAACACCAATTTAGTGTTAGTATAGTTTAGTATACAGTTTAGTATACTTAAGTAATGAAAGCCAAAAACATTACTGGGGTGTCACAAATAACGAGTAAAAGACTTTAAAGTGCAAAAACTCTTCGAGTTGTCACAATGTTGAGGTCACAGAGGCAACATTATTTTGTGTCCATTGAGGATTTGAGGCTAGATGATTTAGTTCCTTTTTCTTGTGTTGCACATCAAGCAAAAAAAAAAAAAAAAAAAAAATTTCAGAGGGTCTATTACCTAAGACTTCTGACTTTCAACACTTGCCTGACATGCTTTTGCTGTGACATCAGGAGGAGTTTCAGGAGCAAAGGCAGGCCTAAGTGCTGCTCCAACCTAAAGAGAAGTTATACAACATTCAATACATAGTGAACAATTTTAGTGCTGCTCCAATCTAAAGAGAAGCTATACAACATTCGGTACATGGTGAACAATTTTCCTTTGTAACAAAGTCTGATTATGAAATTTTCCTTTGTAAAGCACCTTTCCTTTTTTCACAGACTGTTTTGGTGAGGTTAAAGAGCAGAGAAACAGTTGCAATCATACTTTTCTTGCTTGCTTTGCTTACACTGAAGACACGGCTCTGGTTGAGAGAGGTCTTCAAAGTTGATTCTATTTTTTGCACAGTCTAAAACTGAAAACAGAAACTTCCTCCTTCCTGAACCTTGGCTTGACAAGTAGCCCCCAAAAGAAAAAAAACAATGTTCCAAACCATGAAAGACCTGCAAGATGCCTAATGAGTGACATTTCCTTACTTAGAAAGAACATAGATTTAAGGAAACAAACAGCTGAAGTGGGTCAACTTTGGAAAGTGAAAAATGGACAGAGCATATTTTTTTTTTTTTACTTGCCTAGTAAATTTTTACTTGCCTAGTAAAGAACACATAAACATGCAGTTACCAGTTGCAGAGGTTTTACCTACTCTCAGTATTGAAAGCCACTTCACGAAAGGCAAAAAAAATTTCCCTTGCTACTTTAGCATGTATGTGAAAACTCAGACTTAAGTCTGATGCTCTTTGGAATGAAACTGTAATGCAAATAAAAGTTTGTGAAAATAAGTGAAAAGTGTTTGTTTCTAATGGTAATTAATGACAGTTTCTTAAGAGCCCCTAAAGCTCAGACTTCATTTAAGGAACTTCTGACCAAGATTTCAGGAAGTCATTACTCAAGTACAGAAAATCTATATCCATCTTTTTCTGGATTATTATGATATTTATATGGGAAAAAAGTTAGAGGACAAAGGCTTGATATTTAACTGTTTCACATTTCTTAAACTTCCACGAAACAGCTGATGAGATCTATACACAGTATTTGCAGAAACACTTTAAGGGTACTGAAGGTTCAAGAGAAACTTATTAGCTCTACTTGTGACCTTCCTGATGGTTTTAGACGGCAAGGATATATGGTGTATTTTTTTCCCTTGGTAGTTTCAGACTAGACCAAGGCACTTCTTTCCCACGAAGAGGTGCCAGCAAAATAGAATTCTAATGGCAAAAGCAAGATTAAAGTAGGTTAGGAAGTCTTCGGTGTCAGGATCTCTCCATTTCTATGAGAGAAAGTGACCTGACCTGTTCAATCCCTGCTAGAAATTGAAGAATGAGAGCCAGATGAGACTTAACACAGCTGTCTGTCATATTGAATGCAAGTGCAGTCTCGAATGCAAAATGATTAGGACACTTTAAGTCTCAACCAAGACTTAACTGAAATGGACCTTGTGAGGACTTTTACCTCCTCTAGCTTATTTACTGGCCAAGATCTCCAAGTGTGATTGCTGGTGTGCAAAGGCTACTTACTTCTAAGCAGGGTTTAAAATCATAATTGTTCCTAATAGCTTTTGCAATACTTCCACACTTTGAAACCAATGCTTTCA
>JAWWMO010000174.1:36233901-36272891 GCA_035047845.1 Dendrocincla fuliginosa
GTGCACTGCAAAAGCAAATTTCTTTTAGTGATTCACTGTAACTCTAAACTTTTCTACAATGCTTACATTGGCTTGATATTGCTCCAGAATTACATGACCTGGAAACTCTGGTTCTGGAACAGCTGCAAACTTCCGAACAACAATTTGCAATGTTTGAAGCCCAGAAAGACGAAGCTGATCACTGTGATCTGTGGCTGCCATAAAAGCCATACGAACCAAGTCAGCTAAATGCAATACCAGGAAGTCATCTGAAAACAGAAATAAAAAAGAAAATAGTTTTATTAAATTTATATTTAGACATAATGCATTTTATAAGACTGCTCCATGTGTATTTCACGTTTCACCTTAACACATATCACTTTAGGCAGCTTACACATACAATAGTCTTACTTGGATATCTTATGGTAGCTGATCTAGGTTGCTTTCCATTTAAATGTATAAAAAAGTACTCAGAATAAAGCATAAACATCTTTATGTATGAGGCAGATTTTCTAAAAAAGAGTGTTGAGGAAAACACCTCCAGACAAACATAGAGAGGTACTGAAAAATGGCAGTGTTTCTACTGGTAATTATGCAAATTATGGGAAGAAAAAAAGTGGTGCTTTTTTAGTCATGCCCCCAGATTCCAAACTGTGATGTCGTAGGCTGCTGCCAGCTATCACTTCTGACTGCCAGTGCTTATGCAGAAACAATAGCTTCCTACGCATAAGCCATGGTACTATAACCAGGAAAGGGAGCGTAAATGCTGCAGTAAGATGCCAATATTTCAGCAAAAAAAAATTGCTCTACACCGTAATAAATATAGCTTTCCAACCTGAATAATTTAGGGCTTCAAACAACACATTTATGATGAACTTCATTAAGATGCAAAGAGCTAATATTTACTTTAATCATACTTTGCATTCTATGGAACTCTTTCAGTGCTTAAATGCATACCTCTTGAATCACGTTGTTTTCTTTCCTGAGCCAAAGTTATGTCAAAATGTGCACTGCATGCATTTTCACACTGGCTTATAATTTTACAAACACACTCTGCAGCAAAAACTCTGGTAGACCATCGTGGATTTCGGAAAGGATGGAACCTGTCATCGCTGTCAGATGTTAAAACAGATGCATCATCCACTTTGGCAGTTTCCTCTTCTTGAGTGGTATCTACTGAAGCTATTGTATTGAAATCTGTATTTTGGACACAGGGAAGAAAACCCAAAATGTTATAGTCTTTCTTACTGTAACTAAAAACTATGTAAGGACTCAAAAGAAAATCTCTTCAAAGTTTATCTCTAGCCTCAAACTCACTGTGACTCTCTTCAACCTTGTTGTCTAAAAGCAAATACTAGAATTAGAATACAACAAAACTGTCTACATCTGGTTGATATTACTTGCTGGAAGGCAAGATCAATACCACAAAAGTAACTTAAGAACTGCAGTGAAAAAAGCAAAAGAAAAAAACCCTTTTTTAAAGTAAGTGACACATTAGAAGCTAGTACCATTCCAAATAAAAAAATTTAAATCCAACAAGTTTTCCTCCTGCATTGCAGTTAAAAGAATTTCCTCCTCCTCCCCCCACCCCATATTCCACACAGGAATGAATTTTGCCTGCTCAAGAGTGTCATTATGATATAATAGGTCTGCATCATTCCTGTTAATAATAGAAGAGCCAGTCTGAATATTTTTCTTGTGCAGGACTCACAAGCTCAAATGTACTCTGCATTTCCATTTCCGATATGAAAATAAGTTAACATCAGGACTACAAAGCAACAAGAATATGAACAGGCAACACATGCTAAGATGTTCACAAAAACTTATTCAATAAGGAAAAGGCAATCAGAAGGGAGAAAGGCATATTCCTCTGAAGGAACTAAGCTGGAGGGTCCAATCTTTCAATATGAAGGATGATGACAGACTTCATAAATGCCAAACATTCAAGAAACATGAATACTTTCTCTCAGTGACACAGTGTACTGCTGCAGGCCTTATTTTGATAGTGTTCTCAAGTGTATTAGGACTTACCAGCAGAGGCAGCAAGAACATCTTTACAAAGCTTCAGCCAAAAAGAGAGCTTTTCAACGGCCATTGAAGTAAGCATATGAGTCAGAGTCTCTTTGATATCTTGGCACAATCTTTGATCCAATTCTTTGTCCAGCAAGCCCAGCAATGCCCCCTCCAGGCCTATTTCTCTGATGTTCACATCTGCTGAGAACAAAGTGTGAGCTGAATGCTTTACATCACAAAACTGCAGTATTGACAACAGAAACCCCACTGAAGGTTGCACACAAGGTATCTTTTGAACAAATACCTACTAGCCCTGCAATATTTTTGAAACAAGTGTATTAATCACCTCAATACTGTATCTAAATCATGAATACAAAACAACCTTCGAGCTTTTACAGAAACATAGTAATACAGAAAAAAAGCTACCCCAGAAAAAAAAGACTCCTACTCTGAATTTCACAGCATTACCATCACCATAGCATCTGAGCTCCTGAAAAAAAATTACCTTTGGCCATCTGCTATTTCACATGGGCTTAATTTTCATTTTGACTGATATTTCACTGACCTTACTTCATAAGGTAATTCTAAAACAATGTTTTAACTTGAAAGGGAAGTTAAAACTATCCTTCAATAAAGTGCAAAACCAGACACAGAAATAATTTGTTAAATTACTATGACCAATTTTTATTTGCCCAATATTATCAATTTTAAATATCAGTAGTTTTACAAAATGGCTATAGTCTTATCTTTTCTGAAAATTTTCAAATGACCTTTTATTGAAATCTGAGGTGAAGTCACTTACTACCACCATCCCCTCACAGAAAGGCTCATGAGGATGAACTAGTGATCAGTCTCAGGCATTTTTGCTAAAAGTTATTGCAACAGCTACTGGCTAGATAGGCTTAGGTTTCTCTGGAACTCCACTTGCATGTTCTCAATTTCTTCATTTTACCACAATTTGGTACAATGAAGAGAACTGAGGTAGAAAACCTTTTTGGGTTCAAGATTTCAAGAGTGCATTTAAAACTCACTGTCAGTGAGTCAGGCTCTCTGATCTCAAAACTTCAATACATTACCTGGAGTAAAATCTTCTCTGCTCTCTTTCACTAATGCAACAGCATATTCTGATACTTCAGCAGCTTCTCTTTGGACAAGTTGACGTAAGCAAGCTACCACTGCGCGTCTCAGTAATAAGTATGAGCTACAGAGATTCATCTGAAACATGTAAGAAGGTACAGTAAGATGGCTAACAAACGTCTAAGCAATACCTCAGAAAGGCTGATATTTTCTGAACAATTGCAGTTATGGCACATCTGTTAAGCCAGCAAACATGTAATTGACGCTCTTTTTGCTCAGCTTTTTTTTTTTTCCTACCCCCAAATGAAAGGTTTTGCAACACCTGTAATCACTTTTAACATATCAGTGCTTTTAGCATTTTCTCTTCAAAGGCAACTAACAACACTGCTCTGGGGCCGAATCCAACTCCCAACCAATATTGGTAGAAAGACCCCCATTAACTTCAATGACAGGTGAATCATGGTCTCAATGAACAATTAACTTTATTCTTTGACTACAGTGTGTACGTATATATATTTATAATGGGCTTGAAAACTCAGTGCAAGAGAAAAAGACTCAAATCATCCTCAGATGTAACTAGAGAAATGCCAATGTAAACAAGGGTGAGATAATCAATCAGGCTTTTAGTAGATCTGAACTCCATGCCTGAAAGAAAGTTTATAAGAAAGGGCAAAGAGAACACTTCTGCAGTTTCATTGCAAAAAATATCATTTACTCAGTTTACATTAAATTATGTATTAGAGAAGGTGAGAGAAAGGGTGAGAGTGACTGATTATTACACTGAGACAGGTCAGCTCTCCTGAGCAGTTTCTAGCAAAAATGTTCATAGCACCACCAGGCCAGTGAGTGTTTTTTATACTGGAAAATACATGATCTAGATTCATTATTACCAGAACAAGGAAAAACACACAAAAACCCCGAGACATAGTCTCAAGGGTTTGTTATTACAGTGGAGCTTTCTGATTTTTATTTGCTTGCTTTCAATTTTAAGACATTCTGAAGGGAATCCCAAAGATACAATAAACTAGCTATGTGGCCAGGCAAGATGGCTACACCAATATTTATGCAGCTTCTTTTAAGTTAAGTGTAGGTTATCATAAAAAAATAAATTATCCTCTACACCTAAGCAATCGTGTACCCTTAGCTATTAATTAACATCCTTAAAATAGATAGAGCTGAGTGTCTGCTGCAGGAAAACCTTGATGGAAGGGTGTGCTCCTTATTTGTCAGTAACAGGCCAATATATGTTAGTCAGAACGACTAATATATATTAGTTAACATATACTTAAAAAAAGCAACTCAAGGACAAAAAGAGTAAGCAATACAGAATTTCAGCTTTGTTAGACTAACAAAAGTAAGCTTGGTTGGCATTTCTATGCATGCACATGGATCTACAATACTTGGAATTACATATTTAATACACAAAAAGATACACTTTCTGGGAAATCCTTTTACAAGAAAAGAAACCTGACACAATAAATATGCCTGCAAGATACTTGAACCGAAACTTTAAAAACAAGTGAGGCTTTCAATGTAACACTTAGGCAAGCAGGTTACACATTCTACTTCAAGTTGGACATGCATAAATTCCGTGCTTATTTTTCATAGGGAAAAAAGGAGGACCCAATTCAGGCTACCAAATTAATGCAAGATGCACATTTTCCATCTCTCTCATTCTTCCACATTCTAAGCAAGGGGGAGAACTAAATGACAGACACAAAATGCAAGCATCACATTAAAACTTAAATGAACAAACAGTTCCCTTTCTCTGCTTAACACATTAAAACCAAAATTATTCCTCACTAAGCACATAAATGAAGTGTATGCCTGCCATCTGCAGAAAGTTAGGAAGGATCTGGTTAGGATGACAACAAAATGTCACTCGACATGCTAAAAGAAATTACATTAAAATGGTTAAAAGGAAAGATAAAAGATGAAATAAAAACACCACTGCAAACTGCAAAAGTTTAGGATTAACAAGGCACAAGGACCTACCAACACAGAATTATCCAACAAGATTTCCTGCACAAAAACAAACGACAAACCAGTCATGACAAAACGAAAATATAGATATCACAGTGATATCAACCACATATGGAGACTGTTACATGTAAATTCAGCATATACAAAAATTCAGAATCTTACATCAAAACCTAATTTGTTTAGTTCATTTATCTTATATTTAATGTTGAACACACTTAAATTGCAGCCCAGCTGCCTCTAAAATTAGTACTTAAACAGTACCAAGACAACAGCAGAGCATAGTTATTGACATTGCATACTTATTGTGTTTCAAAATATCTTTAATATCTTAGAGTTGAAAATTGGAATTCACTATGTTGAGGAATACCACATCATAAACTAACATGGATAAGCTTTTTAGAAGTCTGTGCTCAGCTAAGTTAGTTTCAGAGCTAATTTTAGACACGATTAAAAAGCATACGATTTCTATTCTGCTGGAGCCAAGAATTCAAACAGAAGAATAAGCATTATTCTTAGATGCCCCATGAAAGATCCAACTGACAAACAGGGAACACTTTTAGAAGCTGAAGAAGGAAAGCTAGATCATGATAGGCACATGTACACGATATAAAAAGAAAAAAGTAACACTGCAAAACGAGCCAGTGAAGCAGTGTATCCACTGCCTAAGTCATACTTTACTAGTGCTAGCAAAGTCACAACCTGAACTGTCTAAATACTTTGGAGACTTGAACCATTTCAACTTCTAAGCGCTGAAAAAACAGGTGGAGGAGACAGCTTGCAGCTGCTCACAGAAATTGTTAGCATGTCTAATGAGAGGCAGAGAGGGAGGGGAAGAGGATGGGGGGAAGAGAGAGAGAGGGGGAGAGATGAGGGAGTATATGAGAGAAGAGATAAAAGAGGAGGGGGAGAAAAGGGGGAAGCAGGAGGGAGGGGGGTGGTGAGAATGAGAATTCAAAAAGGCAAGTTTGATGGCACAGACATTTTCTGGAATCCTTGGGGAAATGGGGTGGAGAGGGGAGTTAGTTCAAATGCTACTAAAAATAGGGGGAAAAAATAACTCTGCACATTTGTTTTCAAGATTTTATGAGTGAGAATTCATGTTTCTTTGAACAGAGGGGTAAAAGATCATTCATCTGAACACAGATTCTTTGCCTCTCCCATTTTTCTGCCCTAAATAAAGAATGCAGTAGTGAATACCCACACCATCTAGTGCCTAGCTTTTACTCATTGCCAAGGAGGACAGTCGCTGCTTGTTCTCCAACTTGCAGACATTTAAAGTCATGAAGAATGACTGGCTGATGGTCACCTTGTGAGCAAACAGCAGAGTCCAGAGCACATTTCAGGTCCAGTAACTTACTCTGCTTCCCTAGTGAAATGGTAATTTAGCAGGTGGAACCTACATGAATGGATGGTGAGTTTTACAAATGCAGAATTCTGCTTGTGCAATTATCTTCTCACAGACCTGCAGAGCACATACTCAAACCTTGTTTATGATACTCGTCAGAGACGTACTGACACTTACTGAATTGTCAGTGTCAGCAAAATTGGCCCTAGTTGTATAACAAGTTCATGAGAATGAGAAAAGTTCACCCATGCAAGGCCACTGACTTCGGTGGACTCCTACCTCATGAAGCCCAGAATGGTTTCTGGGTTAGAGAGGAGCACACGCATGTGTACAGATGAAGGAACACACACACTCAAGCCATGAACCATGCTTCTTCTTGAGTAATTTAATACTATGAAGTTCATGAAGCACTGCATGAAGTACTTTTAAAACAATTTGTAAAACCAATTAAAATCAGTAATATTGAATAGACAACTTTGTCATGACATCCTCTTTATTAGTAGATACTTGATGTTAGTTAGAGAGATAGAAGCAGAATGTACAGAGACTTACAAATGATTCCAAATGCTAACATACCCTCTGAGCAAGAGAGTGACTTACATGGTTTGTTGTGATTTTATCCAAACTGGGTTTTACTCAGCGAAAAGAAAAAAACCTTAGTGTATGTTAAAACAAAGAACATTTGAGATGAGTTCCAGTTCTTCTGCAATTAGCCTATCCATGCCTATCACAATGTGGGGCTGAAAGACCTTCTTCAATTTTTCATAGCACCCACAATCACATTGCTAGTCAAATTGAATAAAGAAAACGAGAGGAATCTAAACTTTATGCAAAATTAATATACAGTCAATATCAATACACAAGTGCTACCAGTGAAAGATGTGAAGAACTGTGTTAAACCAGACAAGATTAAAACAAAACCCCACCATACATTATTGGCTGTGGGTTTTTGTTTCTCTCTGATTTAAAAGGAGACTAGATGGTCTAATAAAAAAAACCCAAACCAAAAACAAACAAAAAAACCCCAAACAAAATAAACACCACAAAAAAAACCCCAACCAAACCCCCACTTGCTAACGCCCAAAAATCCACCAGGGCTAATAACTACCAGAAAATTACTTTTGCTTTTTATTTTTCTGAAGTGCTTCAGAATAAGAGCTATTCAAAGACAGAGAGATATTGGGTGAAAACAAAAAGAAAGAAGCAACAACAACAGCAAAAAAAACCCTCAGCAAATAAACTCCCCCACCTCGTTGTCAAGTGGGGCTGAAAAACACTTTTGTTTATTTTTCCCAAAGACCTGGTTTGACTATTACTTATGTAACTGTCAGAAATTTTTATACTGACTGCCAAGACATCAGGACACTGAAACATTAGTGCTACAAAAATTACAAAACAGAGAAATCTGTAATTTTTCAGCATCATGAAAGACCAAAATGAAACAAAACAATTCTCAGTAATGCGTACATACAAATCTCTTTTAATCAATTCTTTACCTAAGGCATAAAATGCAGCAGAGCAAAAAAACTGGCCAACATAAAATAGCTGGTAAAAATCCAACAAAAAGTTTTAATGAATGGTATATCCTCCAGACAACTGGCCTTAAGAGCAGCAGAATGCACTTGCAAGCAGCTCAGAAGGCCAAGATTTCTACAGAATGTGCTCATCTTATAAAGGGGAAGCAGAAATTGAGGGGAAAAAACAGAATACTTGCCTGTAGGAGGACATGAAACACCTCACCCTTACACAATGATCAGTTTCTCTGGTTAATGAAACATCTGCATTTTTTTAGTGTTTCTGAACAAAATGTTTTAAAATACAAAGATATATACTAGTAAATATATACTTACACACAGGCAGCTCACAAGATTAGACAAGTTGACATGTCGAGGAGCAAACATGTGAAGCTGCTGAAGGCAAGAGATGGCTTGAGCCTGAACAAGGCAGTCAGGATTATCCTGCATCACTGCACAGCCCAAGAGGCAGGAAGTTCTTAAGGCTGAAACTGTGGTACTGCTGCCTATATTTGGAACAAAAAAAGGTAGGGTTTTTTTTTAATAATACAAATTATAATCTATTTTTTCCCAAGACAGCCATAATGTTCATCCTCTTGAAGGATGACTTCAGTGTCTGTGCTATACTATGATATCAACGAGTAATGATCACATTGCTCTCTGGAAATTTCAGTGTCCAACTTTTGAAAAGGTAATTTAGATGTAACTTTTAGATGTGTGCATCATAACTAAGACACAGACTGGCTCCTAGCTCTTAAAATATGAATATCTTCTGTTCTCATGCTGGAATTTTAAGAATGTAAGAATTGTAAAATGTAAAATTCAAGCAAGAAATTCCAGCTCGAGGCAAGGCTTGGAGAACTGGTTCAAACAAGGGATATGATGTCAAGAAGAGACACTAATTTTAGAAAACTAGCAGTCATGTCACTTTGATTGCATAAAGTCATGGCCTGTGAAATACTGTCTTAGAATGAGGGAAAAATTTTAGCATCTTGTTACTTGTTACAATTTCAATCACACATTCAAACAGTGTTTAGCAAATCTGTTGCTAATCCAAACGAAGCTGATGCTTTTGTATGTTACGTACCTTGCAACTCAGGGCCCAGTGTGGTAATAAGTGTATTTAAACAGCGACCGAGGCTCTGGTGAACTTCAGCATAAGCAGGAGGCACGGTCAACAACAACATCAGAACAAGAGATAAGGTAGGTTCCATATGCACGTGATACAAGGGCCCAGCCAAATCTACTATAAGTGACAGAGAGTGTAGTGCCCATGCCTGTAAAATAAGAGAAGCAGTCATGTAATGTCTATATGGTAGAATAAACATAAAATCTTTTAAAAACTTCATATTCCAAGAGACATTCAGTAATCAAGTTTGCACTTTTGGGTTCCAAAGGAACACATTGAAAGGCTATAGAAAACAACCTTAAGAATCTGATGTTGAATAAGCCACTTTGAATATTTAACAAGGAACTGTATATTCTGCAATGCAACAATCATTTTAAATTTGTCATTGTTAATTAACAAAAAATTTAATCTAATAGTAAATTAACAGTGATTATTATTCCTTAAATATATTCTACTCTTTTTAAAGTTTCTTACAGTTCCATGTGCAAAATGAGAGAATTGTGAAAAAAATACTAAGAGTTGGTGAAACAACCTATTATTTTAATTGCAGTTACTTTGCACCAATAGCCACATCTGCTTCATGTCAACATACAGTTGTGTAAAGATATTGTGTAAAGATCTTGTGAAAAAAACTTTAAAAGTTCTTTAACTGAGATTTAGACAAATACATTTAATACACTCAATGTACCTTAAAGCTATTGTGATAGAGAATGTGATTTAGTCTTCAAAACTCTTGCCTTATTCAAGGACATATATTCACCAGGTTCTACAGCAGTTAGGCTACAAACCCCTGTTATTTACTGAAGGACCCTTCAACAAAAAGTACTGTGATGTAATGTAGAAGAGAGAAAAACTGACACAAACAAAAGAACTTAGGTACTGTCTAGTCAAGGTCACGATACAGGTGAATGTGACATGAATCAATTCCTAAAACATCAGATACTGTTTTTGAAGCCAGTATATCTCAGCCTTATCAGCCTCAACAATGATTAAATGAGAACCTTCCACATCTCATCCTAGTGTTGCTAGGGAAGGTACTGAAGGTGGATTTCAAGCAGGGGCTATCTTCTACATTGCCTTTGCTGCTCCAGTCATTACCTGTGAGGTATACCTCAGAAGTTGTGAAGTGTTATTCTTACAAGAAAAGAAACCTTATGCCCCAGAATATAATTCAATTAATTTGCAACATAACATTTTTATGTAAGTGACAAGTACCTGTACATCAGGAGAAGTGCTGTCCTGAGATAAAGTATAAAGGATTCCAACACAAGCATTCAGGTGCTGAGTAGAACCTATTCCTCCTAGGTACCTATACAGACATCCCAGAGCCAAAGAATGACCTGTTCTTGATACCACATCCCTAGCAGATTTTAGCCTATTAATTGAAAGAAAGCTGTTAGTTTAATCACCAAGACTCTTATTATGCAACAAGTACATCTACAAATGAAATTTCTGGTATATAATCAGAAAAACATTTTATTAGACACTGTTACATTGCCAAAATTCTAAGTACATATATAATTTTTCACCTGAAGAGAGTACCAAAATTATTTTAGATACACTTAAATTATGTTCCTAGAACAGCAGCCAATTTAGTTTATTTGAAAGTCTACATGGTTACTTAGACAATTTTCTTCAACAGCACCAAAACTAAGAAATACATGCAGAACTCAGGCAGTGCTTTTTCCCATTAATTTCTGAAGTGACATCAAATTAATGAAGAAAACCAAGTTTTAAAAATTATCATAATAGATGCCAGGTAGATTTCTTAAACATTTTTATAAAATCAACCAGTCACTTACCAGGCTTCTTTTGAACTTACTTGTCAAAACTGACTTGCGCTAATCCAGCGGTGAAGGCACTGTCAGAAACCACCTGTGCCAACCTGGCCAAGCACTCTGCAGCAGCACATCTTAGGAGTGGGCTATTGCTTTCCAAGGCACCCATTACCAACGCCAGGGCAGACCTCCTAACTTCTTCTGAACCTAAACTTCCCTTGCAGTAAGCCAAGTGCTAAAAATAGATATTAAATAGTTAGACAGTATACTAATCAGAATGTGCTATTCTGTCATGCAAAAAAAAAAAGACCTGCAGAAGGAATTTCATTTTCTTCCCCTTTATCTGAGGAATTCCTCTCTTTTTATTTGCTGCTTTGAGAGTTAGACATCTAACCCCACATAAGTGTACATCAGAGCACAGCATTATAATATCAACATTATTCTTTTAAGAAATACTTGATAGATTGCAGTAGAACACAATAAACTAACACATAAGCATAAAATTCAGAAAATAATATCAAGAAAAAAAACAGTGAGAAGAGAAAGACACAAAGAAAAATCTTACTCCAAAATAAGAGCATGAGCAAAAGATACAGCAGTTATCCAGATTGCATATTAAATATGCTCCAAATACAAATATTGTACAATGAAAGGTCTTGCCTATTCTGAAAACATTTTGCCTTAGGAAGAAAGGCTAAGAAAGGAAGAATGAAAACTGCACATGAACAGAGGAAAATATAAATAAAGCACTAGGCAAAAGCAACAAATAGCAGATAGTTCTGAGATCACTTTTTTTACCAATTATTATTTTTTATTTATACAATAGGAAATATGAAAGGGACAGCCATAAAGACAGACATGACAGAAAGAAATTTTCCATCTCTCTCTTATTTGAATGACACTAGTATAGATGCTAGCTTACCACAGGGTACTAGAACAGGTTTCCCTGAAACTAACATTAAGGTAGGGGAAACCTGAACAGTGACTCCTTAGCACTCGAGAAAGTTATGACATCATAAAACAATATATTATCATAGAAAACAGGACTGATCTTCCCCTTGACTTGCTAATTAAAACAAGAACTTCTGCGTAGTGTGCTGGTTTGGGCTGGGGTAGTGGCAACTTTCTTCACAGTAGCAGGTATAGGGCCATATTTGGATTGTGCTGGACACACAGTTGATAATACTGAGATGTTTTTATTACTGCTGAGCAGTGCGTACACAAAGCCAAGGCCTTTCCTGCTTCCTGTACCACACCATCAGTGAGCAGGGTGGGAGTACACAAGTCGCTGGGAGGGGATGCAGCTGGGATAGCTGACCCCAACTGACCAAAGGGATATTCCATACCATATAGCTGTTGAGCTGTAAGTCAGTTTTAAGTACAATGAGTTACATAAAGTTGTGTGTGATTTAGTACGCAGTTTGCCTAGCTTTACTGGCTCAGCATGAGTAGCTGGATTAGCTGAAGCCTTAGGCTAATAGCTCTGAATTTATGTCTAGAGATGTTTTCAGCTGGAATACAGGTAATTTTCTTAGTAATTTTCTTGGTAGCTGGTACAGTGCTGTTTTGTCTTTAGTACAAGAATATTGATAACACACTAATGTTTTGATTGGTGCTAGCTAATTTTTATCCTAAGTTTAAGGCTTTTTTAGTTTCCTGTGCTCTGCCAGAGAGCAGATACACCAAAAGTGCAAAGCAGAATATCAGAAGACTGCAGCCAGAAGCAAAAGCTGCAACTTCTCAAGATAAGAACAATGAACAGCCTACCTGCACAGACACAGGGAAAGAACATATTTTGAACACCCCAGATCAAAAATCACCATTGAAGACATGCCAGGCATGTGGAGAACACATGAAGGGTGGGTGCATAAATCATAAGGGTATAAGTGCCCAGGGATTTTTGTTCTGGGTCCCTCTCCACAGGCATCCATCTTGACCTGACCTGCTGCTGTACCACTCTATCAAATAATTTGGTTTCATAAATCTGATGCCTGACACTGCTACAGGAAACCCAGTGTGAAGCCAGAAGGAGGAAGCATGCCTGAGAGTGAGTGTGTGAACAGGGAGACCAAAAGGACACCTGTGAGCTCCCTGGAGCTCCCCACTGTGAAGGGGGTCTGGTCTCAGCAGTTAAAGTCTCGGGTGGGCCGTGGGTGACTCCTTGAACACAGTGTGAGAAGGCTCAGGCAGCAGCTTCTCCTTTAACATGGCATCATGCTCAGCATATAAAGCTGGGAGAAGGAGGCAAGGGGATGTTTGGAGTGATGTTGTTTGCCTTCCCAAGTGACTTAGGCACAATGGAGCCCTGCCTTCCTGGAAACAGCTGAATACCCACTTGCCAGTAGGAAGTGGTGAATTAATTAGTTGATTTGCTTTGCCTATGTGCAGACCTTTTGCTTTCCCTATGTGCAGACCTTTTGCTTTCTCTATTAAACTGTCTTTATCTCAACCCATGAGTTTTCTCACTTTTACAAGTCTTTCTCCCATCCCACTGTGGGGGGAGTGAGCGAGTGGCTGCATGGCTGGGTTTAAATGACAGCAGCTGGCACATTTGAACCAGGAGGTGCTATATTTTAGTAACAGAGAGAGAGAGCAGGAAACAAAGAGAAGAGAGAGAAGATTTACCTTTAAGGAAGTAGAAAAGGCTGACACAACATGTAGTTGCACTATTTGTTGTCGTGATCCTTTTGTTTGCTTTATGGCACTCAACAACTGTTCTAACACCTGGAGCCTTAAAAAAAACAGAAAAGAAACCACAGAATTGAAAATTAAGGAAATAAATCAAGCTTTTTTATTTTATTTTAAAACCCATAACAAAGCCTATATGTTATAGAAACAGAGGTGGAACAAATTAGCTCTTGAGCATTTTCCTTCAACTGGCATCCCTGTCTACTACAAAAAACTTGTGTATTCTGAATTAGAAATAGTAATTTACCTATGAACATGAACTTTTTGCCTTTGTTTCCTTATAATGTGTATTCACAGACAATCATTTATATCTAAGTAACAGTAAACAGACATTATTAAAACGAACTGTATATGGGAATGATGCATTTTGACTTAAAATTGAGAAAGGAGGAGGTAAAAGGAAATGAAAATGCAGTTATCTGCAGCAATTAGTTCAGGTCTTGAGAAACAAGTGAAGAAAACAAACCGCCAAGGTGATGATGGTTGGGGAAAAAACCCAAAGAGAAAAAAAATCCACAATAAAAGCAGTCAGTGAAGACAGAATAAGAAAGTAAAGGCAAGTCAGATGAACGTGGCAATTTTACTGGCAGGTACTCTCATATTCAAACAGCTGTCTCAAACTTATACTAAATTCTGAGCATTGTAAATATTGAAGACATCAAGACGAAGCACTCACCCACACAGGATTACTACCTATAATGTTCATAATCTGAGGTCTAACTACAGTGGGATTTGAAAAGCTGTTTAATTTAAAAATAATTGCTTCTCTAAAGCTGCATTAAAAAATATTACCAGCAGCACACAGAAGAAGTAACAGCATGCAAAATTCTTAAGGAATTTTATGCTTTAACAATCAGTGTGCTTATAAATGTGAAACAAACCAAAATGCCGCATGTGGAGTAGAAAGATACATACACACAAACTCAAGAGAAGTTTGTGATCCCTTTCAAGCATTCTTGTAACCTGACAAAACTGTTAAGACACAAACTTGTTTCTTCCAATCTACTTTTTATAAAGAATGAGGCAGGATGATGGTTCCTTATCCTGCAGCTTCCTACCCCTTCTGTCCCTCTTTGTTTCTAAGGTATTAATCATGTATTAAGAACCACCAAAATCGTGCAGTATCTCCTAAAACTGCCATTTTGATCTGGCTATCAAAACAAAACATTTTTCTTGGTCAACACAATTTATTATGACAGTAATCTCTTGCTGGATGTGCCTTTTCGTTGTCAGTAACTTTAAAGAGAAAGGTTAATAATTTAGTGGTCTGAAATACATTATTCACATGGTTTACACAATCCACTTATGCAATTCATTATTTTTTCAGAACTGTTTTCTTCTGTATTCAATGTCAAACACCATGTCCATCTTACAACGGCTTCCCAAATCCCCAGCAGTTACAGTTACTACTTTACCTGTGAGATTCTGCTATATGGGAAAACATAACTCCAAAAAGTCGAGTTGCTGCACTGATAACAGACAATGCAGGAGGTAGTGGTTTAGGTACTGAATCCCCTTTGCCAACTTTCTCATAAATTGAGTAAGGGTCATATTCCAGGCTGCCACCAGCTATGCTGCTACCTAAAAGGAGCTGTAAGAAGGAAAAAATGAACAGCCATATTTTTGACCAATTCTAAATGAGTGCTGACCCAAATAACTAGAACTGTGTGAAAATGTAATACTACTTTTATAACAGAACAAAAAGTACCTGCTCTTCGATAAATCGGTGGTCAGTCTCCTGCAGTAAGGGGCCGAGCAAAACGAGATCATTCTCATGACAAAGCGGTGGAAGCAAGAACGTGGAGGCATCAATCTGGCTATCTGACACAGTCAAGTCGGTCACTAACTCTTTCAGAACAGCAGAGAAGCTTCCTTTAAATTAAAGGAAAAGTATTCAGAACTTCTGGTTAATTACTTGCAACAAGCAACTTTGGGAGCAAGACATTTATACATCCATGTAACATTTCTTTTAAGTTGTCAGATAGTTAATTGGAGAACACTGTTTACAGGGGAAACAACAGAGCAATAGCTGAGATGAGCAAGCTAAGCACATACAGCAGTCCAGAAGCTGAAAAACAAGAGACCTTTACCTTTACAGAAGGCATAATGCCATAAAAGTAAATGATAATGCAGTAAATTGGTTACATTTACAAGTACAGTAGAGGGGGAAAAAGGCAGTTACAATCACAGCTATATTTTCTTCTATTTCCTGAAAATTAATGCTGTGGAATGTATTGCACAATCACACAGAAATACTCAAACTTGGTAAGCAGAAGTAATTTAAAACATCCATAAGTTTGATAAATAACCAAAAGCTGATGAATGTAGTCCCCGGCTTTAGGAGTTTGCATGCAAAAAGCAAAGCAGGAAGAATTTACTGTAGGTTATATTATGATAAATTGCACTGGTAGTTGACTTTCACGTATTTTTGTACATAATACTTCTTACAAGGTTGTACATTATACATAAGCAACCACCCTGGGCTTTTTTACTCAGGCTATTTTAGGTTATTAAAATAGTCCTTGTAGTGAGAGAACATTTCTAGCCCTGAACCACATGTGATGAGAAAGTTCTGGTTCGTAATTAAATTGTGCTGAAAAACTGCAGAACTGATCTTACAGACTGTACACAGTCTTTAAACAAATACTACACAGAATTTACCTCCAGAGCATTAAGGTTGCAAAGTCACGTCCTTATGAATTGGGAACTATCAGCACTAAGAGGAGGAGCTTAACTCCACATATCCAATTCTACACATTCAGTTTAGATGATTACACAATTACCTGTTTGCACTAAAGTTGCTTATAATTTCTTAACACGTGGAAGTTAAAAAAAAATGAGACAACACAGTTATCAGCACCCCATGAGCACAAGCAAAATTAGTACAGTTGCAGCTGGTAGCTACAACCAGATTTTTCATCCTTCCTGAAAACTGAAACTGTTCTGTGAAAGCTGACTCTCTCTCTCCCCTACTCGCCTAACTCCTGGCCCCATCAGCCTGTCTTCCCTGCAGGCATCTGTTGCTTTGCCTGCCTCCTTTACTAATTAAGCAAGTATGCAATTTTTCCAATATGCTTTACTCAAATCTAAATGCAAAAAGTTAGCACCATCAAATATACTGCAGGGTGCACAGATAGTGCATGAAAGGGACAGAAATCGAGCCTTTTTTAAAAAGCACAGTAGTTAAATAGAAGCTGTTCTTTCATTATTGCTCATCACAATAATTCTTTTTTTTTCTTTTTTAAAATCCCCTTCCTATGAAAACAGCTTTAAAACAAAATGTAATTGAGATACCCATTTTTTTAACCAATTAACATTTATTTTAGTCCCAGACACTTGGCAATCCTCAACATGTCAAACAATATTATCCCAACATAAAGCAGTTCAAAATTTTGAGCCAGAATGCTGTTCCAGCATTCTAGTTATTCATCTCATTCTATTAAGAAAGAAAAGTGAATGCTTATATTCAATTTTATGGTTTAGACAGTAGAACATAACATGCACAGAAAGCTAAGAATGAAAAGAACCTTAAGGAGCTGTCTGACAAAACACATTCATTTCAGACAACAGAAAACATCAACAAATCTAATAAAATTCAAACTACTGAAATTCTTTGTGTAAAGTTTTCAATTTGTACATTATAAAACTTCTCATATTAACTCACAGGAAATATGTTTAGCCTTACAAACACGAGCACATTATAATCTGAAACTAATGACACACTTAAATGATCACAAATATGATTTGTCATCTCAGAACAAGTTTTCCCCACCTTAAAAAGTTCATACTTTTGATCAGGTAAATTGCAAAGTCTTAACTGTTCACACACAATGGAAGATAGCAACTAAAACAGCAACTAAAACATATTCAGTGTATTTCACTGATGTTCAAGTTTACCTAGTATGTTCTTCTCATATCTGCCATCGCTGAAATACTGCAAAAGATCAGTTACTACTCATGCACATTCTGCTGTTTGAGCAGATACTCATTTTTAGTGATAAAAACCATAAAAGAGACATCAAACAGGCAGTAAGTGAGCAGAAAAAGACCAAGCAGAGCCTAAACAAGTTCTAGTATCTCAGGCCTCAGAAGTCTAAAGGCTTGAATTGACAAAGAGGCTTGGATCTATGAATAAACAATCTGATTTCAACTGTTTATTTTCCTGGGTATTTTGTTATCCTCCTCTGCTAAAGACAACACGCCTTGCACATTATTTGCAAATGCTAAAAGCTTGAGTTAGAATTCCTGGTGTCTGCTTCCATCACCAATTTTCTCAAAGAGAAACAACTTGCAGGTTTCTAGCCTCTGGCTAACTACCTGGGTCAAAGGAAACAAATACAAAAGACATAAAACCATGAACTGGTGAAAGCTTCTCATTTAGTGTGTCACTCTGAGCTGTGCAAAATGAGACATGCTATGCAACACAAAAGTACTCCTAATATTGTTTCTATTGATAATGACTAAATTTAGACATAAAAAAGTGCATCCTGGGTTTCATAACAATATTGTTTTCCTAAATAAATTATTTTTAAAAATCCAAGTATTTGCAAAGACACACAGTTTCTGCATGAAGCTGTCATACTGGAAATAATATGGGAAGAATGGTATTTGTTTCAAGTTTTACCTTTGAAACTTTTCATTGCATTTTTAAATGATGCATACTTATACATTAAAATATATACTAGACCTTGGAAATGAGTTCTGGCAATGTATGCATTTCCATTCTTTCCCCAGTCTCACACTGCTGTATTACACATGGGTGGACACCTCTGAGACTACTACACCTGTCAAATTACTGTTTTGATTCTAAGGCTACTTTCAAAGCTTTCAGCAGGGTGACCACTTAATTGTAATAAACCTTTCAAGCTTTTTCTTGAAGATCTAGAGTGCAGCATCCTCAGATAACATGCTTTCTCACAGGAGTCACTCTTTGCAGGCCAGTAACACTGTGTATTTTCATTAAAGTTGGAACACACAAAAAAATCCCAAACAGACCAAGAAACTGCCAAACCCATCCATACCCAAATATTTGCACTCTATAAAATATCACCCCTATAATAAAGGGCCAAAGGGATAACTTGCTCTAAGGGATGGAGGTGCAATTTTCAATCTTTTAACCTCCAGTCACAAGTGAGTATTACAGACTGTGCTTCAAGCGTTATATACAGACTTCCAACGAGACAACAGCTCTAAGGCACAGGTCAGGGATTTGTCCCAATTCATTTAGCAGTTACCACTAGATGGAGCAGATAATTTGAGGACAGAGTCGCTCCACGATACAGAGGACACAGCTAATCTAGACTCTGGCTGGCCCATATTGTTTCTGATTTGAAGAACCACCCTGTACTTCTCTTTACAGCTGACAAAACCACCACGGTTCCTTTCTGCAGTCCATACAGTACTGTATGGCAAACAATTTAAAGACAACAAAGGTATGTAATGTTTTAGCTGAACTGTCTAACTACAGTGCATAGTTATTGGATTAGAGGACTAAATCTTAAATACTGCTATGTTCTCCTACAGAAAAGTCAGTCAATTTCCAGATTTTGTTGAAAATGTTCTTTAAATACAAACTTCTCATCCACAATCTGCACAGGACCTGATTAATATACCTGTAACATATGTTTATTTAAATCAAATAAATTAAATTCTTTCAATAGACTATATGGAACTGGTTTAAGCTAAGATTACACCTTTAGGATTTAAGATTCAATGGAAAGTAAAACAAGCATCAAAGAAAATAAATTTTTCAACTAGTTTGAAATTGAAAGGTTGTCTACCTTCAAGTTTCAACCACAAACAGAGCAAAAGTCTGCATTTGTAACAGAAGCCTATATTCATATTAGGAGAGGTGAAAAAAAGATCATGAACACTAGCTTTTCAAAACCACAGTGACTTTGCTAAATTCATCAAATTTAAATACACAGAATACCATTTGTTTTTTAGAGAGGATGGAACTAATTTTTGCTAACTGAATATATGTCAAACAAAAACTTAAAAATGAGCCCATGGTATTTTTAGTGGGTTTCTCTTTGTATGGAAATACGTACCTTCATAGGTCTTCGGAGGCAATACTGCTAGTAATTCATAAAGTTTATGTCTGTAAACCGTTGATGGTGTTTTTAAAGAATTTCCGTATGATTTATATATTGAAGAGAGCCTTAAAATATAAAAAGCACATCAGAGATGTAAAAGACTTCAAGTATTATGAAACACCTCAGTTTCATTTGTACCACTCTGTCGAATACTTTTAAAATTTATACATATATAAGTACAGGTCTGATTTGCATTACCAATAGAAGGAAACCAATTTATTTCACATGTTCTGACAGAACATCTGTTGTCCATTCCCAGGCATTATTTTTATTTAATCCTAAAGAAATAAACAAGGTTTTCTATTTTCTTCGATTATACCTCTATTCATGACAATAAATTTTTGTGGATATATTTCTCTAAGTTAAAGCTTAGAGCCCAAATGCACTAAATCACTTTATTTCAAAGGCAAAAATTTAAAAATTATAAACCCCTTTCCAGCTTAGCTCTGAATATAAATATAAAGAAATCCCATGTCTAAAAGACTTTTTATAAGAATATTTTGAACTTTGTTTTTATTTCGTAGAAAATGATGGTATATAAACACAAATGCATATGTTTGATTGAAAAAGCAGAATATAAACACTAACTTAAAAAACCCATGCAATAATTTCTTCCCTAGCTTTTGTACATGACACTGGAATCTGCAAACCCATACACTCCGGTTTTTGTCTGTTGAAAGAAAGTTCTTTAGAAAGCGTGCTTAGTTAAATACAGATTACTCTGTAGCTTCTCAAAACCAGAAACTCTGCAACAGTTTTATACCCATACTTACTGTGTCAATAAATCAACAGCACTTGGGAGAGGAGGAAGAAGTCTCCGAATAACTTCATCCGTAAGAAGACCACCACAGTGGGAAACAAAGCTTTTGATAGCTAGAAAAAGAATTAGATTTCAACTTACTTAGTGTGAGGTATCTTGTTGAGAAAAAAAAAAACACATTAGCAAAATAACCATATAATAATGCGTTTACTCACAAACAAAAAACCAAAATATAAAAAAATTTTGGCCAATAATTGAAGAAACGGAAAAATCTCAAATGAAGAAAGTCATATTTACAGATGCACTGTTTGGTGTCTCAGCTTGAACATTCATATCCTGACTTTTAATTGCATATATAAATGGACTTATTTTTTGCTTTTTGTTATGATTTTTGTTATGAATTGAGTTATTGTATATAACTCAACTTCATCATAATTCCATTATAATAATTAAAAAAAATAGAAGGATGATAAAATGACCTACTGCTTAGTTTTCCTTTAAAATTTAGCTTAATTACTGTACTTTAGGAACCAACTAATATGTATACAAGTATCTTTCATTATTTATAGAAAACTAAACTTGACTTTAATTTTTAAAAGCACTTAGAGATATAAAGTATTATATACCTACTTTCTAAAAAAAAAAAATTTTAAAGGTTAATTGTTTAGGTTACTTCTAAAATGAAATTACTATTGAATTCCGCACTTCGTGATAAATCTTAACAGTGAGAGAAAGGGGTGATCACTATACTAGGGCTGATATTTCTGCAATGCAAAGGACAATTCAGTGCTCCAGAATACATGATTGCAGGTGTAAATAACTCTTTTCCATGAGACATGGCTACGAGGAGGCAGTTATGTTCACTCAAGGAAGGTGTCCTGCTTGGAATGAGACATCTTTCCCAGGGACAGTTGTAGATGTTTCTGCACATGCATTCCACAGAAAGGTAGGAGAGAGATAATGCTCACACAGACATGCCACAGCGCCTCAGAGCCAGTGGGGGGAGTGATGAGAGAGCCCGGGGAAGGAAGGAAGGAAAGCTTTGCCTTTTCCCTGGGGCCCGGTGCTGCCCTACAGCACTGTGAGGATTTGTGAGTTTTCAGCGACCTCGCCTCCAAAATAAACCTTTTTGAATCTTTTCCTCTGTTTCAGCATTTTTTGGGGGAAATACCTGCATATATTTTGCTTTACAATGACTGAAACACATTAAGTATTTGAAGATTACTTAAGTAGTAATTTCTTGGAAACCCAAATTCACAGTATTTCATTTAAAAATTGCAACCTACCAAACAGCAGCCACATACAGAACACTCTTCCATGAGGTGAGAAGTGCAACTACCTTATCATAATTTTTACCCAAGTCTTCCCACTCTCAGAAGTGTGTTTCAATGACTCACCAATTTTATTTTGCTTAGAGTAAGTCACCTGCTAGAAAACAGAACCCCTATTTTTCAAATATAATAGACTGTATAAACAGCATATCCTGCTTTGGGTCTTCATTCATTACTGTGATATGTATGTTAAACAAGAAATGCAACCTTCCTGATTATCATTTACTGCTTGGAAATCAACTGATTAGAAGAGGAAAAACTGTCTTGGGTTTTTGATTAGTTGGGGATTTTTTTAAACAGAAATGGAACACATATGTTGGTGAGTGAATATATCCTTTACCACCTAGTAAAAAAAAAAAAAAAAAAAAAAAAATCAATGTGAAATGTCCTTGTTCCTTTTAAAGGAAAATTTAACTAACAGCCCAACTATACATATGCAGAGAAAGACAGTAAATGGCACTTACCACAAAGAGCACCAGCACGACCTTCCAGTGTTACTTGCCAGGTAAATGAATCTCCTCGTGACTTTTCTGTTTCTAGATCTTTAGGAGATATTGGAAAGATGCACTTCCACAGTAATAGCATTCGTGGCAGATGATGTTGGACAACTGCAGGACCTGTAAATGTTGACAGTTGTCACACCAATGCATGGATTAATAAAATTAAATTTTCTCTTTTGTTCTTTTTTTCTAATAGTTCACAAAATCTTTACAGCCATCAACAAAATTTTATGCTACCTTCCCAGCCTTCTCACATAAAATTTCTAAGATATTCACTATCTTGGTAGTTTATTTTCATATATAATCACATACCCAATGTCACATTTACTAGTATGCCACCAAGCCAATTACAATTTCTGTTTTACTAAGTAGAGACCCTGTGGATCACCAGCAGAAAAGAGATGCAATAACAGTAATGTTCAGGAAAGGAAATATTTGTTTTAGGTTAATTAAATATAATAATAAAAGAAAAAATGGGAGTTGTTGGGCAGAAGTATTAGTTGAAGCATAAAAGGTGACTTAAAAATATGACCAAAACCAATAAAATACATTCGTCATCAGAAACTTATTAATCACTGTCAATAATCTGACCATTAATACATATCAGAAAGTTCTGTAAGATTTTGAATGCCTAACAAAAGAGAAATGCTAATTATTACCTCATTTTGTGCTAAGACAGATGTTGAACAATTCAAGACCATGAAAACATTTTGTTTGATGGATTTTGAAATTTATCTTCTGCATTTAACTAACAGTGGCCCCACTCAGTCAGTGGTTTCCTGATATTGCCCCCAGTGAACTAACAGCAAATTTGAAAGAAATTACATTTTTATCTCAGAAAGTTTTTCTAAATATTCCAATCAATATTAGGGGTTTTTTTTAATTATTTTGCAGCGGTAAATTAAAGAAAACCTCAAAAGAACTAAAATCAGAGACAGAACACTGATAGAACAGCTTAATGGAGTTTAAAAAGATTGTAGAAAGTTACTACCTAATGTCATGAGGGCAGCTATCAACAGCCATCCAGCCTGTGTTCGCTGCAATGAAATGCGACTGTTCTGAGAAGCAGAACACAACAAATCCTCTGCTACTGTCATGATTACCTTCAAAGCAAAACAGAAAAACAGAGCATCAGCATCTTGGTACTACCAAATTTTTTTTCAATACTATTTGGTATGAATGATACTTAATCCTATTCCAGTATTCCCAGACAGAAGAACACCATCTTCCTCTCACACTATAGCAATAAAATCAGGCTCGTGAAGTTGCAATTGCTGATTTCAGTACTAGTCTGAAGTTACTCTGCTGCTTCGTACCCTTTCTTTACCAGCAGTAAAATGACAACTGATAATTCCCACAGGAATATGCATTGGAAGGATACAAGCGTTCTGATATTCTACTTATGTCAATATGTAGAAAAAGAATAGCATGACACCTACAAATTACAGCTCAGAAGTGGTGAGAATAGTAATGACCTTTCTATCTTTGTTTTAGAACAAGGTCTATCATTCTCTCTGACCATTTTTCAAATCAGCAAATCATATGACTAAACAAACAAGTTAGAATAGTATAGTTAGAAGTAATCCCATCTTAGCTGCTCAACAATAATTGCATGTGCCCACTGTGTGCTAAATACAAGGTGATTAGGCTTGTTACCAATGCAAAAGCTACGTAGAACTTACATGGAGGAACACACCTTGTGTCCATGGACTATTATCACAGTACGGCTACAAATGCTCTAAAGTATTATGCAAGCAGTTTGCCTCAATTATGTTTCACTTATGCTTAAAAGTATTTTTTACTTCTTGCATTATGTCTGGTCTCCAAAACAAACTGTTCATAAATCAGTATTACAAGTAAGAAGTGCCATTATCAAGAGTATCATTAAAAGCCTCAGTAGAGAAAACATCCTTCTATAATTCTTTGCACACTTAGAAAATGTCATGAAAGTTTGCACATGAAAGTTTGTTTCACAAAGGTTTGAAATTCTTACACTTTCAAAACTTCATCTGAAGTCTTTTCTCCTGTCTGAAAATATTAGTTTCCTTGATCACATAATGCTACCAGGTAAATGAAGAAATTTATTTGTATATACTCCTGATACATTTAATATATTTGACTCTAAAACAAGTCAGTAGCCTTGTTAAATTATACTACTAAAAATCACTAAAAACTTAGTATACTTAAATTACCTGTAAACCAAACAGCCTAGAAAGCTTGTCAATTATTTCTTACAAATTTTTTCCCTAGGTACGTGCAAGTATGTCTTACTTTTGAAGATTTTTTTTTTTTTAACTGAAGTACTGAATGTTAAATATATACAAACCCACTAATTATTTTATTTTCTTTTATTCTTTAGGTTCCACCTGCAACTCTAACTGCTTTCTCAAAGGAAAATGCATTAATATAAAACAGCTTCTGTCCAGATCACTGTTGTCTGTGTTTGATACTTCCTTTTCAAAACTGCTCTATTTAACACTGGTCTCTTTCAGCTCCTCAGAAGAGAAGCTAGTCTGGAATCTGGCAGTGTTCCTAGGAGAGAATGGAAAAGGGCTTTTGTCAACTGCTCTGTTCTCCCCCCTGCCAGCTTAGTACAGAATACAGTATTTCTCCCACATGGTTTTTTTTTGTGCCCTCCCATACCTCCTCCTGGCCTTATTTCATCCTATTATACTCCTCAAAAAGAAATCTTCATTAAGAATTAGGTTTCTCTGTTAAATACAAAAACTTGAGCTCTGCTTAAGTATATAGTATTTGAATGGCACTTCTTATCTTTATAAGTGGGCAAAGCATATTCATTTTGTTCTCTCTGCATGATCTTTTAGTAATCACCCAGAAAAGTTCTTAAAATCTAAGAAACACATATGAAACTTTTTGTTTTTAACTTTTAAATTCTTTCAATTTGCAGCTGGGACTCTGAATGCAGAGAATATTTTTCTTAATGTCCACTGAATCCAAAACAGGTATTTCCAGAGGAAAGAATGTAAGTTTCTATATTACACAAAGAATGTACAGCTGACATTTATGATGCACCATAGTCTTCCAAATTTGAGTAACTCCATGGATCAAGTTCCCACTAAGATGGAAACAACTTCTCCTGGTCTGTATTTCTACATCTGCATATCCTTGAAACTTCAGAGCACTGTATATTCTATCTGCACTAGCAAGGAGATTGGTACAAGCACCTTAGACTATGATAATGCAATAAATTGGTTTCTATTAAATTCTGTAAAATGGAATAATTGTGTATCTGTTGTACTTGACTAATCATTTTGTTGGACTTGACCAAAGATTTTCAAGCTAATAGATAATGGCTGCTAACTGCCGTAAGCACTGACTAAAGTGTGCACTGGAGAGTCATTGACAGGCCTGGGAAATATAAATTCAACTCAATCTGTGGTTGAACAAGTTTTGTTCCAGGAAGCTTATTTCTAACATCACACCATGCGACAGATCAGTATGTGTATTTCTAATTATACTTTTATACAAGGAAGATCTTTTCCTTCGGCAAAGTCTGACACATTTCAGCTATATTTACTCAAAAATAGCCTTTTCTCACAATTAACACTGATGAAATGTCAGCTTTCTAATTTAGGCCAGTGTCAAACTGAGACAGGATTGTCGAAGGTTTAATTTTGCTGTAAAGACTTCAGTTTGAAAATCTGAAAAGTGTAACTACTCAAGAAATACTTTCTCCAGGTAAACCTTTTCTTAAGAGTGTCCAATTTAAGTCCTTACAGCTCTACAGAACAGCTCTGTCCCAAAACAACAAATTTCTCCTATAACAAACTTTTCCATTAGAAAAAGGTAACAATATAAGTAGTTAATAAAAACATTAGCAACATTTCCGAAGAAACTCACAATGCTGACAGATGTGAGAAAAACACTTGCTTATTTGAGTTATGGTATGCTTCAAAGTCCCAAAGTATCTCATCAGTATACTGGGTTATGCGATCACGTCATAAAGAAAACACGTAAATTCTACTGCAAAAACATTTAAGAACTGCCTATATGTAAAGTATTCAGACCATACCTTCCCTTTTCCATGTGGAATTCCTAAAGGACAGTGTTTTACTGCACCCAGCAAAGCAGCAACAGCAAAACTATAGCCAGTTACTGCTTCTGGGGAGGATTTAAATGTACTAAGACGTTCAATGCAACGATCCAACAGCAGGGATACATAGGAGGGCAATGCTACTGCAATACAGCGTAAACACCAAGCTGCTGTTAGTCTAACTGAAATGCTGGGATGAAGAATGATAGAAATCACTGCCTCCAGAACTCCTGAAAAACAAAATGCATAAACACACTTAAGAAATAGGCAAGCAGATTGTCAAACAGGCAAAAATCTATACAGACAACTGGTGAACATAACAGTATCCAACTTCTATACTTCTCTTGAAAAAGTAATATTGGGTTTTTATTGTGAAGTACTTCCTAACAAATTTAAATATTTCAGTACTTTTCAAAAAACTTTACCTTGAATGAAATGTAACATTATGGAGAAAACCTAACATATTACATAGTTATCCACCAATATGCATAGAAAATATCCGTAAGCATTCTCAAGGAAGCAGAAAGCTAAATGAAAACAATAATGGTTGATGAAGATACCCAGCTTAATCAAACTGGCTTATCATAAACATTATAAAGTGTTGGACCCTAAATACAACCCTTAATGGAATTAAATTTGATTACAAATTAGTTGTGGGATTTTTTAATAAAAATACTTGTACAGGTTGGAGAACTCTGTAGGCAATGTCGGAAGTTTTCCTACTGCAGGTAAGGTAGCCAACTTTCCCTTCACCCTTTTTTTATTTTTTTGTGGGGTTTGGATTTTTTGTGGGTTTTTGCTTGGTTTTGGATTGTTTATTTAGTGGGTTTGTTTGTTTTTTTGTTTGATTTATTGGAAGAACACAGAAAAGAATAGGAAAACCTATGAAGATTCCAGTAAAGAGACTGAGCACCAGAAGAATAGAAGACGACTGTGAACAAAGGAATATAAATATATTTTGTACTCTAGTTCACAAACTAATTCAGGGCTTGTACCTGTACTGGAGTCTTGCAGTAATGGTGCTGCTGTAGTTCCTAAGCCTTGGATGAGACTTCCAAGTTCCTGAAGTGCACACACAAGCACATGCTGACTTGCTGTTACATCTGTTGTATTAAGCCTTGTTTCCAAGTTACTGTCACTCATTGCAGCATCTGATAACACAATTAAAGAAAATCACCATGAAATCATTACCAAAATCAAACAAACAGATGGGAAAAAGGCTTTTTCCAGGAGAAGTTGTTTCTATTACTAAATGAGTTTTTATCATTACCGCTTTTATTATTGAACAAATTGTTTTCATGAAGGGTTACCTTCACTGAGACAAGCACATTTCTCTTACTGAACTGGATAGTGCAGTAACATCTGGGAGGGCAGGAGGGTGGACAAAATGGAAACTACCAGATTGCTTATCTTGGTGTTATGGGGAACAATGGCTGGGAAGAAGAATGCTATTCTCTGCCCTACCAAAAGTGGCTTGAAGAGGACGTGCTCTGATACAACCTGCCAGATTCTACTACTTTGTAGGCAAAAAGAAAGGGAAGGAAAGAATTTAATCTTGTGAAAGCAAGCAAGTGGAGACAAGGAATAAAGAGGGAGGGAAAAATATTATGCTTTGTTGAAAGTTCATTTTTTGAGACACAAATGATTAGGTCAGTTTAGACACACAACATCTAGATATTTAACTCGGCTATAATATACAGCTGTACGCCAGGGGACAACTGGTTATGCTCAGCATTCTCTTTCTTTTCCCCTACAAGGACAATGGTGGGAGACCAGAGACTTTTTCTGGAATCTGTGCACAAGACTTTATCATGCAAGAGATCTGTTTTCTCCAGGAGAAATGCTCATTTTCAATGAGGAACAAATGCTTCTTTTTTGAACCTTCAGTAATGTCAACTGCTCTGAACAGGAAGGCAGGATCTGGCTAGACATACATTAACTGCCAATTTAACTTACTTTGCAATACTACCTGTATTTTCTTACTGCATATATTTATTACTTTATTTTATTTGTAACTGGTTAAAATTGTATTTACCAAGGAAAGAGTGTTAAAAACTATGTTTATACTTATGTGGGCACACACATAGAGAAACACAGACACACATAAACAAATAACCCGCCCAAGGTAAAAACAAAACAGTCCATCAAAAGCCCTTAACATTATCATGGTAATAAATCAGCACTAAACATTCTATTTCTGCAGTCTTTGGATTAGGTAGTTGGACAATCACTTAAGTAAGGAAAAACAGAGGCCCAAATGGATAATCTTGTTAGACCCATACCCACAACTTTCTTCAGTTTCCAGATGGCCTGACAAATCTCCTTGGCAGCTGCAATTTGAGCCTTTTCCCCCAGCAGGCCTCCTACTGTCGCTCGAAGGATGAATGAAACACAGCGGCGACAGCCGATAGCGTCCACCGGGCTCTGAACAGCCTTAGGGTGAGACTGAGACACAAGTTCTAGAATATGGGATAGGAAGGCAGAGAAGTTCCTTTCAAGCCATTGTGCTCCTAATGTAGAGACAAATACCACATATGCCTGAAAGAGATTTGAAAAGTATTTTAGAGCAAAGTACCTGGGAAATCACTGCTAACTATCCCACATATATTTCTTTTTAAATCTGCACTCTGCCACAACTAGATCACTAAACTGAGATGACTTATAAATTTATGCATCCATAAATGACATACACGCTCACTTTTAGGTATCTGCAATTTTTTACAAATATATTTAAATAACTCTAATTAGTATCAAAACTGTACTAGTAATACTGCAGCCTGCTTTGACTGCAGGTTAATTCAAGATGCTTGCCCATGTAATTTCATTCCAGAGTGTGAGAAATGGCAGTTTACCCTGCACAGGCACTTGTTATGTAAAACATTGTGTTTGGTCTCACTTAACAACAGCTTCCAGCTATTTAACATTCTGCACATGGAACCCAAATTTAATGTATGAATGCATTTTTAAAAGCAACCATGTTACAAAATTATAACTCATAACCTAGAGAGAATTTTGTTATTAAAGGTTTGAATCAGGGAATATTTGCAGCCCTCAAGCACTGTTCCTGAACGCTTTGAATTTCAGTTGTTTGCCTTGCAATGGAGATACTATAAAAAGACTATGTTTGTCATAACAAAGAGAAAGAATGCAGAATCCCTTGACAAATCTAATCACCACGAGACCATTTATTTGGCCACACAATAAGCTCCCCTACAATTGCCTTCCATGTACATGTGTTGGATTTTTTTAATGAATAGATCAAGAAAAGGGAATACAAAAAATGAGAATATGCAAATGAACACAAAATTCCTCATAAGAAAGTTCACAACTACTACTCATATCAACTAATTTCTGTATTTGCCTCACCCAGTTTCAGTATTTGCCTCACACATACTTTGTCTTGTGTCCAGTATTAACAACAAAATTATTTATGTGAAAGAAAGTGAACTACTGTGGACAGAGAAATTATACTGTTAGATCCTGTTAGCAGCTAATTGCTCTTCACAAATAGTACTTATGCTTCATAATGTACCAGTACATTACCTTGGTTTTACAGATGTGAAAACTGAGGAATTTAACAGGATAAAGAGTGTGTCTTGAACAAATTTAAAATCTTCCATATATAAGAAGTCATCTTTAGTGACTTTATTTTTAAAGTCATAAGCCAAAACTCACTAATTAACACATTTAATAACTGCAAGTGTTTTCTACTCACAAGCATTGACAAATACACAATTTCTCAAGTTTTTCTTACAGAAACATTGCACTATTTAAACTGCTGTGGTAATTAGAGCGCACCATCTAGCACAGATACTATACTATGATACTTAGCATGAAAAAGGAGACAACTTCTAAAAGCTAGTACAAATAGTCAAAATATGGAACTGAAATATCCATCCCTGGAAAACTAATAAAACCACCATGTATATAGAACACACCAGAAGTCTGGCATGCATCTTCTAGGCAAATAGCTGTCAAGGTGTTATTGTTCCCCAGCTTTTCTGTCTCTCTGACAGAAGTTAATGCTTCCACTCAGCATGACCTGAGTACAGAAGACAATTTGTGAGCACCTTCTAGCTGTTTCAGTGCAAAGTCTGACAGCTTGTATCAGTCATTGAAGATAATTTAAAGGTTTTTTGCACTGCAGAAGTTAAAATGTACTAAAAGACTGCCTTATGGCAAAGTGAATTATCATATAGCTGTGGGGACTGTAACACTAAATAATATTATAATACTAGTGACATGTAGATGTTCATCATGACCTATAGTCTTGATTCATAATGTTCACATTTGAATATCTATGTAGTAACATGTTTACTTTTAAGATAATTACAGGATGAAGCCGATCTGATGTAATCTGGAAAATTTATACTGTATTTACCAGCATGCACTATATGGTCTGACTTCAATCCTGTTCAGTTAACAAGATTCTATCCTTTGAGCATCCTGGAATGCAGCAAAACAGATGTTGGGATTTTTCCACTAAATTCTGTTTTCCCTACTTTTCATGCACTTAGTTGAAACAGAATCATTCTTTCAGAACTGAGCTTGGAATCTCCCTACACAGAAGGAAGCTATTCCAAGTTCAAAGATTTCTTGTAACTTCTCCCTTTAATTTTTAGACATAAGGTATGAAGCGTTAAATTAAAAATTCAAGGTATTTATTTATATCACTTCTTTGAAATTCCTATCACAAGAAGCTTTCACAAGGAATACATATCTAATTTTTAAAATTTCAAATTATCAGGTAAACAAGAAGGAACATCAGAAATATTTTTTTGGGTTTTTTTTTCTTTCTAACATAATTCAAGATATAAATGCTTATTTTAAATTACATACATCTCATCACAGCTACAAAAAAAAGATGAAAGGAGAGATATATGCAGAGCAAAACAATTACAGAAATGTTTAGCAATCTCAGAAAATTGTAACTAACGTAATCCAAACCTGGGTGATTCCAACTCTAACATCTCTGCTGACTGAACTGGTCCCTTTCAACATATCGCCACTGGCTCGTAGAAATCCACAACTTCCACGCAGAAATCCAGTTCCCAATAGCTCCATCACTTCTTCCAAAGAGATTCTGCGCGAGTTATGCTTGGTGGACACTAAGAACAGATGTAAATCTTTAGAGGAATAGCTTTAAAGTCTTGCTACATTTTAAAAGTAGGGTTTCAACTCTCATTGTTTTAGAAAAAATAATTTGCACAAATTCAGTAGCACAATCAAATCCAAATCCTGCTTTAGCATAACCTCACCACAAAAACTAACACATTGTAGGACTCTGATGCAGCAAACGGCAATATTTATCACATTTATCTGCTTTAGCTACCTTTAAATAGTTTAAACCATTACTTAGTATGCATACTTGTATTTATCCAACCTCAGTATTTACCATCTGTGCTCCCTCTGCAAAAAGGTCTGTATGATCTACTCCTACCACCTGAAGTTGCATGAAAGCCCTGACTGTTAACATGTTCCAGCTTATGACCAAGAACAACCTTTATTCCAAAATTCAGATAAAATTCCAAAATGACCTTTCTGCTATCCTTAGCCAGGTAAGGGCACAGCTACACGTTCTCTTAGAAACAGCATTAAGCTAGCTCTTTGAAAGAACAAGAATAAAGGAATATGCTTACGATCTTCCAGGAAAACAATTTACCCCCAATTCCTATTTCATTGCTTTATTTCTTGACAGAAAGTTCATTTAAAATATATGCTGAGACACGTGTGTGCAAACAGCATGATGACAGTACACTATGCAAACTAGGTGACCTAAAATTTTCACTGTATTTTTCATTATCTTTCAAGGATTGAAAAGGGAAAAGGAATGACGGGATTTGAGATAATCATGTTCAGAGAAAAAAAAATAAAAAAACAACTCAGTAATAGCAGGTTATCAGATATGATGCACAAACTTTAGGACTATGAACTTCTTCCTGTACTGCTCCCTCCATGTCTCCCCCAGCCCCTTCTAGTCCCCACCTAGCTTCTGCCTCACTTAGCTGTACCTTCTTTTTAACTATAAATAACTATAATGAGGAAAAAAAACCCCTTTGAAGCAGCAAATGAAATAATTTACAAGCTTATTATATAACCTTATCTTAGTGCTTTAGAAATAACAACTACATTGCTTACAAAGATAAAAGAAAACCACCGAGACTATAAAGAGGTCAGAATAATATTTTTTTTTTACTTTACTGGGAAAAGATAAATGCTGATTGTTCTCTGTAACACAAGAATTCTCTCCAAAAGACTCTTTGGAAAACACTTCATGAATTCAGAGTCTACCATGCAAATACATGGCCTCAAGTATTTTGAAGGACTGTAAGTTGGACTTAAAGGCACATGATTTTGTCATTTGCTGCTTATTGTACTGAAGGTCTTCTCTGACGCCATTCCAAGCAGAACAGTCTGAATCACACCTATCCTGCATCCTGTCTATTTTGCTGAGATTAGTTAGATATTTAGCTTTAGGCTTCTAAGACTGGACTAAAACCACCCAGTCTGCATGATACCAAATATCAGAGATGATAATTTTGTGCCAGGATGCTTCAGTTAGCTCAGGTACTGTCTGTCAGCAAAAACTGTTACATGGCCATTGTGTGAACAAAACTGCATTTTAACTTCTGCTTCCGATCATATTTGTACTGCTAGACAATCCTAATGTGGTATGGATTAGTGCGGAACAACACCCTGACCGTATCCTTAACTTTTAGTTTGACACAGAGACACTGCCTAATTCTTGGTTCTTTCTACACTGCTTAGATTAATCTTGCCTTTAAATTACTGAGGTCACTGATTTCTCTCCATACAACAACAATCTTATAATAGAGAAAAAGTTTTACCAAACACTTTTCCTTGTTTACTATTTTATAAATATATAGATACAGATATGTTAACAGAACCAAAAGCATGGCGCTTCACAAGAAAAAAAAAATTACAAAAAAGACCAAACCAAAGATATGAGCAGCCAGATGAAGCTTACATTGTGATTTTACTTCAGGTTTCAACAGAACTTGAGAGTTTTTTATCGTCAGAGTGATTTTTACAGATGAGGAATCAGCAAATAAAGTACATACTTACCTGTTGTCTGCTTAGAAGTTAGAGCTCTAGCCAATACCGTGCCTAAAAGTTTTGAAACTGCTAATCGTACATCGTAATTGGAACCTTCAAAGGATTTAAAACATAAGGTCACAACACTATCCAGGTCTGTAGTCCACATAAATACTGCTTCATCCTGAAGTTCAAGAAGACACTAGACAAAAAAAAAAAAAGGAAAATTAAAGTGTTTTGACCATGGGAAAGCACGCAGTAACAATTTTAGCTTGCTACATAATACACAGAGTTCTCCCTAGCAAAATAAGCACGTGGCCTCATACTAAAATTACTTGATTTTTTGCTGCCACGATAATATCTAAGAAATAAAGATAAGCAAATAATGTATTTATGCTGTGCTCACCATCCATTAAAACAGAACCTTATTTAGGGAGCTACTCAATAAAAACAGTTATCAGAGTGGTTTACCTTTGCAGCAGCACAGCGGACTGCCATGGATCGATCTGTCAAACACGATCGGGCAGCTTTGTAAATATCTCTGTGACAGGGGATAGCAGCAGCTCCTAAACCATTTAATATATTTTGCAAACTAAGCATGATTTCATAACGACCTTGAGACTGAAAAATGAAAAAGAGAAATGTTAAAATTTTTTAAGCCTAAGGTCCTTGGAAATACAAAACGCCAGTTACTGAAGTAGGCAAACAGTGGTTGGGTCTTTTAGACTTTCGGAGATCTATTTAGGCTGAAGTAAGTTAAAGCAGATAACTTGCCCTAAAACTCTATAAGCAAATGAAAACAGTAATTCCATGTTCCACTGAAAGGTACTAATTACAAATATAAAACTCAAAACAAAGTACAAGCTATATAAAAAATGTTCTCATTAATAATGTAATTAAATTTTCTAATTTATCAAGTCCCTTCATGAAATCAGATTGAGAAAAGATATGATCCATCCTTTTATAGGTATAAATCCATTAACTCTCTAGTACTTCCTTGGAATTTAGACACTGATTTTTATCTGACTTACTATGATTTTTTTTTTCCCACATTTTGGTATCATGCATTTTCTCTTATTCATTGGTCCAGCTACCAACAGTAAACATCCTGTTATTTTTTCCAATCATTTTTTAAACATGCTGTTCCGATACCTCTGCATTCTTCATTGCTTTAAGCACATTCCCAACGGTGTCAGTAAAACTGTTTCCCAAAATTCTTCCCAATTTTTTGTATAAATAGCCCAAGCATACCACCGCAGCACTAAAACAAAAGCAAATCCAAAGACGCGTGAAAATGGATGCAGTAAGAGATGAAAGGGATTAAGACGACGAATGTAATCAATGGGCAAACAGCAAAATAAGTAAAGAGAATGTCCCAAAAACATAAGTGGATTATCAAAAGGAAAAAAAAAATGGTCTGTGTGTGACACATACTCTCTAGGAGAAATGCAGATACAAGGGTTGGGAAAATAATTTGGATAATACAAGAATTCAGATAATACAATGTTTCAATAAATTTTACAACAGGAATACAGTTTCCATATCCACCTTTAAAAGTTAACATTAATTTCTTACTAAGCATGCTCTGCATCATGCAGTCCATGGCACTGTGCTACAGCAGATGCTGCCAGAAGTAGTCAGGGACAGGTTTACTTTCAACTTGATGGTCAACATTGGACTGCAAATGGTCTAGAAAGTGATTCTGTCCTTTATGTATAACAATACATAAGAAGGAAATAAAACTATAAACCCATGTCCTTTTCACTATAGACAGGTTCTGAATTAAGTATCCTGGTGGAACACCTGACAACTGATCTCTGTATGCACACTGGTCTCTCCTTTAGCAAGAGCAAAAATAAAAGTAAAGAAATAAAGAAATAGTTGCCTAACGAAAGAGTGTCTCCCTTTTAATAATATTTAAGGAAAACACTTTGCTTTTGTATTGACAGATCTATACATTAAAACAATTAATTTTATGAATACAAGGAAAAAAGAAATTATATCTTTAATCAGCTTTCAGCTCTTTGGCTCGACCTATTTATATATGCAGACATTGGCCAGCATCCCCTTCAACAAAACAACATTTTGTTTATTCCCCAACTGAATTCAAGTTTCAATAATTTTAAAACCTCATACTGAATATATTCTTAATTAGAGAAATACATTTAATATTTACAGTAATTCCCTACATGACAAAAAAACCCCAACCCTTCTTTATCTCTTATCATACCAAAATACTGTTTTCATTAAAAAAAAAAAAATCATTGTTTTTATCCAATTCAGTACACACCAACAGTATGGATTTTAATTTTGTTCATGGTGCACCTGGGCATAAAATTACAATTCTCCCACCATACTACTAAATAGAGAATCTGATGGTCACAGATATTTTATTTAACTAGCTTCAAGACTAAATAATAACTATTTTGCATCATAATCTGAAGAAGAAATACTTAACAGACATATTAAAAAAACCCAACCAAATAAACTACCTTTTTACACCATGGTATAACCTGCAAACACTCTTAGAAGTTTGGCTGTACTGTCATGTGCTGAATTGTCCTATGAAAGAGTCGGTCCTTATTGACTTGGGGTTTCTAGCAACAAAGTGGCCATGTTTGTTGATAAGTAGCATCTAGTCGACTAAAGATGGGGATCCAATTACTTTTGCACACCGATATTTAAATTTTCATGAAAGTTCAAAGCACAGGACTGAGGAAGCTCTTGTGCCTGCCTTCCAGGATTGTATCATGGCTCTAGTTGTCTATTTTCTTTTCCCACAAATGTTTCTTCACTAACTCCAAGCTGTACTAACTATGAAGTCACTTTAACTGTCGAATTGTAAGCAACATCCAGAAGTTTCCAAGGAACCCTGTAAATTTGTACAAGTTTTGCAGGCAAACACCTCTCTGCCTCTGTTTCTACCAAGCTAGCAGCACACCTCCATCTTGATACACAACTCTCTATAAGAGATACATCTAAATTGCTTACTCTTAAATTTTGCCTTAATGATTGTACTGGAGAAATACCAACAAAAATCCAGAATTAAGATACTTAAACATGTGGTGAAATAGCACTGAGATAAGCTATGAAAGTTTGCAGACCAGCCAAATGCTTATAGTTTAAAAGCAGCTCTTGTGAATATTTTAAAAACTTTTTCATTTAAAGTTAAGTAATAAGCTGCATTCACACTGCATGACCTGATTTGGTATAGCATTCACATCACACTGAATTTTATTATCAGATAAGCACCTAGCTAGGGTTGTGTTTAAAATGCTTGCTTAAAACATTTCCATCAAAGAAAGAAGAAAAATAATAATTTATGAGATTAGACAATGGTTCACTAGAAACTGCATTTAAAGGAGTTCCCAGGTATATCAACATATTGTGAACACTGATGGTTAAGTGTTGCTACGAGACAACATGGGCATGTATGCTAAATATGGACAGATGGAAAACAAAGACAACACCTTAATCAAGATCAGAAAGAAAAAAAAAAAGGCAGTTTTTCTACACTGAACACCAAGTATTTCATATATTTGCAACCCAAGATGAAAGGTTTTACTCAGTCAACAGCTCCGTAGTTCCAATTATTTTCCTGTAGCCTCAGCCTCAGTGTCAGCTGTATCAGAAATAGCTTTTCCAGAACTATTTTACTGTTACTTCCTTCGCCATCTCTTATTTCCTCTCCTCACTACTGCTTACATACCCAGGAGCACTCTGAACAAGGCCATCTCTCTCTCTCTCCCCCAGCTACTTCTCTGCATTCTGACTCTGGATATCTGCCATTAGTGCTTTACTGCCAATGGACTCCATCATTCCTCCTTGCTATCTTAACATCATCCCACCTCCTCCAGTGTTGCGTATTGCAGCTGAAGCAAGGAAGACCTGCACAACTGTCCCACACTACAACTCAGCTATAATATTAATGTGTGTCACTGTTGAGGATGTAGTGTAGCAGTAATTTACGTTGTAGGACTAAGACCCTTTATAGCAAACTTATTCTTAACTCACAAAGATTGCACAAAGGGTTACATGGAACAAGAGAGAAACAAAAAAAATTATGGTATTGGAAAACACAACTGACTCCCTGCAAAATCTATTTTCAGGATTCTTCACTTGGGTTGTCAGAACAGGTTTAGCATGCACAGTAAAAGAGGAAGACTTATTCTGCTCTGCTTTCAATACCATATCATTAATGCACAATGCACAATGATGTTTTACCATCTAATGCACAATGATGTTATACTATCTCTACCTTTATCTTTAAATTTTCTTCACTGTAGTCAAAGATGTGCATTGTTTCAGGAATGAAGGTTACTCACAACATTTCTGCACATAAAGATTTAGTTTCACATTCTGAAGTAACAGTTCATGTTTCTCTGTTCTGTCGGTTAGGCTTCAGTATTGAGTTACAAACATTTTTAACTATATCCAGTTTCCCAGTTGATTAAGAAATGTACTCAGTAACTGTATTTTGTACATGGAGTTGTACTTGTGTTTTACTGATCTTCTTAGCGCTATTACTATTCTCCTTGTTTTTCATACAGCTGCCACCCTCCAACTCTGTTATCTATTGCTGGTATCTCCCTGGCCTGATTTTCAGTTGTCTGGCTGGAGACCACCAACTGTCTTTTGTTTCTTTTGGTTCCTGATGCACACATACGACACCTCATACCAGCACAATCTTTATTTTATTTTGTATCTTGTAGCAGTGAATTCAGATGCAGCTCACCATGTAGATCTGTCTCTCTTGTTATTACTGAATTTGAAGTTTGGGGTTAAAAAAATACTTACAGTTTTGTAGGCAGATAACTTGGTGAGTCATCTTTACTCCGAATGAGTTCATTGCATTTGTCAATTGTTTGGTAAACAGAAAAAGTGTCTCCAGTGCTATAAATTACAGCTAAATTCTTGGCAAGAAGCCGTCTAGTAGGAGGTCCTGGTGAATTGTTTAATAAAGAAGTCAATTGTTCAACCAGTTTCTTCTGGTTTTCCCTTATATCAGCCTGGAAATAAAAGCAGCAAACAGTTCAAATTCAGTTAAATTTTAAAGTTAGTTAGAGATAAAATCTACATTAATTCATTATTACCACTCTGGTAATGACATTCTTAATTGCAAATGAGTACTTATTGCACAAAGACATTTCAAGTATGTATCTATTTTATTCTTCTTAAAAAAACCCCAACAATTTTTCCAGAGCTCCTATTTCTAGTAGCACTGCAAGTGCATTTTTCCTATGGCATTTAAATACTTGTATCTTTCTAAAACAAAGTTGCCTCTTCTTGCTTTGCCTGCTTTAAAATAAAACAATAGACATACAGTAATTTTAGTAGCAAAGTAGATGAGTTTCAAGAACCTGAGCATTAGAAAGGAAAGAACTTCCCATAAAACAATCACCTGGTCTTATATGACTTTTTTTAATATTCAAAAAAAAAAAAAAAGTCTGGCACTGTATTTCATTTACAGATTTTCATCACAAATAAAAACACTGAAATAGCATTATTTTGGTTGGCTTACATTTACATATCTACATAAACTACTTAATATACACTAAACAGTGAACCAAGCAATTGGACAGTTGGCTGAAAACAGATCCCTTATAATTTGATTAGAAAAATAAAATAAAAATTAAGAGAAAGATGTTACATTCTTGTTTGCTAGAGAACTATCAAATAATTGTACAG
>JAWWMO010000174.1:36273495-36290077 GCA_035047845.1 Dendrocincla fuliginosa
ACGGTGCCCACGGGGACAGGGACACCGCCCCGGGGGGACAGGGACACGGTGCCCACGGGGACAGGGACACCGCCCCGGGGGGACAGGGACACGGTGCCCACGGGGACAGGGACACCGCCCCGCGGCGGGCAGCGGAGCTGCGGGGCACGGTCGGGAGCCGGCGCTCAGCGCTCCCGCCGAAAACAGCAACAGAAATCCCTCTCGGTGATGGTTTTTTAAAGGAGCTCAGCTGGCACTGCTGGGATTTGTACCTGGCTGTCATCGGAATCTGCCATGGGTTCTGATTGCCACTCCACCACACAGGCATCCCCAGCCGTGCTTCCCGGACAGGGCCCCTGGGCTCTGCACAGGGCAGGAACAGGAACAGCCCCTGCATATTAAACACTTGTCAAACCCAACATTTGCAAACATTGTTACTTTTGGTTTTCATCTGTGTAACCTGTGACCCCATATTGGTGTGGGATCCCAAGTAAAGGAGTCATTCTGTGTCTCAGACCAGGTCAGCTGGAGCTCCTCTAGGAATTTCACCTGATTTCTCCTTAGGCCTTAGGTACTTATTCCAGGTGCTCTAAGTTGAAGAGATTGCTACCTCATTGGGAATGACTTCCATCCTTCCAAATTTCCATAAGCAAATTCATTGGTCACGAGAATATTTCCATTGAAGGGATTTTCTTGAATGAATTCTGTGCTCAGAGTTTAAGTTCTGTCTTAGTAAGAGGAAAGTATATGTCTCTCAACCATTTTTTAGTTTTAAAATAAACAATAATCTTACTGTAGTTTTGTAGCTGTTGCCCAGCCCTATCTGGAACCTGGAACCCAGATCTCCCTCCACAAACTGCATTCTCTGGGACTATCTTCTTTTAACAAGTGCAAACAGAATCACAGAATCATCAACCATGGAAAAGACTTCCAAGATCATCAAGTCCAACCTTTGGTTGATCACCACCATGTCAACTAGACCATAGCACTAAGAAGCACATCCAGTCATTTCTTGAACACCTCCAAGTGATGGTGGCTACAGCATCTCCCTGAGCAGGCCATTCCAGTGTTTAATAACACTTTTCATTAAGAAATTCTTCCTTATGTCCACAGATTTAGGCTATGTCCTCTTTTCATGTCACTAGTTGCCTAGGAGAAGATGCCAACCCCCACCTTGCTACAACCTTCCTTTGGGTAGCTGCAGAGAGGGGACCATCGTGGGGAGGGAATAATGCCCGGGACACATAACCATAGGAGCCAAAATTGTGTCTAACCCTTACATAAGCTGGTACATTTGTCTTCAAATAGGTTCAACATGTAAAGTTTATATATAGTGTTTACTGTGAACATCTGTATTCAGTTATGCCGATGATACTGCTGAGAAATATTTCAAAGAGTGCACGCAAGAACTGCCAGATTACATTGTGCTATAGATACCATGAGCACCAGACTTCCTTACCATACATGGACACTGGTTTCATTTTTACTACACTGACTGATAAAAAACCATAAGCATGGATGCAATGACCTTTTAAAAAAAGAATCTAGCAATGGATGTGGCAATGAAGAATATATAAATGCCTCATACTCGAAGCAGGAAATTATTTACATATTTTGTAGAAATCAACTCTACAAACTCCTACGGGTGTAAAGGTGTTAACTTGTGGTATCGAAAATAATGTACACTCCCAGGAAAGAGTTATTTGCTAAGTCAACCTCATTTTGATCATGGGGATGAGTTGCTGCTACTCACAAAGATATCTGCAATTCACTTGTGAGAAAGCTCAGCTGAATAATTTATATACAAAGACTGTTGGTGTTACATCAATAATGAACTCCAGAAAAAACAAATGCTGGCCTAGCTGTCAGTCCTAAGGTAACAGAAAGACCTGGCAATATTTGCAAAGAATTGATCGTGTTTAAGTCAGAAACAAATAAGCAAAACCAAATCTAGAATAATTTTTGAATATTATTGCTGTGATTATTGTTACTGTGCCTATTATTCACTCTGTTATGGTAGCAGGCAGGGACCCACTTGAGATTAGTATCTCATAATGCTGAATGTTTCATGAGTATAGGGCAAGACAAAATATCACTCATTAAGAAGTAAAGTCTTTCTCAATTTTTCTCAAGAATTATCTCGCCCAGCCTCCCAGGACACAAGATATCAGATCTAAGTAATGCTTTGTTAACGCTAAGCTGATATTAATCAATTGGAATAACAAAGGAAACTGATGCAGAACACTCCTTACATGTCTGGCTACATCACCTTTAGGGTTGCTTTGTGCCAGCAGTCCTTACTTGGGGGTAAGAGTCTGTTTTTATTTGATTTATGGTTAACCTTGATTTTTAATATGATTTTTTCCATAAATCAGTTAACAGCATGTTAACCATGCACTGATTCAAATTAACATCTACTTCAGCAGTTATGCACACCATTTTTATTTTTTCTCTTTTCAATCTGAAATTAAAAAAATATTGTTATGCAAGATTATGGTATTTTGTTCTAAACCAGAAAAAAATTGGACAGATAGATGTATTCACCATGTATTAATTCAATTTTCCCTTTCCCCATTAGTCCTGACTGTGCTTCAATAGCAAATTACTTAATAAAATAAGCAACTGGCAAATAATTGAAATGCACAAACCTCCTGATTAGTCTTCTCATTAGTCTATTTTGGTAAAGTGGGTTGACTGATTTAGAGCATGAATCAGTTCTGCTGTACAAATTCCAGACATAGTAGAATATCTATGCAGTCACATATGCCTCTGAGCTAAATATTCTCTTTCTTTCAGTCTTATAATCCTCAGTAACTTTAGAGGAAGAAAAAAAGAATGTATTCCTTTGAATTCAGTGGGGCTGTCCACGCATGACTAAGAATCACAGGACTAGGGGCTTGATTTGAAGCAAATGTTGTAACATCACCAAATAATGACATAGCAAACAAACCCAAATTCCATTAGATTTTAAAATCATTAAGAAAGAATGTCCTTAATTATCAGATTAATTAGTTTTACTTTCTCTTTGCCACTATGTTATACAGTCAACATACCCTTTTAAGTATAGAGTGAGACAATTAAGAAGTTCTGAATGTAGGAACAGTTACACTATCAGTACAGGTAATTTACATTTGGTTTTAATCTGAGTAGGTTATTAATGTGCCTGCAAGCATTACAGCATGCTCAGGTCCAGAACTGCTGCATCCCATGGCATCCACGCCTGTCCATCAGTGCTCCCTCCGTTGAGACAGTAACTGTGTTTCTAATCCAAAAAGTGAAATGTTCAGTTCCCTGCAGCAGCTGCTTTAGGGAGGCGTGTAGAATCCAGTACATTTTGGCCTGTCCTAGCTTTTCCAATGCCTTAGGTACAAAGCTTTCGTTACACACTATCAAAAATAATATATATGGGTTTATTTTATGCTACAATACTGCTAGACTTCTTTTTATTCCCAACACAGTTGCCTTTTGTACTACCACAAAATGGAAGGCCTGAATTCCTGCCAAGAAATTACACAGTCCCGTTGTTATTTTTAATCCTAAAATGTAAACAGAAGTATTATGCAGGCCTAGATAATGTTAGATACAGCTACCAAAATGGAAGTGGGAAATACAAAAGTTAGATCTAGGGATGCATTGCCATCTAAATACTAAGGCCTCCCAAAATCCTTTTGCTTTCATTGCCAATCCAAAACCTTCAGTGCCAATCTCTTTCCTAATGGAGCACATCTAAACAGCCTTAAGCTTCTTACTTGCACATTTTTAATACATATTGACGTAATAGGGTATCTATCATGGCATTTACACCGGTAAATACAATTAAAGTGAACAGAAAGCAATCTTAAATGCAGAGCAATGAGATACATAAATATATATGAACTAGAACAGTACAACAGGAATGCCATTTATTTGCTTTTCTGTGCTGTCTGGATCATTCCTAGTTTAGAAATACTGTGGGGTGTTATTTATACTGATACCACACTGTTCATTAAGGCACTCAAAGTACTCTGTGGACATTAGCTCAAGTTACATTTGTGAGGCAGAGGCTTAAGTAGGAGGTAGTGAAAGGCAAATTCCTGTAGCTCCAACAAAGGTGAAGAGAGGTGAAAGTGTCCTGCCTTCTGATGGAAAAAGAGGATCAGAGGTGATTTTTTGCTTTTAATGAAGGGAAAAAAACAGTGGTTTTAAACCTCTCTTTCCCCTGTTTTCACTCTTTCTTTGTCTCACAGATGGAAAAAGTGGAGCAGAAAATTGCTTTGCCCAAAGCCACACACTGGCAGTAATTGAACTAGCGGACAACGTTGGTTTAAAAAGAAAAAGTGCGATACATTCAAACTATCTGAGCTATTCTAACTGCTGTTGCTTTCTTTCATCCACATATACCATTTACTTTTCAACTGTATTTGCACAGCACTTCTGGTGACAGAATCTTGCAGGGATTCACAAATTTTGAGTTGCTTTCAAGGTGCTTCAAGAAAATAAGAAGGAATAAATAGGAGATAGGAAATATCAAATTTGCTAAATCCTTGAGAGACAGTTTCAGTTTTTGGATGCTGTTTTCCCTAGAAAAAGATTAAGGAGGAAGCTCTGCTTTCTGTTCTTGTCCAGCAATTGCGACCCTGAGTTCTAGCATAAAGCAGATGGTAGGTCTCACAGACAGTCCAGTGCTGTCCCACTGTGCAGTGCAGCACACTAAATAGAGTGATGGTCCTTTTTTAGTTCAGTGTATAGTCTTAAGAATCAACACACAGAAAAAAATCCCCAAACCATTTATTAGGTAAGAACTGAGATGCAAAGAAGTCAAGAAATGAAGCTAGTCACAACAGAGGTTGGTGGCAGACCTCGGGTCATGCCTGGACAGCACTCTAGCTCTCTATGGCATACTGCTACTCCAGCTTCAGAAGAGAAACATGTGTTTGAAGGAGTCCTTAGGGCAGAGACTAACAGAAACTAAAAGCAAAAATTAATGGAAGCTTAAAAGATTCATACCTCCTTCCCCAAAGAAGCTGTTTTAACGTCAGAGGTGAGATTAATGTTCACCAGATCATACTTATAAACCCAAGTAGATGTGGAGCTGATCTTGTTCTCAAAGAGGGGCTAAAGAACAGTGGCTGCATTGAGCCACAATGAAGAAACTTGTGCAGCTTTTGTGGTAAATAAGATCAGACATCACAGCTGCATTAAAGGAGCTGGTGAAAAGCACCACAAAGGCTGGCTAATACCCAGCAGCCCATCAAGTGGCTGCCATTTCAACGTGGGGAAGCAACCGTCTGCAGAAACTGTTCTGTGCAAAATCTTGATACGGACAAAAAGAAATCCACGCTATGTGTAAAGTCACACCAAATTTATTATAACTGCAACCGTAGCAATTTAATAATTATTTTCAGGCTGGATCTAATTATTGCAGAAAAAGGAAACAAATTTAAAAAAACCCTGCATTAAAACTCTCAGTAATAATAGTACAGTTCAAGCTGTTATGCATGCACTATCTAGTACCTACCCTTAACCCTTTTCCTGGTGTCATGTTTACCCTTTCACCTCCATGTGGCTTCCATCTGGTAGAGGGAGCACGGTGGATTATCAGCTTATGGAGTCCTGTGCCTGCAGGAGTATGATATTGGTGTTCATGGTTTCTTCTTTCTTTACTTTTTTTCTTTTGGAAATAGCTCTCAGCTGGGGCTATTTTTGCTTGTTTTCTAATACAGTTTTACACCTTGCTATCCTTTACTGGCCTACAAGTATGTATTCTGCTTTTTGTTTACATTATATACTCATTCTTTCTTCTCTTTTTTACCCCTAAAACTAGTTTTGCCCAGCTCCAGATTTGTATTTCATTAACTGACCATTGGCAAGTTGTTCACAGCCTTGGGGTCTCCAGTGCCAGTCTGTGCCCCAGCTCTTATCATCCCATGCCTCTATTTTACACTGCCGTCAGTGTCTTCACATCTCAAGGTTGCTGCTGTTCTGCACACATTATGTTAGAGTCATAAGGATATCATTCTACACAGAATAACTACTTATTACAACAACTGTAGCTACACCATACAATGCAAAAGTAAAACAAATCAGTCATAGTCTCCTGTCCTTAGAAAAATTGTTGTTACAGCAAAATCAAGTAAAACCAAACTGAGAAGATGAGGAAAGTTCAAAGGAGGTGTGATAAGCCTCCACCCTGAGGTCTTGCCACACTTTGACAAAGCCTGTGGACTGTTACTGCCAATACTGATACAGTTGCATCAGTGTTATTACTATTACTGGCTACATACCATCTATTAACTTCCAATTCTGGATTAATATGTGTAATATTTGCAAATTCGTATGTTGCATCCTGTATGTAGCAGCAGAGGTAAAAATTTCCAGAAAGGGCATGGGAAGGAAGCAGGAATACTGCTGACTAGAAAGCAGGCTATTGCACATGAACTCACTAGAAAGTTTTTATGAGCCCAGTTCATAGTCCACACAGGGTCACTTTAGACACACTGGGTGTGTACGCTGTAAACAAGGTCACAAAACCCTCATACTGGAATTGCTATGTGACAAGTGAATTAAAGGCATAATTGCATAAGGATGACTCCTGACTTCATAGGTTATTTCAAGGAAGTGGGGAATATTAAGCATCTTCTAACAGATAGTCTCTAAGTATAGAACAGGATAATTATTTGAGTTTTTGTCTAGTCATAGAATAGAAACTATTTAAAGCAGTGTCAGGTCATCTGTTTAAAGCATATATTCATGGCAGAAAGATATGAGCATTTGGCTTCGAAAAAGAAATTTTAATCAATTTTTTCATCAGTACAGTCCAGAATGTTATTCAGAAATGGCTTCTTTCAGTAAATGGATTGTGAATCAATAATAGATACAAATAAAGAAGTACAAAGGGCACAGCATTCAACAAGGTGCCAATTGTTGGAGCAGATGATGACAGAAATCAGTATTCTAAGATGGATACACAAATCAAAAATGGGCAGAGAATACAAAAATATCCACCTTCTTACAGAAATTTCAGTCCTGTCTGGTCCTAAGAACCACTGAAATATATATTTGGTTTTATGTACTTTATCAGTATAAGATGGAATTTTGTTTGAAGTCTGCTTTTCACTAAACATTTTCAAGCCTACCCCTCCTAGAACTCACAGAGTTCTTGAAATAGAGAGAATGAATTGCCAGGCTGCCAAAGATCTTTCCGGAGACAGGAAAAAACCCCTAAAACTGCAGACTTTGTATTATACCTCAAAGGATCAATTCTTGGGATATATTAAATACCCACAATTTCTGTAAGGTCTGTGAAAAGTGGTATTACTCAGCACTTTTAAGGATTTGACCTCCAATAAAAAGAGGAAGAAAAATACATTTTCAAGCACACTGATGAAAATGAATTTGTGTTAGTTATTCACATTATTATTTAAATGTTGCTAGTAGGAGCTTAGAACATAACTCATATTGTGTCTATCATAACTGTAAATTATTAATGAATAAACATGTAATTTGGGGCTTAATAGCTAATACTTCCAGGCAATTCATGTAAATGGTTGTTTTCAGCTCTGAGAGTGTCAGTTGCCAGAAATTCAATGTCCTTAAGTATTTTGTAATTATTCACCATATATTATGTAATCTGGAAAAAATCTCATTATTCTCTTATCAAAACTACAAGCTTTGTATCTGTTCAAAAAATGTGATCCTCATGGCATCATCTGAGCCTGCAGTTTACACATTCAGTAATGTTTTTTTTTCATAAAAATGAGGATAGAATATTTGTAACTACTGACCTACATTTTAGGATTGTACAGGCTGGCATCCTCACTCACCATGAGGTTTTACATCTTTGACAGAATAATTTGCTATTTAAATGGCAATTTTGGATAATTACTGCAAACCATATACATGTCTCATTTCACTTTGAATCCTTCTAAGCCATAATGCCGCAGTAAAAAGAGAAACTCGACTCACAGGAAGAACATATTTGAATCACTTTTGAATTTGCCACTTTTTAATATAACTGCGCTGTTCTTACTGCCTTACAAGAGAAAATTTCCCATTATATCTTCCTAACACCATCTGTTAATAATGTTTATAACAATACTGCACAGGGGATCAGCTGGGAATAGGGTCCCAAATGTACCAACACTATCTTTAAAAGGAAAACTAGTCTCTGCCTGGCATGTTCAACAGACAAAAAGCTGGAAGGAAGCACTAGGGGCAGAGGGAACAAGATGGCTGCATACAATGTACCATTTTTATTTTTGTTTTCATTTGAATGTTTCTGTTCTTTCCCTGAGGCTCTGCTATGAAAGAATTGAGTAGACAGCAAGACCACAGTAACAAGGACACAGACCAAGCTATAGCAAGCAGCCTATCAAAACACATCAGAGATTTCAGAATGCAAGCTTCAAGAAAGCAATTTAGTGGTACTGCTGGTTTCTAGATGTGCCTCACTTATTCTTCCCTACATAGCCCATGATCAGTCCAGTACTATCTTAAGTCTCTCAAGCCTACACACTCTGAATGAGGAGGATGGACTTTCTTAGTTAGTACCTATTCTCTAAGAGACTAAAAATGCTGTGAATTTGTGCTTTTGATATACTAGTTAGTTAGACGGCATTGCTATTTTATAGTTAGAAAACAGAAAGGCAAAAACTGACTCAGCAAATTTGGGAATATACATACATCTACAGTATTCTTTTTTTTAATCTATAAACCACTTAAGCTATACATGTAATACTTTTTTCATTATTTTTAGTAAGAAATGATTGCATTATGCTATCCTTGTTAATAAACCTTTCAAATTATTGGATCAGTATTAACAATTATTTTGAGCACATGTCAGATGTGTATGAGCATAAAACACATATACACTACAGCAAAGCAGTCTCAGGCATTCTTCTATTCAATGGGATTGGCAACACCAGTACAGAAGAGTGAAAGCCCTTTTTACAAAGTCTCTCCCATAGCATTCAAGCACATTAATGCTTAGAAGGTAAAAAAACCCAAACCAACCACCAGTACTGTATCTGGGATAGAATTTATTTTTTCAAAATTCAATCAGATGAGTGTAAGGTCCATTAGTATCCAGCTTTAACACCTGCCTATTTCCATATGTGCCATGCTTGACACAAACACCTGCTTCCTTGCATTTGGCATTGGCAGCCAGTTCTTTTTCACACAAAGTCACAAACTGAGAATAAAGTTCCAACCCTTTTTCTTTCTCAATGTTCGCATGGTACTGCATCTTTCTTCCCTTTGGTTTACCACCTAGGGTAGCTTGTGGTATGATGAGTACATCCCCCGGTAAATCAAGAACAGAAACAAACTCGCCGTTTTCATTTTCACTTAATTTAACATTCAACAGCGTATTGACTGCAAATAAAAATAAAGTAAGAGTTAGTATAACTGAAGTAAATTAAACAGGACATCATAAACAAGATTCAACAAATATTTTGATGTGTGACAAACTACTCAAGTAAAAGAAACGTGGACAGTCAATTAATACTATTAACCAAATAGTATGTCTGAGTATTATGAGGAATGTTGAGGATATTTATATTAGTATCATTTCTAAAGTTTTTATTTTTGGGGAAGTAATTTGCTATCTAAAATCCTCAAACTGATTCTAGTTCAACATCCCCAAAAGAACCCAGGATTCAATTTATGGCCCTTACTAAACTGCCTGATACCCAAACAGGCAGCATTGGGACAACACTACACACTGTAGGAGACAACACCATCCTCTGCACTTCAGAGAGCTTTCTGCCCTGACTGTCCTTTCATGCTGGCTGCAGTAGTTGGCAGCAGGACCCACACTAATCTGGGCTTAAGGCACAGAGTTTGGTCTCAAGTGGAGCGAGTGTCCTTCAGCACTCCACCTGGAGACATGCAAAGGCCAGTTTGTCTTTTGAGAGAGGAATGGGGCAGGAAGGTCGGATGCAATTTGGCTTCTAAGCCAGAATATATAAACTTACAAATAAAATCAATGCATTTACTAACATTAGATTTTCCATGTTTCTGTATCAATCATTACCCCAAAACTTCCTCCAAGTCTGTAAAAGCTGTGAGAATATTAGTTATGCCTGCAAACACATAAATGTTTAATGTTGTTCAAAGCAAAAGGAACTGAGCTGTGATTCAGGAACCAAACCCACACATTTAAACAGATTCAAAATATATTTAGGAAAAAATATTCTGTAAGCCAGGCAACTCAAGGATGATGGTCATAGATGAATCTCCTCACGGGAAACAGCACTTTCATTTTCTGGCCTGTTTCAGGTGCCCCATAGCTGAAAATGTAATTATTCTCAAGTAACATTTTCATGAAACTCTCACAAGCATAAAATAAATTTTCATACCATAGATTTAAATACATCCAAGTATTTCAACTTTATTTAGCATCTCAAAAAGACTGTGCACTCCAAGACCAAAAGAGAACCCCACAGCAGCTACTCTCAGCATTTTCAATAGCGCCTGTACTTGTGCACTGCCATTAGCCTGAAATAGACTATTTTCATGCAACCTTTTGCAAAATCACTAACATCAGGCAGCCACAGAAAAGAAAAGGAGTACTTTTATCTGGAATGAATGGCATCATACATTTCCCCAGGTGATCCAGTGCTACTGATGGAGGAAAGAGGGAGAAGAAATTACATTTAAAAAAAAAAAAATCAAGCCAAAACAGCAGTGGGCTAAGACAGAAACCACTACCATTTATTTGACCTTATCAACAGCATCTTCTCTGCTCAGATGTAAATGTTAAAGTGCACTTGAAATGCTAACAGTGTATATAGCACTACTGAAATGAGACAGGAAAGACATTTGTTTAGATATCCACCCAACTCCCTCTACTGGCTATAATTTTAAATATCCTACACATACAGTGAGATCAGTGTTAAAATATTTATCGAACCAAGCCATGAACTATTTGAAATTCAGTTCTGTCCTGAGCCAAAACTGTTGCCTGATACACCTAATATGCTAAATAGCAGGTGCAGTATTTTCTCTGTTTGCTAGAATGTTATCATCACAGGAATTGATTTTCTAGGTTGGTCATGAGCAGACAGAAAGAGTGAGAGGCATCGACAACCATCAAATGAAACAAGACAGACCAAACTTCTGTCAGCCAGATGATTGATTTAGAACGATGCTATCTCATGGCTTCTTGGCTTCCACTCGTCCAAATAGTTGCTGCCTTCTCGTCCTCTACTGGTTTTCGTCTTTTCCAAACAGTACAAGAATTTATAAGGGTTATATCATACCCATTTTTGGAACAAGATCCTCATCAGCACCTTTGAAGAAGCATATGTAGATAACAAGCCCCCTCTGGATCTACAAAAGATTACAGAAAACTATGTCAATATTTCCCATTGTCCACCATGCACACTTGTTAAAACTGGAGTAAAAAATGACAAAACCACACAACAAAAAAAGGTTCTGAGAGTACTTTTAGTTATTTAGTATAGCTTCAGACATTAAGTTAATACCCCACACTGTGGAGTTTATGAGATATATACTGCTTATCTGTACAATGCTTCTACAGACAATTAAATCAATTTATTAGCTCCACGTGAAGCCAAATTTAGTTGGAATGTACTGTGTAAAGTACTAACATAGACAAGGTGACAAGATGAATTACTGTACTTAAATCCAGAAAGGAAATAATTTAAGCTTTTATTTTTGCTATCAAAACACAGAGCTAAAATAATTTTCAGTGTGAATTACAAGTTTATTTTCAATTGCACCACAATTGAAGCACCACAGTGAACTGAATTTTATTTTGATGTTAAAAGTAATTTAGCACAATGTAATTCGGAAAAAAAGTCTGTTAATTTAAATTTAAGTACAATGACCAACAACTGAAGTTGTTCAGAATATTCTTAAGTTGTTCAAAATATTATCTATCAGTATGTGTAAAATCTTACTGGTGAAATGGAACCATTCCCCTGACTGGTATAGAGTAAGGGATATGCCACTTCTTTAGCATTCAGAGAGACTACTTGTAAGAACTATGTATTTGAGGGAAGAATAAGTTCTTTACTGAGGAGAAAGCACAAGAAAATTCTTGTGTAGCTTTTCTGTTCTCTCAGTTAGTTCTTGTGGAAGGCATGTGCAACAACCCATGCTTTATTAAGCAACTATGTCTCATGCACAAGTATACCTGAATGGTTTAACTTCTTCAGGAAAAAGCCCAGAAAAGCCTACAATATATAGACAGACAGTATATAAAAAACCTCACCACTGCTTTGTCAAGAATATGTATCTTCATATTTTTGTTAGAAGAAATATAAATGTCAGCTTGTGAAATACCACTGAAGAGATGTTAAATAGATTGGGACAGGAGGGAGTAGTTAATATCAATTTTATCAAAGTAAAAAGATAGGAAACATGAAAAGTTTCTGAAAAATACCTTTATTTAATTTTCCCTCTCTTTTATTTATTTTTCTTTCCCATTTTCTTTAAAAGGTCAAGATTTTTGGTGAAGAAAACTTAGCTGTACACATGAGATTTTATCCCTTTGTTATTGCAGAGATTCAACAAAATGCTCATGGCAATGACTGAGAAAAGCTATGCCTTCTCAACTATTTTTTAGTGACTAACTTCTGAAAAAAAGAGAATGCTCTTTGTAGCCAAAACATCACATGCAGAGAACTTTCAAATGCTTTAAATGGCTCTTTCAAAACTCATTTTGACGACTGCAGAATATTATACAGACTGCCATATTTCATAAACACTGTAAGAAATTTGATAGCCTGAACCTCAAATGACATTTCTAGCCATCTGTTCAAATAAGGGAGAGAAATGCAGGCTGCCAAACATTGGATATCCTTACATGTTTAGCTAAATATTAATTCCAGAACAGACAAGGGTCAGGATATTAATAGATAGTAACAATGCACACATACCTACTAATAAAAATTTGGTAAAATCATGTAAGTCTAACCATGGCATTAGAAATAAGTGACTCTGTGATATAGCACACATCACAGAAAATCATTTTAAATCTGAGACTTTTTTTGCACAGTCTCACTTACAGAAGTAACAATATTCAGCAAGCAGCTCATTTAAAGAGATGAAAAAGAAAATAAAGAGACCTCTGCTAGTCCTAAGGCCTGACAGGTAAAGGTTAAGTAACAACATTCATTATTTTTCCAGCCTCTATCATTACCTGATGCCTGTTTTTGAATAAACCATGATAATAAATATTTTAAAAAACTATTTTGAATAAATATGACGAGACATGCATATGGAGGAAAATTAGAGGGACAGGAGGTAAATGAAAAAACTACTAATTCAGAGTTAAGTTAAAGCTGCTAGAGGATGCCTCTATCTATATTTCATGTTTATGGTCTTCTAGAACACTTCTCAACCATGATCTAGTTGAAAACTCTTCAACTATTTCTAAGCTGAAACTTATGGTTTCAACTATGACTGAAAACTATGGCTGAACATTATTTTCAACACTTGTCGCCATGTTTTAACCTCTTGTTAGGTCTTTCTTTGTTCTTTAATTTTCTTAATTGAATACAAGATATATTCAATACAAGATGCTTACAAGAGCAAACAATAATAGCATCTGTCAGTGTTTCAGGTATCTTGAGGCTTTTGTTCATTGCCAATGTAAGGAACGGGAATGTGTAAACCTTTTGAACCAAAACAAAACCATTGCCATTGCTGAAGGTCCTCTGTAACCTATCAAAGTCTAGCTGACTGCTCTTCAGAGCATGAAAAATCAAGCAAAATAACACAAATAAGAGGCTCATAAATTCAACATGCTGGTGTGTAAACAGCCACTACAAGGAACTTACGTAGTGACAGGCAGGCAGCTGGCCAGGGAAGTTGTGCTCTATGTGAATTTACTGTTATCAGTAAAATGCCTACATAAATAAACCAGTAAAGCAAGTTACTTTCCAACACTGGCATTATTATACAACTGTTCTAAGTATTCATCAGATCAGGCACCCTACACTATGAAGGACTGAAGTACCAAGCCCTAAGGCCATACAGCCAGCCTTAGCAATGCCGCCTCCAAATGCTTTTTAGCTCTTTTACGGGAAAAAAACAAATAACCGACTCGTTCCTCACTCTCCTTACTAAATACATTCACCTGAATTTTTCAGGATTTCATTAGCAAAACCAAAATATATTGTGCAAAATATTATCTCTACCTTTTTTTTTCTGCAGGAAATTGCAATAGATAATGAAAACAGAGATAGTTGTAGTCCTAAGAAAGCCATTGTGTGAAACTGACATAAATTATTCTTTGACGTTTCTACTTTAAGTTCAGATTTGCTACCCTTTGGGAAGATTTCTTCATATTTCTTATATTCAGCTGTAGCAAAGAGAGATTACATCATCTGCCACAGGTCACAGAACAAGTCTGTGCCTGGTACTTTGCACCTCTTTTTGCTATATTAACCAGAAGACAAATCAAAAGAAGATAAGGAAAAGCCAGTTTTCATTGCATAAACATAGGCACTTACATTTTGTAGCTGAATATTCATTTTACATTTCTTTTCCCTCAGAGTTGTGAAATACACCAAACCACACCTTATTTCCACTTTAGCTTTAAAAGGAGAATTTCTTTTTTTCCTAAGTATTTTGATGTATACATAAACTTTTATTGAGGCTATGGAACCAACATTTCTCCATAAACAAGATATCCCATTCTGTAATCCTCAACAGGCCTGAAAAACTCAGTCAGGAAAATGCAACAAAGGCAGTGATTCATTTGTAAGTATCAAGTACACTCCTAACCTTTTTGCAGATAAAGAACATCTGCTCTAAATCTTCTAAAGTACCTACAGGGGCCTCTTACAACTCAGAAGCTATTCAAAGCCACCTATATAATACAATATTTATAGTATGCTAGAAATGTCTTGAGGTGAGGACCTACTTTTAAGTTGTTATAAAACATCAGGAACACACTGGTTGATGTGAATAATAGTCAATGAAATCTATATTTTTTATTTTGCATTGACATGCTTATATAGGGAGTAACATTACCCTACCAGAAAATATCAGCAGCAAAATTTCCTTCTAATGACCTCTACAGTAGTCACACTAAAGAAAATACAAAGTTCCTATAATTCGGGGTATTTTCTGCATGGTGTCTAGTTCCTGTTAAGACAGACTTCTCCTAAAAAGCCCCAAGTACCCAGGAAAGACTCCTAAGTATCCATGAAAAATATTAGTAAGTTTCATGTCCAAAAAATATCCGTTGCTGGGACCACTCAAATCTCTTGCAGATTCTTTTGGTGCTACCTATTACCTTCCCATGGATTTTGCTTGATCTTTTAAAAGCTTCAAAGAGATATAAACTGCAAACCTCCTTGAAACAGAGTTACTCATGATACCTCTTAACTATAACATATGCCTCTTTTCAGATAGTTTAAAAGACAGCAGAATTACATTTCTGCTTTTATTTACTGATCCACAACCACTCCCTGCAAGCTAGAAACACCTTATTTCTCCTATAGTTAATTTATGCTGGGCTCAGCAACTCCCACTGTAATTGATCCTGCTCTGAGAGGGTAATAGTGCAATACACAGAGATGCATTTCAGCCAAAGATTCTGGTTTCCCACACCATGCTGCAGAAACTAGGTCTTCTGGATCCACTTGTCCCTTCTGAACAAGGAGAGAAAGTTTTAAGGTTAATGTGAAAGGCAAATAGTGAGCTATTTTCAGAATTATTGAATGAACTCATTAACCCTTTACACATGCTAGAATTCTTACTTTTTAAAAGTTATGTGAGTGACTGTGTTAAGCCCCTTCGGTTGTAGTACTCTTTAAGAAGGACAAATGACAAAACCAAAAAAACCCAGGTGCTAAATACTCGACACCAGCATAGATGAGTTATTCTAGTGTAGATAACCCACGAACAGTGACAACCACAGCAGGACAGTGCCTTGCACAGGGCAGCCTTCATGCTCTGGTAAGAGCACTGGGCTGTCCGCACAGCACTCAGCCCGAAGAGCCTGCAGAGCTACCTGCCTCTACCAGCAGAAGACTGTGGGAGGAAAAGGAGGCAAATACAGTGTTTCCCTCAACCTGTGCGGTTGTCTACATCCTAAATTTCATTTTTAGCTACTGGTCTGGAAAAAATCCCAACATCAGGACTACTGCTGCCACAGTCCCACTGCCCTACCCGGCCTTTCTTCTCCAAGTGTACACTATCACACAATAAACACAGCCAGCAAACCTGCCAAGGTTCCAGTGCGTCTGAAAGTGTACTTAAGAAGGAACAGCACAGTTGGGAGGATGGAGGTGTGTTGTGGCTGAGCAGCCACGCTCCTGTAGGGACGACAGCTGTGCTGGCGCACCGGGAAAGGGAGAACTGGGCGGGCTGTGCTGCCCACGGGGCCGCGGGTGACCCCGGCTGGCAGAGGCACACAGTCGGACACAGCCTCGGAGTGAGGCTTAGCCCGGAAAAGGAGGAGGGGGGATTTTCCTCAGATCCCCGAATGCCCACCCGCTCTTCCCGCCGGCGCACGGCCCGGGGCACGGAGCGCCTTCCCGCAGCCCGGGCGGGGCCGGCGCGGCGAGGGGAGGGGAGCAGAAGGGCCGATGGCTCGGGGGGCGCCACGGCTCGGGGGGCGCCGCGGCTCACGTTACCTCCACCC
>JAWWMO010000174.1:36290438-36302492 GCA_035047845.1 Dendrocincla fuliginosa
GTCTCTGGAAAACAGTGAAACGAAGCTCAGTTTACCAATGCCCTACAGCCACCGGGAACCGGGCTTTGGTCCGTGTTTTGATGGGAAATGAAAGGTCTGCTCGTCTTCTGGTGGGGACGCGTTACATGCCGTTTGGTTTGTGCATGAAAAACACAATCTGCACGGTGTTTATTACTTCTTTAAAAACAAACAGTGTTCGCGTTTCAGGTGACTGAGAAGAATCTGACAAGATGGATCATTTACCTTCAACTGTACTGCATTGGAGCAGAGGGAACAGAACCACAGTAAAAAGGGATCTGGATAGTTAGTGATCAAAGTCATCTGCGGAAAAACGAGTGCATAGTTTTGAAATGAGATCCCACTGCTAGTGGGAAAAGTTAAAGTATTGCAACTGCTTCTTTTATCATTTCCCACGTTTTTGGCTACATAGCCGGATGCTACTTGAACAGCTACAAATCTGGAAGAGTTGTATCTTCTCCCCATCTGTGAATTCTGACAGGGACAAGTTTTGAGTAATACTGGCTTTATCAGAGTCAGGATAGAATGATGCAGAATTCAGCGTCTCTCTCTGAATTAATTTTTAGACAAGTTTATATTTTTACAATTATGTTTTAAAAAAATATTTAATACATAGCAGTGTGAGTAAAAAGCTGAATGTTACTACCTGGCCTTGATCATAGGGTAAGATTACCAGCAGAACAAGGGGGAGTATGCACTTGTGGATAGCCAGTATCACACATTGGGAAATACTCAGCTTCTGTCTGTCATTTTAAAATAAGATTCTTGCATGAGTGTTCAGTGAGGCTGCTCTTCCCAAAGCAAAACTTCATGGAAGAACAAGAAATTGCACTAGGTGGTTAAGTGTATAAAGTAGCTCATTTTTGTTAGCTGTAGGGTATTGTAAAGTATGAGCTGTTTTTATTTAAACTCAGATAATTTTATTTAAAGTACCTTGTTCATTTACTTGAAAGCTGTATCCCCAGTCTCAATAAGAAGTGTTTAATGAGGTAGAAATCGATTTAAAATGAGAGGGGGTTTCCATATGTATTTGCAATATAAATGGATTGTTAGGTAAAATGGATTTTACTACAGTCTGAGCAAATTATAAAGGGCTATCAATGTGTAAGGATATTGATTGTTGCTGCAGTGCCATTTTTTACACCAGGATGTGATGGACACCTAAAGAATATATCCATGCATAAAATATATTTTTATCAGTTACTATATAAAGACATTTTTCTACATGTTTTGGATTTGACTTAGAATATTTCCTATATCCTCTCTGCTTGTTGTCACTGGAGCAAAAAGTAGATATTTTGAGAATGGTACCCATGAGGTATTTCTGATTATTTTCACATCAGTTCTCTTTCAGAGGGGCAGATGGCAGTCTTGCAAATTTCAGAGGACATAGTTTTTTTCTTACCCTTTGTGTAAAGGGCCATGTGTCTGAGTTCAGGAAGGGTTTGGACAACATTCTCAGGCACATGATGTGGTTCTTCGAGTGTCCTGCACAGGGCCAGGTGTTGGACTTGATGATTCTGATGGGTCCCTTCCAACTTAGCATATTCTGTTCATATTTGGAATGAATACTTTTGTCAAGAGGTGGGTGGGTGCTGGGAGCTCTGCCTATGCAGGGACTTGGCTTTCTCCTGTTTTATTAAAGGATGAAATGCTAGAGGTTTTTCAGTACCAAAATGATCACAAGTGGCTGAATTCTTCTCTAAGAATGTTTTTTTATTGTTAGTATTGTTTGATCTTGGATACCAGTTGGCAAGGGCAGTAGTTGACTGGGCCTTGGAAGGAGCAAGAGGTATCTGTGATGCTATTCCTTTGTCTACAGTGTCTGAAACTTCTTCAATGCTGAAACATCAGGTCAATCCCTCAAAGAAATTAAAAAAATACTGCGTATCTTTAGTCTAAGGTGTTTAAACTGCCACAAGGCAGCTCAGAATGTTAGTATGATTTGGTTTTGAAGTGATGTTTGTGATCTCACATCTGGAACTGAGTCAAGCCCTCCACTTTCTTTTGGATGAACATTCATTTTTCGTCTTGTTTTCTCCCAGTTTACTTATTTTGCTTCTCTTTTTGAGCTACTTGCCTCATCTTAGATAGCACAAGTAGGTTATTTGGCCTTATATGTGGTGATTCTTTTTTTTTTTTTGTAGTGTATTTCTCAGTCTAGATCAAGACCCAATTAAGCTTTCTAAATCTTCAGAATTGTTAGCTGAAATGCCGCTTAGCTGGAAGAGACAAGATATTGCTCAATAGTGATGTAGGTGCAGAGAGGTGTAGCTGGTGGTGGTGGTGTTAGAATCATTTTACTGTCAAAGACACATTATGATGACTGTATTTAGCACTGACTTCTTTTATTCAAATCATTGTCCAGACATTAAGGTCAGAAGTATGTCTGCCTCCCAGCCATCATCCTCCTTCCTCCAGGGCTATTTAAATAAGGAAAGCAGAGCAGGCATGAAGAACTTCCCGAGTACAAGTTAGGCAGCAGAAATGAGATGGAATAGCAGTCCTGTCACTACAAAGACCACAAGTATTGCACAATGCTGCATACAGCTACCAGAAACAGCTCTTCCAGAGGAGACATGGGGTGAAGACGATCACATACTTTGCCTTCCAAACTGACCCCCCAGATGTGTTTAGCATTCTAAAGAACCATTGCAGACTTCTGGAGGAAGAGGATTGAGAGGAAGAGATGAGACTGTGATTTTTATCTTTCTGGTTTGCAACATAGCTCTGAGGAATGTCATGACTTTTTCAGTCACATATCTGTAGCATCAGAGTTGGTACACCTCTCTAGCTCTTCCAGAAGAGCCAACCTAGCGTTCCCCCAAAGGTCAGAATCGTTTGCAGGAAAGTCTGATATTCTTGTTGTGGAAGTGCAATTCTGTGATTTGAGCCATTGATTTTATCTGTGTTTAAAGAATGCAGCAAAAATTTAATACACTATTAGAAATAGATTAGTGTTTTGTTTAGTCCTTCATACAATTACTAAACAGATACTGAAATGTGTTAGAGTAATCAAAAGTTAATTACATTTATGAACAAAACTGATTTGGTGTAAAGGCTGCGTCAGGTACAATTACTGTTTTTCTATGTGAGAAGCAGAATTTGGATCTATTAGGGGAAAAAAAAGCACCCAGATAAAAGACATACAATGTGTTTTCTTACTGCAATTGCCTAAAGGAAGTAAGAACACTATTAATCAGTTTCTTTCTCACTGGGTGTTGGACATGTTCATTTGCCTGTGATATTTAGCTACTGTATTTTTTCCTATTTGGATGTCACTTGTACCAACCTTTGTTGGTATGATTGACAGACATTAATGTTAAAAGGAATTCTGTATCCTGCTCCAGTGAAATCAACAGAGCAGTGGGAGTGGCCTGCCTACGGTATGTACCAGTGTCTCAGTGTAACTGGATAGAAGCTATACAGTTTTATTTTTCCCCACAGAACAGAGCTAATATAATATGCTACAGTCCTCAACCTTTTTTTCTGCAGAGCCAACCCTGAGCTTCAACATGACTCTCAATTCTGGAATTCAGAGAGAGGATATGCAGAGGAGTCCCTCAAAGGTCAGTCAAGTAGTTTTCTGATCTCCTTTAGGAATGGTACTGCCAGATCCAGGTTGATCCCTGCAGGCTTAGTCAAATGTGTTTGTACTTGCTTCCCTGGTCTCCAGAGTTTGGGGTCTGGGTTCTATACAGCAGGAGCCTGTGGAAACAGCTTTGATGTAGGACAGTAATGGATGCAGCAGTGCGGGAAAAAGCACCCAGCACCGAGCTGTAAAAGGCTAACCTTATGGTCACAGGGCCTGGAGCAAACACTGAGCAGTAAGAGCTGAGTGACAGTGTGCAGCTGTACAGCCTGTATGCCAACCCTGGGCAAGCTCGGTGTAGCCACTCAGGCCAGCCTTGGTCAGTCAAAATCAGCTTCAGGTTCTTGTGTGCTGTGTGGAGCTGCTGACCACACAGCAGAGTGAGCCTGGCACCACCCTGGCAGCCCCACAGCTGGGGGTTCTGCTTTGCTTCAAGCCACTGAGCTAACCCGTGCCTGACTGATCTAGATGGGTGTTGCAGACTGGGTTCCTCCTGATGGTACAGGTATTTAGATCAGACACAGTGGAGCACAGGTCCTACATTCTTTATTGCCTACAGTCAGGGTTTCTCTGGTGCAGACCCACCAAGTGTGTGTGCTGTGCTCCACAGCCCCTCTATTGGCCTCTGTTATGCATGGCCCGGGCCATGTAAAGGAAATAAAATCTATTCTCTTCCCCAGGCACTGCTGCATCACCACTCTCTTTTTGTTAGTTAATCCCACTTTTTTTACCGTCTTCAGTGAGCAATTTTGATGATAATGTGAGGATGTTGCTGTAGACAGAAATGTGTCAGTATGTTCTAGGAGCTGAAACTTGAGCTTCCATGTTTTCAATATATGACATGTAACATTATCAGAGTATTGGCATAAAGCCTCATGTTATTAAAAATGTACATGGAATGAGATGTGGCTTTTTCTGCTCCTTTCACAAACAGTATGAGAGGTCATTTATTATTCTCTCTGTACCTGGAGGACTCCTTCCCTCCAGTTACTGTTGAGTGTGCAGGCATAATGAGGCTGCCTGTCATTTTTATTTTTTTTTCATTTATATGGATGATTTTCAAAGTGAAACTCTTACCACAGCTTCAGGCCAAAAGCTTTCTCCTTGAGTCACAGCTCCTATCATTTTTTCCCCTCAGGCATACTGATCCTTAGCTAGTCAGGAAAGCATGCACAAAAATGAATAGGTCATTAGGAGATTCTCTGAACGGCAAACCTCTGAAGTCATCCCAAGTGCTATTTGCCATGCATGAAGATAAAACTCGGTGAGTTTCAGGAGGTGCTAATTATATGCTTGGTCTGATATTTATCTGTTGTTGGAGCTATTGTTCCCAGAGTACAGCAACCTCTTTTGCAGCATAGTTCAATAAGGTTGCCAGAGCTCAGTGAGCCAAATAGGGTTGACAGATTTTGGCTTTTTTTTCCCTTTGATGCAAGAGCATTGCATTACAACACAAACTGGTACCTCACTTTGCCATAGCACAGTGAAACAGTGGTGTTGATCTAGGGCTTTTCTTAACATTGTATTTTGGTACCTTATTCCCTGTAGGACAACTAGCAACTGCAGGACTTTCATTTACCATCAGCCTTTGGGTTTTGATTGTTTGTTTCAGTTGATGCAACAGTTTATATATATATATATATATATATGTATGTATGTATATAATCCTTTCATTATTTTAACCAACATACATAGAAGGTGATCTTGGGCGAAAAAGCCGATGTTTAATGCAGTGAATTAAATAATAAAAGATTGTAAACGTTAATGAATATTCATGGAGTTAAATAAGATAATAGACCACACATCAAGAAATAATGCGGCTTCCTGCTATGACTTCCAGTGTAGCTTAACATGTTTCAAAGAACTTCTAGTGTCAAGCATTGTATTTTAATTTTTAATTTTCACACTTTCTCAAAGCACAGATTTTTTTAATGCATGTTTCTGAACTCATTTGGGGTGCTATTATTGGTTTATTATTATATACCTCAGAAGCACTGCAATGATGAAAAGATTTTTCACATAATCTTTGATGGGTTTTTGCTTTTTTAAGCTGCCAGAGAGTCAGAGTTTCTTTCTTTTACAATAGGTCCTAAATAGCTGCCACAGAGTGGAAGTATAGCACTTTATCTTCAATATTTGATGTTATAAGGAAACAGAAATATACTTGGTATAACTTTTTCGTAAAGAGTTTTTTATTTCACAGATAATTCATGGAACTGCTGGAGGCATACATTTTTATGATTAACAGGATAAAACAATTACTCTGTAACGTGGGATATTTTAATATCAATTACAGATATTTAATATTTCCTTGGATACTATAGGACAAAAAATAATCATGTCTTAGTAGTAACAGTCTGAATTAGGGCCATATCCAGATTAAAAAAATCCTTAATTTTGGTGGCCACAAATAAATTCCAGCATGAATATGACATTTTATCTCTTGTTGCAGAAAACAGAGATCTAACGCACTCTGGAGCTTGGAGAATGAGTCAGCTCAATTTCAAGTAAACCTCTAGGCTATATCTGTACTAGGAAGAATCAATAGCAGGAAATATTCCTGGCCACTGCAACTCATTTTTACTTTCAGTGGTTGCTGACATACTCTTGGCCAGGGCTCGCTCACTAACAAAAAGATTCTGGTCCTGGCTTAGCGGTTGAGAACCAGTTAAGAACCTCTGGCTTAATGTAAAACCTTGAAGAAGAGTTACTTGCCTTTATAATTGAGGATTATCTAGAGAATTGTGTTCCAAGAATTGGTGCTCTGGCTCCACAGTGGTGGAGTGCCTCACAGTTCAGTGTGATAGTGCTTCAAAGAGGGTGCACAGGCACAAGAAGTGTTCTTAGACCACATTTATTTTCAGCTGAGATTGGTCCTTGCACACCAACCTCTGGAGCAGGTTGCTAGTGTCATAATTATGTAAGTGGTCCATATACACTCAAAGTGCCTCAGTGCCCTGAAATACCTTGCACTGCTAGTGCACTGGCATTTAGGGGATAAATATTGAATGGCCAAGGAGCAAAACTGGACTGGTTTGCACATTAACCAGGTTTTAAAAATAATTGCTAAAGACCAAACCCAGTAAAAATTGATGGAACGTTTCAATCAGCTTCATTGGTCAAATAAGATGAATTTGCTGCATGCTCATTTAGGCTCAAGGTTTGGATGTTAACAAAAATGCTTCCTGTAAAACACAAGCTCATTACTGAGAAAAATGAATGAAGAGCAGAATTAAAATGATTTCAGAAACTGTGACCGAATGTCATTGTGACTCAGATCAGTGGTGCCAAATGGTTTACTGAAGCTTTTAGGACAGTGACCATCTTTTTTATTACGTCTTTGTACAATGTGTAATACAACAGGACTCTTTCTGCCCCTGGGACTCTTACCATTCCAATTTATCTCCATTAGTGGGAAAAAAAAAAAGATAGGAAAGAAGAAAGAAAGAAAATGCCAGTCTTCCTTCAACATTTGTAAAATATATGGCAAATATTAGGAATACTTTCAAAACCTTTATCTTTTCAAGTATGGAAGTACTGTTAATTTGAGTTAATTCCATTCATGCAAGGAAAATCTATATATTAGGTACCTAAGAAAAATAATGTGATTTTGTTACAGAAGGGCATATTCAACAAAATAAATGTCTTCATTTTCTGCACCACTTCCTTAAGGCTGGAAAAATTGCTGTAATATCAGCTGCATCTTCCCTGTTACTGTAGTAAGCGCTATTAACCTGGAGAACTTGATGGCTGACTTTAGAAGATTCTAATGTCAATTTAAATAAGGTTTTCATCTCTTCTTGGCTGTGAAGGAGTGCACTGATTAAAATGTCCACAGGAAAGCGATATACAAACTAAATTAGTCTCAGTTCTGCCAGACCTTCTTCCTCATTTATCAAAACTGAACTAAAGCAGACAACTTCATTTCTTTCTCAGTTTAAGTTTTGGCAAAGCAATCACATTGGATAAAGCTATGTGGTCTTATATTTATTGGAAATATTAATACATGTGATAAAGAAAAATGAATAATTTATTGTTGTGTGTTTTCATTATGCTTCTTAAGATGTTACAGTTTCAAGCACTTCCATAAATAATGAATGCTTTTTTTTATTCCTTAAGGTAATAATCTGTAAGAAAACACAGGTAAACCTCCCTTGTTTTCTGCAGATATTTGAAATCAGAATCTGTTAAAATCCCTTGGTCCAAATTTACTTTGCAACAACTGCCTCCATATCAGTGATGTCGGTGTTGGTGTCTAAGCCTAGCAGAAAAAAGACATTAGAAGAGAAATTCTAATGATAGAGAGGCAATAGTGTGAGATATAAGGACTCTCCTTATATATGACTGCACTTGTTTTCTCCTCTTAAGGCCTGAAATTCCCCACTTACATATTTTTGAGGTGTGCCTTATTGATAAGTGAGGAGCCTGTTACCCCCAGGTACAACACCAAGCCCATGTGCACCAGCTCTGCCACACTGACACTGGTCTGTGTAGGACCAGATCAGTGTGAAGTAAAGCAGCCTGGAAGTTGCTTTACCTTCCATGAAGAGCATAGTGAAGATAAAGCAAAGAAGCCACACCAGAAGTAGGCCTTTTGGCTGTGTTTATTTTGAAGCCTGACGTAGTTTGTCAGCCCCACAGGAGCATGCAAGAGCCAGGAGATCAGCTCTAGCTTGGTCTCAGAGCTGCCAAAGGGAGGAGGTGGCAGCCATCGTGAGACAGAGTGCCTGGCCTGAGACAAGAGGTAACACTACGGCCCAAGGCTCGTTGACCAAGGCAGAGCACCAGTGCTTGTTGGGCAAGAGCACAAGTCACAGAGGATTACTGATTTTTTCCAGGCTAGGCTTAGCTTTGAAAAAGTTTGGGAACAACTGCTCCAATTCAAAATAGCATGGGAAAAAAGGGAATGTGATGACCCCAGGTGTCCTCCTTACTCTCCAGCAGTCTGAGGCTCAGATGGAAGCAGTTTCTAACTTTTAAAGGGTGTGAGAGTTTTCCTGGCTTCTCCAGAAGTGCCACACTTTAGGGCATTGTATCTTATTTTACTATATATGTGGAATATTTTCTAATGTGGAAAATTATCTAGTAATTTAATGTATTCGTTTATACTCTTAATCATGCAACATCAGCCTCATTGTCCATCACATGAACTTTGATAACTGGCCTAAAACTTAACTATATTAGAATTCTTTTCTTCATGAACCAAGCAATTATCACCATGTGGTAAAAAAAAAAAAGGCATTTTAAACATATTTATCTTAAAGGTACCAGGGCTGGCCAACCAGACAGAGGGGAAAAAAACCCCAGAGTCTGAGCCCCCTCCCAGTGCCACACACACACTCATCCCAGTATGTACTGGAATACCTATGTGGCCAAAGATTGCAGGCTTAGTAATGAAGCTAAAATGACCCTATAGTTTTGAAGAACACTTTTTAAGCCTTTCTTTAATATAATTTCTAGTTCAAATTGTGACAAAAATAGATGGCTCATATGGGAAAGAGTTTGCAGTGTTTACTTTAATTTACTACGTTATTAATAAGGTATTATGCAAACACCCAGAAATGAGAATGGAAACACAGGGCTCCATCAGCCTTGAAAGCTTACAGTTTTGATAACGTGCTCTTTTTTTGGCTGCTTACTTCCTACAATACACAAACCAACCTAATTATCTACCAAGTAATTTTTCAAATGTTAATTAATTTTTAAAATTTGGAGTCATTTTGGCAAAAAATTTCTCCTAGCTATACCTGGATACCATTAATTGATTTTGGGTGGAGAAAGAATATATTTAAACACAACACAATCTAATTTCAGACAAAAATCAATTATATATTTATCATGTTACTGTTCAGGCTGAATAGCAATTTTAAAATCTATGAAAGATTTTGCTACATTTACTTAAAAGAAAATGTTATCAATTTGCATTAAAACTAAATATGTCTTTAATTTTGTTGAACTATTAAAAAAAGTCCAAAGTGGAATTCTCCGAAAGATGCAGAGATTATGTGTCATTTCCATCAAGACTCAAGTCTGGCAGTAGAAACTTTGTTAATTTTTAGTTGCGTTTTTCTAGACATATTTTAGCACTGCATGTGGACTGCAATAACATGTCAGGCCAACAACATAGAACAATATTTTCAAATGTTAACATTTACATAGGACACCAAGAGCAATTGTGAGAAGTGTATAATCCATAAAACTGTCCTCACAATTAATAGAGATGGTGAAACACTACTCAATACGACCACAATGAGTGTGTTCCCCTACAGACAAGGTATTTTGAAAATGTCTTCTTTATTGCTGAGTAAATTGATTCCCTTTCTAATGGGCAAATAATACTTTTCATATTTACATTCAGTACAACCTACTGCCATATTAGCTACCCTACTATTAACAAACCAGTGCTAAAAGAAATTATTAGAACTAAAAATATTGAGAATTGTTAGCTCAATTTTAGTTTGATCAGCTTTACAAAAAAAAGCAAACCCACAAAAATATTTGAGGATTATTCCAGTCAGTGCTGGAGCTATTCTAAAATGCAGAAGTATATAATTCAATGTTTTTGCCATGTTCTTTTCTTAGTATAGGCCCTGAAGTGATGCATATCTAAAGTGTATATTAGTGATGCTGCAGTACTGATTCCATTTATATGAGATGCACAGTATTTAGCACTTTAACACTGCCTCCAATTGATCAAGGTAGATAAAACAATTACACAAATTTCCTGCAATGCAAAAGGTATGCAAAATGTTCAGTGAAAAAAAGTCCCTCGAGGCAGATCGGTATTACAGTTTCAAAATGAAATGGCATGTTTGTTTTCAGCATTCGTGTTTTGGTTTGACAGTAGGGTGAATTACTGGGAAACTATCTGACCTCTTCAGGTCTCTGTGCTAGCTATGCAAAACATGCATAATATGTGGGTACATAAAAAATGAGAAGTTGAATGAGAATCCCTTAAAGGATAGGGAAAAAATTATTATTATCACTGTTATTTATGTGTTGTAGCCGAGCACTGTAATATGCCTTTGAAAATGGTGGGGTTTGGCAAAATGCTTAATTAGTGTTTTTAATAATCAAAGTCAAAAATAATGGTGAAAATTCCACTCACTGAGAAAGAGAGGAAAAGTTTATCATATAATGCTTTGAACTGATGTAAAATGCTCTGATCAGTTACGTATTACAACAGATACCATCAGAAGACACTATCTGCACTGTATTTTATATTTGAAAACTAATGGCCTGAAACTGCCAAGATCTGAATTACTTGTATAATATCACTCAGATGAATAAGGGCTGTTCACGGAATTGTCAAGAGCAAATAATGTCAAACCTGTCTACTTTCCTTCCACAACATGGTTGCAAGCCTTGTAAATGGGAAAGAATCAGCAGATAACGTGTCATAAAGCTTTAAGCAAATCTCACCCAATATAAAGAACAGAAATGTGGTTTTGATGAAACTTTTACTAGGAGAGGGTAAACTGGATGGAAAACTGAAACTATAACCACAACAATATTCAGTGCCAAGCAACAGGACAAGAGCGAATGGGCAGGAACTGATGCATGGAAGTTCCACCGGAACATGAGGAAGAACTTCTTTACTGTGCAGGTGACTGAGCACAGGAACAGGTTGCCCAGAAAGGTCGTGGAGTCTCCCTGACTGGAGATATTCAAGAACTGTATGGACACAATCCTGTGCCGTGTGCTCTGGGATGACCCTGCCTGAGCAGGGAGGTTGGACCCGGTGACCCACTGTGGTCCCTTCCAACCTTATCCACTCTGTCATTCTCTGCTTCAGTATTAAATAAAAACAAACAAACCAACCCCAACACAAACAAAACCAAACAGGTGGCATCTGTCATTTATTTGCAGAGGACACAAACCAGGACCAAGGTCTTGGCCAACCCTTTTTCGGGCCAGGTTGTGCGTTTAGAAGGCAAGGCCGGGCGGCGGGGGCGCTGCGGGGCGCGCCGGAGCGGGACGAGCGCGGCAGCATGCGGAGCAAGCCCGAGCCAGTCCGCACTGCCTGCGGTCACTCGGCGTCGATCCTCTGGCGCCGGTTCCCGTGCCGACAGCGGCAGGAGCTGCTCTCGGTGCCGCTGCCCCACAGTGCCCCCGCCCGGTGCCCTCCAAGGGCGGCCCTGGCTCTGCCCGGCGGCGCGGAGCCGCAGCCCTCCCCCGGGCCAGGCCCCGGCTCACGGCCAGGCCCCATCCCGCCCCACGGCGGGCGGGGCCGGTGCAAGCGGCGAGGCGCGGGCAGACGGCGCCATCGCGGCGCGCCCGGCCCGGCCCGGGGCGGGGCGGTGTAGTGTGGGTGTAGGTGTGGGTGTGGGCGGGATGGCGGGTCCCGCCTGGCGCTGGGCGCAGCGCGCTGTCCGCCCGCTCCGCGCTGCCCGCCCGCTCCCGGCCGTGCCCGCCGCCCGCGCCGCTCCGCTCGCCGGCTCCGC
>JAWWMO010000174.1:36313073-36334344 GCA_035047845.1 Dendrocincla fuliginosa
ACGGGACGGGACGGGACCGCAGCATCCCCGCACACGGGACGGGACGGGACGGGACCGCAGCATCCCCGCACACGGGGCAGGCAGGGAGGGAGGGCGTTCGCCTGCATTTATAGCGAACACAGCGCACAAACGGCATCGCCAGGGGCTGGGACTCCCGCTGAATTCACTGTTGTGATAATAAAATTAATTTTAATGTCTTCAAAACGTGTTTGTAATAAAACACACCTTTTGAAAGAACTCAAAAGCCACCCAGCTTACTGTCTTTACGTTTCAGCCACCCCCCAGCCCCCCTTATTTGGCTCCTCTAACTAAACAGTTTGTCCACAGGGTAGTATTTGACTGCTGCATTCACAATGTATACACGTCTTATTAGTAGGGAAAAAATTCCGTATGGGAGGACAAACAAATCTAGAAGAATTTAGACAATAATGGGCTTCTTCACTGAGTAGTAATAGCTTGAAAGCAAGTTTTGACCAGTTTTGTCCTCCTCCTATGCAGCTTTTCTAATTATTAGGGTTTGATTTCTAGGCCTCTTTACCTCTGTTGCTTAGACAATCAGAAGACTTTAATTGCTGTAGATAAGGTCTTCATGCTTGCTTCTTAATGTTGAAAAGTGTCAGTAAAACTGGAGATGCCAGTTCCAATTGATTGGGATTATTTTGCAGTGACAGCTCAGCTTCTAGATCACTTGAGAAAATGAGAGACTAAAGCTTTAAAAATCTGTTTTCAAGTAAAAAATTAGTGACATTAAAAATATTCTTAAACGTAGACCTCTTCAAATATTTCAAACAGATAACTGGATGCTTAATTTGAAGAAAATTTCCCATATTTTTGTTATAAAGTGTTGCCTGTAGAATTAAATGCCTGCATCCTTAGTCTTCAAGACATTGAAAACCTAGTGTGGATATCAGAGAGACTGATGGAGGTGGAGCATGTTTAGAATAGTTTGACATGCTGTGATAGTGGAGAGGCATCTTGTAGAGATGGGGTAATGTTGGGGATTCTGTTTTGGTAATTCCTTTTTTGTGGTGCTATATTTTTTTTTAATTATTTTGTTTTTAATTGGGATACATAATGTGCAAGAAGGCCAGACAGGGCTTAATTACTGGTATCTGTTGCAAAAACTGAGTAGGAGCTAATGCAGTCTGTTGTGGAAAAAAGTGCCAGAGGAATTCTGTGGCTGGCAGAAAGGTGGAACAACTTCATATGAAGGAAAAGAGCTTTTAAACCAGTAGTAGACTGAGCGTTTAAAGCAGATTTGTGTTTCTATGATAGAGTGTGAGGGAACTGCAGTGGTACATTTTTGGCTTTAATCCAATTTACAGCTAGGCACTTAAATAGTGTGCAGCTGAAAGAGTTAGAGAATTAAGGATTAAAAGATGGCTATTCATTGTGTCAGTATGTCAAACGAGGAATCCATAACCTATACTGATTTTAAGTTCCCTTTTGTCCTATGTGTTGCTGCTTGCAGTTTGGGATTAACTCTAAGTCTATAATGACATTAAAAGGGTAAATTGAGAGTCCTGGTGGTGGATTAAGAGCACCAGCTTTAAAATAACTGGCACCTTCACTTAGCAAAGCTGAGATCTCTGTCTTTGGAATGGACTGCAGCTGCTGAATGTTGGGAGCACTTCTAGTGTTGGAAATCCTTGACCATATAGAATGATGATAGCTTATTAACCTGTGCCAGTATTCTTCCCAGGCTGAACACCAGGGAATTCTGGTGGGCTGCAGTGTTTGCTTCAAAGTAAAATACCATCCACTAGCATCCAGTGGGAATATATATGCCCTACCCATTATGGAAAAAACTCTCAGAAAATGAGCAAAAATGAAATTAATGCTGTCAAAGAGTCTCTGGATGCTTAGCAGGCTATGTTGATTAACATCTATTTATAGCAGCTTTTTGTGAACTCTCCTTTTAATTCCACCCACCCCCTTCTTTGTTTCTTTTGGTATGAAGTCTTTTATCATGTCTGTTCCTCAGTAAACTATTTGGCAATTTGGAAGAAACTAATATCACCATATTCTCCTCTGCCCATGGAATTATGTGTAGATGAGTCCTTTCTGATAAGTGAATAGAACTAGTTGCATTTGGTTGAAAATTTGTTACTGTAAAATGTAATTTATTTCATAGTTAATACTCCCTGAAAGACAAAAAAGAAAAGCTACATAAAGAAAGTGTAGAGAGAAACTAAACAGTTCTTAAGTGTCTGCTCAAATAGCTAAGAGGAGGAAAGATATGGATCATTTTGTCATTAGCATGGACTTATGGTATCTGAACAAGGACTGTGTACCGTAGAACTTACCTGCCTAAGAGAACAAACATAATAGCAATTGAATGCTTTCTAATCTGCATAAGGGAAACCAAGGTAGGCAGAATTTACTGGGTTTTTTTATAAGACGCATCTCTGCCAGAACTTTGTCTAATATGGCCTTCAACAACTTTTATTTTTTTCCCCCAAAATAATCATAACTAAGTTCAGAATACAGCTGTCTTCCAAATCTCGATTGCTTTGATCATAAGGTGGCAGCCATGTTCAAGGGCTAAACTGAGCTTTGATAATGTTGATAATCTTGCCAGAGAAGGTAAAGGAAAGGATCTTTTTAGTGGGCTTATCTATACCTGTAATTTGGACACTGCACAAAGTGAAGCTATAGAATTGTCATCTTTCAAGGATATGTGCAAGAATATCTTCTTTATCTACTGATGTAGCATTTGATTTTCTTGTAAATATGGGATCTGTGCCTGATGACTGTGAAAACTTGTTTTCTAGTGTAGGTGAGAGAAGTTTTTAAACTGCAATGAAAACTTCTCTGTATTTGTACTGGGTTAAGAGCTGCAGTGATTATATAACTTGGAGGACCTTATACTGAATGTTTGTTAGAAATCCTTAGAAAGATCTAATGGGCAAATGAATATCTTACTGAGAAGATTAATGGTATTGAAGTTGAAAGAATTATGTAGTCAGTGATATAAAACGAGAAGATTACTGTAGTTCTTCACCACAGTCCTTTATTCTGTGAATTTTTTTTTGGTCTTGAGCTCACCAGTGATCAGATGAGACTGTGGCAGCCAGTACCAGTACTAGTACTGCAGAAAGAGCAGACCCTAGCAGTAGTTAGCCTGTGCTAGAGAGTATTTATCCAGAGAGGGGGAAGATCTTAAAAGCATTAGTAAGATGGTAAATGTGCACATTTGTGAGTTTTTGAGTATAGTTTTTGCTAACAAGAGAGTACTTTTGTGTTTTTTTGTGCTGACAATTCAATTTTTTTGGTCTCTGCCTGATGGAATTTTGATAAGGGTCTTACTCTATATGAAGAGGTCAGTAATTCTGCATGTGTTAGTTTGTATATTTTTTCTTGAAGTAACTTCCAGTTACGTGGAATTACGTGATTAAATCATTTGGAAATGGTTACATAGTTGTATCTTGAGAATTTAAGCTGTTCAGAACTTGCAGTAAGGCGGCAAAAAAAAAATATAGGTCCCTAGAAAGTATTTTCCAAGTGTAGTAAACTTGAAGAGTGATTCAAACTTTCTTCCACAGCTGAGCAGGTGGAAGAAAAAGGACAAAAGTTAACTTGAGAACAGCTGTTTGGAACTTGATTATTGCTATGTCATCTAGAGGGATGGAGTGCTGTTTGTTTAACAGCACAAGCTAGAAATATGTTTATAAGGAGAAAATGCAGCCGTAAGAAGATGGTGGAGTTACGTTTCCTGAATCCTTTTCCGGCAGAATGGCAAGAGTGGCTGTAGCAGTGGTGTGTGCTGTGCTCTGGAAAACACTTAGAAGGGGACTTCTGTGTTCTTGGATGTGCTTTAAGTACTCATTTCTGTTTGTGTAACTAGCATTACTTAAGAAAAAAAAGATTCAGAATCAGAATGAGATGTGTATGCATGTGAAAATATTGTCAGAGGGCATAAGAAGAATCTTAGCGCTTTTTTTTCCCTCCTGTTTTTGAGTTGCCTACTTGGTCCTGCTTGTAATCACCTGAAATCTGTTCCTTTTGCCCAGATGTTCTTTTTTGCCTTGTCTGATGTTATGCCTGTTTTTTTAGGATTTGTTTTAATACAGCAATGCTTTGAAAGATGTGCTGTATTATATGAGGTGTGAGTTATATGGGGGAAACACAAGTTATTAAAATTTAATTCAATTTTTTAATTATTGTAACTCATACATCTGGATTACATTTCACTCAACATGAGAAGTATCTGGTGTTGGTAATTTTGATGAACAGTTTTGTGTAGTAGCATCCAGGTGTGTGCATATTATTTCTTCTCTTGGGGATTTAAAATATTTTAAATGCTGGAAGAGATGATCTGGACTGTGCTCTGCCTATCTTAAAAGATCCCTTGGTAACTGCCATAATGTATTTCCAAGATAGTTAAACCTTGAATAAAGGATTATTATTGGTATTTTAGGGATGCTTAGCACTGCAAAAGGGGGGATAGTTGGGAGAAGCAAAACTCAAACTCGTAGCTTATTGGGCCAATGCTTTCTGTATAAACTGCTACTTTTAGGTAGAAAGGATTCTCCTTGCCTAACATGTTGAATTGCTTGGTGAAGAAAAAACCCCCTGCCTTAGGCTGTTTTTAGTGAGATTCTGCCAGTGATTTAAAGATTTGCCAGAAGACCTTTCTCCTATAATCCTGTAAAAAGCATGATGCATACAGGAACACTTCTGCTTTCATAAACATTAGACGTAGAAACTCAAGAATCTGTTAATTATTTTTTTGTTTGAAGACAGCAGTTTTATTGAACCATATCCATGAACACAAACAGTACATCTTGGAAACAGTCACTTTTCTTACTTCTGAGAAAGTGTGTAAATTTTTTTGGAAAACTGTCAAGTTTATTGTATTTGCTTGAAACTAAGATCAGCTTTGTAATTTAGGATATTAGCTGAATTTGCAAAGTCCTTCTAGGTAACTGAAGGATGTTTTTCTCCAGTATGCATGTATTTATTCTTCATTCCAGGAAATTTTGTACACTTGTAGATGCATTCCTGCTTGCTCCTAGGAATAAGTAGCCTGTACTGATGAAAACCTGATTATGTCCAGGAGGTCATAAGATGAGTCTAATTGATTTAAATCATCTTAAATCTTCAGTCTCTTTAGGCTGAAAATTAAACTAGTGAGTTGTGAGATCATTGTAGTCAGTCAGTGCATAGTCACAATCCTTGTTGTGGGGAGGGGAACTCTCAGAAAATCGAGGGGAATGTATGTCAGTCAGGTTTAAAACATTATGTAGGTTTTTCAGTAAATATTTACTTTCATTTGGGAAGGAATTAGGTGGCCCAGCCCTTAGATAATGTTTTGATGGGTTCGATTAGCTCCTGACACAGATAAAGGGATTGAGTCATGAATCTTTCTAGTCTGGTAAAATAATGCCTTTTGTACAAGAACAAAGGAGCTTTAATACTCTGTTGTTGATGTCTTTGAAGTCTAACATAAAAATGAGTCTTTTCAATGTTTATGAAATTGCAGCTCTCATACAGTAGGCAAGAAGTAGAATAATTTGAGAGATAACTCCGAACTTTTTTCTAATAGTTTTCACAAGACATTATAAAGAAAAAATATTTTAAAAATGTAAATTAAATAATCCATATGCTTGCTCTGTTTAATAAAAAATGCATTTAATAACTAAACCCAAATTTGATTGATTTTTGTAGTAAAAACTTATTTTTCAAAGTACATAGTAGATCAAATATGTTAGTGCAATTTTTTACTTAGTTGTAAAATATAAGACGTGTTTGTCTTATAGGTAAATATAACACTTCAAATTATTGAGCTATTAAGGGTGTCTTCAGGATTCAGTATCAACAGCTTAAAAAAAGAGAAGGATAAAAGAAAGCAACCTCTACAGAAGAAAAATGCCCAGAAACTGAAATTGCTACATATAGGTCAATGGTTGGACTTCATGATCTTGGAGGCCTTTTCCAACCTAAACGATTTTATGATTCTATAATGTGTTGTTGTAGTAAGTGTCATCTTGCTTCTCAGTTGTCTAGGCTTTGGTGAGTTAGTTTCCTTATCTAATTGAAATTCAGATTTATTTAGTAATAGTGACTTCAATGCCTAGGTTTTTAATCTAGGCGCATTTATGTTTCAAAAAAACCCAAGAACCAGGAGTAAACAAACTGATTGTGATGCCACAGAATACCTTTTATGTTTAGGAATCCTGTTGAAGGGTAAAGATGCTGAGTACTTGCATTTAAAACCTTGTTACGCTCTTCTAACCAGTAACTGGATAGTTAGCACTGAGCCTTTCTGTCTTTCCCATCAAAGCTCTGATAAAAATGGTTTAATATAAGATACCAAATTAGAGAAGCGTCATCCAAAAAATGAAGCCCACATTTTGAAACACTGACAGTGAAGGTCTGATTTGGCAGTGTTGGAAAAGCTCCTATTGCTGCCTTAACCTTTCAAACAAGCCCTTAAACATACTTGTTTGCAGTTTTCCAAAATGTTGAATAGTTAGCTTTTTATATTAGAGAAACTTGACATTCAGCACTTTAAAGGGCTTGCTCTTTACTACTTAATTTGCAGAACTTGGTAATTGGTAGTGTGTCTTGCCATCTGTAGGAAAAATAGTTTTAATTTTCACAAATATGTATGTATATTAAAAAATAGTATAGAAAAGAATCTTGTAAGTCTAGACTACATAGATGAAATAATTTTATTTAAAGTTTATTGCCTAATGTACCATATGTAGCTGAATGAACCCATTTTTAGCATACTTTTGTGTAAATGTATTTGATTAAAATGTTATGCCTGCTTAATTAGCTTCAGAGACTTGCATTTCAGCAACTTCAAGATGTCTGCAAAAGTTTACTCTGGCCACTTAAATAGAAGAAAAATTGTTTTTTATGTTTCTCACATTCCTTGCAGTCACTACTACAATTTAAATTGCATTAATTTGAATATATTTACAAACTTCCCTTGTTTTTGCTTTGCAATAAAATTTGATACTTTTTAAAAATGTTAAAATATTATTTCCATATAATGGTACATGGAGTAGAGGGAACATTGTTTATAATGTTCATTAATAAAAAGTCTGTAGACTACATTGTGTAAGTAAGAAAATGTGCAAGTGAGGACTCTGTGTATTGAGAATCTAGATTTTATGAAGATGTCTGAACCAACTTATAGACATTGTTATATTTCATTCTTTAATTGCAATTTAGAGAGAAAGGAAACAGTGATAACTGAAGTCTTAAGATCAAGATCCTATTTTTATTTCCATGGGCAGTTTTGAATTTTGCTCAGCTAGTAATTTGGAAGAGAAGACAGACATTTTGAAAGTATTTTTCTTTCGTTCCTTACACAGACAAAAGAAGTGGGTTTGCTTGATGCAGACATATATGGACCTTCAATTCCGAAGATGATGAACTTAAAAGGAAACCCAGAATTAACACCAAGTAAGTGGAAATGATTTTTTCTTACTGTCGTCTTTTTACAGGGATGAGCATGGTCCACTCCTTGGCAATTCCTTGGTGTGACACAGAAGGGATGAAAACAGAAGATGATGACTGAGTGTATTTATTTGCTTATTTATGTATAGTTTTGAGGTTGCTTTCTGGGCTAGCTTGTACAACTAGGAGCATATTCAGTGTCTTGTGTTAGTCTTAATCCATGACTTTTGCAGTTTCATGAATTATTCATATAGACACTGGAAAGGGTATCTGGGAAAGGAGGGTTATTTAGTAGTTTTAAACTGCTATACAGTATCCTAAAGAACAAAATCCTCTAATCTAGGGAAAAAGAAAAGACTAAAAGAAATGAGAGAAGGATCAATACAGTAGCTTGTGTAAAATGTCATTAAAGTGATTCTGTTTGATCTCTCTTAAGCCAAATGTGTTAGGCCACTTGAGTCATTTGTAATTGAAGTGGTGTGTTTAGGAATGCAGTAGTGATCAGTTGGCTACCAGAAGAAGGTAAAGACAGGAGACAAAACTGCTGATTTTCCTTCTGCTAAGAAGAACTCTCAGGAAACATAAATTCAGGTAGGAGAGTCTTGAGAGAAATAAGGAAGACCTAAAGTAGAAAGGTTGCATCAAGTCTGTTTATCTTTCAGAAATTTAATTTTCACCCAGGCCAACCAAGGATGAAACATAAGAGCGGCTTTATGTTGATGCCCTGTTATATGATGTTTGAGTATAAGGCAATGTGCTTCCTTGGGGTGGTAGGGATGCTGAGGTGATTTGGTTTGTTTAATACTTTGTTTTTCTTGTTTTATGATGAACTTCATATAATTATAAAAACTAAAAACATATAACCACAGACAAAGACAGTCCCACACTGTAACACTTGGTCTACACATTAAAACATACTGGGATCCTACTGAAAGAAAGTACAGATAGGCTATACCTGTTGTCAGGGAGGGATCAAAGTTGTCTACCAGTTCAAATAGGGCATGAAAGGGCTTCAGTGAAGTAATCAACTACAAATACCCATTTATGTTTGTAGGCAGTAATTGCTAGGTAAAAGGGAAGTTAAATATTCCTTCTACTTCCTTCCATGCAGTCATCCGTCTTTATCAAAGAATCATAGAAAGACTTGGCTTGGAAGAAATCTTTGGAGGTCATCTAGTTCAACATCCCTGCAGTGTGCAGGGGCATCTTCAACTGGATCAGGCTGCTCAGAGCCCCGTCCAACCTGATCCTGTAATATATTTCCATGTACTGATGCACTGCTTACACAGGCAGCTGTCAAATTGAATACTTTCTACGTTTAAGTACCTGGCTTACGAATGCAAGTTTTATTTAGACAAATTTTTAAGAGAGGAGGAGAGTACTTAGTTTTATTTGTTGGTTTTTTGTTTTATCTTTTGAAGTCAAAGGCTAATTTTGCAGTATGATAAATAAATTATTGAATCTTTTCATGTATCATCAGCGGAGTTTGAGTTCTGATACAAATTGAAGTATTCTTCCATTCACTTGTACTTTGAACTTTGTTGAGGGTATATGTCATAAAGGCTGTGTTTTCCCATAGCGGATTTTTTTCACTATGAATTTTGCATTTGAGGTGCACTGTGCAATCTGAACACAAAAAGGACTGTGTTGTGGTGTCCATATCTCTCCTCTTTTCATTTTTATGTGACGTTGACTTTTGCTTCTCCATTTTGTTTCTCTCACTGTCTGAAATACTGATTAGGTAACTTAGAACTTGTTAGTCATTTTGCTATGTATTTTATCAATCCATACCAAATTTAAATGCATGTCTTGAGCCTCAAATGAAAAAGGAAGTTGCCTCGTCTATTTCGTATAGTCATACAAATCAACTTGCTAGGAATGCAAGGACGTAATAGTATATTCAGATACTGGGCAACTCAGTTTTAATTCAGTGACTGTGGACATTTTGGTAAACAGCTGAGAATTCATTATAAGCTGTTGTCTCAACATGTTTCAAGCATTGTTAAACATGTGGAATTCAACATAATAGAAAATAATTAGAGGATTTCCCTGAACTGAAACTGCTACTGTTAAATTGTAGGCACTAACATTTTGATCACTAAAATATATTCTTTCTAGCTTTATGTGGTATGTACAAGTAAATACGAGGATTTAAAGAACATACCTTTTTTTTTTTCTTACCTGACAGAAAAATGAATTTGTCTATTTCAAAAGCTTGACACATGTACTCAAGTCTGCTGAGAGAGACATGTAGTAATTTGGTATGAATGATAATAGGATAGAATTTGTGCTTCAGGGTTTCTGTTCACTTCTCTTTGCACTTTTAACTCTTGAGATGGTGAAACTGTAGAGTTTCAGCAATGAAGGTGCTGTCAAAGGCGGTTTAATGGTGAAAATTGAAATGTGGGTGGCATAGGAAACTTTAATTGCAGGACTCCTTTAATGAGTGAGGAATATGATAAGCTCACAAAGGAGCGATCCATTGTAGTTGTGTGTGTGTATATATATATATGATGTGCTATATATAGGTGTTCATTTATATATATGTACAGATACAAAAACATGTATGACCCTTGTATTTTTTTGTATAATGAGATGTAGTGTTATCCTCTGATTTCTTACTATGTTTTCAAGAGTAAAGCAAGGTCTTGAACAAATATTGCATAGCAATTGAGAAAACCCAGGCTTGTTCATGAGCATGAATAAGCCCAGTTCATGTGCCTGAACTATGTCTGCATAACAATAAGCAGATTAAAAACATTTTTAATAGCAGAACAATGAAAAAATATGTTTAAAGTCTAACGTGGTCTTCATTGTGAGGCCTGGATTTGAAAATGAATTTTGTAAAGTAATCCTGGGAAGTTCAGACCACTTTTGAAGTCTTCAATTTCTATTTTTTTTCTCACATGAGCAGTTGAAAAGGGATTAGGGATGCCTGGTACTACACAAAATAAGCCCATGCAGTAACTATTACTTCTGAATAGAAATTATTGTGGTTATGCTATTTTTAATTTAAGTATTCAAAATGAATTAAGAGTTCTTGGTGGGGAGAGTCTGTGTAAATGGAAGATACTCCATTAATTTAATTTTGCAAGCTGTAGTACATTGGAAAGTCTGCTAATATTTAATAGGCTGTCATTCAAAATATTTTAGCTAAATGGTCAGGGAAATATTGGGTAATAAGTTCACAACTGAATTTAATTAGCTAATGAAGGATTATCTAAGTATGGAATAAATATTAACGTCACCTACAATATATACACAGGGCAATGCTAATAACACAAGTAACAATAGCATTACTTCTATTCCTTTTCCAAATAATTTACTTAAATCTGTTTTCTGGCTTAGTGAACCACGTGATTTGATTTTTTTCTTTTTAAACCTGCCATTTAAACTAGTTGACAGAGAGTAAAAAATATTGCCAAAAAAGATATTGCCATTTTGCCAGATAAATTTCTTCAGTTAATGTAAATGATTAGGAAGGTTTTGGTGGGCAAATCTTTATGACAGTTCACTGCTTTCTTAGTATTTCAAAGTTTTTTGCCATTTTATGATAGCTTCAATGTCTCTTCTATTAATAGAATATTCAAAACATCAGTAGTGGGAATCTGTTTTAAAAATTTAGAATCAAAAGTAATTTCTGAGAGAAAGCTAGCAGTGTTTGTGGCTGGTTCCATCAAGTCTGTATAATATTGCAGTAGGTGTAGAAATGGACACTTGCATTTTTTCACTGGGATACATTTACATGTCTACTATATTTCAGACTGTGGCAGCAGACTCTTGTAACAGAAAGTGAAAATTTAAAATAGTTGTGGCTGTTTAAAGATGTCAGCTGGAATAGTATCAAGGGATTGTGGTACATCCATTTGAGGGTTTTAACCAGAAAATGTGGAGTGGACTAATTAAATAGAGAAAATGTTATGTAAGTAGCATATTTATTGTGGTAATCATGAAGAAGTTTCTTGATCTTGCAGAAGAGTTTAAAGATACAGCTTGTGGTCCCAAAGTTGTCTTTATCGTGCTCTATCAGTGGAGCTGCATCATGATTAATTTAAATAAAAACTAAATTTGTTTCTTAACAAAAATCATATTTGCTACTGACATTAGCTCAGGATTCATGAGCAAGTGATTATTAGGTTGTGTATATTCTAATGAAATGCTGTATTGATTCTGTTTTGAAAGAAGTCTGAAATCCCATGTTTTACTTTTGGTGATGTCTTATCTCAGTTTATCTGGATGGCTGGAGTAGTCCCATGTATCTTACATCTGCCAAAATAATAATTCAGAATGTTGTAACTAGTTGTTTATGTTTTGGAGGCTTTTTCATATGTGATGAAGTAGTTGAAAAGAAGACTTCTCCAGTGTTAAATATTTTATTCTGGACCTTGACTATTGCCTTCAAACCAGTAACAACCTCAAACTGGATTAATTCAGATATTATTGAGTTCACTTGTACCAAAAATTGATGACCTCTACTTGGAAAGGAAAGGAGATGGAGAATACCTAATTCTGCAAGGAATTAGTTAAAGGCATAGAGCTGTTAGCTGCTGCTTTAAAAAACCAAAACACGAACCTCTAGAAAATTAATTTATTAACAATGTATTCTTCATTATACATAAATTCATACAATTACAAAAAAAAAGGGTGAAGTATGAGATGAGAAATGTAGTGTAGTAATTAAAGCCTCTTACTGAGAGCAGTCTTTCTGGATAAATGACAAATCAAATTTTACCAACTGCTCTTCCCATATGAATTACTGTAACACTGTAACCCAAAAAATTACATTTGAAGTACTTGAAAGTGGAGTTGTATTACTCTTCATGTTGTTAATCCTGCAGTGCAGTAATTTTAAGTGATTTGATATGGATTATTAGCAGATATTCATTATGTTATAAAGTTTACTCTTAAAGATACAAATGGTTTTTTGGTTCAACTTGTACAAAAATTGGAATTAAATTGACAAATGGTTTTATTATAGGAACATGATAGATACACTTTTCATTGTACATGCATAAACAAAAGAAATTAATCATGTTTTTGACACTGAACACATTTACCTCTTTGCTTATTTCAGAGCAATAAATGTTTCCATTGCTCTTCTCTGCTAGAAGTAAAATTGAAGGACTGTAACTAATTCTGAATTTTCTCAATATTTTTACCTTGCAATTTCACTTTCATGTGTTTTTTTCCTCTGTAGGTTCCTTGCTGTATTCTTCTTCTTTCGTTATCTGCTGTACAATGGAGTGGCTTTTCAGAATAGAGAAATGCAGCAGAATATATAAAAAATAGACCCAAAAAAGTGGTTTAATCCTTTGCCTATAGAGACCAGAGGGTAAAAGTGACATTAAAAGTTTAAAAGCTAACCTCTCTTTACTTTGCTTTAGTTGATGGTTCCAATCTTGTAAAGTACATAGAACTTCACCTTGCAAGTAGTGAAATAAAATCACCAAAGGATGTAGGAGATTCATGTGAAATGCAAAAGGAAATATTTGCTATACACAGGAACACATTTATTTTTAAAGTGGCAAATCAGCAAGTTTACTGTAGTTTTAATTTATATTATCAGTGTGCAGTGTCATGGTTTAACCCCAGGTGGTAACCAGGGCCCACACAGCTGCTCACTCACTCTCCTACCCGTGGGATGGGGGAGAGATTTGGAAGTGTAAAAGCAAGAAAATTTGTGGGTTGAGATAAAGAGAGTAAAAGTCAGATACACAAGTGAAGCAAATCCAGGAATTCCTTTACCACTTCTTCCATGGGCAGGCAGTTCAGCCATCCCCAGGAAAACAGGGCTTCATCCTGGGTAATGGTTACTTGGGAAGATGAAATGTCATCACTCTGAACATACCCTCTTCCTCCTTCTTCCCTCACCTTTATATGCTGAGCATGACACCATATGGTATGGAGCAGTCCTGTGGTTAGTTGTGGTCATATGTCCTGGCTGTGTCTCCTCCCAGTTCCTTGTGCACTGCCAGCCTGCAGTGGTAGAGTGAGAAGCAGAAGAGACTTGGGCTCTATGTAAGCACTGCTCAGCAGTATCTAAAACTTTCCCCTGTTACCATTGCTGTTTTCAGCACAAATCCAAAACACAGCCCATACAAGCTACTATCAAGAAAGTTAACTCTGTCTCACCCCAAATCAGCACAATTGCACATAATCCTTTGAGCAGTTTTTCCCCCCATGTCTTTTCACCTAAATTGGTTTTGGGTCATGATTACAATATTTAAACCTAGAAAAGCTGAATCAACTCAAATATGTTGACTTCTGTAGTTTTGCTTTGAAAGCAATGAAGGTCCCTAGTTGACTGGGATGTTTTTTGAAGTGAATTGAAGCTAATGTGTAGTGAGTGTTTGCCCCTCAGGTTCCTGCTGCTCCCTATTCTGCATTACTGTTGTCTGTCACCGTGTTATGTGACTGACCTGGGCGGTCCCCCTGTCACACCAGCAAGTCAGTGCTTCAGATGACATGAACTTCCACGGAGGTTTTGTGTGTAAGGACAGATGCCTTGAACTGAGTGTTGGGTTAGTCTATTTCATTCCTAGTGGGTATAATGAACTAAAAGAACCTGCCCAAATTAGTCTGATAAAGCTTTTGATCCACTATAAATAATTTTTTTTGGCTCACTGGGGATCTGAGGGCATTTAAAAATGTCGGTTATTTTAGCAATTGTAAGAAAGACATTTGTGATGGAAGGTAGTGGCATGATACCTAAAACTAGTCCTGTGTTATTATTTTAAACCTAGCAAGTCTGTGCTGCTTTAAGATGCAACAAAGATGTGACTAAATCAGTGTGCTCTTTACTTGTGCCAGACTTGCTTTGGAAGTATAGTCTTCCAGCAAGCAATTCGTTCTTTTGCTTTTAGGTAGGACTGATGAAGTCATATCTGCAAAACAGTTCTATTAGTGAAAAAGCTTTTGCAGAGCTTTGTTTCCTCTGCAGTTGTATCAGGAGGAGAAAAGATGGAAAACCTACTTAGGTAATGGGACTGGTACACCCTCTAAATATGAGAACCAAATCTTTTGGCAAAAGTTGCATTTCATTATGTGTATGTTTCTTGAAATTGAACAGTGAACATAGAATAACGCTCTTTAAGTCCCATTACTAGTTTGCTTTGGTTAAGTATCTGGGATGTCTTTATGGTTAGATAACACTGTTAGTGTGGGATTTAATGGGCAGTCACAGTCTTCCTTGTGTGCAGCTCTTCAAGCTTAAAATACAAATTGCAGTATTTCTGGGGCAATCCTGCAAATAGACTTATAACACAGTGTGAAATCAAGCTTGAAGTCTCAATTAGTCTGTCACTTGCTATAGAATGTTCTGGACTTCTGGCACAAGCAGTTAAAACAACAATTACAGTTAAAACAAGGATTTAAAATTTGTGACTTTGACTAAACTTTTGGTGACAGCATCCTTTACCCTCTGATATAGATTAGTGACTCTATTTTATAGCAGGATACCCTGGGGCTCTGTTGCTATTCCTTCCCTTCCCCTCTGCCTCATTTCTTTCCTCTACCACACTGAGGGTAGAATTCAATTGACTTCACTTAGGAAACTAGTACTGCTTTAAACATGCTGGAGTCTGATATCTGGCATCTAGCTGCACCTTGAGAAGGTACGGCTTTCCCAGTGCCCTCTGTCAAATCTGCTAGCCCTGTACAAATCTCTGCTCCTGAACACATCCAGATTGCCAGGAGACACCTGTATTTGCACAAGTAAAGCCCAACCATTTTGTTGCTCTTCTTGTCCAAGGTTTCCTCCCTTTCCCCGTTCTTTCCCCTTTTTTCCCCACCCCTTCTTTCCCCTTCCTGTTACTGGAAAGCCTATATAGTCTGAAGCCTTTGTGTGCTTGGCTGGAATCTGGATCCTCCCATTACAGAATGTTGACCTTGGGATGTGATTTTAAGAATAAGTAAATAAGTTCCTTATACTTGTACATAGTGACAGCCATATGAGAATGACAATGTTGGATGTATGCTGTGTATGGTGGAGTCCTAACTTAGATTGTCATAGATTACCCTGTAGTCACTGCAGATTGAAATTGTACACAATTAAAACCCAGATGATGAAAAATTTTTTGAGATCTTGTAAGTGGCCATGGTTAAAATCTATTGCGGTTTGTCTGTATATATGGCACATTGAGTTTGTGTCAGATAATCTGGTTTAACATACAAGAGTCCGCAGATTGCTCTGCAGTGTCTCTCCAACTAGCATGGTGGCCGTGTGTTTCAGTGTGCCAAATGTCTTCTGTGTTTCAGGCAGTGAATTGTCTCACCAGGGTGTGAGGAGGTGGGAAATAGCAATCTGTCATGAAAGCCTCAGCTAATGATGATCTGTGCAAACAGCAGCAGAACCTGTAGCTTTTGTATGAACTGGGAAGAAGTATCAGCTTACTCAAATTCTGATAAACATATGCAGAGGAGTTACAGTATGGGTTTTATTTAAATTAGATACTATAAAAGATGAAGGAGTACTTAAACTTATGAGCAATTCAGAGGTATGCTTTTAAAGCTGCTGCCTTAAATGGTAAAATGTTATTCGGAGACTTAGGTGATATGAGCAATATGTAGTATAACTGAGCCCTTGCTATTGTATGCCATTTGTGCCTCAGTTTGCTTTTTAAAGTTTAAATTCTTTCAGATGTATTTGGGAGTTTCAAGTGAAAATATGTAACTTCAGCAACACACCAGAACTGTTCAGATCTCGTAGATGTTTATGAGTTGTGTATTGCATGCTTTCCAACTGCGGAAACGCTTTAAGTGGAGCCGTGGCTCTATTATAATATCTGACCCTTGGGAATGCAACATAGGTCTCCAAATCTGCTGGATTCTTGAATAACCTTGATTATGTAATCTGTAAATGAGATAATAATTTCCTATCTTAGACACATGTCGTTAGGTAAAAATGTTTATTTTAGGTGCATAGGTGCTACGGAAACCGGGCTTGTACAAAAATTAAGAATCAAGAAAGAGCCACAGCGTGTATTCTGGACCTTGCAGTAGTGTCTGTGCCGACAAAACTTCTGTATTGGTAGTGTCTTTGGAAACGTTTGGAAATGTGCATGAAAAGGTTAGTAGGATGTTTTTAACTGGAAAATAGTACAAGTGTTCTACTTTTCATAGGTTTAGCTATTGATGCTAGAACAGCTTAAAAACATCACTTTCCTGCTCAGTGACCAAAATCCAGTTAAGACAGACAAGTGACTTTGAATATTAAGATTTATTAAAGATAAAAATTAAAATAATTATTAGAAAGAATTACAGAAACTCTCTGATCTTTCATTATAGTGGCAACTTCGAAAAATAGAGGAATAGTTAAAATGGAGGAAGTGTTCTAGTGTTCCCCTCTCATGTTTGGATATTTTTTTCTTTCTTTGAAATGGTAAAAAACCCCAACTTACTCCTTTGTGCAGACATATGAAAACTCAAAGCAACTCCTCTGCATTGCTGCTCTCTGAATCAGTGAGCTCAAAATACATTGAGCTAGGGTGTTATGATCCACTATATTAATATTTAATAATTACAAGCTACCTTTGCTTTTCTTAAACAGTATAATGCCTCCTAAGGAGTTGTATTCTGGAATAATTATCTTTACTTACCTGATGAGATAAGACTGAATGTAAGCTTTTGCTTGCTCTAATGTGTCAGTCAACAGACCTCTTCTGAAAACTTAAGTCTTAAGAATTGAAATGGCTCCTTGTGGTTTAACCCTGACGGACAACTGAGCACTTCATAGCTGCTGACTCGCTCCTCGCAAGAGTGACGGGGAGCAAACTGGAAGGGTAAAAGCTAGAAAACTCGTGGGTTGAGATAAAGACAGTTGATTTGGGAAAGCAAAAGCCACACGTGCACAAGCAAAGCAAAGTAAGGAATTCATTCCAGCCGTCCCCAGGAAAGCAGAGCTCCTTCATGGGTAACTGTTACTTGGGAGGACAAATGCCGTAACTATCCCTACTTATTTCTTCTTTCCCCAGCTTTATAAATTGAGCATGATGCCATGTGATATGGAATATCCCTTTGGTCAGTTGTGGTCATATGTTCTTGATATGTCCACTCACAGTTTCTTGTACACCCCTAGCCTGCTTGCTGCTGGGGTGGAGTGAGAAAGAAAAGGTTTTGGCACTGTGCAAGTGCTGCTTAGCAATAACTAAATTATCTCTGTTATCATCACTATTTTCGTCACAAATCCAGAACTTACCACCATGGAAGCTGCTATGAATAAATGTAACTCTATCCCAGTTAAAACTCTTATGTATAGCTCTCTATGTACTTTCTGTGCTGCACTAATCCATGGCCACAGTTAAATGGCTATGTAAGCCTTTTTAGAGAAAAAGAGTGGAGTAACTCAGTTACCTTGTCAGGATAGTCTTCAAGGCTTGATGTTTTTGGGGGTGAAAAAAAGCTTAGTAAAAAATAATTACAAAATGCAGATTGATTGTCATTTCATCAGTGTTGTTCTTCCCAGTATGAGTAACAATCCAGCTTTCAGACCAGTCCTAGAACTCTTTTAGTCAGCAATCTGCAAAAATGCTGTCATGAATTTGCTTGTGTCTGCTTCTCTTAGTGCCTTACTTACATTCTATCAGAAAAGGCATGTATTGTCTTGTCATTGTTGCTGTTGATTTTACTGATCTGATCTTGTATGTCAGAGGAAACACAGCATGCATTTATTTAGGGCCATCAAACTTCTTAAAAAATTGTAAACAAGGCTATTTTATCGATCTTTTGGCATAGGTGGCATAATATTGCTGTGTGTTGTGATTTTAAGCAATCTGTTTTGTGTTTTTTGAGCTGTGTGGTAGGCCTCTGATAACAGAGAAGCATATGCTAAAAGCAGTGGAAATTTGAGATGTTACTGAGATCTCATTAAGCTAAATCTTCTTTACATGTTATGTTTTGGAAAATCTTCAAGTCCAGGGTGAAGGAGAAGAGAGGCTTTTTGTTTTTGATGAGATGGGGAGTTTACCAAAGCCCACTGAAGCACTTGAGATTTGAGATAGTCTTAAGAATGATTTTTAGTGGTAGGCGAACAGTGGGGTGCTCTGCAATATTTTGTATTACTTTGAGAATATGCAGAACATTATAACCAGAATATACAGCAGGTTGTGAATTGTTGCTGTGCATTGTATAAATTTGATTAAATTGCGCTGCTCAGAGTGGTTTATAGTCCTCGTTGTTAACCAAAGAAAATAAGATCCAGTTTTCATAAAAGGAAACTACTGTTAAGAAATAAAAAGTGCACATGTTTTAACAACAGAGGCACCTTTTGTTGCTCTGGAGATCAGTGTTTGTCTACTCACATCAGCTGTCCTGTTTTACACACTGAGGTGAGGGAGAGGGAGATGTCTGAAGGTGAGATTGGTCTATGTACCTGGTCTCTATGCAGATGAAATGGTCCATGCAGGTATATTAGCCTCTGCATATTTGACTGACACAGTGTAGAACAGTTGGATTGGACTTTGGTGAACTTTCCAGAATAAGTGCATGTTTTCCATTCACCTTACTCTCCAGTTCCTGGTCGTCATGTGCTGAGCAGACAAAGATTGACCTCCCCTTTTTGTCTTCATTTGTTTTGTCTTAAAATTGTCCTTATTTCACCGTAGAAGATGAAGGAGGCTTTGAATGTGCAGTGGTATATTCTGTTGCAGATACTTTTTTCTTGTTACTTTTTAAAAAAACCCTCTCTTATGTAAATACATAGTCGTTTCTCTCAATAGTTCTAACTTGTGGCGATGTATGTGTCCTTTACAAGGACACCAAAGCAATGCCTAGAGATTGCTCTAGGCTGAAGTTCAAATGTCATCAATCTCTTCATAACAAAACTGTCTTACTGCAGGGGAAGAAGTAAGACTGTGATTCCTAGAAATGTGGTTAGACAGTATAATGCCACCAGAGTAAGCCCTGACTAAACACTGAAGAGCTGCACAACTCAAGAAGGGCTGGATGCACCGGTACAGGGTATCAGTCCAGGCCAGTCTCTTTTCCAGTAATAATTCCATGCTCATTCCTGAATGCAATAGTCATGTAAGTGATTTGTTTAGCTTCCTATTTTGTTCTTTTTGATTTGTAAACAAAAACAACCAGTTTATTTTCAATCATATTTCTACAAAATTACACGTCTTGAATGCCCACTTACTTGATTGCTTGAAAGCTTTCATCTGTAGAGTTTAGCTGTTTAATTTGCATGCTTTTGGTTATTTTCTCTGTATTTGGAGTTCAGCCTTGAGTGCACTGCATTGCATTCACATTGCTTTTATTTTAGTCTATATGTTTTGCTTTGGGCGCATAAAAGGTTTCTGTAAAAAATCTGTATTATAATATATTTCTATTGCTTCAAGTATTATTTCTATTTTCTGCTGCTTCCTCTCTGTGCATGCTCTTTAAAGACATCAGCTAGACCAAATAAAATTCCTTTTGTTCTTTAGTATGTTTCTGTGTGCCATTTTGAGATAAGGTGTGGAGTTAGATGGCAGAGACTATAAAGAGGAGTTTTGGCTTTTGTGAGATCTTGTTTTGAATGCTTTTCTCTTTTTATTTTCTGCTTGCTTGTCCCTTTAGCAGCAGAACAACATTCCCTCCCCCATTTTTATTCTTGACACTGGAGAGCATAGGAATATGAAGCATGACAAGGACATTACCTCTGCAATATTCAAATAAGCATCTTCTGTCCTACAGAAATTTTATAAGGCCTGCGGACTTCTACCAGCCTGAAGAAATCCAGGTCTTCTTTCCTGGAGCTGTTGACAATGTGTAATTTAGGGGTGGCTTTATTTAGTACCTCTACTATGGGGTTCCAAAGCAGACTTCACAGAAGGAGATGAATTCCCCAAAACTCTGGTGTGTTTATGGGAATGTTCTTCTGATCCATTAGACTGACGAATAACATAGTTTAAAAAGAAATATTTAAAATCCCATCATGTTGTAGCACTTTGGTTTTATTCTGCTATAGATGACTCAGCTTTTAGTGAAGTATTGCAGAAGTAGAAGGCTGTCTAATAGGGAATTTATGCTTTGCAGCATGGGGATTTCATAAAAATAGATCAAGTTGGTTTTGGCAGCACAAAGTGACATTACATTATGGGCAAATGCACTGTTACTCTGGCAAAAGATGATGGTATCCGTAAAACATAACAACCTAAGTAAGAGTGGGATCAGATTCTTGGATAGAATAGGTAAATGTATACAGATACTGAAGGGATGAGGGGTAAAATAGACAGCTGCTTAAATAGAGAGGGAAAACTGCTCTTAAAAGATAAAAAAATGTGTAAGCTTATTTCTTTAAAAAAACTCCAAAACTCACAAAATAAACTCTCCTCCAAAAAAAAAATCCTTGTTTGCTTCTGTTTTAGAAAATCTAATGAGGCCCCTTAAGAACTATGGAATCGCATGGTGAGCATATGTTTTAATTTAAATCAAGCTTCTTTTCATATGTACTTGGTATTGTGCTGGAAAGCTTAAGTTTTTGCATTGTTGTTTCAGCATGTCTATGGGTTTCTTGATAGAAGAGACTGCCCCGGTGGTGTGGAGAGGGCTCATGGTAATGTCAGCTGTTGAAAAATTGTTGAGACAGGTAAGGACTTAGGTGTTTCAAACTACTCTGTTATTTTAAAATGCATTTAGCTGGTACATGAGTGTCCATGACATCATTTCATAAGCTAGTTGTAAGCATTTTTTGTATCTTGGTCTTCATAAATTCTTAAGAATTTACTCAACTTCCAGTAAGAGGGAAAGCTGATACTTTTGTATTTATCTATTGTACCTATTGTATTTACCTGTTTCAAATAGAGCTGTTGTTACATGCATTTGATGAGTGAATCACCCCAATTTGCCTTCCTTCTCATTTGTTTTTATGTTTCTTTAT
>JAWWMO010000174.1:36334444-36357465 GCA_035047845.1 Dendrocincla fuliginosa
GAGCTGTTGTTACATGCATTTGATGAGTGAATCACCCCAATTTGCCTTCCTTCTCATTTGTTTTTATGTTTCTTTATGCACTTGTAAAAAAAAGGCTTTTTGAAGTTGCCTAAGGACTTGAAAATGTATAGGTTATCTGTGCATATCTGCAGCTGTATTCCCTTATGTGCTTGTTAATTCACCAGCACTAAGGATTCTTGGATGGCTTTTGACATGTGACAGCTACAGGAAAATGCAGATAGATTGTTAGTTAATAAATTTCCTGGCACTAGAAGCAGGGTGACTTTTTTATTTCTTGACAGATTTTTTTCTTTTATTGTGAATAGATCTGTGAAGTGCTAATGAGACAAACAGCTGAAAAACAGCATTAAGGTTGCATGTTTAGACTTCAGAATGACCCAGATTGTTCACAGCTGACATCCATTCTAGGGATCTAATGTATACAACTTGGACATCACAAGGTTTCTCTGTGTCTTCTTTAAATGCTTCTTAATCTTATGGTCCCTTAACAACTGAAAATAGTATTTTTTTCAACCTTTTTCCATTTTTACCAAATTCTCTTCTAGCACAGATTTTAGAATAGTGACACTCATTGCTCTAGTCAGAAAAGCCATGTGTCTGCTAAAATTTCAGGAGGAACATTTTTGTCTAGAACTGGCCTTTAAAAGTAAGGGATATCCCTGCCAATAGCTGTGGAAGGCTGTTGTGATCTCTTTGTGTGTTGCATTGCACTGGCCAGGCTCACAAAACTAGAATGTAAAACCTGCAGGGTGGAGCTGAAGTTAGTACCCGCTGTACTGGCATTTTCTGCCCTGGGGGTCTGAAGGTTGTCAGTCAGTAGGATCCCCAGGTGGGAATGCTGTGCCATCATTCTTGTGGAGGGTGCTGTGTAATGAGCCTGTTGCTTCCTAGCAACCAGTGATGCAGTTACATGCTGGCTGACCCTGCTGTAGGAACGAGACAAGTCCATTAATGCTCAGGGCATCACTGATTTCCCTGACAGTGGAGCCTGAGTTCTTCTGAAAGAAGTCTTTACAGCTAAATCTCTTCTCCCCACATGCATTTTGTTTCTGCATGATGACCAGGATAGTCTTAAATATGTGCTGGAAAAAGTTGTTTGAAGTCCTCCTTTGAAGAAAGAAGCTCACAGATCACAGGGAAAACCATCAGATCTGTCTGATGTACGGGTGTTTTTTAGAAAAGGCATAATGTATTTTCCAGACTAAGATGTGCCATTTTGTTTTTAAAAGATGTAATCTCTCCCTTCTGACATAGCTACTAGTCAGTCTCAAGAAGGAGTTAACTGTAGGACCAGTAATTTTGGAACCTTGGACACCTAAGCAAGGGAGGACAACAGCATGTGAGGATGCTTTTAAGGGTACTATCACTCCATTTTATATTAGTAGTTTTGCGATCTGTTGGTGACTTTGAAAATTATTCTTGCTTTCTCTTTATCTCTTCTGGTTGGTCTTGACTATTACCTTTTTTTCAACAGGACAAAGTTGCTTCCAAGAGTAAAATACTTCAGTTTGTATTTCTAAAATCATATTTGTAAGAAATAGCTGCTTTGTCTCATTAGCTGCATAGAAACCATTTAAATTAGCTCCCTAATCTAGATTTGTAGGGTAATAAAAGTGCAAGGAGCTGTGCATTCAGCCAAGCTGATAAAATATTAAGTTCTTAAAATAATTCATTCAGCCAGATAGAAAACACAGAGGTTCCCAGACTTCTGCATTAGAATAATTCTTGGTATTTTATAATTGTTTTTATTGTTAGATGGTGGAGAGGGTTTTTTTTAAGAGCATCAAGACTGTGTGTTCACTTTGTAAATAACTTTGAATGCTTGTTTGGTTTTTTCCATATGAACAAATGTATTTTTCAGAGTTTACCATGCTTCAGATACTGCAGTGTAAAGCATTTGAAGTGCTCAATTTCCAAATTCATTGGTGGAGACTTGTTGACTCATAATTGATTTGTGCCTATAATGAGGATTTAAATGCTTTTCTTACACTTGGAACTTACTTAAATTTTTGGAATTCTTACTTATAATTGGAAATTAATTTGTTAAATATAAATTTTATGTTTTCTTATATACTTACTGTGTGTAACTTCAGTCTTTGTAATACATGTATATTTGCTCTGCTTTGATGCGTGAATGGCTTTTCAGCACATCTAGAGTCCATCCTCATTATTGTCTCTTGTCACTTCTACTCACATGTGGCCAGAATATGTATCACTTTTCAGATAAGATACCGCTTTCAAAATCTAGGCTCTCCTTTTGCAGTATGTCTAATTTGAGAAGCTGCCTTTGTTCTTGTTTGTTGTATGGTGTCATACTGGTAGATAACAGACAGTAATATTGAAGACCAAAACTCGTGCTTGGAGTTTCTCTAGTAATCCATATCTCATGAGCAAGGGTGCTTCTATAACAAAAGTATTTGTCAGTAGAAAAGAAAGGCAGTGATGATTTTAAGTCGTTGAAAGAAATACATAAGGAAATTATTTTTCACCTGTAGCAGAAGTGAATTAGTAACAGTAGTGGAGCATTTGTTCTGTGTAAACATATTCATAATTCTTTCCATATCTCTAGTTTACATGCCTTGAAATTATACAAAGTTCTGTTGTGGCTGAGAAGTGACTTCATTGCTAACATAATTAGATGCACTGTAGGCCCATTTACACTGCAGGGTGATCTTTGTCACTTTTCTGGGTTTTAACTTTTCTTATTTCCCTGTCACAGTTACCTTCATGTAAAAATTCTTTCACTTCTGTTAACACTTTTGAATCTTGCTTGCCTGTAGGTAAGATAGAAGAGAGCACTTTTTTTATTTGTTTACTTAAATTTTAAAATACAGTTCTTTTCTCAAAAGGTATAATTAAAGCCCAGGTAAGGAAATTTTGTTAGTTCTCTAATGTCATCTATAGCACTAGGCTTTTTCTATTCAGTTTTCACTTCACACACACTTCAGAAGCTGCCTACTCTTTTGTCTAGTCCTATTTAGCACTTGTTCCTTTTCTCTTGTGTGTGTCTTGATTCAGTGTTGTGGTATCGGGTTCAGATTCAACAAGCTACCTCAAAATGCATCATCTTGGTGTATTTGTCATGGAAGTGACTTCTGATTAACCTTTGGCTAAGTACAGTAAAGATATGATTGTTTTGAGAGCCACCTGAAGCCTGTACTTGAACAGTAATGTGTCTGAAAAGCTCTGCTGAAGTAAGTATCAAGTAGACAGCTGAGAACCTTAGAAAGATTATTAAAGAATAAGACAAGAATGCAAGCAAAACTTGCTCTCGGATTTTGACTGCTTTTGTGACAAGGATTTCCAATAGTCATTACCACTGTCCCATGCAGTATGGTAAGTTTTCTAGCACCATTCTCATTTCTGTCTGAGGACATCTTGACAGTTCAGTGGCAAAGGAGCAATTAGAAGAGTGCAGGCACAATCCTGCTGTATGCCTTGCAGTATATAGTGGCAGTTACTGTCACTTAACAGGACAGAAGTGGGTTATAGTCCCACTTCCTCTCTCTCGATGTTTTTGGCAGTGCCAAAACGTCGAGAGAGAGGAAGTGGGACTGTGTTGACTGCCAGTTTGATAGCTGCTATGGTCATAGCAACCATACAAATTGGGGGGGGAAGGGGAATGCTCTCATGTAGGGAGTAATCAGTAAAACTTTTTATATGAAAGATAGCAAGTGTTGGTTTCTCTGATCTTCAGTTCTCTGTTTTATTCTGTGTGTGTTACTGAGTTGAAATACATCAGAGAAGGGAAAAAAAATCAATATTCGGCAGAAAAGTCTGCTTTTTCTGTGAAAAAAATCAAATAAAAATGGGACTACTGGTAAAATGCAAGTGCATATTTTACTGTGTAGCATTCTCCTTGTATCTTTGACATATCAGTAGATCAACTTGTATCACTACTGGAAGCGAGTGTTGCCTACACTACATGGATTATAGATATCAGCAATTCTGTTTAGTGCAAACAGTCCCTATGGAACCAGCCCAAAAATCTGGTCTCTTTTCAAGGCAGGAGTCTCTGGTCGATTAACATCCTAAAAAGGATTTCTTAGCCTGAGGTGACATTTTAGCCAATGTTTTTGCAGGCGAGTCAGATCTTACATGACAGGACTTCTTGTATTTCCTCCTTATCATACTTCTCGAGAGTATGCAGAATATTTTGTGCATTGACAACATCCCTGGTTTATTGTGGCTATAAAGTAAAGCTTGAGAGCTTTTAAATGTATTGTGAATTCTAAAGGTTCCTTCAATGTACCTGATAAGGATGAACACATTTTCCCAGAAAGATTATGAAGCTTTTTGCGGAATGGCTCAATTCCAATGAGTCCCTAAAATACTTTTCTTATTACCTAACTGTAATTCTTTCATCTCTTTCTTGTTGTTTCTTTTGGCACCTCTTTAGTGTCTCTGCTTTAGTAAAGGTGTGTATTGAAGAAAAATTAAAATAAGACAAAGTTTCAGTGGGAGGGCTATAATTAGAAAGGAAAGAATACAGGGAAATTAGCAGAAAGCAAATTACATAAACCTTCCAGTGCAGAGTAGTTGCACGTGAGCAAAAGGAAATAGAGCCTTGCACTTTGAAGCTTGGGCAGGCTTTATCCCCTGCAGATTCATGTTGAAAACCATAAATTTGGCAGAAGAAGGATCAAAATTATTTTATTACCTCAACCCAAAGCTGAACAGAGCTGTAGTCTGAAAATCCAGTCTTGTCCTTTAAGAATACCTTATCTCAGTTTATATGATTTTTTCATTTGTACATAATTTTGAAAATTTGGCTAGAAATGAGTATTGTGTGTACTGACTGCTTTCTTTCTGAAGCTGTTGTCTGCTGACAGAATTGCTTCAAAACCAGCACCTGCCAGAGGTCGTGATGCTAGCATTTGTATAGTGGAGTGTGTGACTACACATATATGTACGTGGACCTTTCCTTGTAGCAAAATTCTCTGATGCTCAGTTATTGTACACAAGTAGTTGCTGAGTATCATGTTGTCACTGAAAAAAATGAACTCTACTGCAGCCAGAACCAGCACACATGGGTTATAGGGACTCGGGAAGAGGCAAACAGATAGATAAATTGTCTTTGAAATATTGAGCAGACTGTGGGTTGTGACATCTGGCATATTTCAAGAGCCTCTCAGAGAATGCTGCTATAAAAGCAGGAGTTGAGTGAATGGAACAGTAAAAATCTATATTTCAACATTCAAGATTAAATTGGAAGCAGTAGTAGTGGTTAATTCTTGGAGAGTGAAGACTATGAACACTATATTGTTTTGGGTTTTTGATCAGTCTGCTTTCCACCATTTAAATTGGAGAGGTTGCATATGTGGATTCGGGGACAAATTTTCTTTAAATGTCATTTATTCAGCTATATGTTAATGCTGCTCATGGAAAGACAAAAATAGGTAAGGTATTGAGATCAAGTGGATTTTTACCTGGTAAAATAGACTGGTTTACTGCGCCCATTCTGTGCAGCAGAATGTCCTTATATGGTGTCTGTAGACATCAGTCTGATCTTGTATGGCATGTGTAGTCATAACACCGGGTTAAATCTCACAAATTCTTCATCCGGTAAATGTTCACAATTTTGCACCATCTTATATTTCTGTGTATAAATACATTTCTTACAAACAGAACAATGGAAAAACTAGGAGAAAGCTTTCAAAAGTAGGAGGAATAATGTGTATTTGATTTGGAAGCAATACACAACAAGAACGTTGTCAGTAAAGTAGTTAGATACGTGCTGAGCCATATGCCTGATTGATTAATGTGGTTTGTGAGTTGTCCTTCAGCTTCTGTTCATGTCCACATACTGTCTTTTTTGCCGTATGTTTTTGGGACTATGGAGGTTTCGTTCTGTGCTTATACAGTGTTCAGCACTGTAGTGAGTTATCACTTCTTGAGTGATGCACAGACATCCAAAGACTCGTATTTACAACTTCCAAGTAGATCTAAATATCTTCCTTTAATACTTTTTTATATTTATAAAATTTATTATACCTGTACTGAGCACAATAAATTTTGTGTTTCAGCTTCTCAAAGTGTGTGTGGACTGGATGGCACTTAGTGTCATGGCCTAGTTGACAAGGTGGTACTAGGTCATAGGTTGGACTCTATGATCTCTGAGGTCTTTTCCAACCTAGCTGAGTTGATTCTAGTTGATTTTTTCCTCAGTATGATTTCTGGTCTGTTTAGACTGTAGAGGTGCTCATCAGATCACTGCAGGCAGAGACAGATAAGTCAAACCCAAATAAGCCTTATCTCCTGAATAAGCATCCTTAATATGAACAATGAAAAAAGTAAAAGAAATAAGTTTTTGTTTTCCTTTCTTACCTCTTGTTTTTATAGAAGTACTGTGGTCTAGAAAAGGTTTAAGGCATGCATTGATGTGCTCTCAGGCATCCTAGAATTGACTAGCAGTGCCATAAAGAAGGTTTTTCTGGTGTCTTCTGTCAATTTTTTTGCATTATCCTTAGTAGTGTGCTGCCTAGGATGCAGACCTTTATGAAACTCATCTAAGACATCTGGTTGTCCTCTGTAGTGCATGGAGAACCACACGTTGATTTTTGTTGTTATTTTTTTTTTTTTTTAAAATCTTGCCATCAGTGTCAGCACTGCGTAATTTACAGTCTGAATTGGACAAAATAAAATTTATAGATGGCAGCCAGAAGCATCTCAAAGTAAGAAGCTGCATGTGTATAATAAATCTTTTATACCCAATTTTTTTAGAAGAAAGGCAAGCAGGAATGACTTTTGGAGTGGACTCCGGAGATAAGAATTTGAAGGCTAGCATGTTTTTAAGTGTTTGCTAGACATGAATACTGGCGGTCCTTACAAGGCAAATTTCAAAATATGGAAAGACCCAATGCCATTCTTTTTTTTTTTCATTAATAAAGGAGTCTGTTCTTTTTTTCTAGCATCTGTAGGTTAGATGTGAGAAGGGGTATCACTACTGCTGTGCTGAATCTTGTAGTGCCTAAGAGGTAAGTGCCCTGCCTTGCAGAAATGGAGAGTTAAACCAATGCCTAGGCTGTGGAGCTACTGTGTACCTGGGGTGGTGGGAATACATCATTTGTCCGTGAGGGGATTATATTCTTCTCCTGCATTTACCTTCATACTCTGTGTCTTAGGGTAGTAGGTGGAAGCCTTGGATTTTAAAGATAGCAAAAATGTGTTACCCTTCGGATACATTCTTGAGCACATTGGCAGAAAGTTCCAATTTTGCTCTGTTTTGTCACTTATGTGGTAAATGTCAAGGATGAAAGTATTATTACTGTGGGCAAAAAACTGTGTCTCAGCAGTATAAAATTAGTGAGACAGTGCATTGGTGGATGAGAGGGAGTGGTGAAATGGGATTTAGCTGAGAATGCCATGTATAGGGTCAGGAGGAAGATAACAATAACAAGTTGATGGCTCTGAATTTTTGTAGCTACATTTTAAATGAATTGAAAGGATGCCCAGAATACTAATAGTGAATCAATGCTGGAAATTATTCTTATTGTAAATGTAAAGAGCAAGTGAAGAAAGAACACTGCAGTGAAGCCAGATGATTATTTTTTTTTTAGTGTGGATTTTATTTTTAACACACTTTGGTTTAGGAAGGGCGCTCTATCAAGAGATTAACTTTGAAGGCATTTAACTTGCCAAATTAATTATTGCAGTAAATTCTCAAGACAAAAAAAGAGCGAGATGCTGCAATGGGAAATTGTAGCAAAGGGGGTCAGAAACATAAATAGCTCTTAGTGTTTGTTTTTCAAACTTTTGTAATCTTTTGGTCTTTAGTACACATTTAAGAGTCTGTGCACACTCCTTTGTGTGTCCACAGAATATGTGTGCCAGAAGGGTATATGCTTAATGAAGATTAATATTGTTTTCCTTTTTTTATATTTTGCGTTTTGGCAACATGTTTAATCTTAGGATGTTTGCTAATTTCAAAATTGACGTGTTTCACAATATTCATGTATTTACCTAATTTGCAAGTAATTGAGGCAGACAGTCAGTGGCAGGATAGTTACAGTTTGCATTTCATAGAGCTAAACAAAGCTGTGGTTGTATTATAAACTACGAAGATGCGTTTGTATTTGCCATTTGTAATTCTAAAGTACAGTAGTCTCACCAGGTGTCACACAGTGAAAAATTACAAAAATGTTCATTCTGTGATGAATTGCTGTAGTCTGAGGTGGAAGTAGAGATTGTTAATACAGGCTAAAGTCTGCCACCTTTCAGTTTGGAAAAAAGAAAAAAAAAAAGTTGAGACATCACTGTTCTTCAGAACGATAAGAGCAGTTGCATCTTAGGGAGTTGGGATGCTTTTCCATTTTTACTTTGTCATCCAAAGTACAAGAATGGTCCAGATATTTCATCCCTACACATAAAATCATTGGTATTATGTATTTGTTCTGTTTAGAAAGGTCAAGATCTGCTATTGGAGATATTTTGAGAAGGAACAACACAACTTTCAGTGCTAAAACTGCACTTCAGTGTGCTACTATGGCTGCAACTACAGATGGCAGATGGTAAACAATAACTCCTTGTGAGTTTTTTTTCTTCTCAAGTTTTAATAAGCTTTCATTTAAAACAAGGAAGGTCAATTTTCATTCCTTGTTTTATCAATGAAAATTAAGAAAACGGTTTCAAGAGCAAGATAAGCAGATGGCCTCTTCATACCTTATAAAAGAATGTTTTAAAAATTCTTATCCTCATTTTTTGTTACATTTATTTTGCTAAGACTAAAGGACAAATAAACTAATTTGTCCTTCTGAACTGACTGAAATAAGTAGAAATCTTCATGCTAATTTCTACACCATGCTTCAGCTGTGATGTTGATGTTTAGAAAAGACTGTTACAGGAATTTGCATGATCATCACTAATTTGCTCAAATGCTAATAATCACCTGGAAAGGTCCTGTCTGTCCAGAGAGAGCTGCCTTAACCGGTCCCAATCACCATGTACATGTTTAAAGGAAATGATTGTACTTCCTGGAGATCAGAAGCTAAATGTTGATGCAGAGATGTACTGCAGCCAGAACTGTGGGACATGACAGGAAGCTCCTTCTTTCCACCGCTCTGCCCTCCAGTTAGAGTACTCCTACCATCACCCTTTGACTTCAGTGTTCCTGTATGTTTTGAGGTGGGTGTGACTGAATGAATATGGGCTTGATTCTTTTTGTTTCCAGCTGAAACTACGAAACCTGTTCTTTTGCCTTTCTTCCCTTAATGAAGCAGGATCTGCAAGGATCCCTGGTGCTTTTTTGGCTTGTGCTAGCCGCTGATATGAAAAGGGATTATAGTCTCTGAAAGGAATTGACAGTCATAGAAAGAAGTGGTAGGAAAGCCAGAAAAACACAAAACCATTAGCCAACATCTTATTGCTGAACTGGAGGCGTTTGGAGTAAATGTATTTTAACTGTCTTTGAGGATTAAAAAAAAAATAAAAGCCTAACAACATAGTGAGAATGTATTTACAGCAAACATTTCTTGGCCTGGTTCCTCAGCTGTCATGGTTATGACTGTGCAGTTACTGCTACTGTGGAAACAGGCTTGTGAGAGTGCTTTCTTTACTCTGCATCCAGTCTCATCTCTTGCACAGATTACACAGGTATGCATGTGTCTGCCCTCCTTTGCATAAAACAAAACAATGCAAAGCATGCAACTGTTTTGCTAGGTTCATTGACTAGACTGAAAGAAATGGCAGACAGCTCGTGGTGTCTCAAAATGGCAGTGCTGGGAATAGATTCTTTTTTCTTTTACCTTGTTTCTTTTTTTTTTTCCCAAACAAAGGAAACTGTTTTGAGGTTTAAGGTTTCACTGTAACAAAGCTGAATTTTGTGCCTAAATGGCATCCAACTTCCTTCTCAGAAAGAGGTAATGATTTAAGCATAAGCTGAAGTGTTTACTAAACAGGAATACTAGTGGTAAAGGAGCTAGGAAAAGAGAAGGCACTGCTTGTTTTCTTGTCTAAATGAAATTTCCATAATTTATGTGAACTTTTTAAAAAAATAGGAGCCACCTAATGCCACTCTTTTACTTTCTCTGTTCTTCTCAACTAATAAAGGGGTTGTAGGTTAGATGCCAAAAAAGACATGGGCATTGCTCTGTTGTGCCTAAGAGGTACCTGCCCTGCCTGCAGGAATGAAAAGTTAAACTGAAACTTAGCTTGAAGCCTCTGCATACCTTGTGTGGTAAGAATACATCACTTACCATTCCCAGTGGTACCGGGGACTTACTTTCCCTCCTGAAGGTACCTTCAGACTCTTTGGCAGTGCCTTAGCAGAATAGATACTGTGTCTAGGAGAGCTGAAATTTAGAGCTTGGTGTGGAATATGTGATTATTAGTGGTGTAAGTAAATGGTCGTAGGTTCACCAGCTGGAAATGAACAGTACTGAAGAGGTAGGAGGGTTATTAGGAAAAGCCTGTGGGCTGTGTCTCACCTTCTGTCTCTGTCCTGGATCTCAGCACCTAAATGTGACCTTATTGAACAGCTATGAGGAGTGGAGATTTAAAGCCAAAACTCAGCATCTTCTGTTAGGTACTAAGACCTTTGTTTCAGGTTAACTTCACAGACTTACTTTCTCTGTTCATAATAACAGGCTTGAAAGCCTGGACATGGGAGCTGCAAGGTCAGGTAGTTTCGCAGTTTACTGTTTAAGGCTGTATTACCTGCTACCCAGGAGAGTGCCCTGAAACCACAGACAGCAGTCATAACCTGAACCATAACTACAGCTGGGGAGACAAGATTCCTGGGGCCAGAACCACACACATGAAGGGGGAGTGTGACCAGATCTGTGCAGGAAATTCACTTGATCAGAAGCTTTAGCTTTCCAGGTGAACACCTCAGCTATGGGCCTTGTATAGGCTCCTGGTTGCTTCTATGGCTTTTGCATTCTTGCTTATATGGTTTCCCATGTAAATGCCACCTGCCTGGGAAATTAAAACTCACATCTTTCTATTCGTAGGTAGATTCTCCCTAATTATGATATTAAACAGCAATAATGATAACAGCAGAACCACAGGCTTTGGGATTTTGTTTTTGGTTTGAGTCTTTTGGTTTTTAATGGCCACGAGCACCCAGCTTTGTGTTGGATTCAGTGTTACCAGTGGCAGGTACATTTAGATCATGCCATGTAAGAGTTGCTCTTTTCTCACAAATGTGGATGGATCCCAAATGGGCTTCAGGTTGAAAATTTTCTGCTCAGTGGAGATTTTTTATTTCCCTTCCTGAGTAGTCAAGATGTTAGGGAGTATTTTTAGGGTTGCTTTTGCATGCACAGATGTAGCTCACTGAAGCTGCTTTTGGGTTTTTTTCATCTTTTTGATCAAAACAAAAGTGGAATGTCCCCACCCCTCAATATTGTTTGAACATTGATATATTTTTTAGCATTATACTCTAATTTTACATACTATATAGCTATGAATATAATTGTATAAACAGCTTTTAAAATTATTGTTGAATTTATATATATATAAAACTTATTGCAGAGTTGTTTTTTCTTTTTAATAATCCAACTTGCATCTGACTGTTGGAAGCTGATAGATTGATCCTTCACTCAAACTGTTCTCCCATATCTCTTTTGCTGCCAGAAAATAACTGCAGACATCCAGGAATAGCAGCAGGGTTTGTACCAGTATTCTTTGTAGAAAGTGATTATTTCTCACATCCCAAGTGATTGACACAAACGTAAAGTAATTGTGCTTAAGGTACCAAAGATTAGTGTCGTGGTTTTTTCCCCCTCCCTAACAAAGAAAAAGCCTCTTTTTTTCGTACTATTTATGAAGGTGCAGAAGATGTTTCTCTTCTCAGCGTATCAATAGTGTCTCTTAAGAGAAGAATCATGTTCTCCTAGCAGAATGCTGCCTTTGGGATACAGCTCTTACTATGTATCTAAAGTGGATATCCATTTAAAATACTTTTTCTGTGCAGTTTATTCTGTTTAAAAAACATTAAATAAGAACTGGGGCTAAATAAAAAGCCTAGGAAGTGAATGAAAATAGGAAGGTTGTCCCTTGCTTTGTTGTAATCACTGTATGTCCCTGAATCTCATGGTATCAGCACATACAGCAAATTATTTTAATTGGGCTTAGAGTACAAGTAACACTTTATTGTTGCAGTTTCATAACTGAGGACACTGGTGAATGCACAAGCATGGTTCTGTAGGCACAGCAATTATTTTGGCAATCTATATGTGATACTTTCGCGGATTATCTGTGGTCTGTGTCATAGTAAATTTTCAATACTCTAGGAATAAGACATTCAGCACATCTTCAAACTGACTGTTACATGTGTGACTGCAAAACATGTACAATCTTAGAATTTATTTATTTTCATTTTTACATCTTGTCTTTAATGCACTTTCTGTGTTCCTCTCTTGATAACGGCAATGTATACACAATTTTTCTTGCTCCTTTCTGACCTAAAGGCAGTTTTTTAAACAGAAAACATAGATTTAACTTCATAACCAGAGTCCCATGGTCATGAATCTGCTCTCCTTGTTCTCACACGTGCTCCTGCTTACATTTTTTTTTCACTCTCTCATCTTGAATCTTCCTGTATACTTGAAAGGTTCTATATTTTGTGCAGTGTTGATTTTAGTTCTTGTTGATACTATTGATTGTTGTGCTTTGAGGTAATTCAAGCAGGTTCTCCAATGCTGGTTTCATTTTCAGTGGGAGACTATTTTGAATTTCGTGTCTGAGAAGGATTTGCATGTGAATTTTAAGTACAGAAGATTTGGAGGGTGAATCTTTATCCAGATCTGTGAAAAACAAGTTATTTTAAAAAAACCCCCACCATTTGGTTATTGAAAATTAATGTTTCACCCCAAGACTACTTACTTTGAAACATGGTAACATGTCATCACGCAGAAGGCCAAGTCCTTTACTGAGATTTAATGTCTTTTGATCTCAGTTCAGTGGTCTACATCTAATTGATTCTATTTCAGCTTTTGTTGCACTATTTATGGTAGTACTGGAGGGCTTGCTTCAGCAGCATTTTAAGGGACTTGAATAAAATCTATCATGTTACTGTCTTTGGTAATCTTTTTTCAGAAGGCCTTAGACTGGCCTTTGTGGAAGTTCCCTTTTCTATATAAAAAAAAAGTGTTACAGGTTGTGTTTGAGAACTAGAATTTTCTGACCTTTTTAATCTAATAATTTTTAGTTTAAGCTCTAATTTAAAGTCAGTGTCTCAGTGATGAGCATGAAATGGTACCTATAATAGTGTGTTGGTACTGCAATAAGGAATTTATAAATTTTTTTTTAATTGTACCAGAATATGAACTGAAGCTTAAGAAAGTTAAATAACTTGTGAAGACATTTAGAAACATTGCATAACTTAAGCATTTAGTCTTAAACGATATATCAGCTTTTAACATCATTATAGAAACATAGGCTGAAATACATATGGGGAGTGGACTTAATAAGCTTCTCCCTTTTGATATTTGTTGCCAACACTTTGCAGTATTTCCTTCTGTTGTTGTAGGGAAGATTTGAATAAGACAGTTTATATAGATGTTATGAGCTTAAATTGGGCTGTGGTAATACTGCCTGAAAATGTCTTGTTGGCTTAGGTTTTGATAGCTAAACAATGATTTTGCCTTTGTGTATTAGTGAGGACAACTCAGAGAATTTGCAGTTGAGATGATGTGTTTTGGGTTAGTTAGATGATGGGATGCTAGCCTACTTACTTCTGATTTGATTACTATTACGTTACTTTTATGATTAATTTTCTTGTGAAAAGACACAGGAATGAGCAGTTGCCTCATTCCTTATTTCTTTTCCCAATGTCATATCAGGGTAGCTGAACTAGACAGTTCTGTATTGTAGAACCTGGAAAAAAAAAAAGCTGGTGCATTTCTGAAGAGAAGTTTCTGCAAATTACTTACTGCAGCCTGTGGGTCAAGGATAGAGGGAGCAGCAGACCAGCGATCAGTCTCAAGACTGCATAACAGAAGTTTGCTTCTCAAACTGTCATGTCTTAGAGAATAAACTCTGGGTAATGGAATCACATCTCACAAAAGCTCTTTGTAGTTACAGCTTGAACCTAGTGGAAGAGCCTTTTATACCTGGTATAAAGCCTAATACAGTCTCTATAAGAACTATTCCTTTTCAGTCACCCCCAGGGATTTTCCACAGACTTTTGGGGACATTCTAGGCTGCCCCACAGCTGTGTTCATCTTCCCTTCAAGCTAATACAATGTTGACTGGGCTTTCTGAAGAAGCTCGATGTTGAGTGCCTTCCCTCCATCTCCTGGAACACGCTGCAGAGAATAACCTCTTTCCTCCTGTCTTCTGGGAGTTGTTTTTGTAGGTTGTACAAATGAAGGTGGCAGAAACTTCAGGTTACCTTTTTTTACCTTCAGTTCTTAACGTTATTAAAAGCCATCAGGGAGGAAGAGGAGGAGGCCAGTATCTGTTTTTGTTGTTGAATTGAACAGAACTTTGGCATTCTTCCTAGGTGCTTATTTCTAAAAGTTACTCTTAGTCTATATTGAGAATGAATAGGAGAATTTCCTTCTCCTTATGGAGGTCTTTGTAGCAAACTGTTCTTATGCTTCACCTCAATTTCTCTCTGAACTTGGCAGAACAGACTGAGCAGAAATACCTTAGAGGGAATTTGAACTGTTGCAGTGCATCTGTTTTTCATGGTGTTAGATTGCAAGGCTTTGAAATTGGTTAAGCATCAGAGGACAAGTCAAAGGGGCAGCTGTTTTTGCTCAGAAAGTGTCGAGTTGTGTTAAGCATTGTGGCATATCCTGTTATGATACTATAGAGAGAAAGTTTCCATAGAGGCTAAAAATCTTATGGTTTGTGTCTGGGGAACATCTTCTTTCTTTATCAAATACTTGTGAAAATAAATAAAAAAATTTGATTAAAATGCCATGTGTCATAATACTATTCCTAAATTACCTGTTTTCTTACGTTGTGAAACTACTTACTTGTTCCCAATGTCCATGTATGTTTAAGCAGAATCTTTAAGTAATTTTTCAAGGAAATAGTTCCAAATACATGTTTTGTGGTTTGTTTGGTTCTTCTTTCTTTCTTTTTTTTAAAATGTGTGCTTTTTATTTTAAATGTGTTTTATCTTAACACGCAAATACATGTGAACAGTTACATAAACCTTCCTTTAAGAACATAATTTCTTACCTTTATTTTGTTCAGCTGTTTGGCACTATTAAATCATTTATATACACTTGAAATAGTTAGGAGGATGGATCTGGCAGGAACAGGCCTCAGGCTGCCTGCAGTGTATCTCTTGGTGCTTTTCTGATACCGGCGTTCAGTGTTTGGCTGGCTGCTGACAAGTTTGCGCCTGCATAATGCTTGATTGAAACTCTGCATGTGTTCCTTTTAATAAGAATGAGTAAAGAGTATCTTCTGTTATTTACCAAACAACCAAACACCAGCACAAGTAGCAATTCCTCTTCTATGCTAATATGCTGTCATTCCTGCCTCATGTACAGAGGATACTCAGGCTTCATTCCTCAGCAGAAATGTTGTCTATATCTCTATGCTCTACCTTGGGTTGCCTGCTATTTGGGACCCTTACTCAAAATGCATATCTGGTGTTTGGATTATGTATTGTCACATAAACTGAATGATTGATTAAAGTAGTTTACGTAGAAGAATTCGTGGTGTTTCTGGGCAAGGGAAAATACACAGAAGCACGTGGCACTTAATTACGTTACTTAACAATAAATGTCAAGTTAAACCTTTTTTAAAAAAGATGAATGCTATACTTAAGGAAAATGCAATTGCATTTCTATGGCTTGAAATATTATACATACTGTATACATTAGAGGGGCAATGATATTAACAACTCTGTATATACAAAGGTGCTGACACATTTCAAATGCCAGGAGACAGGGTTTTGTGGCTGCTGTCCACTTATTGCTTGCAAAGGGAACTCGTTTACTATAATGTGCTGTTGAGTTGAGCTCATTTACCACATTTGCATACAAACACACTTCTTGGAACTGATTGAGAACATGAGGACTAGTGGTTCTGATTTGGAAAATTGTTGTATATAAACAGGATTTGCATTCAAATTAATGTTTTATATCACAGCCTGATTATACTTTCCATTTTAATAATGTTGAATAAATGGCTATAGTAGATTTCAAAAAGCCACTCCTCTCGTTCTGTGTTTCAATTCTAAATTTAATTAAAAATATCTTTCCCCTGTTTTTTTTCTCCTGTGCTGAAATTTAGTAACAGACTTAGAATATCTTTTGCCATTAAATAAAATGTACACTTCTATAACAAATTATCCAAATTACATTAAATAATTTGTTTAATAAAAGATTGTCATACTTCTGTGGGAGGGTAATGGAGGAACAACTTAACTCTACAGTGTTCATCATCTACTCCTTGCAGAGTAGAAGCAGATAAGAGGAAATTGACTGAAATGGGGTGATGTGCAGAGTTCCCCAACCTAAGTCTAAGCAAATCCATATCTAGAGGATACTGCTCACCATGGGGCAAAAACACTAGCTCAGTTCTTTCCAGAAATTATGGCTATATCGTTGTGGTGCATCTCTCCCTTTTTGCCCTGAATTACAAATGAAAAAGAATAAGATGAAATTGTGAGGATAGCTACTTGACTACATCCAAAATAAAAAGCAAGGTTAGTTTTAATGAGGAGTGTTTTTTTTAATCTAATGTGCCAGCTGACTTTTACCAGTTCATCTCCCCAGCAGTGGCATCACTCGGAAAGGGTAGTTCTCTCATATACTCGTGCACCTTTACATCTTTACTGGGGCTTTTTCTGAGCTTGTATGACAAGCCTGTCATCTTCTTGCCTGCACAGTGGCCATACATCCCCTTCACTGCTGCTGGGATGGTGTAGCTTCTCCATTTTTCTGATCTCAAATTTTTAAGTATTATAGGGAGCATACTTTATGTGAGAGACAGCTCACTTCTTTTTTTGTCTATCTATGAATTTGAAGAAAATATGTGAATTAAGATGTTTTCAGTGCCATAAATTAAATAAAGCATTATAATTTAATTGCACTATGTGTTCACAGAGTATTTTCCTGTTGCCTAGCAATGAGATTTGCCAGGAGATTCACCATGTACTTAAGATTTTACAACTTTATTAAAAATCGTTACTCATAGGACAATCTGGAAAGTGCTTTTTGGATGGGGTCACTTCCTGAGGAAGCTTGAGGCAGAAGGCTCTGGTGCCCTCTGATTTCTGTACCTTCTCCCATGCTAGCATGTGTGGTAAATTTTGAAAGTAACTTTTTGAGCAACAGTTTTGTTTTCCTGTGAAACCGAATGCCTAGAAAGGCTTTGAGCACTGCTGTTTGAGGTTGTCTTCATTAGCATTGTACCAAGTAGTGTAATGGGTCTAGATGTTTTCTTCGGGGAACTGTAATGCTTAGTATGTTGGAGGATCACATGGAACTTGGTGAAGAATACTAATGCTTGAAAAGGTTGGAGGAGCAAAACCTCTGGTAAAAGTGAAAAGAAAAGCTACAAGCCAAGCCCAGAAAATCACTTTGTTTCATGTGAAGAGCTAGCTTAAAGTTAGGGCCAGCAAGTATATGCAGAACCACACAGCTTTTAGCCTGGGGGAAAAAAACTGGGTTGTTTGTTTTTTTTTGGTTTTCTTTTTCATTCCAGTTACCTCCGATTGGTGGGATTGTCTTGTATTACTCCATGAGGCAGTGCTGTACCTAAAAGGACTTGAATTTGAGTACATGGAGAAAAGGGCTGAAAGCCACTCAAAGTGCATGGTTTTTTTCCCAAGAATATATCTGAGAACCAAGAGTTTTTGGCAAAGTGATTAGAAACTGTCAGAATGATAGTAGTGCTGTGCCATTCATAGTTTTGTTTCCAGACTGCACCTTTCTGCAAGGCAGAAAACAAAAAACCAATTTGTTAGTTCTGTTCTGTAGAAGCATTTAAAGAACAAGAATATGATTACTGGACTTGTACATTTGGATGGAACAAAAGATGCCTAGATTAGTCTTCATGAAGACATGGGGGGAGGAAGGTATTTTGAACTAACCTTTTTTAAAAGCTAAAACTTTGTGCCTACCTAGCATTTCAAAATGTTTGTGATTATTATGAAAGATCTGTGTATTTAGTTGTGACTCTTCAGGGAACATGGGTTTACTCGTGTTGCAAACCACTACTTTTGAACATCTATATAATTTCAATTTGTCACCCTTATAATGGTTTATATTTAATTAAGAAACATAGAAATTTGAAGTTCATGTCTTCAGGTGAGCAAAATAATTTTCATGAGGGAAAAAGGCATTCATCAGCACTGGCATTTGTCTGGCATTATAAGTATGCAAGATTAGTTATGAAAACCAAAGTATAAAACAGACCTTTTTTTTAGATAAACTGGCTTCTGCACCCCATAATTATGTCTCAGTATGTATATTTTTGGACATATATGTAATCTTTCTTTGGGGTCATACAATCTCAATATGGTTATGAGTGCTAACTGCTTTTAGAAATCTGCTAGGCATATGTAATTTCTGTTGACAAAATATAGATCATACACATAATATAGATAAATATTAAATGTGCAAAAGTAAAGTGCAGTATTTGCTGTGGTTAGCATAAGTGGCATTTCCTGTTTAGCTAGACTGTCTTAGGCACCATTTAGTGTTCTTGCAGCCTTTGCATAGAAAATGAGGAAAGGGACGTGTGCCTGAGAGTCCCTAATTTAGACAGCTGAAGTTAGAATTTGCAACTGGCTTTCCCCATCCCCCATCTCTTATAAGTGCTCTGAAATCTTCCATCTCCATCAGTCTGCCTTGAGAAATTCCGTTTCTTACTTACGTTGGGTTGGTGATCTGGATTTCACATTGCATGTGCTTTCCTAGAAGATCGTCATCCATACAAGAAGTGAATTAAAATGAATGAGTGTTGCCCTGACAGGCTCTAGTACTCCATGACACGAAAATACTGATTGTTTCTTGCTGTTCAGGTGACACTTGAGGGAACATGTGAAGTACATTGCTGTAGTTTACCTAAGCTTTACATTATATAAAGTAGGCCTAGGACCATTTCTGTTCTTATGAAGAGAACATTTATCACAGTGCACCATGCTCTAGAGGGAGTTATTTGGCGCTCCTGGAAGTCTGTCCTAGTAAAGAACATAAATAATCACAGCATTCTCATGTTGGAGTTTAATACCTTTAATGGTTGCTCTTATTTGATGTCTATCAACCATTAAACTTCTTTTTTTATTTTGCAATGTCTTATGTTTGTTGTAAGTTTGTATAATTATACCTGGTGATTTGATTTTAACGAATCTGGGGTATTTTGTTTCTTTGTTTTTTTGTTTTCTCCCAACACCCTTTTTTCCTAGGAAAAAAATGGGTAGTGGTAGCTCTAACTTTGTAACAACGAAACTGAAAAAAAATACAGCAAATTATTTATCTGGTTTCAACAAGTGATAATGAGAAAGCAAAAGTAGTTTTAAATTAATGGAAACAACTCCTATGCTATATTTATTGCACAAAACCCTGATTTTGAGTCTGAATTTTACCTAACATTTGCTTCTAACCTGTGATACAGCAGCTGCAAACTAAAAGTCTTAAGTTGTTACTACTTTTTTGTTGGGAAATAATTCAGTAATAATTATGCCAGTGAAGTTAATAATAAAGTTGCACTCATAGTTTTAAGTGATCAGCAAAGATTATGTCTCTCAGAAAAATAATGTTTGATCCTGTGCTGAAAGTGTTACTAAGAGGGCATCTGTGTATCATTCTTTTGAGGTGTCCTGGGTTCACTTGTGCATTGGAGGAAACAAGGACTGCACTCAGACACAAGGTGCCTTAAATAAAACACTTAAATCTCCACATACATTTTTATTGTTGTCTTCTAGGTTGACTGGGGTCAACTGGACTATTTAGTAATTGACATGCCACCTGGGACTGGAGATGTCCAGCTGTCAGTATCACAGAATATTCCAATTGCAGGTATGCGTATTGCTTGACTGTTTCAGAGATGTGAAGTTAAGTTTGGTAGCTTTAGAAAAATCTTATTTTAAAATGTCAGTCAAAGATTCTTTTAATTTTCTTTCTAGCATGCTGAGAAATTGTTGTTTGGTGATGGGCACGTTATCAGTGATTTTTAAAGTGTTAACATTACGGTTGTGTTACTTTCTTTTAAGCTAAGTTTTGAAATGAGAAGTCAAGTATAGCTCTTGAAGGAAAGACAGTCATGCCAAAAACACCTATGTTTTGTAGTAGAAAATTTTCTTTGTCTGTACCATGTACCTACTACATGGTAAAGCTAATAAAATAAAATGGTTTGTCTTCATGATTGCTTTTTAGTTAGAAACTGAAAATACTGTTAATTCACAACATTTATTCAGGTAAACTATTTGGCACTGTAAAGCACTAACGCATTCTTTTTCCTCTTGTGTTATGAATGTGACTTTTTGTAGGGGATTTAAACTTCAACAAATCAATCTTGTCGTATGCAGGCTGCCCTCTAATCTCGTTGGTTTCAGCAAGACTTAGAAATACTGCTTCTGAGAGCAAGCTTGAGCATCTCACGAGGTCTGATAGACTGCAATGGTTTATTACCTGTCTGACATGCTTCAACAGAAGCATTTGTCAATAGCCAACATAAATAATGCTAGGAACTCCGTGGTAAAAGAGAGAAAGCAATTCTTACAGTCTCAGGAACAATTTAATAATTGCTGTAGCTTGTCACCAGGAGGGCAGTCCATGAGATCTCCATTTTGGCAGCTGTCCAGATCATACTAGACAAATTCCTAGCTGGCCCTATCTAGTGTTGCCAGTGGAAGACCTCCAGAGACCTTTTTCAAGGAAAAATTCTGTGAGTCTGAGTTAAGAAGGCATCAGTAGGACTGCTTGCTGCAATTTTAATGGTATCAGACAAGTATGTCAATACAAACTTGAAATGTAAGCATCTTTTCCTGCTCTCATTCCTTTCTGAGTGCAGACTGGCTCATGCACAGGCTGTGTTTTCCTCCAGCACTCCTTTGTCTCTGCACTGTGCTGGCAATAACACACTGAAGTGAAGCCACTAAATACTAAATTAGTAGAACTGTTTCACTTGCCAGACTGTCTATAAGTTAAATTAAAAAAGAATTGTGTGTCTCTAGAGCTTCATAGGATAGCATTAAAGAGGTAGCTAGAGGTATAGGTAAAAGACAGGCCCATCTAGAAGGGGACCAGAGCTAATGGGTTTTGGGACATACATCCTGCTTTCTTAGCAAAACCATTAACAGCACAGTGACATCTACAGAATTGAAAGGAGCCCTTTATCAATCAGGCAGTGCCTTGTAGCTTTTTCCTTTACACAGGTGTGTCTCAGCTTCAGTCAGTCAGACATGATGTCCACAGTTACTCATATATCCAGGAGGCAAATTTTTTGAGAAATAGTTAAATTTAGCATCAAGGCTGTGTGATGGTATCTCGTGATCTTCCATGATGTCAAGTTCAGAAAAACTTTAATCTTCTGACATATAAAACTCAAAGGTTCAGACACCTGCTAGCTCAGCCGTAACATTATTACCCTGAAATTCATAATAATCACGGGAGGTTCTCTCTGCTGCCTGTGATTGTGTTGAGTAGTGGAAGGGAGCATATCAACATTGTTGATGAAGAATGTAATGAGTTTTTCCAGAAAAAGTAGAAGAGGAGGCGTCTAGTGCCTCATCTTATCCATGACTGGGAGCATATGGTAAAAAGTAAGCTATGATTCATACCCCTTTTCTTAAATACAGTGCTTAGTAGGTTGCATATGTCAGTAGCAAAGCAGGAGGGCCTTTTTCTCCCAGTGTTTTGAGCAATGAGGTGAAACGTGGCATTGGAACAGAAGTTTTTGGTGATGTAGAATTTCATTAAATCATGTATGTAAGGGCAGTAAAATTATGAAATTGAAGAGTTGTGACTTTTTCTTTGTGGCTTATATTGTTTGTTATTTTTAAAGTACAGTGGCTATTGATAATTTCTGTTTACTGCAGTGAACTTAAATGCCCTGATTTAACAGAGAAAAGGTCATTAAAAGGTTGTTGTGCCCTTTCCCTGCAGAACTCTACTCTGCCTTCAGGAGCGTGAGTAGTTGTGGTGGTGCCCTGGGTCCTCTGGGACAGGGAGGTGAGGGAAGTTACTTTAATCCTGTATTTCTTCTAAATTTTGCTGACATTTGATTTTGAAAGGTCACAGGATCGTTCTAACTGATACACTACATCACCAAATGGAAAATTTAATTTTTTTTTCATAATACTTCTTCATAGAATGCAATAGATATAAACAAAAGCAAAACAAGGTTTAAAAGAGCTGGATTTTCTCGCTGAATACAACAATGTCCTCATTCTCATGATGTAAAAAAGTGAAGAATTAAGAGTAAATAATTTTTATTCTGTATTTTCATTAGTTGTCCCTATGATTGTCAGAAACCTGCGGTATTCATACCTGTTAAATCAAGTGTTAAGGCAAGTCAAAGCAGACAAGATGCTGATTTAAAAAAGAGAAGGAAAACAGGTTTAAACCAAGAAGCAATGCAGATTTTCTTGATGTGCTTGCCTATGTCTCTTTTTAAACTCTTCACTGTAGCTTCCTGCTGTAGTTTTTCGAGGTTTTTTATTTATTTATACAAGTATGGGCTTTTAAGACTTCCTAACTTAAGACAGCATTTTGGTTTGAATTCTGAAATGGCTTCACATTGTTCCTGCAGTTGTTCAGTTCACCTTATTATTTTGTCAGTCCTAACTTCATAAAATTAGGAATGATAGCATCACTTTACGTTTGTCTTTCCTGTTAGTTAGTTTTGTTGACCATGCTGAAGTTGACTCTCGCAGTTTAAAAAAAATAAAGGTATTTTGCTTGTGATGAAGACAAACACAGCAGACAAGGAGGGATAAGATTTGTAATTCCCTGTGCTCTTACTGGCTCAATGAATTTGTGACTTATGAAGAATTTTCTCTGTTATTATGGCTATTTTTCACACTCGTTGGAAGGACTTCTTTATGTATATTACAGCTTGAACTGTGCTTTCTTCTTTTGTTT
>JAWWMO010000174.1:36357565-36405183 GCA_035047845.1 Dendrocincla fuliginosa
TGTCAGTCCTAACTTCATAAAATTAGGAATGATAGCATCACTTTACGTTTGTCTTTCCTGTTAGTTAGTTTTGTTGAGCATGCTGAAGTTGACTCTTTAAAAAAAATAAAAGGTATTTTGCTTGTGATGAAGACAAACACAGCAGACAAGGAGGGATAAGATTTGTAATTCCCTGTGTTCTTACTGGCTCAATGAATTTGTGACTTATGAAGAATTTTCTCTGTTACTATGGCTATTTTTCACACTCGTTGGAAGGACTTCTTTATGTATATTACAGCTTGAACTGTGCTTTCTTCTTTTGTTTTTACTGCTTGGTTTCTGTCTCTTTGACAGTCCTTAGGGTTGTTTGGCATGCTTTTGTTTTCTTCAGCCTTGTTCCTTTCAGGAGTATGGAAGATAGTGTTACAGATCTTGATGATCATGTCTTTGGAGCAGTCTATAGAATTCTGCTGGTTTGGGGACTTTATCTTCATTTGCAATTCATATTTTCTAAAGCCCTGTGTTGTCTTTTACTTTGTCACAGAAAGTATTTGGTGTTGTGCCATTCTGTTCCCTCTCCAGTTTTCTTGTTCTTTCTTTGTTCTTTGAAGATGCCTTGGAAAGTCATGGTATTAATAATTTTCTGTTTTTCCTCAGAGACAACATATATATCTTCGTTAAGTAAATTTTGAAGGGCATTATTTAATTTGCATGAAAGTTATTCTTTGATTTGCATGCATGCATATGTGAGATACAGTATTTGCATTATGGTTTCTTCATTATTAATCTGTGGCTTCCTAGGGATAGGCAGTGTAGAATATTTTTATTTTGCCTGTAAACAAATTCACAAAACCTGCACATGTATTTTTTTGCCAGCCACTTAGAGATTTTTCTCTGAGTGTGAGAAAGAGCACTGGTAAAGATGATTCATTTGGGGTCGGTTTTTCCAGTGGGGCATGAAAAATTGTAGCATCGCAATTTCTGACCATAAGAGAGGGACTGATAGGATGTGTGAAATGGTATTGGGTTTTAATTTCACAAGACTTCCTTTTATTCTGCATCATAGGTCCCATAGCTTTCTTGAGTCAAAAAGAGGCTAGAGCAATACCTAATGGGTAAAAGCAACGGAACAAGATATGTCTTGTAATTCCAGTTGTCTTTGAAGAGATTATCAGCCTCACACAACTTTGTCTGGAGTGACAGTTTTGTGTGGGTACTTTTCCTTCCTTAAAAGAAGATGGAAAAAGAAACTACTGGGGCGTTTTGCTTTTGATTTTATTAATCTTAGTCACCTTACAAGGATATGTTTCTTATTTAGCATATTATTCTTTAATCATCTGTAATTTTGCTCATGTTGCAGTTGTTCTTCAACAAACTAGCAGGTGAGAAATGATACAATAACTTGAAAATGTGATACATGCTTCTGCACAACCACCACTGCTGTCTTGAGATGCCAGTTTGCTTTCCAAATCGAAATCTGGAGTCAATATGGAGACAAAGGCTTTGTTAATGTCCATTGTTACTTAATTTGCATTGACTGCTACTCTGTTCTTCAGTGTCATATTTTGCATGAACAAAACTCACATAAGCAGGTTCTTTATCAGGTACGGAACATTCATGCTTGGAAAAGTTAGAAACATCCTTACACGTTTTCCAACTTTTAAAACATTTTAAAAACAGAGGGTTTCAGATGATAGTATGATATTTTATATAAAGATATAGTGTGAACTGATGATACTGTGAAGAATAAGGCTTATTAAATGAGGAATCTAAGTGTGTGCATGTTTGTTTGTTTAGATAAAGGATCCATAAATAAAATTAGTAAATATTACTCCCTAAAGACTCTCCCTTCAGAGTGTGAGGATTGTGTGTTCAGGAGGGAGTCTCAGAGCCCTTCACAAGTGTTTCTGCCTCCTGGGGTCCTGTTACGTGAATTAGGCTGTCCACTTTGTTGGTGAAGGGTGGCAGCATGACAGCTCTAGAGACTGACACTGTTGCAACTCACAGAAGCAACTCCAGGTTAATATTGGAACTGTTTCATTTGCTAAAGTTTGTCATATCACTCTCTTCTTTGGATATTGAGAGGCCATAGCAGTGAAAACCATTAGTATACACCTGTCCAGTGGGAAGCTGACTGAGACAACTAAATAGTTTCACATCTTACTGAGCAATCTTTTAATAAGTACAATAATGAGTGTTGAACTGAACTATGCGTATAGAGGAGACCTAAAGGTAAAACCTAAAGGTTTCAGGGTTATTTCAGTGCTCTTAATTTTCCCACCTTTTGGAAGTAACATATTTTTTTCCACACAAAACATGTATTATTATAATCTTATAACAATAAGCTCTAAAAAGGCTGTTAATCAAAAAAACAATCAAGCGAAGTGAACAGGTTTTTTTATGTTTTTCTCAAGTTCTATAAAAGCAGAAGCGTCTCCATTGCTAGTCGTATAGGGGATTGCTTTCATCAGCTTTCAGATTTAAAATCAGCATAACAGAGTTCCTACCATCTTTTTATTGCCTCATCCTATAAATGGTGTCATCTTTCGGAATGTTTTTGTCTTTCAGCAATATGTAGATCTGATTGTCTTTCCTAGGTGAGGCTGAAATATTTATTAAAAGAGTTTTTGTTACTTCAAATATGATTTTTCAAGGAATTGTAATTAATAGAATTTCTTTCGATGACAGTGTTTTGATAGATAATTTTAAATAAAAAATCATATTTTTGTCTCTACTGATTAAACATTAGAAGTCATATTTTTATTCAAGTATGTACATTGAACAGGAAAGAGCAGAGGGGTGCCACCCATTTGAAGACATTTGGCATTTTAAAATTCGTAATGTAATGTGGCACACCAAACTGGTTAAGCTATTTACTCATATTTATGTCAGTGTCATACAGACCATGTAACACACCACATGTATTGCCTTGTGTACAGCTATTTTATAGCAGCGTGTGTGCACTCAAGAGGAACTAGAGTCTTCCTCAACATATAATAATGTACAAGAACAGGGAGTTCCAGGTGATGAGTAGACTGTCTCTTCAGAAATGAACATTAAAAAGAGTAAAATGAGAATTTCAAATCAGCTTTAAAAAAACTCCAAACGTTTATGTTTTACAAAACAGTGTGGAATTTAGCATGAAAAAGAATTATGATTTGGGTAAAAGCGTCTTCTTAAATGATCTGAAATTGCAAGCTGAGTAGGTATGGTGCTGATCTCTTGCCTTTGCCAAAGAGGAAATGATCAAAAAAACCCCAGTGCTGCAGTACAAGTTGTGTGTAGCACACGGTTTAAGATTAGAGGTGTATCTGTATTCTGTCATTGCTCTTTGTGTGTTTGTTTGCCCCTTGTTGCGTATCTCTTACTTTGATGCAAACCACAGTTGCAAAGCATCTGATCTTCTTTCCTTATAGTTCAACAGTAATTGATAATTGTTTTCTCCATTTCTGAGCTTGCTTTCTTCTTCCGTGGTGAATGTACATAATTAGTTTCTGAAGTAAATCTTTGAAGTTATTTTATGGGTGCCATCTGGGTAATAGTAAAATTTACTTGATTTACGTGATCTAATTTTGAATGGCAAATATTTTTAATACCAGATTTTGATGTAGATTTACTCTTTGTCTTGGGCTGTATTTTGATATTTTAAATAGCTGCAGGAAAGGAAAGGCTTGTAGGTTTAGGATAGATTGAAAAACAAAGAAAACCTTTGTCACACTAGTGGGGATTTTAAAACAGTTCTTTGTATTCATCCAAATATAATTTACATGCTGAAATAGTTTGTTTCTGTTGTCAAAATAAATGTAGTTCACAAGTGCAAATTATCATCAGGGTTATCTTAGCTTTGGACACTCCTGATACTTCATTGTGAACTGCCAGACTCAATAGACTCAGAAAACTTAATTTACAGACCAAAATATAGGATGAGTTTACACATTAATACCTCACACTCTTTCAATATAAATTTAAATTTAGGTCTTGGCTCATGGAGATTGGCTGTAACACATACTGTCTGTGGAAGCTTAAGTGATAGTATATTCAGTGCAAGTTCTTTAAATTTTATTATTCCTGAAAAATGGTTTCCAGGTATTGAGGAAGAAAGCTGTGAAGTATGGAGGCTTTGGAAACTGGGGCTCTCTGAGGTCTGGCAACAGTGGCTAAGTGTATGTTAAGTATTAGATGAGCTGCGATTGCTTTGGGGTTTTTTTAGAGCAATCATTCTAAACAGGAAGAACAAATGAGCCTAGTATTCAGCTGACAGTTCCTAAAGCTGAGAGAAATTCCTATGAATAATGCTACTGCATTATCTCTTCTAGCTATTTCTTCTAAAAAAAAATAAATGTTCAAATCTGCTCCTTACCATCCCCACTCGAGGGGAAAAAGGTAAAGAACAGAATGGTTTCGGGAGCTGATTGAAGTAGTTTCACTCTTGTCTTTTTTTTCTGCAGTAGAATTAGTCTTTTACACAGTTCTTCTCTTTGGATCAGGACCTCTCATTTAGAAAAAAAATCATGTTCATTTGTCAGAGAGACTGTTTGGACTTTGCTCTTGCCTAGTACAATCCTCAAAATAATCTGGACATGATTGGTAGATGCCCTTGAAAACAGGAGGTGGAATGGAGTAGAACAGAAAAAAGCTAATTCAGGTGGCTGAGGAAAAGTGTAAAGTGGCAGTGTCTGTGAAGTAGCTTTTTATTTTATGCCTGTACTTTGAAGGTAGTGTTTGTTCACAGATGTTATTACAAATGTTTTCAGTGTTTTCACTTCACTAAATAAATATTTCATGGTAAATTGCATTAGTGTGGCATATGTATTCAGTTTGGCATGACCAAAACCAAACATCTTAGCACAGTGAGAGTTGTCTTACCACATCTTTCTGCATGTGATGTAGTGTGAAATAGATAACGCTTACCAATCAGTTTAGGTGAGGGCAGTTTAGCTTCAGGGTGACCGCTTTATCCAGCTTGTGATGTTCTTCTGTTCAGTGGTTTCACTGACAGTTCCACTTAACAGGAGAAAGAATCTTCCTCTAAGATTTCTGTTCATTTTTCATGGGCAAGTCAATAGTGATGTCCTGATCTCCAACTGCTTCCTAGTTCTTGGGCAGAAGAGGATGTGTGGCTGTTCGAAAAATACACTGTCTGGACAGTTGTTCACTGACTCCAAGAAAAAGGTAGCACTCAGACTGGAAGTGTAACACAGCCAGGATCCAGCCTTTGGGACAGTTCTGAGCTGTATTATGAGTTTAAAGTGAGAACCCTGTAATGGAAAATCACACTAATTTTTTTTTTTTTTTCAAATTGCTAATCGTAATGAGATGTCACACGCAAAAGCTAAGGGAACTTCTTTACAAGGTTTATCGAAGGAGGTGAACAGTTTTCTAATGTTAGTTTATCTGTTATCATTGCCAGTTGAAATTACAGCAAAGATGACTTTGTTCTTAAAAGACCTTTTTCTGCATCTTCAAGTGCAAACTGTATCTGTAATTTCAGGCACATTTTACCTATGACGTAAAAAGAAATTTAACAGAAGGTCAGAGGGACGCTGAAGAGATTCACAATAGAGATGATTCAGATTACCCAGGCTGTTTATAACTGGAAAGACTCACCTAGAAGTTTGAAATTAATGCAGTGGAAAAGGTGGCAAAAGCTACAAAAAGTGCATGAATGGTGTGGTCAGATCACGCAATCTGCAGTTGCATTGAGGCCTGCATATGGTTTCTTGCCAAGAGAAACAATGTCTGCCAGTCAGCAGATCTTACTATTCTCTGTCTTTATTCTCCAGAACTCTGTCAGTCTTCCTGGTCAGTTACACTTCACTCTACAGCTTTTGAGGTGGCATTATTTGCCAAGAGAGTGATACAAGACACAGTCATACTTGTGTGTGGAGGGATCCTTAATCATCTGTCTGGATAAGAGGCACCTAACCTGGTTCTGAAGTCTGTCTGTGAAGACAGTGGAGGGAAGAAAGAATCTTCCTTTCTTTCCCTGAAAAGGACAGGGATCCTTTTCATCCTCAGGTAGACCTTCTACACTGCTGCTTATCAGCTGCTTTTTAGACCTCTGTGTTTTTTGCTTGGGTACAAATTGAATACAATCTAAAGCTTGGTGAGATTTCACCATACGCTTTGTAACTCGGAGCATCCCATGCAAACTTTTTTGATGCAGTGAATGTAGGTGATATTTTCTATACACAGGAATTATAGGCTGTTTAGTGCTTGTAATTTCCTGAACACCAGTCAACCCCAAGGATGAGTACCAGTGTGCTGTGTAGGTACACCTTTCTTTTACTGAAGACTGAGGACCTTGGATTGAAGAAGAAAGGAAAACATCAGTGTTACAGGTGCTCTTAGTTCTGTCTCTGTATATCATGTGTCCTGAGGATTAAAAATACAGTTAACATAGTTTTTGCTATTGCATTCTCACCTGGAGTGCTGTGTCCAGTTTTGGACTCCTCAGTACAACAGAGCCATGTAGCTCCTGGAGCTAGACCAGCAAATGGCTGTGAAGAAGATTAGGGTACTGGGGTATGTCACTTATGAGGCTTATGAGGGAGCTGGACCTTTTTAGACTGGAGAAGACTGAGAGGCCATCTTATCAATGTATATAGAATCTGAAGGGAGGGTGTCGAGAGGAAGAAACCAGGCTCTTCTTGGTGGTGCTGAGGAATAGGAAGAGAGGCAATGAACAGAAACTGATGTACAGGAAGTTCCACCTGAACACGAAGAAGAACTTCTTTAGTGTGTGGGTGACTGAGCACTGGAACAGGTTGCCCAGTGAGATTGTGGGGTCCTTATCACTGGAGATATGCAAAAGCCATCTCATCAGAATTCTTAGTAACATGCTCTAAGGGAGGTTGGACTAGATGACCTCCTGTGGTCCCTTCCAGCCTTACCCATTCACTGATTCCGTGTGATTTGGTGAACATACATCAGCTTTTTGTCAACTGAAATACAGTGAAATTGCAAAAATAAATGGAATGCATGAATAAGTAGATAATTCAGTTAAATATGTGTGCTCTACTTAGATATCCTTAGTATGTTCACGGCACAGAAATTACTCGTTTGCACACAACTGCAAGCACGGAATTTATGGTATGTTTTAATGTGCACTGTGATAGCGTTATAGTTTCTGCAAATTCTCCATTCAATTTGTCAGCCGTAGTTTGTCTCATTCAGACAGAGACTTGTGTAAACATGCATGTATTGCTTTGAGACATACTATGTACGCAGATTCAGTCATATTTCATTACTTTATTGGTAAAAATAACTTTACTGTTTGGTAGTCCTGTTAACTGTGTAGAGTCAAGATAGCAGGGAAGGTGTGGGCTGTGTTCTTTCTTGCTTATCATTTAAATCACTTTCTAAATTAAACATATGCAAACTTATTCAGGGAGGGGAGCACTGTGAAAAGACTTATTTGACATATTCAGTTGCTAGCAAAGGAAATAATGCTTCAAATAATTTGAATTCTTGAACTTCAGGTTGGATTTGCTGGACTAGCAGTTGTACCATAGAAGGGAAAAAGATACTTATTTTTACAGGGCATTGGTATAAGTCAGTACAAGCTGGCTGTGAATAAATTTTGTCTGTAATCCAACTCAGAGTGAAAAGTGGGAGAGAAATATGTATTACACCCTCAACAGCAGCTTCTTGAGCATGTTGACTTTTATTTGTGGAAGAAACCATGCAAATTGGCCATGAGCATAATTTTAACTCATTTATTTCAGAAGCCAGAGGTTTTTCGTACAGAGAGTTGGTATTTTTGGCAGCCCAAATGCTGCAATGTGCCACTGGGTCATTTTGGCATTTTTGCTTTTTCACTTTGGATGAGAATTTGTTAGTCAAAAATAACTCTCAGTTAAGATGCTTGTGGTTCTAGTGGGTGTTTTTGTTGCCAATTATTAGATTCTTAAATAAAGGAATAATGAACCAGAAAATGTAGACTTCAGTCGTCTTGACTAGATACTAGCTTGTATGTGGAGATCCAGGGAATGCTGAGCCAACATCTTGAGAGAAGAGTGTGAATAAAAGTGTGAAGCAACTAACATGAGTATATATACATAATGCACAAATTTCCAATTTTGTTTGAAAAAAGCTGCTATAAGCATTTTGTTCAAGTATTGAAAGATCATTGTTTTACAAATAGGCAAAAAACTCAAGGACATTGAGTCTAAGTTATTTATTTGTGGCCTGTGCTTCTATGCAAAGGTGTATTCATTTTGTGGAATTAACCGTACATTTCAATGTTGGCTGAAAGTGTAACCCTGCATTTAGTGAAATGAGGGGCTAAGGTGACTTGGATGTAACCAAATGGCTTTCACATTATTCTCTGTGATGCTATTGGAAGCAGGTTGTCTTGGCAAAACCAGCAAATTATTTTGATGTCAGAGTTTTAGCAAACAATAGGGAAATTGCATTTGCTGGTACATTACATATGCTGTTCAGTTTTTGGACTTGTTCATAATACTGTGTAAGGCAGAGATTGGCAGCTTTTCAGAAGTGAGGTGCCAGATTGTATTTTTCTTTCACATATTAGAGGTTAAGAACGCTGGCTGAAAACATTCAAAGGCACTGTCAGGTGGTGTTTGGAAGCGGCTGGCTGTCAGGCAGGCAGGATGCCACCTGGCAGTAGGCGGATGGTGTGAGGGACAGGGCTCCCTGTCCCAGTGCTGCCAGAGCCAGGAGTGCTCTCAGAATGCCAGGGCTGCTGGTGCTCCGGCCCCTGCCAGCGATGGCAGCCAGGGTTGCATGCCTCTGGGTATCTGCCCACCTCTTCCTTCACTGTGTACACCGAGAGTGGAAACTGCAGCCCCAGTAGGAAACTCTGTCTCAAGCATCTAAAATTCTCTGTTGTAAATTGCTATTAGTGTGAAGTTTGACATAAGTTTCTTGTGCATGGTTGGCTTAATGTCACTATACATTTTTATGTAACAGATGCGTCTGACCCTAGATGGTCACAGGGAAAACAAGCTAATTGGTTGGACAGTAATGTCCTCTTGTGTGTTACATTTTTCTAAAATAGAGATGATCATGAGTGGGTTTTTTGTTGCAAGTTTTGAGGAGATAATATTTGAGACCCCTGAACATATGGAAAAGATGCTCTTTGTGAAGTTATATAGGCTATTCTAATGTCTCTATTGGTTTTGCAGGCTGTATTAATCAAGAAGTAATACAATAATACAGTATATAATAGTAACCTGTAGGTTTACTTTACGTTAAAGTCTAACCTTTGACAAAGAGCTCTAGCTGTTTTATATGCTTAATAACTCTTGCGAGTACTTATTATGTGGTAACCTGGAGCCATGTCTGAACAGCGAGCAACTGCCCTTTATTCAAACCTAGCACAAGGGTGTGTGAGTTGGCCTCTTACTTTGCAGTATCCTTTCTACAAACACACTGGTGCTGTGCCTTGTGTGACATGTTTTGAGACTGTGCCTGGCAACGCTTGGATCAGAAAGTGTAGCAAGTCCAGAAGGCAACAGTCTGATTACTGGGCAGCTGCCTCTTGATTTTAGGATAAGGCTTATTGTTAAATTAAAAACTTCTATGAGACAGATACTGTGTAGATATTCCCAGAGTACCACCTCTGCAACCTGTCAGCATGTGGACCATGTTGCCTTCTATCCATGGTCATATGACACTAGATAATTTTTCTCATTTAGAAAATATAAATGGTTTCTACATAGAAAAAGTTATGATGGAAATGTCTAAATTGTTTCCATAACTTCATATCGTATCTCAGTTATTTTGGTCATTGCATAATAAAAAAACCTGCCATGATTTTCTTCCTTAAAAGCGTATAAATGTGTGACTACTTTGAAGTAGTGGTGTGTAGTAAATAATCAAAATATTTAGCAGTATAATTAATAATACATATTTTAATGGGATTTCATGTTTTCTTTTCCTAGGAGCTGTGATCATCTCCACTCCACAAGACGTGGCTTTACTGGATGCACACAAAGGAGCTGAAATGTTTAGAAAAGTCCATGTGCCTGTAAGGCTCTACATTAAAAATATCAATAGATTTTTTTTTATCCCAAAATGTAAAACAAAATCCATAGAGGGTAATAGATGAACACTCAGAATTCACTTGAATTTCATAAATTCTTGTTAAAAGGATTGAAATCTGTCTTATATGTGTATCAGGAACTTGCTTTAACAGACAGGAAAGACTTTTCTCTGGCTGAGGTCATAATAATACATGATTTCTTCAAAATCAGTTTGTTTAATCATGTGGAATTGATCAGATTGCCGACCAGAATATCTTATGAAGTAATGTATGCTTTTGAATTGTACTCTCTTACTGTGTCCTCATTATATGGCCTCGTCAGCAATGTCTGTGCTGGAGTTTAAAACCTAAAACTTCTTGAAATATACAAAAATCATATTGGTATATTTTAAGAATGAATTCAAGTTTTGGGGGAGATATGCATGTATCTAACTGCCGCTTTGCCATTTGAAGGGCTCTGTGACTATCATGGCAAGTAGAAGGCTGTCTAATCCCTGTTTTTCATGAGATTCATGGCTTATATCTTAGCTTGCTTGTTTGGAAAATGCAGAATTTAAGAATATCCATGATTAGGAGAAAATATTAAACAGGCTGACATTTTTGACTTGATATTTTCTGTGTGCTACAAGTTGCTAAGTAACTGAATGTTATACTCTAGAGTATGTTTATGTGGAGATTAATTTTTCCTTTGAAATGGGCAGTTGATGAGAAAATAGAAACTGAAATGCTTCCTTATTACAAACAGTAAAGAAAAAACGATATTTTCTTGCTTACCTGTGTGAAGATTACTTCTTCTCTTTATTAAGAAAGTTCTTTTATAGCTGGTGCTTTGTTAGTTTAAAAAAATGCAACCAGAGATTGAAGTGACTGCTTTCCAGTTTTTTTAAAAATTTACAGAATAGCTTACCAAAAAAATTACTATGATAAATTTGCTATTATTAACTATTCCTTAGGCATATTTATATCAAAATTAAAGTATAGTGGTGTTTATAATTTGCTGCTGGAAAGAAAACAAGAAGAATAATGTGGAAAGTATTGTTTTGATTTTATGTTTGGGTTTGCTAAAATTCTGTAAATTTTCTTCAATTTCAATTGTGTTCAAGTTAACACTTTGCTGAATTTTCGTTTTGCTTTAATGAGACGTTACCAAGATTTTTTTCTAGGACCGTTGTGTTCAATGCTTTTGAAGAGAATGGCCTCCAAGGAAGTCATGCATTCTAGGATAGGCTTGCCTAATATTAATTTGCCTAGTGGTAGATAAGATACAAAGTAAGGTCTTTTTTGGTTCATTGGAGTTTTCAGATCTTGTTAAATCAAATGGAAAGTCCCAGTAAAGCTGTTATGCCAGATGTTGAGTTTGAATGTGCCTGAACCAGTCATCAAGTCTTGCCTTTTTCATGATTCTGCTTCATTTTATTCATTTATTCATTTTATTCACCCTTATATGTGCATGAGTACAGATGTGTCACTTATTTCAGTTTTAAAGCAAGTCCTGCCTATGTATTGCATTTCTAAGTGTCAGCTAAATCTGAGGATCTAAAGAAAGTGTAGTTATATAATTTTTGATGGACAACTTCAAACCTGAGGTTTACGTCAAAGAGGTGGAATCTGTGAGACTGTGCTAAAATTACGTATCCTGATTATATAATTGACTGATCTTCAAAATTCTAATCTCTAAAGTCTTTCATCTTTAAGAAAGTGCTTGCAAAGATTCTACTTTTCAAAGAAGCAGAGAGTCCATAAGTTGCTGAACTATGCTTTTTTATATTTAATGAACGACAGACAGTCTCTGGTGTACACAAGGGTCTATATTTACCACCTTCCTCTTTTACTTACTGTTATTAGTTATCAAAGGCTCACATGAAACATGTAGTATTACCACAGCCAAGTCACAGTCATTAACATTGTTTCTTTGACCTTTATGGTGTTGAAATTAAAGCAGAATTACTGAAGGAGCTGATGAAAAGCTGGCAATGAGAACGTTAAAACCAGTTAAAAGCATTATTTTCAGTCTTAGGACATAGTTTTGAAAGAGGAGTGTCGTCTCTTGTGCAGAGGAGCACACCTGCACTTCCACCAAGGAGGGAGTTTCCTGAGTGGTGCTGGCTCTTAGCACTGTAGGTTTTTTAAGATTCTTACTCTTTATGTGAGTTTGGTCAGTGGTTTTTTTTTGCATTATGGAGGTGACTCAGAGTGAGTAACTTTGAGTATTTAAGAAACAAATGGCCTATTTTCACCTCCTGAAGTTGAGTTGAGTTCAGTTTGGTTTATCTCGTCAGCCATATCCCTGAAAGAAAAAGACAGGGTTTTAATTAAATCTGCAACTTTTTTGGAAGGTTACTTGAATTGTGTAGTTATGTTGTGGATTTTTTTGGTTTCAGAAAACTGCTTAGGTTAAAATCAGTTATATATTTCTTTTTAAGTTATACTACAATTGCTTATTTGGCTATCTTCTTACTAGTATTTCTGTAGCATCCAGAGCACCCAGACAAGGTTATGGCTTCATATTAGGAGCCGATGTTCAAGCCAAAAACTGCTCATTATAAGGTGAAAGGTAGGAAGACAGAAATACTGTGCATGTTTACCTCATGCCCTACAGTGTGAAGTGACTGACTCATGGTTGTGTAGGAAGTTGATGGCAGACCGAGAAACTATAACCCTGCTCACTTTTAGTCCCCATCAGACTGAAGTCAGAGCTCAGTACCATCTGTCCCGAAGTACAGGAGATTAATTCAGTGGGTCCCTCAGGAGTTTTCTCCTGCTGTAAATAGAGAGACCTTTCATTTTCTCATTGTACTTTCTTTAACTTAGAAGGTAGTATATTTGGAGTTAATCATGATTTATTGTGTAACCAAAACGTTAGTTGAGCACAAGAAGTACGTAAACATTCAGAAACTGTGTGCAGATAATTCATAATGAAAGGTTTCTTAATTTCCTGTTATTTCTTGATAGGTGTCTCTTCACCATTTAAAATAACAATTTGAATAAATGAAATTCAGTTAATGTGCATTGTGATTATGCTCTCCTCTGCTACTATAGGTTAGCTCCTGCATTGTGAGTCATCTCCTAAATACTAGTTTTCATGTCATTACTGAGCCAAGTTTGCCAAGAAATGTAGGGGAAAAGTAGCTCACTAAGGACTTGAATAGTATACACATGCTCGCAGGATGCTTAGCGTAGACAGTAACAGCTGCTTTGAAGCTATTACCAGTCTATTATTTGAGCAGGGAAAGGAGAGTTATTACTAACTTCATTAGCAAGACCTATTTGTAGATTTAAAAGCTCTGAAGATTGTAGTGAACTCTCTTCCTTCTGTAAATATATATCCAGAAATATGCATGGTAAAAATACACTTCAGTGGGAAAGTTGTGTATTTGCACAAATTCTGTCTTAAACTTAATATTTTTAAGTGGCATCTTACTACTAAAAAAATCTTCATACTCTGGAAGAATAATTTATGAATTAATAAATGTGTACTACTCATTGGCTGACAAACAGGACCAACACTGAGAAATTTTTGTGTAATGCTGAAACATCATTTGCTTTTAGCAATGTGTGTTGAAATGGAAACAAAAAGGACAGTAAATAAGGCCTCTTAAACTGATATAGCATTGGAGATACAGTTGTAAATGGCTACCCTGTATCCTGGTGAAAATAATATTTTTTTTTTTTGTCAAATAATCCTTCCAGTGTCCTCCAGTTTACCAACATTGTGAAAATTCCATGACTTGACTTTAATGAGAGCAGGATGGTTGCCTGCTCAGAGGTCATCCATAGAAGGCTGTGGCCATAGAGATCCCATTTTACTGTTCCTGCACCTTGTACCCTTGGACATGTCTCCCCTAGTTTAAGAACTGGATGGGAGAATTACCTATAACAATGTGCCAGTAAATAGAAACTTGTTCCTCTTACTCTTGTGTCAATCCCTGGGAGAGAGTAGAAAATGGAGAAAATCAGTTTGTGGTGTTAAATCCAAAGTAGGTAATTTTTTCTTTTATATTATTATTATATCTTAACATGTTCCTTACTTTAAATCCTCTGAGAGTTTGACATAAGTAAGAAAATACACCTTACGGTGGTAAACAGGTGACCATATTTTGATAATCTTTAGCTTACAGATAAGGAAATTTTTATTAGGATATTATAAATAGCATGCTCTGGTGTATCCTTTTATATATGCTTCATTAGCATAGGGGTTATGTTTCTTCTCTAATAACTAGGCCAGCTTGTCCAAGCACAAAACTAGAAGGCTCAGGGAAATGTAGAAGCACAAAGTGCTACAAAGGAAATAATGATATAAAATACATAGTCATATTTTTAAAACTTGGCTATAGTTTGTGTGACATGTCTAGATAACATATAAATCTGAAAGTGAAGTATTGTAACATGGAACCTTTTAAAGCATGTCTTATGTTAATTAGATGGATAGAAACTTTCACCCTGCAGCTTTTGAATGCTGTTTTTATTGCTTCTGGAAATTCTGTTGTGCCTCTGAAGAGTTTTGTTTACTAGGTGAACAAAATGAGATCAATGCTATCACTAGCATTATTTGTACATTGTGAGAGAAGATTTTGTTGTGTGAATGATTTGACAAATTTTCATTTGGCATATTTTGTAAGGATGATGTTGAACACCTGGCATCAACAGAAAGGTACCCAGGATGTGTATATTAGATTTTCATGCTGTGGTTTTTGTCACTTAGTCTCACGTAACTGTTTCTTTTGTTTGATCTTTAAATATGTTTCTGCTCTTCAGAACAAGATCAAATCTGGTTCTTTTTGAAAACATTTCCCTACAGGATAACTTATTAAAATACCTTAAAAGCATGCCTGATTGTGTATTTCCTTGTAGTAGTTTGTTCCTATTTTGTGTTCCCTGAAACTGCATAGTACAAAACTGTAAAACACAGCATGGAAATTCTTCTGTTATTCAGAGTGCAAAAATGAAATACTGGCAGGGAGAATTCTTGGCAAGATAGGCTGGTGCAAGAGGTGCTTCTTGTTACAATTAGGTCTGTTAGACTTTGAGAGGTATAAATGTGATAAAATTGAAATAACACACAAATGATGGTGCAACTGAGATGACTAATAAGAGCCAATAATGCTGCTAATGAGTCTGATTCCTATTTTAAATGAGTACTCTGTGTTGATTCTTAGTTGATCTTTATTGTCAGAGATGAATAGTGGAAATACCAGTGCTTGAATGCCAGGTTTGAACATCCTTTCCTTTACCTTAACAGGTTTTAGGACTGGTTCAAAATATGAGTGTTTTCCAGTGTCCCAATTGTAAGCATGAGACGCATATTTTCGGATCTGATGGTGTAAGAGATCTAGCAAAAACCCTTGGGTTGGATATTTTGGGTAAGAATATGGAAATGGTTTTATTTTTGAAGAAAAATTTAATGGTGTGCATGAAGCATGAACTATGGAACTGCATAATCCTAGATTACTCTATTTTCTGACAGTGTTCAGATCTAATAGAACTAATAAGTAGTATGCACTGTTCCTTGTCATTCTTGTAATGGCAGTGCTGATTCCTGAATTGTATCTTAAATCTTTTTGTATATAGAAACAATCCAGAACATGAATTGTTTGTATATCAATGTGCTGTATTATCTGCAATTCATTATGTTATTGATTATACAACAATTTTGACAAATAACCAAGAATTCTCTTTAGTCTTAGGACAGACCTAAACTGTCCAGTAATGCCAATAAATGTTTTCTCATTTATTTCATTTAAATTAAATGGGGTGTTACATACTAACTCAGTGGGGACCTTATATCAGCCTTACAGTACCTAAAGGGGGCTTACAAGAAAGCTGGAGACTTTTTGCAAGGGCGAGCAATGATAGGACAAGGGGGAATTACTTTTAACTGAAGGGGGTAGATATAAATTAGATATTAGGAAGAAATTCTTTACTGTGAGGGTGGTGAGGCACTGCCACAGGTTGCCCAGAGAAGATGTGGATGCTGCTATCCCTGGAAGTGTTCAAGACCAGATTGGATGGGACTCTCAGCAACCTGGTCTAGTGGAAAGCATCACTGTCTATGGCAGGGGGTTTGGAACTAGATGTTCTTTAAGGTCCCTTCCAACTTAAACCATTCCATGATTCTATGATTAGCCATCTGGTATACCCATAAGCTAAAATATACATGGTTCTTTAAAATATACTTTGCTATTTTAAAAAGGCATGGTTCAACCTGTGCTGTAAGTAAAGAATGTAACACAGCATAATTAAGTTGGTAAACGGGATAATTGCATGTGCTAATGGTGTGTTTCCATGTATTACTGTAATTATCACAATGATTTTCCATAGCTAATTCATTAAAAAGAGCCAGGAAGCTCACTTAGAAAGATCAACACAGAAACATCAAGGTCTGACACAGATATAAGATAGCAACGCAACACATAATTAAAGACATGCTTTTGGGCTATCTTTCAGTGTTCTGAATATATAATGAGTTATGATCGGAGCCCAGGGGGGCTTCTGCAGTCCTGGTTATGTGGATGGATGCAAATGCTCTGCAAGCAGTTGAATCAAACATGCATTTAGATACACAGACATAGATGAGCTACCGTGCTGTTGGTCCCATAGGTGGGTTGTGATATTTCCTAAGAGGGCAGAGCTGATTGTGATGGTATTTAATTAGGAGTGAGATGAGAGATGTACAGGTTTAGCAGGGGATAGATGAGATGGACAAAGAAAATCAGAGTGAAGTTTAACTTCAGACTGTCAGTGAAGGATCTGACTACGATTAAGAATGATGCCCCAGGAGTTAAGTTTAGAATTGCAGTGCTTGATCTGATTAGTACACTCCTCCTTCAGGGATGACCATTACATAATAATGCCATATGGTGTCGTAATAATTACTGCTTACAGAGTTTATGTTAATCTATCGCAAATGGAAGTTTTTTCTCCATGTTATTTGAATTGTGCCCCAAAGCACTGAGAACTTTTCATATATATATTCAGAAAGTGTATATATTTAAAATTAGTATTTCTGAATTTATTTTGCTTATATTTTGCAACACCTGTGGCTAATCCATTTGTTTAAATAAGCACCTAGTCCTCCTTTGAAACCTGACAAGCTGACATCTGACAAATTCTGCAAGGTAACAATGTGCAGGATTGAAAAGTATTTCCCTTCTGCTTGCTCAGAGTTGGCTGCCATTAATCTTACTGAATACTTCATTAATTTTTGTTTATGACAGAAGGCAGTTAGTAGTTGCCAGGACACTTTCAAGTGTAGTTCATTATTTCATATACTTCTGATTGTCTTGGTTTTTTATGGTTCCCTAAAGGAAAGTGTGACAAGGTTTGTGTGAAAGATTTTTTGCTGCTGATTTTTCTCTCCCTGCCTCTGATTTTTTTTTCCTGAAGTTTTGTGGGCATAACTGTGTTTTGTTTGTATTCCTGCTTGCTTTGGGTTCTGTTTTTTTCTCGAACTTTGTCAATTTTCACACAGTTTTTAAAATGTTTCTTTTTCTGAATACATTGAGTATCAGTGATTTACACTGGCTTGATTTGAGTGAAATAAATGTTGCTGAAGTGTATGAATTAAACTGATACAGTTTCTGACATCAGTCAGACTTGAACTAAGGTAGACTGTTCTGTCTGCATCCATCTGTGATGTAAAATGTAGTCATATCTTCCATTAAAAGAAAGTTGGTCTTCAGTTCACTTTATAACTATATATTTATGTAACAGTGAATTAAACATAGGAACCTCCAAGTCTTTTGTAGTGCTGAAATCTGTGTTTCAGAAAATATGTTTCAGAATGGAATAGGGCTGCTAATTGATTCTCCTTTAGAATGTTCCTTTCCTCTCTGACAGTTCCCTGCTCATTATAAAAGCAGAATATAAAGAAGATTTCTGTTGGAAAGAAGAATGAACTGAATAGTTGTCCACCTTTGAATTGGATCCAAGGCCTAATAAGGACAATAACAAATGCTATTATTTGGAAATTTAGTATTCAAAGAAGTCTTTGAACAGTGATTAAAATCTTAAAGCAGCACTGAAAAGAATACAATGAGGAGATAGGCTGAAGAGTAAGTTGCATGATGAGCATTTGCCTAACACTCAGACAATTTATTTAACGTATTGAAAATAATTGATATCTCAGCCTGTGTTTCTCTGTGTGTTTGAGGCAAAAAGCCCTGCCTTCTCTACTAAATGACTACAAAGCATGGTCCTTCCTATTCAGAGATTGAGATGTCCAAAGCAGTTTGGCATTATTCATTATAGGTGTACAGAAACTGTACTGCAGCCAATTTTCATTTTAAATGCTAATTTTTGAAGATTAAGTAATTTAAAGAATATACTGAACTGCAATTTGATATCAAGTTGCTTTAGGGCTATTTTAAAGAAACATTTAAAATATATTATGTCTTAACATATGTGTATCTTGGTATCTTTGGTGCAGGAGACATTCCACTGCATGTTAACATACGGGAGACATGTGATTCAGGACAGCCTGTTGTGATCTCTCAGCCTCAAAGTGATGCTGTAAGTTTGGTGCATGGCACTTAAAACAACAAAAAGCCCTCCTCCAAAAGTGAATGATGAGTGCTTCTTGGTATTGGTGTTTCAGGAATGTGTATCTGCATGGAACTTAAGGAAATAAGGTAAAAGAAGGTAGTATCGTTAAGTAACTCAGGCCCTTGATTTTGGAATGCTGGTCATCCGTTCTGCTTCCATGGGTTTGGCTTTGTTTAATTAGGCTGAATCATTAAGAATAATGAAGATTTGATCCAGGTCCTCGCATGCCTAGAGAAGGGAGGTCAGTGTCAAACCTCATGAGACCTTGCAGCCATTGTAGATCCTCTGTAACTGTCAGCTGAGCCTTTGGTAGCTGAGCCTGGAAACTGTCAAAGGGCCGTATCCAAAGATGTTTGGAACACAGCTTGCATATTGTCACTGCCTGGGTTGTTTTCAGCCCGAAGTGAAGTGATTTACACACAGGAGGAAATGGATTGTTTGATGCATTTACTGTACTATTTTATTGCCTATGGAAAATAGGGAGTCGGTGGGTGGGAGTCAAATACACAAGTTCTAAAGAAAAGCAGTTGTATATATAGAACTTCATTAATACTAACAGAGTAAGGTTTTTCTGTCTGGTATTTTCTTTTTCTTCTCCCGGATTTTGTCTTCAGGCAGGGTGCTGTGCATAGTATATGGCATGAGACAGCCTCATTCTTGACTGCTGCTTAGATGTTATAGTGAAAAAAGTGATTAATGCTGACGAGAGATGTTAGAATCAATCTGAGTTAAGATAGACAGGTACATTCTAATATTGATAACTTTTTTAATATCATGATAGTTAGGGGCATACTGAAATGCTTTTTTCCTTCCCAGTATTTTAGGGGATAAAAAAAAGGGAGGATGGGATTAACATTGTTCATCCAGTATTATTAAGACACTGATCAGGATTCTGGAGGAACAGTGACAGTCTTACCGTGGTAATACATCATTTTGTTTTGATAGAGAAGTGTCAGCACTATGGCATGTTGATTTCCAATTGAATGCAGTATTTTTGCTAGACTTGGGTAAGGCCCATACTGTTGAAGAATGTAGTGATCTTGAGTTCAGGTCCTTGTGAAAAGGAATCCTTATAATCCATGTGGTAGTTTCTCTCTGGGAAGTTTGATCAGCAGTGTGAAGGTTTGAATGGATGCGTGGATTTGGTCAAAGTTGAAATAAAACAGCTGAGCAAACTAAGACGGAGGGCTCACAGCTCATGGTATCAGAAATCTGTAATAGCCAAAGGTCTGTAGCCTGATGGACTATCGATCTAAAAATTCAGACATGGGGGATAGCGTTCTGAAAATAAAAAAAGACAAGACAGTCTTTTGTCTTGCCATCTGTTCATTCTTGTACTATGTTCTTGATGACAAAAGAATGTGTTATAATCGCCATTTGTGGCAATTAAGTTAAATATGAAAAGGAATAAAGATTTACAAAGATGTGTGACTCTGGGGAAAACTCTTAATATCCTTCTCTGCCATTGTGTCTGTGAGATAATCATTCTCCTTGGAGAGTGAGGGTTTTCTTAAATGTCACCAATCTCTACAGAATGGAAAATAATTTCCCTTTATCCCTGGTTTGCTTCTCATTTTAAAGACAAGAAAAAATATTGTTGTTCTCTTATATTTTAAAAGAAAAATTAAATTCTTAGTACATAACCGATGGTGGAAGAGGTCATATAAGGTCAGATTCTAATCTTTAATACATGACACTCATCACCATGTTTCTCAAATAAACTAAAATTATGGCTATTCATGCATGAACAATTGCAAGTTTTCAGGGAGAGAACAATATCTGCTGAAATTATCTCTGCTCTTGTCTCATAAATGTGAAGGGGATTTTTATACAAAATTCTGAGCTGATTTTGTTAGAACACACTTACAAATCAAATACAGAATCACAGACCTGAAATAACACCTAGTAGATTCAAACAGTGGGGAATAAGGATGCTGATTGATTTCTTAGAAACCCAGCATGCTGTTACACTTTTTAAGCTCTGGCAAGGCTAGAATAAAGGGTGTTTCTAAAATATGCCAGGTAATACTTGTTTTGCTTACATGTTTGCTATGGGATTCAACTTGTCTTGCAGATATATAAAAGTATAGCTCTGACTCTACACTAGAATTTCAAAATGTGTAAGCAAACCTGTCTAAATTCATTATTTTAAACCTTAGATGTAGTTGGTGGAAAAGGGGTTTCCTTTTCACAAATGACAGGAAAATTGTTAACAGCTGAAAAAGAAAATTACTTCTAGAATTGTGCATGTTTGAACTTAGGCAGTTCTTCCTCAGGGAGGGCAAGAATACACAGGACTAATCTGCTTATGGAAAGGGCTGACAATATAGCTAAAGGATATGAAGGTTTAAGGGTTGGAGTTCTCTTCTGGTGAAGCTTGAGGCAGTTCTCAGGGAGAACGAAACAGTGCTCGTAAAATGATTTTGCTCTTGGTATCACATTGTCTACACTAGTGTTTCTGTCAGGTTAGTTGTTTAAACTGTGACTTTCTCTTAATACTCTTCATTGACAAGACTTTGTTATGTGCTGTAGAAATTGAATATTGCTGTACTCACATGTCAGCCTAATGCAGCAGTTGGGAGTGACCCAAGATCCTCTACAGGAAGCCAATAATTTCTTAGTCTAATCAACAGTGAGGATTTACCAGACCCTTCTGGAGATTAATTGAGCATTTTTCTCCTCTCTTAGGCTGTGGAGATGGATTGGCTGACTAGGGCTTCGGTTTTTTGCTCAGTCAAACATACGAAAGAGTCACTAAGCAGTGAAAGGTAGTAAAGGAAAGTCAAGAATGCTACTAAAATGGTAGAATAGGGCAAAAAAGTAGAGTAAAAGGTAGAGTAGGGAAAACAAATGAGGAATCACTGAACCAGGTGAAATTGATCATGCTCAGATACAGGGGAAAGCTCCTATGGACCATGGGAAGGAGCCAGTGGCAAAACAGGTGTTTGGAAGAGGCATCCTGAAGCCTTCAGGTAAGAGGTATAGAGCATGTTTAATTGCCGTGCAGTCATTCTTCCACCAAATGAGTTGTTTAAATGCCCAGTGAATTCTCCATCAACTCTGGGGGAAGAGATAAGTAGAGGTTCCTAAGAGCTCTTCCATCTGTGAGTGCAAAACCCAGAGAGTTATGGAGTACTTGGTAGTTATCTTGTGAGGAGTTACTGCTAGTAACTTTTGGGTATATCATAATGTTGATGGCACAGTGGATTTATTAAGACCTTGGTAGAACAGACAAGGCTATCTTTGACAGTTGAGCATCAAACTCCCGCCTGTCTTAAGACTGAAAAGCATCTCAGTCAAGTACAAAATACATTTGCTGTACCAGTGTGTCCATTCACTTCCATTTTGGGGGAAAAACACATTCTAGGAAAGATGAAATGGTCAATTAGTTCCTTAGCGTTTTCTTGCCACTTGTTGTTATGGAAAATATTTGGAATCTATTAAGGAAAAATACTGAGTTCACCTCTTGTTCCATAAAAATCAAGTAAAGTGTATTGGGAAAGCAGGGAAAGGTGAAAAGGAGCAAAGCAGATGAATCATAGTTTAGAGTGTTGGAATCCCCATATTGCACAGCCCTTTGCAGGTATTCACAGGTTGACATGCAGTGTGGTGAGGATTTTATGACTTGGGTAGAACTTGTCCTGAAGCAAGGAAACCAGGACCTGCGGCTGAAAAACATTCTTAATGTCATCATGTCCAGCTTGTGATAAAGACCAGTGTATGATACAGACCTCACATACATTTAACAATGTGGAATATATTCAGCAGCCTTGCAGAGGTCAGATATTCATATATAGGTGAAGAATTTTTAGTCCAATAAATTGCATGCTGATCTGTAAGGGGAGAGGAAAAGGCCAGTCAGGTGGAAAGCAGGGGCATGAGGCATCAGCAGTCTGACATAACAGAGCAAAATAAGTCTGGTTAAAATCTCTTTTCAATTAAAGCATGATGTTATAAACCTTACTGTGGTGTCATCCAAAGAGAGAGGTGAAATTTGTATTCAGAAACACGTTTCCTGTACAACTGTATGAAAGGGTTATGTGTAAATAGGGTGAAAACGTACAGCCTTTTAAAGCTTGAAAGAAATAGTTGGAGAAAAATTCGAGTATTGGTAACAAATAATCATTGACTCATATTTGGTGATGTTTAGCTGTCATCAATAATTCCGTTTAATGAGTAGTCAATCCAGGGTGTATTATTTTCAAAAGAAAAGCAAACCCCTAAGAAGGCTGCATAATATGATTTATAATATGCCATATCATCGATCCTTTGAATGATCACAATGACATTTGGTATGTATAGGTTCAAATCCTTCATTCAGGGTATGGATAGTACACGGCATCATCAGATCGTCATTTATGGTTCACTCCGGTGAAGAAAATTCTGAGTGGTAGGTTAGTCTGTTTGAAGGATGTTACTGTGCTGCATTTGGTCTGTACTGTGCTACTTAGCCATGTTTTCTGGACAGGATGTCTTTTTAGATGTCTGTAATGGCATCTGAGTGATGTACATGCATAATGGCACCTTGGGATGTCAGTATTATCAGCTGAGGCTCCCTCAGAGAGTGGCTTGGCTGTTGCAGCTGCTGTTATATAGGATTAACAGGAAATTTCCCATGACCACTAATGATTTTTCTTTCAGGTTTTAGTTTCATAAATCCAGCTTACCCATCTCTTTCATTTCATGTTAAAATGTGTGGATTGACTTTTATTGTCTCATGAAGCCTCCTCTTCTGAGCTGAGTCTCCATTGCAGCTTGGCAGTAGTTGCCAGTACATGCAAAGAATAATCCTATGGTAGAGCTGCCCAGAGGAGGACAGAGTGGGAAAGGCTCTGAACCTCTTGCAACCATCAAGAATTTATCTGGGTGACATGAAGCTTTTATCTGAAGTGGAAGCTCTTTAAGAGCTGTGTTTATCATCATGCTTTTAGTGCCTTCTGAGTTCACTACAGTAAAATACAGATATTAGAGGGCAGCTGCAGTTACGCACTGAAGACTGGAGTTGTGTCAAAGTAGCAAGCAATTTCCATGGAAATTAAAGCTGTTTAAAAATCTGATTGAACTGGAACATGGACTGTGGTTGAGCAGAGAGTGCTAATAAGAACAAAAACCCTCAACTGTGATTGTTTTCACGTAGATGGCAGCTAAGTCTGGCATTTGTCCTTGTGATAGTCGTTATTTAATTAGTTGCTCATGGTTGCTAGTTTCCTTTAACAATGTTGAGCAGATGTAAATTCCCTTTCCTTCTTTACAAGTATAGTAGCATCTGCAGCAGTTGCTATTCCAGACATTCAGGACTTGCATAGATTCTCCTTTGGATTTCTGGGCTGGATAAAGCATCTTAATAGTCTTGGAGTCTTGTAATCACAAAAAAAAGTCGTGTCAGTACTGGGATTTATACTCTCTGGTCCACTAGGCCTGCAACTGAGTGCTGCTGGTATCAGTATGCTTTTTCTCTGTTGCTGCTCTGAAGTTGTTTGTATGCAGTGGTTTGGCTGAAGGCAAATGTGATATCAGCTCCTATGTGTTTTGACTTTGTAAATTGGTTCTGTGTTTGTGTGGCCATTGTGCCAGGTACTGGAAGCCAGTGTAATGAGATGTTTGCAGGCTAAGATCTGCACTTCAGTGGAAGGCAAACCCACAGCTCAAACCAATCCAGTCTGCTCCATGAGAACAGGTCAGAGTCAGCTGTGACCTCTGCAGTCCGTTCACAGTAATCTTAGCAGTGATGCATAATTCCCTCACAGATAAGATTTTTAGGGAGAATGAAATGCCATAACTGAAAGGCTCATATTTCTCTAGGATTACTGTAGGGCTTAATTAGACGAGCTAAAAAAGAGTCTTGCTGTTTAAATCTACCCCACATCTATTATCCCATGATAATACAGATTCATTACTGAGTAATGAATCAGGATGTTCTGATTATTTAGGCTAAGTAGGACTTTTCACTCTGTTTCCTGAACATCATTGCAGGTTCTCCCTTTCCTACTCCACCATCTATACTGTCATTATTCACTTCATCATCAGGTGTGCCCTTGAGGTCCTAAGAACTATGTACTTCTGGCAGTGTTTGTACCAATGTTTGAGAGGTGAACAGTCTTCTCAAATGGCTGTTACCCAGCTCTTTTGAGAGCTTTCCACCTCTACCTCTGCCCTTCCCTGTGCTCCTCTCAGACCCCATCTAGGCAGTGTTGAGAATAAATAAGTCTGGTCTGGTTTTAGGGCATTCTGTCTTCCTGTGCACTTCTTCATCCTCGTGAACCAGGGAGAAGGATAACCAGTGTGTTATTGTTCAGTATGAAGTAGTCCATCAACAAAAAATGGTTTTCAGAAAGTCTGTAAACCATTCCTTTAGAGCGTTCAAACATGAAAGGAATAACTGACCTGTGAAGTTTGCTTTTATCCTATTAAAGTGAAAATGGAGAGTGATGAATAAGAACTCATCCTTTACTTTTTCTCTTCTGGTTTTCCACACAGAAAGGAAATAATAAACCCTGTCCAATTTCAGTTGCAACCCAGCTTCTTTTGCTAAGTAGTGGTGGAGTAAATAGCTGAATTGTACTCTCTTGTCTCCAGATGTGACATTGAAAAGATCATGAATAGGAGAAACTGTTCAATACACGTACGGTTGTTTTTATGAAATGCATATTGACAGTCACCAAGATTCCATTTAAACCTTTCAGGTATGTTGCTAGATAGACAAGCCCTCTCTCATAGCTAAAGGATTTGTTCAAAGGCCAGAAAATAAGGCTCAAAACAGTTGATTTTTGTCGAAGCCAGGTTACTGGTAGAGTTCTCTAAGGACATTAATGAGGTGCTGGTCTGTTCAACAGACAAAGCAGTGGTCTAGGAAAACCAAAAAAAAGGGCTGCTTAGCAGGTAAGACCAATTGTCAGTAACTCTAGGGCTAGGTAGTAATAGCATGCTGGCTACAAGGAATTGCATGAGGAGCCTCCTTTGCAAAGTGTCAGATCAGCTGTTTGGCAAATAAGAATCAGTGCACACTGGGAAATTGTTACTCAGACACTCGTTTAACAGCATTTTTGGGTGAAAGAAAAGCTTTTAAGTTTTTTTGGAACTTGACATAGGGGAACATTTACACAAGCAGTTAAGCATGTTTATGGTGGATTAATAATTCTGTGTACAACTTGGTCAACTCTGGAGTGGGAAAACAGCCTCAGCAATCTCTAGAAGGGGCCAGATTTTCCATGCAAGTTGTTAATTAACTCATTAAAACACATGATTTGTGCAAAGTGGGAGCTACCTGTGGGACTATTTGAGAGTTCAGAATTCCCAGCTGGAGTGCTCCCACACCAATCAGTCAAATACTTAACTTCAAAGGCAGTTTGACTTCAGTCCATCCCCTTATTTCAACTTAGTCCATTATCTTGTCTAGGCAGGCCCTTAGTTGGGGAGTAGCTGGACCAGCCACGGCATTCATTAGTAGCTAAGTGATGTGGGTGTTGCCCAACTGCACCACGGTTGTGGGCATAGAAGTTCAAATTTCATGCCTATAAATTAAGTTCTATAGTTCATTCTATATTTTTTGCCACAAAGTCATGCAAAAAGTCATGGGAGAAAACAATTCTACCTTGGTTGTCTGCATTCCTTGCAAACTCAGAAAATTACACGGCTTTACCTTTAAGGTGATGTGAGCGCTGAGACTCTGAGGCTGGGAGTGCCAGAAAAGAAAGCCCTGCATACCCAGAAAAGAGGAGAAGTGAGAAGTGCGTGGCCCTGCAGAAGGCTGACACCTGATTCAGACCAGTGGCAGCAGGCAGTAGTGGCCCTGGTGTGATAGACAGACCTTCCCTTCCTGCCCCTCAAGCTCTGGCATGTGTCAGTTTGTTTTCTGTTTTAAAGGCTCATCAGGGATACAAGGTCTAACTCATGGTTAGAGCCATCTAAGAGTGCTGCAGGGAGCAGGAAGGATCAGAGCAGTAGAGATTATTGTGGGGATTTCTAGTAAAACGGAAGGTTGTCAATGCAGACTTACTTGAGGGGGTGGAGAAGTAGGTTGGTTACAATCCAATGGAGTAAGTGCAAACTGAAGTAGGGGACTTTGCTGTGTACTGACAGACACAGAATGTGATGCACCAGCCAGAAATTGAATCATGATAAATGCAAATTATAGATAAGGTGTACATTTTTAACAGTGAAACTAATCAGCTTCTGGAACAATGTATATATACACCACCCCCCCCCCCTCCCCCCCAAGATACTCTTTTAGTTAAAAATCTTTATATCAAGATTTGAGATATTTTTAGAAGACATGTTCTATTTCAACTACAACTTTTTGAGTTTGGTACAGGAACTATTTGGTTTAATTTTGTGGTTTGTTCTGTGCTGGACTTTATGCAGTGTTTTCATACATGTCTCTTGACATTAAATTTATTAATACTTGATGTTATACTGATCACAGTCCTAGCTGTGGTATGGTTTTTAGAGATGTTAACACAGGTGTGCTTACTTGGGTTGCTTCCTATAGTCCTGCAGTTCTGTGCTCTTGTGCCCTCCAGCTGAAGGTGTCTGACCGGATGCCACACGTTGGTGTGGAAGAGAGATGTAACTATGGATTCTAGAGTTGCAGAATTAGTTCTTTCCAATACCCACTTCAGTCTTTGGGAAAGATGTCTTTTTTTGAAAATACTTAAATTTTAAATGTCTGAATAGGAAATTCTGTAGTGTAGTCTAGTCTGTAACGAATTAATTGTCTCGGAAAATTTTTTTTTTGGTATGTTGTTGTTTTCTCTGATTTTCTGTCCTGTGCATGGTGCATGTTGGTTGTCATGGTGAGGGAAGTTTATAATTAACAGTACCTGTGGGACTAAAGAGTGTGCTTTCTCCTCAACACTTCTCTTCCAGAAGATGATTGAGTGCTCTTAAAGACAAATTATTCAGTAAAGTTCTAGTCTTAGAATAATGCCTAAGTTAAATTTTACCAATAACCCTCTCCCCCAATATTTTAAAATAATGCTTGTACTAATTTTATGTATTAGTGCATCATTTTTGCAGAACACAAGCTAAATTGAACCCATTTATTTAAACATCATTGCTTTTCTTTGACGGTGTGCATAAGAACAGGTACCTAACAAGATGTAAAATGTTCCTTTTTATAGAAAATGAAGGGTGCTAAATGTATGTTTCTGTTTTTACAGGCTAAAGCCTATCTAAAGATAGCTATGGAAATAGTAAGAAGACTGCCAGTGCCTCCTGCTTGAAGTATTTACCACTGAAACTTACCAAAAAAGTGATCTTTGGTGCAACCAATGCAGAAGAGTCCTGCTACCTAATAATGTGGAGGCCATATCTTAGTTCTGAGAACCAGAGGTTAAATTATGATTGTGACATTTACCATTTTTCAAATCATTGTTTGGCCATGTCCAAATGGATTGAAGTATACAAACAATGATAGACAATATTTAACTACTGAATTTTGACATCATTAAGCATTTTTCACGTGTGTATTGTTTTAAGGTAAGGAATGAAAAACAGCCTCTCCAGTCAAGAATAATGATGAGAGGTATGCCAAGGCATTAATTCTGCTTAAGAAAATAATTTTTCAATACTCTTAATTTGTTTCAATTTTGGTTAACTATCAAACTGACCTTAAGTTCTGCAAGATTTTAAGAAGCAAAATCAGTTATGCAACTGCTGTACTTTTGTATGTGCATCTTATAAGAAAATTAAAAAAATTCCACATATACTCGGAAGGGTTTTTGTGATGGATGATGATCAAATTTATTTTTTATTGGATAAAGTTCAATTGTGAGGCAATTCACAGTTTTGTGGAGAATGGGTTACATGACCCTGAGGCTTGTTTCTTGACTGTTTTGCATTATAATGAACCCAGACCGAAGACCAGGTAACCAAGGCCTTCACAGACAGCCAGATGTTTTGCCTGAGCTCGGTTTGCCGGAGAATGCAAATGATCGAGATGAATTAAATTTATGATTGTATATTCCTACAACAGTGCAGCAACTTGGAATTTGAATATAAAGATATATTTTTGAAGTAAAGAAATATTTGATCTTCAAACTGTGTGGCCTTCTGGTTTGTTTTTTTCCTTGAGTGTGATCTTTATTTTTGTGTTGGTGTGTGGAAGTGAAAGATTATGCCCTCAGGGAATGAGTTTCCATTTACAATTAGATGTTTGAGTTGACATTTAGGCTTTTTCATTTACACAGTCAAATATGGGTGTCTTAAGCATGCATCTTAATCATACCATACTGTGAATTTAAACATACTAGGGAGTTCTGCTGTTGAACTCTGATGGACCAGGGTTTTCCCTGTAGTCCGAATACGTAGTCAGGTTTTTGTTTATAGTTGTTTTTATTTATTGAAGTGATACGACATAAAAAGTTGGTATACATTTACATTAAGAATGTTTAAGTAATATATACTCAGAATTTACATGGAAAATCTAGACACAAATGATGAGTTGAATTTCAAGCTTAGATGATTTTGTAAATATGTAAATTATATGTTGATTTTTTTACATGAAGTCAATCTCTGAAGCTCTTCACTGGCAGCCTCCGCCATGAGATTTCATATCAGTGGTCAGCTCTTTTAGTAGTATATTATCCCAGGCCTGTAAATTGACAAAAATACTCCCTCCCTTTTCTGATATATTTTACAAAAATTAAAGCTGGCTTTGTGTTCTGCCCTTTCACACTTCATTGATAACATTCTTTTAAATTAAATTTTAGCTCTACATCTTTATTTACTTTGCGTATCATAATTGTCAACCTAAATATCTGTAAGTAATCCTGTGGTGGTTTTGGCATAATATAATCATCATTTCAGTGGGAAAACTGGGATTTCTGGCTGATTTTTAGCAAAAAAGTGATATAGCCTGAATGTTAGGATTTGTTATTTTTATTCTATTAAAAAGTTTCTGAGTGTCTCTGACATGCAGTTTATGTTGAGACTGGGTGAACAATCAGTATACAGATAGATGGTTATTTGCTTTCCCTTTCGTTTCTTTCTCATTATTTCTTTGGTTAGTTGAAGGATGACATTTGCTTTCAAGTGTTCTTTTATTTTTACTCCTTTTTTTTCCCTTTTAATTAAGTACTGTGGTTTTGCTCCGTTGAATCTTTCAACTTCCAAACTATTTTGAATGCCTTTATCAGGAAACTAGTTATAATGATTAAACATAGTTTCTGTGCCAGTCTGAAAAGTCATATTTAGTTAACAGTTTTGTGGAAGGGTTGCACAATGATTTATTGATTGAAAAATTTCAGTCATTATATATATAAAATTCTACAGAGTTCTGTTTTTAAGAGTAGCTATGGTCAAATTTAAAATGAGAATGTATTTCCTTCCCTCATTCTCATGAGTGAAAAACTGTTTCTTAGCCCTCCTCCTGCAAAGTAAAGGAAGGGCATTGAAAGAGTGTTACTGCTGCTTAATGTTATAGAAACACCTATTCACATTTTTTATATTACATGTATATATGTTAAATACTTATTAATGAATTCTAGTCGACATACTACATTTGAAGTTGTAGTTCATAAAATCATAATACAGGTTGTTGTATGTGGGGGGTGCTTTAGCAGGAGAAAGTGGTATTTAACTGTAGTCTATAAATACAGATTATAGACTTAATACACAGTGCTGTTTGTTCTTTTCAGCTCCAGTATTTTACTTTAATCTCAGTGATATTTCCTAGTGTACTAATACAGTTTTTTCTAAAAATGCTAATCCTAACAAGAGGGCCTGGCTTTCCTGAGCTGTATGGGTAGATGCTCTTTGCTCAGGAGCAATGAAGACTTACTGCAGAATTACAGTGATCATGGTTTACTGCACAGAATTATTAAAGTCTGTAGCACTGAGAGCTGCAGTTACACATTGGAAAATCCCACAGAGGAAGGGGGAGAGAGAAAGAGTGGGGCTAGGGAGGCCAAACAGGCAGGAATGGGAACAGAGACTTCTCACAACAAAACAATTTTAGCTGCTACTTGAAGTTATGAGGGAAAAGTAGTTTGCAAGTCCAGGTTTTTTTCTACTAATTTGAGTTCAAGCTACAACCCATCTTAGTTGCTCTGATTGGTAATCATGGTTATGAATTAACATTGATGCAGAGAAGAAATGGCACAAGGAGGTAATATTCAGTATATTGACAAAACCCTCCTGTAATTCTGAACTTATTTCAAATAGTTGGACTCACTTGGATCCAGTTCAGCAGGTGAAACCCTCTATAATATCTTTCCCTTGGTAAGTGTGTTTTTCACCTTGACCTACTCAGATTCCTAGTTGGGTTTTTCCTGTTTGTGATGGATGCAGTTGGTGCTGACTAGAAAAGGCTTTGATCTGAGGCAGCTGCTGCCTACTGGCTTGTTGGTGAACTGTGTTCAGGGCTCCCTAATGTAAACCAAAAGCTGCAATCAGGGCAGGGGGAAAAGGGAGTGCAGCAGGGGTGAATCTTAGGCCAGTGGGAGCATCTCTGGGTTCTAGAGAGCCTGTCATTAAAGGGCTTGCAGGTGCAAGAATGTATGTGGAAGAATAACAGCAGAAGAGCAGCAAGAAAGAAAAACTCTCCTGTTGCTTAGGTGAAAGACTAAAATGCTGTGAGAAGCTCTGGGCTACAGAACTGATTGGCAAAGGCTAAGGCACTGAAGATGCTGTGCAACAATTTCAGGGGGATTTTGATGCCTACTCAGGCTCAGCAAAGCTGCTGTCAGAGCATCCCCAACCCGGACACGTGAGCTCAGTACCCAAGTCACAGGGAATGCTCCCATCCTTCCAGATGCTGTTGCTGGGGATAGGATCTCCACGTTTATTTTTCCACATGGTTTGCAGTAGTTGTCTAAGGTGCAAGAAACTTTGTCTACACCTGGCTTTGGCTAAAGATTCAAATCCATAGCTCTTAGACGTAGGAGAGGTCCTCAGCCACTTGGATTAGTCTTTGGTAATGACCATCATGGAATGTTCAGCACTTCTGATAAAGCTGTACCACTTTTGGAAGAAATAAGGAACGTAGTCCTAATCACAGCTGATTATTTTTTAGCCTAATGACTTGTGCTAGGCTTTGATCTTGCTCCCAGCCTTATTGATGTCTTTTACCTAATGAGACTGAATAAAATTATCAATTCTTAGGCTAATGCCTGGCGTTTTTAGCTGCTTACAGATTTAAGGCTCTGGGGTTTTGCTTTTGGGATTTTGATACCCATATGTCATTTTAGTTTCTCATGGCCGCATCTGGGCCTGTATTGTTGTCATCAGGAATGCTGCCTAATGGAGATGGTGGGGGGGAAAGGCTCCTGCTGAAGATTGCTTGACCATAAGATGAATCTGAGTTACTGATTTAATTTCAGAATTGACTTACAATGGCAGGAGTTATAATGATAATTATATTTTATTTTGGCAGCATATCAGCCAAGGCACCGGTATGTCAGCCACATATCACAAAAAACACAGCAAAAGAAAAAATTAATTCCTAAAGTAGTTTTCAGCCTAAATTTAAGACTTGACTTTTTATTTTTTTGCAGCCTCTGTTTTACATTATAAAGATATTGTCTGAAGAAAAGGTGTATTCAAAGGTCTGTATTTTTCCATTATCTTCGCATATTCAGAGAAGGTTTTTTTTGTTTTCCAGCAAGAAGAGGACAGGCACAGCCTGTCCTTTCTTATGCACCTTTTCCTCTTAATTTTCTCTGTTTGGATGAGTCTGGATCTGAATATCCACTTTAATCAATGCAGATAAATGACTTATCCTAGGGAGTGCATGAGTCTTCGAACAAGCTAGTGGGGGAGAAGAACATCTGTTGTCCTTTAGCATTGTTTTGAGGGCTTACATTTGAAGTGTTTTCACTCCTACCACTGGGATTTTCTAAAACTTGTGTTATTTCCTGTGGTCCAGAGGTTTTCTCTTTTCTTTGAGAGAAAGGCAGGAGACTCCCCATACTTGCGTCCTCCATGTATGCTTCCTGTTACTAAACAAGGTCTGTTTTAAAGATACAAACTTCTGGTTGCTTTTTCTGAAAAGGGCTAGCTTATAAATAATGACTTTCTAATGGTACTTAAATGTACTTTTCAGGGACTATTTCTTTCTCCAAATTAATATGGAAGAAGTATTATAATGTATTTTTAAAGCCCAGTTTGATTGTATATTTAGCAGTAATAAACGGGGTGAGAAACTATCTTATTAAGCCAAACCCACATTCTGTAGGTGTAATTTTGGAGTGTTCATCCACTCTGTAAATGTTGCAAATATTTTTCATCTCATTAAGGGAAAGTGTTATATGAACTAAAGTTCAGGGCACTCTCCTGCTCCCCAGTAAGCATTTGAGGGTGATGTGAGATCCGTCTGTAAGCTGCTTTCTGCAGTGGTTTATCTGCTGAATCAGGAAGTTTCCACCTGTCTTTTCTTAGAGAAGGAATTTCCATATAAACGGCTTTTGTCCGTGATAGCTTGAGGCCTCTAATTACATTTCAGATGGAGTAGGGAGATTTTGGGTTTGCACTTCACACTTCTGCCTGTTGGCTATTTTGGAAAGTTGCTTTTTAGAACAAGTGTTAAAAGGCTGGAAGAATGTACCTGGTAAGCATCTAGGCTTTGAAAACTTAGTCTAATAACCCCACGTTGATTTGTGAGCACCAGCACTACTGGCATCTCTTTTGTAATGCCTTAATATCATAAGCTTTTAGGAAGTCTGTGAATTGTGGTTTGTTTGCACTTTTTAATAAATGTGTGTTTTACAAATACATTTCTTACTAACACAGACAGTGCTACTTCACTTTTGGCTTAACTTCTCAGCAGTGTAAATAAATTGCTTTTTGTAAAGCAGTTTCTCTTACCTATTGGTAACACATCTAGGAAGTTATTCGTCTAGGGAAGGAAATGATGGGGCTGTTTGATGCTAAATACCTTCTTCCCTGATGGGTTAATATAGGAAATTGTTGGCTTGGTGAATGTTGTTGGTTTTGCTACCCTGATTGGAAATATATCTCCATTAAAACCAAAGGAAACTGCTGATAAAACAGCTTTTAATTATTTAGAGCTTGTAGCTTGTGGACATTGAAAACAGTACACTAGAAAATGTATTGAAAATACTCCCATTTATGGACTTTTCAAACATGTTTTTTTAAGAAAGTAGTAGTATTAAAGACATTTAGACAAGCTCTTTGCTGTTGAAATAGATTGCTTTCCACAGCCTGAAAAGATCTGCCGTTTTCACACACAATGTGACTCAGACAAGTTATGTATTATTGCCCATGAGTGCCTGTGTACAGAATTCTAAGTATGAATCTGCAGTAGCAGAGTGACAGGAGGGAAGAAAGATGACGTACCAGTATTTGCCTGGAATGACCTCGTGCCAGGAAGCAATAGGAATTTGTTTGGCACAGCAAAAATACAAGCAGGGTTGTATTTTTAGGGAAGGCAGATGGGTCATGGCAAAGTAGGGAATGTCTTATTAGCTGGTAAGTGCAACTGGCATGTGAAAAAAATAAAGCACTGTACTGATCAGAAATAAAATTGGAAATGCATCTTTCCCAGTTCTGCCAGAAATGTACAGCCCCATGACCTGGCATGCCTGGCACACTGGGGATGTGTTGATTCTAGTGCTTCAGGACTCAGCAGATCATCAGGAGCCCTCATTTATGCCATTTCCTTCATGTTAGGGAAGCAATTGAAAAATGTATTCACAAGTGAATAGTTGACTGCAGTTGCTACAGAAGGTTACTTGAGAAATGAGATGTCTCAGTTCTTGGTCAGTTGCTTTACATCAGACAATGTGCCATCCCAGGCACATTTGTTAAAGTTAGCATTTTAGCTGTCTTTATCGCACTAGCTGAAATGGAATGTAATAGCAAGATACATATTCTCTGCAAAGTACTTCTCCTGACACTCGGGTGATACCAGGAAGGTTTTGAATACCATACTGAATTACTGTACCTGAGCTTAATATGCTGTAACTTGAAGTTCCATTCTATTCTGGTCATTTTTTTCTGTACAAAGTACTTCATGTTTCCATTTCAGGCACTTTACTGCTGTTGGTTCTTCACATAAAGAGATTTAAATACAAGGGCTCCTAGAGGGAATTTCATGTTTTGGCATTAGATTATATAATTTTTTTCAAAATGGAATGGTCAACGATAGGGTTGTTCTTTATTTTCTGTTGAGTTTTTGAGAACTACAGGCACCAGGAGGTAAGATACCAATTGGACATCATTCTGGATATTCAGATTGGAACTCTTCTAACGAGGTGCTAGCCATATCTTGAGAATACAAACGAAAGCAACATAAAGCTCTTTTTTTTTTGAGTATATGAATGTCTTTTGTCGTTGCCACAGAAAAAATAAAAAACTCTAATAGATAAAATGTAACCCTTTGATTTGGAAATCACGAGAGTTAATTGTCTTGGTTAAGGATCATGAAAATAGACCTGCTGAACCCAGCTTTCTTGGTGCAGCAGGTGCATGTGCTGGCCTGGGAGGAGCCAGCAGCATTCAAACAGAAGTTAGTGCCTCTTAAGTGGACTCCAAGGTTATTCTGTGATTTGCTCTTGGGAAGAGTCACACCCTAAACTGTCAATGTTGAACCTTTAGACTGTAGGTTCACATGTCCCTAACACAGGAAGTGACTCACTGAAATGTTTGTTCTTTGCGATCTACTCTCCCCAGGAAAACAGGGATCTCTTTACTCCATAATACGTTGGTACTTCTTATCAGACTGTACAATAACCCTGCCAGGGCTGGCACTGGTCAATATTTGCTAGTAGCTGGCATTCTGTTTGTAGAAGAACAGTTGCTGTGTGTAATACTTGGGAACCATGTTCATGTTCTGCACCTGGTGTAGACCTGGCAGTTGTTATGGGTTGTGAACTTTGATTTGCTTTCCATTTGAGTAATGCTGCATTATTTGCCCGCAGTATGTGGCCCTGTAACTCTAAAGTGTTGCCAGGCTCAAGATAAAATCTTGCACTGAGAATGATGCTCTGGGAATGACGCCTTACCCTTCTATGTACACCACTTTGGATAGAGCTCTGCATGGGCATTTGGAGAGTGTGGCAGAGATGTCCACTTTCATGAAGGACTTACTTGGGCCTGTTGGGACACAGAGGTAGCTGAGGGTCAACAAAATGGTGTGAGGAAATAGCATGCTATGTTATGTTTCAACATGAAACTAGTAAGGAGGAAAGTTTGGAGGAAAGCTGGAATCTCTCTACTGTTTGTGGTTTGATGCTGGCTGTATGCCAGGTGCCCACCAAAGCATTACCATCACTCCAATCCTCAGCTGCACAGGGGAGAGAGAATATAATGGAAGGCTTGTGGGTCAACGTAAGGACAGGGAGAGGTCACTCAGTGATTACAGTCATAGGCAAAACAGCCTCAGCTTGGGCAAATTAGTTTAATTTATTACCAATCAAATCAGCATAGGATAATGAGAAATAAACCCAAATCTTTAAACACCTTTCCCTCATCCTTCCCTCCTTTTTGGGCTCAACTTCACTCTAGAACTCTCCACCTTTTCCCTAGCAGCAACACAGGGGGACAGGGAGTGGAGGCTGCAGTCAGTTCATCACACGTTGTCTCTGTTGCTCTTTCTGCCTCTGGGGAAGGACTCCTCACTCTCTTCCCTTGCTCCAGCATGGGTTCCCCTCCCATGGGAGACAGTCCTCCATGAACTCCAAAGTGAGTCCTACCCACAGGCAGCAATTCTTCATGAACTGCTCCACTGGGGGTCCCTTCTGTGAGGTGCAGTCCTTAAGGAACAGACTGCTCCAGTATGGGTCCCCCATGGGACCACAGGTCCTGCCAGGAGCCTGCTCCAGTGTGGGCTTTCCACAGGGTCACAGCCTCCTTTGGGCACATCCATCTGCTCCAGTATGGGATCCTCCATGAGCTGCAGGTGGATCTGTTATTCACTGTGGTCTGATATGGGCAGCAGGGGCACATCCTCTCTCACCACAGACTGCAGGGAAGTCTCAGCTCTGGCACCTGGAGCACCTCCTCCCGCTGCTCCTTCACTGGCCTTGTCTGCAGAATTGTGCCTCTCACATATTCTCACTCCATCCTTCTCTGGCTGCAATTTGCTTCTGCCCAATAACTTTTTTTCCCCTTCTTAAATACATTATCTCAGAGGTGCTGCTACTGTCCAGCAGCAGATCTATCTTGGAGTCAGTACCTCTCCTGATTTCCACTGGAAAAATAGGAAAAGGAGTACATGGGTGGTTGGTTTCTGTTTAAGTAACTAAGTTTTGAAAAAAACCTTTTCTAATGTGCACTGGTCAAGCACTATGTTGAGCAAAATGCAGACATATTTCTAACTAATGCTTTTATTGCTCTCCAAGTTATTTTGAAAGTCTGTTGTTTGTAATCTTTAAAAGAACCATTTTCTTTCCTAAAGCAGCAGTGTTTAATATGTTCAACTAAGAAAACTCAAAAAAATATGTATGACATAATTTTGTAGGTTCCGATGGGGCACATGAAGTGCATGTTTTCTATAACCTCTGCTCTCTAGCTTGGTGCCAGTAAGATATAAAATAATAGAGTCTGGCATCCATGGAGCAGAAGGGGTTAACATAAATTGCAAAGAAATAGATTTGTTGTTTGTGTTGTAGAACAGAGAAGGTAAGAAGTTGCCTGCATCTCAAAGCCAGCCTCTAAGAGTAGTGATCTCTCTGCAAATTAGAAAAAGTATTGTGATCACTAATTCCTAGTTGTGAAAAAGAATTCATTTCACTTCTGTGAAGTGTTGTGGAGGACCAGATCACTCTCTCTCTGTAGAAGGCCAGTTAACAGCTTGGCAAGACAGCAGCAGTGGTTTCCTAGCAATGAATGCTGAACTCTTCCGGAGGAGTGCTTCATTTTGATTAAGATCAAATTTTTGTTATGAGTGTACACAAACAAATTCAGCCCTTGAAATGGCCGAATTTTTACCTCCGTGACTCTGTCCCACAAGACATTCAAGACTTTGATTTGGTACATGGTTCAAAAATCATTGAGTGGCCTCCAGTCTGAGGTGCACAGCTCTGTGTGCATATGGGGGATGCAGGCATTGCAGAAGTTGCACTGATACATCATCCCACGCAGGAAACCTGTGCCTAGCTCACTTCAAGCCATGCTTCCCCTAAGGGAGTTTTGAGCATTTGTGCTCTTCTAACAAGCAACACTGGAAGATACTCTTGTGAAGCAATGATTCCACAAGAGCCGAAATACTGTCAAAGCTACTTCATCCTGGAACTTGAATTAATTGCTCATTACCAGTGTTTGTCATTTTGTTTTCTTCAGCTGTTGTTTTGGTGTAAGCAATGTCAAGTGATCTGACAGCAGCAGAAAATCACATTGATTTCATAGGTTTTGATGCAATTGAAATGTATTTCTAGCAGTTAGTGATGATCTGCAGAGGAGCATCTCTTTGCGGGGGGCACCCATGCTGCAAAGCAGGCTGGGTGCCAGCCTAGGGGCGCAGTTTGCCGGGGTACTGATGCTGCTGTTTCAGCTGCTCAGTGCTGTGACTGGCCCAGCTTCACGCAGCACCAGCGTGGGGTAGTGCTGCTCTGCTTTGGGCCCCAGCAGCACACGGGCTTCTCACAGCCTGGTGCAGTGATTCCCATGGTCCTGCTAAAGGGAAGCTGCTACAGACTGCAAAACATTGTGTACACGTTGGTGTTTACAGTACACACTCTGGACTAACCCCTTTCTTTTCCTCACAGGGGCTCAAAACACATCTCCCTCTGGGATGGGGAAGATCAGCCCCCTTAATTCACTGAGAGCTGTAAAATGGAGATGCTTTTCCTAGCATTTCCTGATATGAGGAATCTTCCCAACCAAGTGACCCCCTGGGAAACAGAGTAGGCTGTGGGAACAGCCCACCAGCCCTGGGGCTCAGTGATGGGCTGAGCAAGGCTCATCTCCCAGAGCCCATGATGAGGGCATGGCCCAGCCCTGCCACTTCCTGATGGATTTCACTCTCTGATTCTCTCGAGGCTGTAAATCAAATCCATGTGTTACAGATTGCTTTTGTGTCCTGCTCAGCACTTCCTGCCCATTCCTTGGCACTGGGGAGAGATGTATGTGTCAGGTATGGTGTGTTTGGGTACCACAGCTGATGGAAGGTGAAGGTGGTGACAGTTTCAACAGGGAATGGAGCTCTGCATGCAAAGGTGAGTACTGGCAGTACACGGAAATACAGGGATACACACGAGTCTGTTTGTGTTTTTGCAAACTAACTGCAGGTTTTATTTAAAGAAAAATGTCCCACAGCTATGTGGTTTTCATTGGGAGGCACGGAGGAGGGACAGCAGAAGTATGGATTTGTGGTTGTACAGGGAAACTCTCACACGTGTAACTAATGCAATAAGTCTCTGTGTTAGAAATCTGACCTGGTTCCTCTCTTCCAAAGAGAAACATCACATTTTTTTCTCACAATGACTCTTGAGAATCACCCTTCCTGACATAAGTTCCCAAAATGAGGAGATGTTTCCTTTCATAACTTTAATCTCACTATTCCATTAGGGGATGAAATAACAGCCCCTACTAATAAAAAAGGAAGTAAGTGGCTTGGGGGCAAGTTTTTACCTGTAAGGTTCATTCTGGATTGCACGCATCTTAGAAGTCACAGTTGCCTTGTTGAGCTGTTGTGTCACGTGGAGTCACCTTTTTAACACGAGAGTGAAGTCATGGTGCTAAATCTTCAGCAGCTCTGCACAAGCAGTTTTGGGGTGGGATGGTTACCATTGCCTGGTCCTGCTCCATCAACAAGGTTGTTTCTTTAAGTGGCTGTAATAACACATGAAATAACACATAGCTGTTTATCTCTTGTTTATATTATCTCTGCTAGGAATAGGATTAAAAAATCAGAATGCATTTCTTAGAAATTTGCTGGAGTGTTTCTTGCTTCTTTGCAGCTAACCACACAAAACATGTAAACTGTATTCACAGAGAGGCAGGTACATGAGACAGGAACACTTTTATTTATGAAAGAATTTCCCTTCCAAAAGCCAATAACTTTCTTTTCATTGACTTTTCTTTTGCCTTTCATTATTTAAAAAAAAAAAAAAAACCTGAAAACAAAACAACAAAAACAATCAACCAAACTGTGTGAGAATAAGAAAGCTACGATATATGGAAGAACTTTCATATATATGAGGAACTATATATGATATATGAGGAACTTTCAGAAATGGACTTATGGAGAGACAGAGGACAAAACAGAGACTGTGGAGTTTCAAATGTTTTTGGCAGAAGTTTCATGAAAACACTGGACTCTGGCAGTGTCCTGATCTGAAGGACTATTTTGCTATTATACGGTTAATTGTTGAAAGTTGTAACACCCCTCTTTTATGGTTCTCCCTGTGGTTCCTTCCCCACGCCCCCATGTTGGTCTCCACAGGGCGGGTCCCATGTTTTATCCCCAGTTCCCTCCATGTTGTCTCCTTCCCCCTCACAGTTTCCCACCTTTGCCCCAGACCTGCTTCCCCTTTCCCTGTCCAGTTGTGCCCAAGTTCCAGGCCCTTCCCTCAGCCCGTAAAACCTGGCACCATTGGAATGAACGCCCCTTGTGCCTCCTCCCTCAGCCTGCTGTGGTGTGCGGAGGGTCCTCGGTCGGCAGCTCCTCACCAAACTCCCTGGTTCTTACCTTTTCCTGCTTTCTTTGGATGGCTCAGTTATTCGACAGCCAACACTGAGCGAGGTCTTGGGTGTAAGGTCTAAACAGCAGGAAGCTTTGGAACTGGCAGCAGCGTTTGGGTGAAGACCTTCAGCACGCACCAACCCAAGCAGTGTAGTCATTTGAGGTAGATCCCATTAACTTTGTTCTTTGCCAGAAAATACCCTTTTTTCTTGGCTTTATCTTCATAACAGATACCAAGAAACTTATGTTCCTTGGTAATTTCATATTTATATGCCTACTCATACAATATGTTAAAATAAGCTTTTTTCAAGACATTTACATGTGCTTTTAAAACATATATACGTTCTTCTTTACATTTTCAAAACAGAATTGGTACTAGGAAGGCTTTGATTTTCAAATGTGAATGAATTGCAATTTATTTCTTGAGGACCTTTATTCCAAATTTTAGTATGTTGTATATCAGGCCATTGTTAAAATTATGTGCATGAATTTGAAATGCTATGACAAAAATGAATAGGTGTGCAATTGCCTCAGATGTTTTTCTAAGTATATAATGATAGGATATATGCCACATATGATTGCTTCTAAATCCAACTAATTGATTGCAACTGTTTTTGTACTGTTCTTGTCTACAAGCTTGCAATTTATATTTCAGGATATGCAACAATTTACATTTATAAGATTAATTTAACCCAGCTTATATTAATATTGAAATTTCATGAAGGAAAAGGGAGCAATTCTCCTCCCCCTTTGTAAAGCACAGCTGGTGTGGCTTGGTATGGTACTGAATAAGAGACCTGCCTTGCAGCCTCTCTTCTTTTTGTCCAGTTTGCAGATGGTTTGACCAGATGCCCTTGGGGTCTTCTCTGAGATCTGCAAAATAAACAGATTTGTCACAAATATTAGCAGCAGAGACAAGGTAGATGTGTCACTTGAGAAATCCACTCTGTTAACGCTGCTAGAATGAAATAAAAGGAGATGGTGCAGATCATGTCTTGGATTAGGTAACTGGCACCTGGAGGAGGAGAACTGGGCTTTAGCCCAATTTTATAATGTTAAAAAAATTACAGAGAAGGAATGAAATTATCTTGATCTCCAATACAATTACCTTGAACACAATTTGTACCAAAAGATACCATTTTCATTTGCATTCTGACTACTTGATAATCTGCATATCTTGAAGGTGTAATGTTTCTACCAAAAATACCTACGTCCTCAGATTTTGGGTACTAAAGAATCTCTGCTCCAGGGAACAAACAGGTCTGAACTGACTGAATGCCTGTAAAGAGATGTAAACTTGTCTCTAGGAAGGCTTGCAAACCATGCTACCAAAATTATTGGGAAGATTTTTCAGCTGAGGTTGTTTTGTGCCTAGAATTTCATCAAAAGGCATTTGTGTAGGTACTTTTATGTAAGGACACAGTACTTGATACTTTTATTTATGTACTGTGCTGGGTAAAGCTCAGCCTGAAATCTCTGTGCTTTCATATTTGCTTTGCATACAGGCCTGACCGTGCATCCATGCTACATGCCAGCACTTGGTCATTGCTGGTGTCACTGCCTGTGCCCCAGTGTTGCAGAAGTTTCTGCTGTCCCTCACACTCCGCCTTGGTAACCCTGAGTTTGTCTTGGGGAAGAAACTGTGCTTCCAAAAGGCCTATAAGATCAGAGATACCTTCTTCAGCTGTTATGCTGAAATAAGCAAATCAAGGCCAAAACTCACCGTTTTTGAAGAATTCCATTTTCCTATTCCTTTAAGTAGAAGGACTGTTCTTTTCTCCTCACCACCATGACAATGGTGAGCTCCTGTTGGGTTGAATGCTCAGTTACTCTTTCTGATATGTAAGAGATAGTAAAAGAGGAAATAAGTTTGAGATTTAATATTGTCTTCACACAACAATTGAAATACTTCTGCTTTTGAAATGATACTGTTTATATCTATTCAACTATCTAGGTATAACTCCTGTAATTTTTACAGAATGAGGGACTGTCAAATAATTGGTTTGGAAACTGGGGAGTGGAAATCATTTCTAATGAGGAAAGGTGACTTTGAGTGCGTATGAACAAATACTGCCAGATGTTCTTTAAGAACAATAGGGAATTATCCATCACTTCTATTTCAAAGTTGCTTAGCATGGCCTTATTTTAGTATTTACCCCATGCAAACAAACATCTAAAAATTTTTCTGCTTGTGCTCATTAACATAAACACCTTCAACAACACATTGAAAGTGACTTCTACATCTGGTTGCCTCGTAATTTATTAATAAGCACATAATGTTTAATAAATGATTAATTCTTTTTGTAAAAAGCATTAAGAATTTATATTTGAGGTATATCTTTTTTTCTTTTTAAAGAAGTGAGAAAAGAGCTTGGAGTTTGATTTTTTTTCCCCTCTTTGTGTCTGCTCAAGATATCTATATTTTCTGTCAAGATACCGGGTAGTGTGCAGAAGGGGAAACTTTCCAAAGGTCAAGGAAAACATGTTTTCCATACAATAAGTTAATGAAATGCTGAACAGAGGACCCAACCCTGGAAGGTCACCATTGACTGTAAATAATTTAAAGAGTCAAAACCAGTATCCAGATTGGCTTTATGATACTGAATTACAATGATGGCCTTGGCCTCCAAGAAGCAGTCTGATCATCCAGATTTTAATGATGTCTGTCACCAATATTTTTCTCTTTTTCCATACTGAGGTATGGTTAGTTAGAGCTTACATTTTCACTTCTTGGATTTATGTTTCAAGGTTATTTCCTTGTGACTTGGAGCTTTGATGAGGTAGCTACACTCTCTCTGTTTCCAGTATGCTCTTATGCATGATATACCTCCTTATATGCGTGGCATATCTGGTAAAGAAATTATAATTGCCAAGTTGCCACAGTCTGTATATGGCCTGCCAGAGTATCTGGATGTTTGCTAAGTATTCACGTTTCTACATATTGTGAATTAATGGAAAATTTTAAATCCTGAAGTATCTTCTCTAACCTGCTGATTTAAACAGCACTGCAGGGGAGCATTATCAAAATAGGAATCTGAGTGAGTGACAAAGGAGTTGACCGTGTGAATTCTTGGTGTATTTGCACAGTTTGGGGCAATTAAAGCTAAGCAAAAAATGAGAAACCACTGTGAAGTGCAAAACACTTTTATACAGCTTGAACACAAAACCAAGAAGTTGATCTGTGGCAGCTTTCAAACAGCTCTCAGAGACTTCAGTCGGCACCATCTGATGCTACAAAAAGAGAATTGAGTTATCACTGGCCTTTTCTGGCTTTATTTCCAGGAAAGGAAGAGGTCAGAGCAGCTAAAACACAGCTAACATAAGGTCTCAAAAAGGTGAATATTTTAAAATACAAGTTTTATATTTCTTGATGTGAATTTCATTCTAGGCAAACAAAAGCGAAGGTGAGAGCAGAAAATCAAGAGCTAATACTGACTCAGCGCGATCTTAAGTTCAGTACTGCCAATCCTGAATTTGCAAACCATCAGGTTGCATAAAACTCATGATCTGCTTAGGGAGAACTAAAAAATTGGCGAGGCAACCAACCAACCAAAACTGCCTTTTTGTTTGCCTGTGGTTTTGGAGGCTCTATTTGAGACTGTATTCACAGGCTTCTGCAATTGCAGAGACTAGAACTCTACTAGTTTGTTTTAATGGAAGTCAATAGAATAAATAAAAAGGACACACAGGAAGCATATTCACAGCATGAGCATTAAGAACTGGTATCTACTAAACACATAAAGATTGGCATTTGTGGCCAGCTAAAATGTCTTGATCACAGTTGCCAGCAAAGCAGTGTGTTGCCTGTATAAATATAGAGGTATGGCCCAAAATTACTGTGTGTGGCAAGTGACAGTTCTTAAAGTTCATCATTGTGTTCTTATACTTTCATACGTATGTCAGGTGTCCCTGCAATCCTGAGATCCCAGGGTGACTGACTACTCACACAGACTAGGAAAGCATCCATTTTCCAAATCTCCAACCGGTTTCCATTTCAACTAGACTTTGGAGCACCTAGTTTTGACCATACTTTTTACATCTCACCAATCCCTGGCTACTCCTCAGTCACAGTATCCTCAGGCTTTCTGAAGGTTTTGTAACTATTTCATAAACTCTGAGATAATGGATTTTGAAACTGATCAGATCAATGAGTAAAAGTTCTTTTGGGAACTCAGAGAATCACTTGCTCTGTGCCTGTGAGGAGCAGTGCTGCTCCCCTCCTCAGCTCCCTCCCCAGGTTGCATCTGGGATAATAGACCTGGGGTGCTTTCCAGCAGCTCCACAGCTGCTGAGAGCAGTGACCCAGAGCTACACAGGGTCAGGAGAAAGAAGGCACTGCTGTGACAACTTTGGGGCTGAAGTGGGTGTTGTGTGACTGGGGCATAATGCTCCCAGCGGTGGTGGAAAGAGAACCAGTGATAGAGAGAATCATCTCTGCACTCCAGTGTCTTTTGATAAGCCATAATCTGCTTTGGAGGCTTATTTCTGTATGCTAATAAAATTGAATTGCATTTCTGAAAGTGTCAATGTCAGCACAGTATGCAGACTTGTATACAGACTTTTATAGTGAAAAAAAGAGTTCACAGCCTTTTTTACTCTAGTGATCACTACTCTTAATTAATGTCTTTGTTATCTCTCAATTGAAATAATACTGTGAGCTACTCGTGCTTCCTGCTTAGCTTTACTTAATTGTCCAGACATTTGACTCAGCACTGACTAACCTAGATGCCAAGTCCATATGCAAATACGTTCCCCTGCTCTTAGGGGACTGCTAGTTAGCAAGCTGCCCATTTAATGCTGAGCACGTGGGAGCGGCTGTGTGGTGTGAATATGCTGGCCCAGCAGACTTGTTTCAGTGCCAAAATGCTTCACAATCAGACATAATTTTTCAGTGTCGCATTCCCTTTCAGGGAACTCTCCTGATACACCCAGGCTTTTGTTTTCTTCTTTTTGAATGACCATGAGGTGCTCAGAGATGCGGGAAGTAAAACCTACCCTGAGACTTGGGAGGGCTTTGCGTGGCTTCTCTGTTGCCTCCCTTCCCTTCCAATGCCAAGATAGCACTGGCCACGAAAACAGGTAGATGCCCCCTGTCCCCCCTCTTCTTCTTCTCTTTAGCTTCACAGTGGCCTCTGAACCTGTATTTTGGTGAAATACAGATGTATTAAGCCAAAAAATATATGCAGAAACCCCAAATTGTTTTGTTAAGGCAGATGGTATCATTTGACGTGCTAACAGTGCATGCTGTGAGTATGATACTGTCACACAAAATACAACACTCTTCCCCTGTGACCTGTAATTCACAGTGGGGTGTAACCAAGGGGTTTTGCTGAGCCTGGTCAGGTAGCAGCCTGCACATACAGCTAAAGTAACAGCAGTGTGATGTGAGGCTGCCTCTGCTTGAGGCTGTACTTTGCTGGAGTTGTGACAGACCAACAATATAAGCAATGTGAAGTTTGCAGGTGGAGGGAATGTCTCAGGACATCAGCTGGGAGAGCTGGGAAAAAACTGATCAAGGCATTCCAGGAACAGAAACTCAAGTTTAAACTCACCATACTGATTTTGTTGTACTGCTGTAGTACTGAAGAAACCCAAAACCTTGTCCAGCCTTTCCGGCTCTACCAGCTGGTCTAACAACAGATGTTACCTCTACCTTTAAACTTTACAGGCATTAAATTTTTCCTGCTAGGAGCTACACAATTAGAAGTTGTAGGCCAAGTTTGCTGAAAGAAATGGTGCTTCCTAGCATCACTGATTCATTGGCACAATGGACTGGATCCAGTCTCTCACATTCCTTCGGAGCCCCTTAGGTGAGAGGACAGAACTAGCTGTATCTTCCCACTAAGGTGTCAGAGAAGCTCAGCATACTAGAAAGATCAAATCAAAAAGACAAAGTTTCCTAGGCACTTACCTGATCTCTCTTTGCTCTCAGCACAACTCACTCTTCTGACTGAGTGGGCAGTTCAAGGGTAACAGCAGACTCCCCAGTGTCCTTGGTTATTATTGGGTAAATCCAGCTCTAGACTTTTATAAAAAAGCAAAGAGTGAGCAAATATGCAATAATAAAGGTGAGAACAGGGCATTAGTTGCATTGAATCACATCACCTGTCATCACTTTTTCTCTTTTTCGTCTACTCTGTTTTTATGGACAGTATTATTAATTCTCTCTCTCTCACAATGTTCCTGTATCATTGCACTAACCCAGGGCTTGCTTACCTTTGTTAGGTACTACCCTGGTGAAGCTTGCAGGAGCTTTCCTTCTCCTTCGTATTCACACCCATCTTTATTTTGTTTCCCTCTGCTGAGGATGGAGCAGAATGCACTGCTGGTGCTGTGTGCTCTGGTAAGGCAGAAAGAGATCTGTCAAAAAAAAAAAAGCTGGAGAGCATTTCTTTCCTTCCTGGGGGCACTTGGCAATATTTGGAAGCTTAGGCTTCATTAGGGCAGTGAATGGGACTTGATATTTTAAAACTAAGCAGCGTCCATAGTCCTTTCACAGTTCATGGTATCGTGGATGATTGCACATTGTGCTCTTAGCAGTTTATTAGTCTGACATTTCACTTGCTTTCACATTTTTGAGTGGTGATTTTCTGCATCCCCAACAGGTTAGGGAACTCCCAGAAACAGGCTTAGTATTGCATACAGTTGGAAACTTCTGGACATGTTTTTCTTTTGGAAAATGCTTATTATTGGAACTGAGTTGTGCAGGGGACAATGAGCTTGATTTTTTTTTTTTTTTGCACTTGCATTTTATTGTAGATGATGCTGCTATATAACTGATTTTAGTTGGTACATGATTAAAAAAAGTGAAAACAATGTTTTGATTTACTGGGGTTTAACACATTTTTTATGGGAAATTCCAATTTTGAGTCTACTCTGGAATGAAACAATTTTTGCAACTTCAGCAATTCACACAAGAGACATTTTGAAGTTGGCCAGCACAGTGTGCTGGTCTGCACTGCTCATCCACCTCTTTCCAGCTGGCTGTGCTCTGCAACTTTTGCTGTGGTCAGTGGTGTGACCTGTCAGAAATCACTGGAAAGGTTGTCTAAGTATCAGTGTGGAGAAAAAGCTGTGGCAGCAGTGAGCAACTTCTGCTGAGAGCAGGCAGAAAGGATGTCTGACTAATGGAAGGAAGATGAAGGAGTCTCACTGGCTGCAGTTCTGGCTTGGAAAGTTTGAGGGAAGAGTTTCAGTACTTTTATTTATTATTTGCATGACAGTGTCCTCTGCAAAAAGGAGACAATGAGAGTCCCTGGGAAAAGAAAGCAGAGAGAAGAAAGGAAAAATGGGGAAAGTTGATTGAGTTTTTACATTAAAAAAAAAAAGGCAGCAAAATTACTGAAAACTTTGTTAGAGGAAGAAAAGGGGGAAAAAGTAAAGGTAAAGGAGCAAGAAGTGACTCCATGTTGTCTTAACCATGCTGTCAGAAAAGACAGGATGGATATGATTCAGAAACTACACAAACTGAAATGATAAGGGAAAAGTGGGGGGGGGGGGGGGGGG
>JAWWMO010000174.1:36408420-36429514 GCA_035047845.1 Dendrocincla fuliginosa
TGGTTGGTTTGTGCAGCAGTTAAGGTCCAGCTTTGCTGCATGTTTTTACTTGGGATTGATAATGTGATTTATCATTTCAAAGGAGCTCTATGAACTGAGATCAGGCTGCAACACTGGAGAACAGAAGACTCTCTCGCCTTGCAGGAAAGCTGCAGGAAAAAGTTGGGGGTGTCTTTTATCTTCCAGCTTGTTTCTATCAGTCTTCATTTTTCTCTGTCATTCTTCTCTGTCTCACATTTCACTTTTCTTGTTTATCCTGAGTTGTCAGAAAACTGTGAAAATCCATGTGGAAGCTGGGAAAACCCAGCATGTAACAGGCAAGGGTAGAAAATGGTAGGAAGTTAGCTGGTGCTCTTGGCTGCAGTGTCTGTTAGTAGGCTGAGAGTGAGCCAGCGCCTACAAGGTTATTGTGGTGGAACTGGGATCTCTGGTGGAACTGGGATTCTTATTACCAGAGGCCTGGAAGCTGCACTAGTGATGAGGTCTGCTGCAAGGTCCTCCTTGGCATTTTTTTGTGAAATCAGGAGCACAGTAGGACTGCATGTAGCACCTGAATCTTGAATGGCTTTACTAATCTTAGGGGCACAAACAAGGAGAAGAACTTTGGCAACTCAGTTGCTTCTGTTTACCTGAAATCTCTAAAGGTGATATACCCAATCTCTTTACCAACATTGCAAAAAGAAACAGAATTTCTTTGCCTATTGATATACTTATGTCCTGATACCTATTTTGAAATAAGTGATCTGTAATGAAGCTGGTTTCGTCTGGGATGCCTTACACTGAAATCTGGTGTCTGATGAGAAGGTGAATACAGCATTGTCCATCTTTGTCTGGTCTCTGGTCTGTGATGTACTAAATACCTTTGGGCACACGTTGTGCAGCTTGTGCTGGCACTGAACCAGAAGCAGCTTTGTGTGTTCACTAATGAGATCAATGCTGTTGGGGGCAGGCTTGGTGCTCACTCTCAAGTTTAGTTCATGATGTTTTGTGCTATCTGCTAGTAAAGTGTTTCTGTAGTGCTCAGAGTCTGGCTGCTTGGAACCTTTTTTATTTTTTTTGTTAATTTTTTTACTGTTTTGGAAAAATCCTTGTGATTTAAGATGATACTGTTCTGGATAATGAGGATAGACATAGTTGTCTAGACTCTTAAATGCAGGAGAGGGACAAATCTGTGGGATATGTTAAGTTCATATCTGGGAACAGGTGCAGGCTCTTTCTTGGGTAGTAATTTGGATATTAATTGAATATTGATTTCTTTAACTTCCTGTTCTCACAAGAGCTCTGGTACTTTTACCTGTTTCAATGGAGAGTTTTAGTACTCTTATTTTACTGAGGTCTTAACTAGACCTCAGTAAAATGACCTATTGACCATGTGATGAAGTTGCAGGACTATCCTGGGTCTCAGTTCTCCGTCCTTCCATAAAGGCAGAGTAATCTGGCATGGTGACTCATGGACTGGTTCATGTGATAACAGATACACTGAGTATAGAATCTATACTTTTGTCTTTGATTAGTTCTGGTCCTGGATGTCAGACTTCCATATTGGACAGGATACCTTGGCTTACCTCCTTCTGGATGGCGTGCTGTGATCTGGATAACACAGCAGTGGTAGGTTTTGAATACCGTTTTTGAATTGTCCCAAAGAAAACATTATTTAACGCATGTTTTAATTTAATTTGGATTTGTTTAGTCATCTATACTAATCTTCTCTCTTTTATAACATGTAGATTTTAAGAGTACTTTTTTTGCATCCATCTCTCTGAATCTCAATTGAGAGCGAAATACAGCTCTCTGTCAGCAGCTGGAACTTTGCTGAGGAGCCAGTCTGCTGTTTTCCAAACATTTTCTTGTTTTCTCTCTGTTGCAGTGACTCAGTAGACACAAAATCACCCCAAGCACTATGGTCTGTTTAAACTTTATGGTTATTTTTCCACACTTGGAGTAAACAAGCATAATCTGTTTAGAAACTTCTATTACCCGCGTTTTAAAATAATTCTCTACAGTAACTCACTTGAAATATTCACCCTGTGGATGTTAAAAATGTAGGTGTCAAAATCATCCTCTGCTTGTGCTCCAACCCTGTTATGGAAGTGTTACTAAATTGTGCCATACTTATTTACAGAGCTACATGATTTAAGTGAAAACAAAATTTTCAACTGGAAATATTTTGCCTTTCAAAATACTACAGAAATAACTTCTGGGGGAAAAAAGAAAAAGGTGAGTCCTAAGAAAAAGGAAAGACTACATAAATTCCAGATATATAATATGGTACTTGTACTTTCAAACCAAATCTGGCAGGAGACTGTTGTGAAATGTACTCTGACCGTTGCATAGATGTTTGTGGACAGTATAAAACTTGGTAACAGAAAAGGCACTCCATGTGTACAAATGTTTGACATTCATATGGCATTAGAATTTACCTCAGTCTGCTATCATAAAAAGCTATGCTGAAACAAATAATCACTAGAGCCATTATTACAGTTTCACATATCTGGCACAATGTTTGAAGGCACACAGACATAATATAATGTATTTTTTCTAATCTGTAATAGGATGAACATACGTCTTATCAGCCTTTGTGACAGACATTTCACAGACTGGGTATCCCAAAATCATTACAGTGTCTCAAACAGATCCTGAGACAATTATTTCTTTTATTTGAGCAAAATGAATTGAAGTTTTCATTCAACTTGCTGGTTACATGAAGCTCCTTAAGTACCATAATTTCTATCTCTAGGTTTTTGCTTAGAAATCTTCCAAGGATCCTGTCCGTAGGCTAAGCTCACAGTCATAAAAGCCAACCTTAAGTCCTCAATAAATTTGAATTAATTTCTGAGTCTTTGCTCTTTCTACAATGTGCATTTGATAGAAACAAAGATAGTGCCCCACTGACCATATTAGAGATTCAATTTCAAGAGGACACTTAGGCTGTTTCCACTTGTGACTCTGTTGCATTATATAGCAAAGCAGGACAAATGTTTTCTGTATGGATGATCTCCTTTACATAACAAAATCAAGAAAATTCCCAAAATTGTGTTCATCCTGTCCTAAAGATCACTAAATAGAAATCACATTTACTAGACAGCTCTGGTGAAGGGGAAAAAGGTGGCAAATAACAGATCAAAACAAATACTTTTTCACCAAGGTGCAATGTGATTTTTGGACTCTTAAACAAAATGATTTCCAAGTGCAGAATTTAGCAAAAACTTAGGAATTAAACATACAAACTAATTTCAAGCAGAATATATTGCTTGAATACGATGATGAATGACAAAGCATTATGATAACAAAGAATTATATAAAACCCAGAGCATTATGATTAGCAGAGCATTATATATAAAAACAAATATTTGTGCCTGTGTATTTGACCAGAGTTTTAACAGCTTGAATGAAAATCATGTCCTTTTTCTTTACCTCTCAAAAAGCTGTGTGTTTAATCTAAGCTAATCTAAACATTGCGTGTCATGTCAGGGGGGAAGGAGAGACAAGGAGCTATTTCCATGGCATTTTAAAGCTTTGGTTCAGCAGTGAGCTCTCTGTTTATCTGCACCAGACAGATACTCCATCAGGTGGGGACAGCAGGAGCTCTGCTGCTGATGCAGAGCTCAGGTAGGGAACGCCGTGAGTGGGGACGGCTGCATTCGGTGCTGTGGGACCAGGCAGGTACAGAATGAAACCACCCAAAGCTCCTTCAGGGCTAGGACATGAATATGATCTATAGTGATTGCTCTTCTAATATCATCTGTGTCTAGACAGATGAATATGCTCTTGTTAGCTGATGAGTTGTGTTAATGGCATTGGTAGCAATGTGTCTTCAGACAACGATTTACTTCCTCTGAGAAATGCATTTATGGTGCTCCACGAAGACTGTACACGATTCAATAGATGTCGAAAAGCCTCTGAATGTTTTTTCACAGTCTTGATGTTTGATTTTAAATAGCATGTCATTTACAAGACTCCCAAAGACAGATAGCTTTCCCCGGTAGCTCGCAGTCACTCTGCAATTATATGGAACAGACGTTGCAATGATGATGGTGGCGTCTCACTGCTACATTTTGCTGCTGCTATGATCTAATGTATTTCAGCGACAGGCATTTTGTATTCATCAGATGTCGACATTAACACACTGTCACTTCTACCAGCTATACTCACTTTTTTCCAAACTTGAAAAATGTTTTTTAATCTCGAAAAAGTGTCACTATATATCTGTAACTGTGAAGGTGAAAATTGCCCAACACAAAGGTAGAATGATGCCTTACCATTTAAAACCCTATTCTGAGTGTTAAGATACATGTTTTGGCCTTTATGGAGCTAAGTGTTCTGGGCCAAATTTTGCATGCTGTATGGTTAATCTGTATGGTTCTCTATAAGTACCTGCTTTTGACAAAAACACTCATCTGATATGCATGCTGACATTTGTAACTATCAGTTTAGTTTCTTGATGATGGCCTAAAAACACCAGTTGAGGTTCTCTCCATCCTTGATCAGAAGATAAAAAGAAGAAAAAAAATGTGCCAGATTTCACTCATAGATAGCATCATACTCTGGCTACTGAAAAATTCTCTGTGAGGTTTCTTCCTTTCCTAAATATACTGCACCCCCCTGAGGTACGTGTGCTTGTTTATTTCACAGAGGTATCACCTGCCCTTAAAGAAGTTCACAGTACATTCTGTTTCTCTCTTTTTTCCTCTGTTATAAAAGTCTGTCAGGTCAGTTTTTATAATGGAACGAAACACGGAATTCTAGAAAACAAGGGAAAAGTATTTCTTTGGTTTTCATCCTTATGGCTGTAATTCAAGAGATCGAAGTAGTATGGAAAGCACTAAATACTGAAACAGTGAGTAAAGAATATTTTCTTGGGGTGATTTGGCTATTAACACGTGAAATATGGACATTTTTCTTTACCTCTTACCTATTGATGACTCTCTCTATATTTGGTTTACAAACACATATTGCAATGAAAGTTCTTTTCACACTTCCTGCTGGTTGAAGATTTAATTTCTTGTACATATCTAAAAATACATAGAAAGACTAAAAAAAAGTCTGCATGCAGCAGCTTACCACCATGCAGGGACTTCCTCTGCATATGCTCAGTGTTTTAAAACTGCATCAGCAAGGAAAAACTGCGCACACAGCATTTATTAGACCTGCACTAACTTCACTCACCAGGCAAAACTCCCCACTGGAATTTTTTCCCTCCTCTGATTTGTACCAAGGCTGCACCTTTGTGCACGGTACACAGATGAAGAATCTTCAAGGTCAAAGCCTCATGCCTGAGCACAATCTTGTTCCTGACATGTCATGCCAGGCCCTTTTCACTGTGAGCGCTTTGATGCAGCAGCAGTTGGGAAAAATAACAAACCAAGAACAAACCGGGAGAGGAAGGAGGCAATGCAGTGTGTTCTCATGGCTCTAGGCTTCTGCATTAAAGCTAATATGTGCAAACCTCCTGGTTTGGATAAGTTTCTCTTCATTACCATTATTTTCCTTAGTTACTGTTCCCACCGTCATGCCTGGAGACTTCATTCTCGCATTCTTTTAAATACACCAGTGAAAACTAAAAGATTCAGGATGAGAGCAAGAGACTCTTTCCAGCCATTCCCAGTGCAGAAGGAATGGCACACCCATTGATTCACCCAAACCTGCACCTGGCCTCAGCAAATGGAAATGCAGTGCATGATATTACGGCATATCATCAACCTGGGAGGTTTGCAAGAACCTTGAAAACACTGTTTCCCTTTTGTGGAGCCCCTCTTTGCTCAGGATTGGCTGTTTTCAGTGACTGAGGCTCAGTTCCAGGTCTCCTAAGGGACCCTCAACTTACTTTGTTCTTCCAGAAAAGGTCAGGGTACAGGGCTAAGAGTGGACATCACAGATGAGGCAACTCAGGAGAATCTCTAGGACTTCTGAAAAGATGGAGAAGGTTTCCAAATAGAAAATTATTGCATGCACAGCGAAAGGGAAAACCCTTATGTGAATACTACAAGATTTAATAATGCCAAAAAACTGGGGGGAAAAAACAGGGCCACCTTTGAAATCAACAAGAAGTAATACAGAAAAGTACAATGCTGATAATTTCTATTTCAGGCACAACTTCTGATGGGAGCCAGAAAAAACCCCTTTCTTCTTTTTTTTCTCCTGGTAGAATAGGACTGCTAACACCCTGGCTAGGGGTTACCTTGAAATACAACGTTCCCACTGACACTATCTTTTCACCTAAAGAAGACCACAGTTCTGTGGAGAAGGTCTCCTTGATTTTCTCTCTGCAGAAAGGACAGAGAAGAACAATTGCAAAGAGAGGAAGGCTTTTCACTAGTGTCAGTAGAGGGTCTTTCAGGTCACTTCTGAGAATTTCTTTGTGCAGCTGCAGCCAAAGCACCCAAGAAGATACCACAATACAGCAGAAGACAATTGCCCAGTTTTACAGTCGTACTGCAGCTTCTGCCCCTGGGCCCAGCTGTGATCTGAGGGGGGTGTGAGGTGTGTGTTGGCAGGCTTTTGGCTTCAGATACCTCAGCTCCTGGTAACAGTACAGGACTTTCGTGTCTATGGCCTGTCAAGCACATTTTTTTATCCAGCTTCTACAGGTTTATGGGCATTCAAATAAAACCAGAATAGAATAATGGCTTGATATTAAGCAGATTAATGATCTCTTTGTGCCTTCAGCCTTTACCTAGGGGAAAGTCCTATTAAATTCAGTAAAAATTTGCATAAGCTGAGACTTTTAGGAGTGAATAAGAATGTGGATTAAAATTGCTTTTCTGTAATTATTTACAGCAGCACACTTTATATACTAGACAAGTTACAAACTGCTAGAGATGATAGTGATGAATTCACTTGATGAAAACAAAGACTGGATTGCATTTAGAGGGACATACAGTAACCTAAACAACTACTCCACTACAAAGTTGTCATCTGTACTTGCTTTTCCTGGTCTGTCCGGAAGGATCTGCCAACCAGTAACCAGCATGCTGAGAGCCAGTAGGGAATACGGGGATTTTCTTCCTCACTGGAATTGATGCTTTCTTTACCTTATAGTGAATTACTGTCAACAGGTGATTTTGCTGAGTTTGCCTGGGCTCACAACTGTTGCATGTTGTATTGCTCCCTTCCTATTTCTTACTTCTGTAGGCTGATTGCTGTGATTACATAAGTTATCCGCTTTTAATTAGCAGTCTATGAGCAATGTCTTAGGGTGCCTAGGAGTAGATTTCACTTTTTCTTGGGTTTTGCATAATCCAGAAACCATTATGTGACTGGGGCTGTTTCTCTAGCACAGTTGCTCTACTTCCACTTTACTACCATCTTCAATTTTATCAATAAAAATTCTTTGAATTACTCCTTTGCCAGATTAGCAGAAAAATCCCCTTCTGAGCCACAGATGACGTTACTGGGTGTGGGCAATGGCAAGCTTTAACTTTTGTTTTCATTATATTAATAAGACTTTTCCTTTGTCATATCAACAGGAATAAGTGCTGGTAACAGATAAACAGAGCATGTGTTAAGTTCCACAAGTGATGTTAATGTTTGTACTTTTACAGATGTTGCTTGTAATAATTGCACTTAAACTGCCTATCTGCTTTCCACCTTCAATTGTCAGCTGATGTTGCCGATGTTGTAAGGCTGGAATTCACTAAAACAATGCACATGAATCCAAGTACCCTGCAACTGTTACTCTCTCAAATGAAATTTCTCTCCCCTTGGACACATCAGTTCTTCAAATGCAGGCCCAGTAGCAGGACTGAGTACCTGCAGAAGCAATTAGAGAACAAACACAAAACTTGAAGCAAACAACCCTGTAATGTGCTGCCATTAGAAGAGCTAAACGAGAAAGGTGCTACACACTCTATATTCTTTATAAGTTATCTGCATAATGTGATATTTAAAGTGTTAACCATTTGTAGTGTTAACCATTAGTTGGTCACTGGAAAACATTGGCATCCTTCAAGAGATCACATTATCCTAGGTGGGTATACGCTTCTGGCTGGAAAACAGGTTAATGAATTGATTCATCCAAGTAAATCAGTTCATTTCAAACTTCGGGAGACTAATGAATAGAACTCTGTTTAATTCCCACTTGATATGGATAATCCTTGAAAGTTTTCATACTGTGCCATGAAAGTTCGGGGGAGTTTTCTCTACTGTCTTTCATGGAAACAGGCTCAAACATGATATCCTGCCTACAGTGAAGTCAGCATCAAAACTGGCAGACTTTATGTTCATTGCAAGAACATAATTGTCGGCAATTTAACATCTGAGAAACCTGAGCAGAGAAACACCATGTTGTCCCCTTTTATAAATAATCTAAAGCAATAAAACTATTGTTTCTTAGACTTTAGATAAAACAAAAATATATATTAAAAACTTTTAATTTAGGTGAAACACAAATATACTTTGACTGAAGATTAGAAATATGTAGTATAAACATTTTTTTTAAAGATTTGCCCAATACATATTCTCATCATTGTTTTACTAACTTGAAGCAGGTGTATACTTGTTGTAGAAATGTGAGATGATTTGTGAAATGAGCACAAGACTGTTTTCCTACAGGCAATGATTGTAGATACCACTGAATAAGAAAGACTCAAATAACTTTTCTTTCTAGACATCATCCCATTTACATAAATATTTACATTCTGGTTCAAACTTTGTATTTTAAAATAATAATGAACATGTATGCAATGAAAGAATGGTATATTATAATGTAGTAGTCACAGAGCGAATAGACCTTTTTCTTAATTTTCTTCAGAACCATCTCCTAGATAAAAACTTTTCAGTTAAGGGCAAAGGTAAGGAAGGTAGAGCCAAACCTCTAATCCAGATTGCCTCTGCAACAATGCTTTACATGCCCCTTTTTGCAGTCTCTTACTGTTTACTGCAGGCAAAGGAAAGAACAGTGTGAAATATTACAGCCTGTGACTAGTAAATATGTGCACATGATCTGTGTCTGGTCATGTTTCAGTTATAACCAGGACGCAGCAGTCTTGGAGCCAGAGCATTGAATGTATACATCATATCGAAGTTATATTAACTTGCTTGATCTGATTTGTTGAGCTGCATTAATAGTCCAAGCTTCTGGACCCTGTCTGCATTAGATGCAATGGGGAGAGCAAAAGGTCACAATAAGAAACATTTTTCTCACCAAGGGAATGAGTATGTCAGCACACAACTCAGAGGGTCACCGGGAACTGCCTTTCTGGAGAATTTTGGCCATCTACTTCAGAAGTGATCAGAGTTACATAAATAACAAAAGTGATGAGGCACAAATGCTACCTGCAAATAGTGCCATTTCCCTAATGAATTGTCCCACTATCGATCCTGGAATGTGTTAACTGCACAAGCTATAGTAGGAACAAGAGAAACTTCTTTTTTCAGTGATGTTCAGAGCTGCCAAACTTATTATCATATCACAGACATTCCCCATGAGTTGTGTATATCCTGCGTGCTTGTGCTTTCTTATCACTGAACATTGCAGTCTATATTGCACTACATATTGCTCACCTGCTTCCCTTTCATGGAGGCTCATTTATCATGTATTTTGGCTTGTGCAAGGATGAGATTAATGGCCTGGTTGCTGCCCGATTCACTCCTACTTTTTATAACTTCTCAGTATAGTCAGCTGTATTTGTTCTTAGAGGGTGTATTAATTTACTTAATCACCTTGTTTAGCTGGAAGAAACACAGGATCCCCTGACCATACATCTTTGATCACTGTTCTCCATGAAGGCCAAACACTGTAAGAAAAGGATCCCCACTTCCCTTCTTCAGTGATACTATTCCATTTCTCCTGTCCCATCCCTTCCCAAAACTGTATATCTTTAAATATTCCCTAGTGTATTTTCTGTATGCAGCTGGGTTTTGGTCACTCTGCCTTCTCAGGCACTGACTATGTCTCTCTAAGCTTCCCCTTCCAACCCTCTCATGTTTTCCTGATACACCCCAGCTAATTCAGCTTACAGTTGTTTGATGGACAGCTGCCGAAATAGTAATGTATAGGATATATTCACTCTGTGCACATTTTAAATCCAGCTAAGCAAAATGTAAAACACTGTTTCTCTGCTGTGTTGATGAGGAACAATGAGCTGGGCCAACAGGGGTAAAATTTCTCTGAAAACATTACTGAGACTTTGTCCAGAGATTTTCCTTTTCCCACTGAATTTAAATATTGCACTGCAGTTATGTTGCCATCAAATATAAGACTTGGCAGCAAAGCTGAAGGAGAAATATTCCAAGGTGGAACCCAAGTTTGTCCTTGCTGTGCATGTATGTTATCTATTGCTATTTCTGTGAGAGAGCAGCCGCAGGATAAAATGAAGAGTATCTTCCTTCGGTGGTGCAAAAAGCCTGTATTTGAGCAGTAGAGGTCTGTCTCTCAGCAGGCATTGCCTAGAGCTGTTCTCTTCTGGTGCACTTTGTTTTGCTTTCTATTCTTGCAATCTATCAGGCTCTTCCCTGCAACTAGTGCCTCAAGACCTTTCCCTTCTGGACAGTGCTTCGACCCTCCCCCACACTAACTGCACGTTGAACTCTGCCAGTTCCTGTTTTAAGAATGCAATGTTCCTGGGAGCTGACAAAAACATAATTTGCGGTGGCATTTCATTGAGTTACCCGGCTTTCCAAGGGTCAGGGTAACAGCCTGCAACAATGTGGCCTGCAAAAAAAAGTCATGAAGTTGCTTTTCTAAATCAGTAATGCACAAACAGCAAGCCATGCTCCTCTGCCTGACTTCTGCTCTAAAACTTTGAGTGCCCATCTCTCAGTATTTTCCCTGGGACATCTTGTGCCTCAGTGTAATCTTCCCTGCCTTTTCTTCGGCAACATTCACCTGAAGTGTCTTCAGCCATTAAGGCAACTTGAGGTGAACAAGATCTCCTCTATTTCATTCCCACTCTGTGTTCTTTGAAGAAATCTCTGGATGTCTCTTTTCGTAAGAAAAACATATGCATCAAACAGCAAATAGCCATAAGCCTACTTGGGTCATGCCCATGTTTTGCCTGGATGTCAGATAATTAGCTTAATAAAGGCCAAGATATCAAGTTCAATATGATTTCTTTTAAAAGCCTACCCTTCAGTTATATATTTTAACCTTGCAGGCTAATTAATCACCTGGACAAGGGCCTTTGAAAGACATTAAACTGAAAAACCTGAAGAATTACTGGGAATTATTGAATATAAGAATTATCGTGTCTGTTGGTCTGGGATTAAGGCTGTTGGCATTTTAACAGTGAGCCTTTTAACCCCCCACATTCATTCCCACCATCATTTAAAATATACTGGCTGAGCAACAGATGGTTAAAGGAAAAACCCAAGTCCAGAGCTTGCATTTCAGAATCTTCAGGGCACATTGTAAAGGACACACCTCGTAGCTGTGTCCTTGAATGCTCAGTGACATGTTCCTGGCCTTAGCTGAGGAGCAGTTCAGGTTGACTGGGTTAGTCCTCCTGGCCCCTTCCAGTGCCAAGTCAGACAGATTAAGTTAAGTCATTTTAGTAATGGTTAAACTTTGTAGAGAAGTATATTTAAGAGTTTTCCTGCATTCATCTTCAGCTTCTCATCACTTTGAAGCACCAGGAATTTACTGTCTGGAGCAGCTGTGACATATTTTCTTGAACTGCTACAGCTGTTTCCCAAGCAAACTGAGGAGCTTGGCACTAACGCCCCTGTACTTTTCCATTCATACTGCCTTTGAAGGGAAGGTCAGACTCTTAATAAGGGCCTCTAGCTCTTTGAGGGCTGAAAGACTTCCTTGCCCACTGGAGAAAAGGCATCCTAGCTTAGGCAAATAGGTTTGCTGCATAGCTGAACAACAGGTATAGTGTTGTGAGGATCTGGTCTCAGTCCCAGGTCCAAAATACCAATGTGCAGTCCAGAGTTTCTTCTGGTTTAAGTCACTCGATATTAACTCTTCTTGCCCTATCACTGTGATAAAAATCAAGCAGAGTTTTTGGTGAAAACATCTCTGGGAAATAGTCACAGTCTGTGCAAGTGCCAGAAAAATTATGGAGCTGGCCCCCAGAACAACTGGGACCATCACTGTATCTGATGGATAGCTGTCATAACCATGCAGAAGTCTGCATAAACCAATGGGGTGGCTGGAAGTGGGTGTACATCACTAGGATCTGAGTTTTATACCTGGAATCTGTATTCAGCAAAGTTTGCACAGGAGAATTTTGCTACATCAGGATGCCAATAGTTCCTGAGAACTTCACAGGAAAGCACTCAGGAAATGGGGCAGTGCAATGACAGCCAGAAGGACACGGATAACATTGGCACAACAGCCCTGGATACACTACAGAGGAATATCTGAGTCCACGACAGCCTTTTCAACTGAATTATTGATTCTCTCTGTCACCCCTGCTATACCAGGAGAGGCAAAACAATCCAGAGGAGACTGCCATTTCTGAGCATTTGTCAAAAATAAAAGATGGTGGCTAATAATCTCAATCTGATTTTAGCAGTAATCAAACAAGCTAGGGATAGAATTGAGCCTTGTGCCTAAAAAGGGACAATATGAAAGGAATAACAGGGGCTTTATACCACCATCATAATCAAGTTGAATGAGTTCACATTAGCCATCGCATTGATGTTAATAAGAAGTGTTTTTTTTTCTGCCTCTAGATTAACAAGTGAACCCTATGCATTAGTAATAGTGGAAATACTTTGTTTAAACAAAAGAAAATCAGAAACTGTTATTCTCTAGCACCCTTCCTCATGAAAAAACTCAGCTGCAAAGATTTTTCAGCCAGCCTGAAGCAAGGCTGCATGTAGGGCAGTTCCCAGCATTATCCAGCTCTCCAGCATTTGCAGACTGGCAGAGCAGCCAGCTGCCCATCGAGCTCTCCCAAGGCTTGGCAAGGCTTCCAGGGTCAACACTATGCAAAAGAAGCCTGTCACTTGGGAAGTGCAGGTTACAGTAGCAGGGGATAGCATAGCTCTGCAACAGAAGCTGCAAGTATTTCATCCCACAGGGATGTAAATCTCTCTCCAGGGGCTGCTCTGACTGCTTTGGGACAGCAGCCAGCTCGATATTGCATAGATGTCAGGGCCTGGGTGCTAGGCCTCTTTCCAAAGCATGGCAATTAAACCAGGAAAACGTTCAGTTGGTTGAACAGTTAATTGAAAACCTTAACTGTAGAATCATGGAATCACAGAATATACCGAGTTGGAAGGGTCCCACAAGGATAATTGATCCAAACCCTTAGCCCTGCACAGCACTGTTCCCAGGAGTCACATCATGTGCCTGAGAGCATCATCCAAACACTTCTTGAACTCTGGCAGGCTTGGTGCTGTGAACATTTCCCTGGGTCCCTCTTTCCCTCACGAGGAAGTTGTAGCTGCAATGAGGTCTCCCCTCAGTGTCCTCCAGGATGAATAGACCAAGTGCCCTCAGCTGCTCCTCCCATGGCTTCCCCTCAAGGCCCTTCACCATCTTCACTGCCTTCCTTTGGATGCTCTCTAATGGCTCAATATCTTTTTTATTTTGCAGTGCCCAAAACCACCCACAATATTCAAGGTGAGGCTGCCCCACTGCAGAGCAGAGTGGGACAATCCCCTCCCCTTGACCAGCTGATGATGCTTTGCCTCACGCCCCCCGGGACAGGGTTGGCTCTCCTGGCTGCCAGGGCACTGCTGACTCATTCAACTTGCCATCCACCAGGACCCCCATGTCCCTTTCCATGGCACTGCTCTCCAGCATCTCATTCCCCAGTCTGTGCGAACATCCAGGGTTGCCCCATCCCAGGTGCAGAATCCAGCACTTTTCCTTGTTGAACTTCATACAGTTGGTGATTGCTCAGCCCTCTAATTTGTCCAGGTCTCTCTGCAGGGCCTCCCTGCTTTTGAGGGAGTCAACAACTGCTCCCAGTTTTGTGCCATTTGCAAACTTGTTTAGCATCCCTTCAAGTCCTGCATCCCAGTAATTTCTGAAGATGTTGAAGAGCACAGGGCCCAACATGGAGCCCTGTGGAACCCCGTCAGTGACAGGTCACCAGTCTGATGTCACCCCATTCCCTGTTACCCTCTGTGCTCGACTCACTACATGTGTTTATCCATCTGCTTGCTGGACAGTTTGTCCAGAAGGATCCTGTGAGAGACAGTATTGAAAGCTTTACTAAAGTCCAAAAAGATTACATCAACTGGCTTCCCTTCATCAGATAGGTGGGTTACCCTGTCATAGAGGGAAATCAGGTTTGACAAGCAGGACTTTCCTCTCCTGAAGCTGTGCTGGCCATGACCAATGACAGTGTTGTCTTTCAGGTGTGTTTCAATGCTTCCCAGAATAACGTTCTCCATAACTTTACCAGGCACTGAAGGAAGGCTGAGAGACCTGTAGTACTAACCAGAAGAGGAAATTCATGGTGGGGTCTCACTAAGCTCTCCTTCAGGGTACTGCTTACCAACACTTGAGGTATGACTGTCCCCTGCCATCTATTCAACCAAGGCAGTGTGCTACTTAGAGCAAGGACAGTGTTAGTGTGAGGATGTACTTGGAAAACAATCTCTGTTGTGACACGAGAGCCTGCAAGCACAGTCAGGATGAGCTCTTCTTGCAGCAATGGAAAGCTCCAAAGGCACTAATGGATATCGCACATCTTTGACAGGGTTTCAGTGCAATCTTTCAGCATGTAGATAAACTTCAGGAGGTTGCTTAATTCTGCCCATTAATTTTTGTCATTTCTTTTGGCTTGTGAAGAAGCATGGAGTGATTGTAAATTGTCCATATGTTTGTAGTCTAAGACAGACCTGTTGAACTTTCCTTTGAACATTGCTTTCCTATGTATAAATACCCGCACTGGAGGAGAAACTGAAGCCTATTTTTTCCCAGGATGTGTCCTTACTAAGGCTATTAGTTCTTTTAAGTTCCTTGCCCCACTGAATATTTAAGTGCTTTATCCACACTGTTTCATTCAATCTCTTATAGCAGCAGGAAGTGGCTCTTCTAAACAGCCAGGGAAGGCTTTGAGAAGGAAGAAAATTTAGTGTTGGTAGTAGCAAAAGGTAGGTGGAAGCTACTCCTATTTATCAGAATATTTTTTTTCTCACCTGTTCCCTCCTCAGTCTGCTGTTTGGGCAGAGGTTGAAATGAAGAGTGTGTGGTGGAAGGAAGAGGAAAAAGCAAGGGAGAGCCCTTGCCCTTGCCCTGGTTGCTCGTCCTGGATTGCTGACTACTCATGCAACCTCAGCCAGGCTGTGAATTTTCAGAGAGTTTTATGCTCGGTTTTGTAAGACAGGAGTGATGTGACATGGACAGTGATGTCTAGAAGACTCACTAACTGTGAGTCTTTACGGCAGTCTGAGCGCTCAAGCTCTCAAGCTCCAGCCTTTGCCCTATTGTTTTGCGCTGGAAAGCTGAGGTTGTTGCCTGGTCTGCCAGCTGATGTCTATGAACCCCATTCTTTGGCATCTATTTTTCTTTATGAAACATGAAATTGTGGGCTTAGGACCAGAACTCACTAGGCAGCAGTATGGTTAAGATGTTGAACCTGATTCACCTTTAGGAATTAAACTCCTGTTTATTTCCTCTGTACAGTGCTGTTTACAATTCAGCAAGTGCAATTAGCTCATGTCTCAAGTCTCTATAGATCATAATGTGTTTTGTTTTCTTAAATCCTTCTACAAGGGCTTGTGTGTTTCAGAACTCATCAATAAGTCTGGCAGAGTTACTGTTGTATGTTTCCAATCCTTTAACCATTTATTTACAAACAGCAGTTGGGTGTCCATGCTGTGCAAATTAGTCAATAAGAGGAGAAATTAACAAAAGGCAAATGAAAAGGGATTCAATTTTAACCATTCATTTTTCAGTTTTTAAGAAAATACACATATATTCCCATTTCTGAGGAATTTGCATCCCTTAGTCTTTATTACCAAGTCCTTAGTATTCCTTTGTGAGGGCCTTGCCCTCTGTAGCTGTCAGAGTCCAAATATAAAGGTGGAGTGAGACAAAAATACCTGTTCTATACTTGGGGATATCTAGAGTGAAAAAACCTTACTATTTCAATTTAACATCACTAATACAATTTTAGTCTAAAGCACTCCATTTTTATGGAAGGTTTTCATTTATACCATCTCATTCATGCACATCAGTGAGCATGACTAGTTAAACCTAACACCATTTTGTACAGGAATGGAAGTACAGATTTGAGTGCCTTCTGTTGTAAGGCAGGCACACACTTGCAAATCTGTAGTCAGGACCCACTGTCTAACAGGTGTTGGACTACAGTGTTCAGTGTCAATAGTGTATATATTGTTCTTAAATTCAATTAAAACATCATCCATGTATGAGCTGTTCTGTCATATCTTAGAGGTAACTATTGAATTATTATTAAAATCAGTTTAAATACACATGTACATAAATATAATCTTATTCTGGAGGAAAACAATATTGATTTTCACTAATGTCTTGATTTTGGTTGATACCAGTTTGGGGTACCAGGCTTTAATGGATATGAGCATTGACTCTGTGGAAAGATGCCTCAGTATGTTTCGAAAGGTGCAGGGTTTAGAAAACTCAAACAGTAGTAACTTGAAAGTAAAAGCCTCTGATATTCTGTAGCAGAACTCTGTAAATGCAGTAAGTGTTGCTACATCTTTTGGGGTTATTTTTTCTAGAATGCTGTAGTGTTTTGATAAGATTGTTTAGACAGATGTTCTTCTTTTTTTTGTGTGTAAGAACTATTTGCTCTTCTGAGGCTCAGAGATATTCCTTCTGATGTTGAACTGACATCTGGGCTCTCTGAGGCAAGATGTCTGCAGGTAGAATTGCTGTAGAAATACATCTGTTAGATAATTTAAGAAATTTTGGAGTTGTGGCAGATTTATATGCTCACAAATCCTGACTGGTATTAAATGTACATCCTACCAAGTGTGAGAATTTAGGGACTTTTTACATCAGATTTTTCTCTTGGATCTTTCTGCCGCATCTTGAAAGTACAATGACAGACTAATCTGATCATTAATATAACACAGTTCTGGAGAATCTGAACCATTTCCTATGAGACTCAAGTCACAGACAAACTGGAGAATTGCTGAGCCAGAGGGAGCAGTATTAGAGGTACTTAGAGTTGCCTGGTTATGAGACTACTCACTCCAGGCTTTGTTGGTGAGTTTGTAGGGATGGATGAGCATGGGAAAGGTCACAACTGTGCTTATCCTCATTGCCCTGTCCTACTAGGATGACACAGTGAGATAATGGGATGGACTTCCATTAATTTAGAGAATACTTGTGTATCTGAATCAGACAGCTTCAACAAATACCGAACTTGTTATTTTAGGTATCTACTGACCACTGGAGTGTTTTCAGTTTTTCAGAGACTAGAATTTTTACCATACAGAACATGCCTCTTTCAAAAATGCAGGGCTCTCATACTTCTGTCCAGGATTTCCACAAGTAAAACATTTGTGTGCATGCAATATGTCATTTATGTGCCAAAAATCCAACTTTTGGATATATTAGACTTACTGGGCATATATTTAGAATTAACCCGATCATATTTAGTTCTCATATTCTACAACCAGGGTACCAGATATCCAGAAAAATAGACTGAGTCCTCATCTTACACCCAGACATGTCCAGAGTAACTCAGACATACAACAACCAGACAAAGAGTTAGATTGTGGCTTATCCTTTGAAAGAAGCAGTGTGGTTTCCTCATGCTTTTTGAACCTCTTTGCATGCACTGCCTTCAGAAAGAAGGCCATGCTTTTATGTATGGACCAATGCTGCTATCTTTCCACAGCAAGCAGGGCCACTGTACCCCGTGTTCCAGTAAAAGAAGGAGGAATCCCCCTAACTGGTGTGGAAGGGATTGCTCCTCTGTGGTCTCAACCCCCTGAGTCATGCACTCCCACTCCAGCCAGGCCAGGTGTGAAGCTGCCTCAGTCCCCTTCAGGGGCTTATTTGCTTAAAGCATGAAGGCTGTTGCAATGATTCATCCTTTCCTTTTGCAACTATGAGTTTCTGTTCAAGTTGTGCCATTATAGGAGCAGGTAAAAGAGATGGAAATGAAATTTAGCTGCTGATAGAAAAGGAGAAAGGAAATACAGCTTTGAATTATCCAATGTGTAATGGTAAATGCTGTTAGAAGAATCAGGTGCATGTTTGTCACAACCTGAGAATCTACCTCATCTGGAGCAGGATGTTTGATAAGCAGCTCTCTGTTTAGAGTTTTGCAGCCAAATTAATTTTTTACCGATGTGCTCTGATGAGACTACCTTCAATGGGAGAGCTCCCTACAGAATTCCTGTGCTTGCTAGGTTTACTGGAGTTTGTAATCCTAAATTTGAATGTACAATTGGATAGAAGGCTGACTTACTATCTCAAAACACTGAATGCTAGTTAAATATGAAACTACTTGTGAATGAGTTCTATATTCACTGGCTGGTTTTCACTGTGGTGCCTCATTTTTTCAAACTATATAATTGTCCTCTAATAAGAATTCTCATACTGAATCTTATTTCCTTCATGTGAATTTCCACAGGTGCACCATTTTAAGGCACAACTTCAGCTGCAAGACATTTCAAATGAAATAGTGCTATTTTAAGCCTGTGCTTCTCAAGGACAGACAATCCTTTATTTTGAATCATCCCTAGTCAATCAGTAAAAAGCATCAGATTTGTCCTAATCTAGTGGCTCCAAAGAGTTAAATACATTCCTCTGGAGCAATGCCACTGAGACAAATTAGATATTCAAAGCAGAACCAGGTTCATTGTGTAGTTTGCACATGTGAGACAGTACTATTCATGGAGTTTTTATCAAGAAAAGATACTGAATTTGCCAGGAAATAGTATGTATTGGCCTAAATTGTGCAATTCTCATTCATGCTTGTGAACATTTGCACAAATAGCCCCACTGACTTCACGATGAAAGTGTTTCATTATGATCATTCCTATTTCAGTGATCATTGTGTGATTTGAAATAATAAAGCACCACAGCCCCATTAACTTCAGTGATACTACTTGGCCCACCAACATGAGTAAGGGCTGTGCAATGTAGTTAAAAGGATCTTAATAACAAAACCTCTGTTATCAAGCTAAATAAAACCCCCACCACAACCCTGCCTTAGAATAGTCACAAAACTGCATGGGCGCAAGCTCTCCCATCCCCGCACATACACACACATCCCCCTCCAGTTTTTCTTTCAGAACAAAACCAGCTGTAACTAGAGCCTGAGTTTTACAAACTGAAAGGAGCTTGTAGCAAAAAGAACAAAAGTGCTAGTGTGCAGAAGCCACCCTGCAAAGAATGTTGGCAGGAGAGGAAGCCAGGCCCTTCCACTGCTGTAACCTTAAACTATCATTTGTTGATGTTGATGTATTTCTTATAAGAGAGGAAACGAGAACACAAGAAAAAGGGAGATGGAGAACTTGAGACCTTTTGGAGACTAGGCTTTTCACATTTTTATGTAGCCTGGCAAGGCAGAGGGAACTCTTTATTGAGTGATAATAGCATACAGTGCACAATTTACCCTTACGTGAATGGGATAGTGCCATAATCTGCAGGCTTTTCATTTTACAGGAGTGAAACCAGTAAAGAAAAAATGCTTTTTTATTCAAGTCCGAAGTGCAGACAGATATGGGATTGTGGCCCCAGTTTCAGAGAGAGCTGATGTTTCTTCACTGAGCAAGCTATTTAGCTGTCAGAGCAATTGTGATCTGGAGCAGAGCAGTGCATTACTCCAGTATGGAAACACTGTGAAGTTTAGTCTCTCCATGCACACTAGGAAGGAGGCCCAGTTAAGAAATGCACACCATTTTAGTAGCAGTGCTGCTGCTTAGGGAGCTGCAAAGCCTAATGTATGGATTCATCTATAGTCTTGGGCTGAAACCCTGTTTTTACTTGCAAAAGGAAAAAAAATCTCTTTAGGCATCTTCTACTTCATGAAGGAAACAAACTAGTGTACATAAGTACTAATTTCCTACCTGAGGATCTCTAAGCACCCCAAACATAGGCAGTGTCCTTACACACATTTGACAAACAAATTGTGAGCAACAGAAGCTGTGGCAAAGCCGTGCCCAGCACCCATATTTGGGGGCTCACTCTCTCTGCCCCCAGAGCATACCAGTAAAAGTTTTCTATGTTGATTTTACAGCAACCTTTGTCTTTGAATGGCTGAGGCTGAAATCACAGTTGCAGTGAAGTCAACAGCAATTTTGTCCCTCAGTGCAGTGTCCCAGTTAAGTAGTAGATATGGTAATAAAAATATTTCACAGTCATCAACCCTGTATGAATTATCAGTAGCTGTCAGTTTTTGTACTGAAAGATAAAGGCCAATAAAAGACATGGTATAATTTTAAGTTATAATGCTGTAAGGATGAAAAATTCAGTCTATTCCAAGGGTTAAACCCAAGCTTCTTCTCTAAAGTTTCTATGGCAACTAGATGCAATCTATAGTGATATTGTAGTTAATGAAATGTTTCTTCCAGACCAACAGGGCAACATGTAGCATTCAGTAATGAGGAATGTCTTTGGGGAAAGAACAGTGGCATCAAGGATGACTTCTAGCAAACTATATTGCATGCTAAAAGCCTGCGATAAAGTGTCTCCTAAAGTCCAAATTCCCTTCAGTTTATTCACGCTGCTTCCTTCATGTCTGCTCTGATAATGAGAATTGCTGGTAATGAGGACAGTTCTTGAAAAGGAAGAGAGTAAGGAAAAAAAAACATATTTGATCTCTTCTTTAATTTTATCATAAAAAAAGAAAAAAATAAAAGCTTGTAAAGGTGATTTTTTGTGTGTTTGAAAGAGGTTTACTTTTCCTTATAAATGGGCTAGCTAAATGTTGACATTTGGTGTCAGCATGCTATATCAGATCTGTATGCAGTCATGTATGAATTGTGGATGCAGATTAAATTTCTTTGTCCTCGTCTTAACTTCTCACAAGCTGAAACATATATTAGCCTCAATGCAAACCCCAAACCACACATTTTTCAGCTAGGTTCAACCTGTCTCATAAAAGACAAATCAGATAAAAGACGTGAAACCTATGCACATGTATCTGAGAGATGGAGACTGCAACTCGGACACAACACTCTGCATCTGAACAGTGACACGAACTATCCGTGTGCCCTCTGGCCCCTTTTGGCAGGGATTGACCCT
>JAWWMO010000174.1:36429614-36458993 GCA_035047845.1 Dendrocincla fuliginosa
GACACAACACTCTGCATCTGAACAGTGACACGAACTATCCGTGTGCCCTCTGGCCCCTTTTGGCAGGGATTGACCCTACTGCCATGACCCTCTGCTGCTGGGAAGTAGTTCCTTCCCTGTGCACAGGGGCAGAGCTCCTTCCCTGGTGAAGAGGGAAGAGAGACGGGTCAGGGCAGAGCGTAGGAGCTGCCTCGTGGTTTCCTGATCTGCATGAGGAGGTCTCTTCCCTCCTCTGCTCTGGGCTGAGGCTTTGCAGGCTGCGTAGCCACTTGTGCAAAGCTGTAGCTTTGTCCTTGCAGGCCCTCCAAATTTGCAAGAGATCTAACAAAAGTGTAAGTAAATATGACCACACATACCTGATTTTGGGTGTTCAGGTTTAAGATGGTGGCTACTGAATTTCTATAAATATTTTCCTACACATAGGCCTTGAAAAGGTGTATGAATATTATTGAGTATAATTGAATATATTGAATATAATGAATATTATTGGAAGGTATCCATTAGGCATAACTGGACCTAATGGATACCTAACTGCCTCCTTTCAATGCAGTTTGTTGTTCTATATGAATGTGCTATGTTTATGTTGTACATGATATATCTTCTATGCTGAAATAATACTGATGTTGTAGTTATGGCTCTCTAAGAACATAAACACAACCAACAGTGCCTACAACACAGAAATCCTTCTTCAGGGCTTGGAAAATAGCTTAGATGCTAAACTGCTCATCTGCTTCTTCCAGTTCTGTAAATGGAATCAGTAAGAATGAGCATTCTTTTGCTTTCCACGTGCATGCCTTGCTTCAGACAGGCTAACAGAAGAAGAGAATAAAATGGGTTACATGCAACACAAGTTCTTACCCTGGACAGAGAAATGCATGACTTATTTCAGTGGAGAAGTTTTGGAAAACGTACTGAATAAGGACTTCAGAAGGTGGCCAGAAAAAAGGAGCAGGCTTGTGCTCAACAGTGGCCCTCTGGCTGAGGGGCTGCAAGCTGTGGTGCTATGGGTCCTTCACCACAAGGTAGATGCTTCATTAGGCTCTGGTTTTTTTGGGTTTCATTTTTGCAGAGCACTGCTGAACTATGGCTATACCCTTTTAGCTGGACTTGCCAGGGATCTCCAGCTTTGTAGAAGTGACTCCGTGTGACATTAGATGCTTTCATTTAGACATCTCATTTAAAGACTTTTAGCAAATCTAGTTTTAAATATATAAACTGGTTAAAAAAGCCTCTCACAGCTGTACCTCTGTACTATTAAAATAGAGTAGAAATGACTAAAATCATCTCTAGTGGTGTGCTGGATAAAAAGCAGTGTTTCCTTAGGCAAAACTACCAAGACTTTTTTATTTTTTTTTTTTTTTACTGGCTGGTTCTTGAAGTGACATTTACAGCCACAGGAAATAAAGAACAAGGTACCTTAAAACATCCTTGTAAACTTTATACAGCCATTTAAAGTGAAGCACGGTAGTAATTTATTTCCAAAAAGTTAAACTTTATAAAAATTTTTGTCACTCAGTGAAGCTTTCCCTCTCTTTAGCCAGGATACATTAAAATGCACAATGTCTCTTCTCTGAAAGGCCTCATGCCCTCTCTCCCTGCTCCTGTTGCTCTGGCGTTCTTCTTTCTTCACTCATACCAAATGCATTCACAGTTGAAGTATTGAAAGTTAAAGTGTTAGGTCCAGAAACTTTGTCTTAATGGACAGGGATGATATTTGCCATTATTTTAGCAGCTGCATATAAAAAAGTCCTACAGTATTGAACAGAAGCACTCTGTTTTCAGCTTTCTCCTTATTTTGGAAACTGGATCACTAAAATTAAAACAAAACTGCAGGCAGGAATTTATATGCCTGAGAGAAGGATTCTGAAACCATATTTTTACAGTCTTCAGTTTTGTCAGATATAGCATCTCACTACAGATTTTTTTGCTGTTATCTATCCGAGGTTCAGAATAGAACTTCAGTTTGAGATTTCACCTCTGTGAAAAACAAAACACAACAATCAACAGTCCATCAGGATCACAATAAAATCTTGTGTCATCAAAACTCAATGAACCGTTCACAGCAAATCAGAGCCAATCAGAGCATTTGAGCAGGACAGACAGTCATTTTGGTGGTCAGGGTATTGCACGTGTCAGCATGGCAGCTGCTGTGCTATGAAAAGATCACTGTGCATAGAGCTGAGGCACAAATAAAGCTGGCCGGGAACCATGTTAAGTTTGCTATGACCAAAGAAATTAGATTCTTCTGCAAGAGTAAGTCAACTTTGTGGTATGTATTTTGCATTTTTATTAATTTTGTGCAAGCTTCATTAGAGAGTCAGCTCCATAAATACACTCACTTTTTGAGAACAGTCTCAGAATAATTAATGTGTGTGAGCACTGATGAGTTATCTGATGAATTGTGTATTACAACAACTGACAACGTTTTCTTTGAGATGGATTATGATTTTGCCTTGCAAAGTGTTAGGAAACTGAAGATACTGGATATGCCCATCCAGAACATCTCAGGCTATAGACTAAACCTTCTGAGACCCTGTCCTCACGTCCCAACCTTTGTTTGCCTGGGAGCTTATGTGGTTGCAGAATAAGTTGTTTCAGAGAAGTGATGAAAACTCATTCTGCAAGAAAAGTCATTAGTTCATGGTTAGATCTGCTTTTCCAGCAAGGCAGAGAACACACAGACAGGAACAAGGGGGAAAGGCTTAGGTAGCTTTAAGCATCCTCTGAGGCTGCTTTTGCATCTCATTGGTAAAATTCTTGACAAGGGCATTGAAAGACCAAACCTCCTGGTCTATATTCACTGAATTTTGTCTCTTTCAAGAGGAAGAGACCGGAAAGCCCTGACATAAGGAGGCTTCTTCGCCTTTGCCCACTTGGTAGATCTAGGTAAGCAGATCTGCATGTGTAGCAGATCTCTTTCCTTGCTCAGAGTAATTTGGCTGGTACAATTCCCATGATGAATGGATTTAATTCCTTCTGGTTTTCTGCAGTGTGAAAGCTAGAAAATAGAAAATTCGTAACTGAATGTCTGCCCTTACCAGTTCTTCATGAGTCATTTTTGTTCCGTACCTAAAGAAAGGGGGTGGTCTTACACCACAAAATGAGTACAAAGCAGTACACACACGATCCCTGCCTCTTCTGTACTATGAGAAAAGCACTGCATACTGATTGCAATTTGTGAAATCCCATATTGCTGTTACAAGTGACCTGTCCTTGCTCTTTCATTATCAATGCGTTTCCTCACTGCACTGAAAGATTCTTGACTTATGGAATTTTTCAGTACATGACTCATAACAGTGAATCAAACACTGTACTATAAAGCTCATGATTTATCAAACAGGCATGGGACTGAATTCAGATCTGGTGTAAATGGCTATATAAATGCTACTGTATGTGTGGTCTTTCTGGTTCGCTCTGGTTGTTTTCTGGCAGTATAATGCTTCATATGAGCTGGGCCAATTGTGGCTGACATAACAGCTCTAGCAATGTGAGATATTAGTGTATGCTGATTTACTACCATACCTACAAACTCAGTGTAGATCATCTTTGATGAATATGATGGCATAAATCCTGATATGTCTATAGAAGCACTCCAAGCAATACAATTGGGAAGGGGTTTCCCCAAAACATTGGCCATGAAATATGTACAGGAAACTAGATTTAGACTCTGAACTTGTTTCCTAAGTCAGAAGAACTTGTGCAAGTGTTACACAGGGGACGTGTTGGTCTTTTAGGAAGGGCATTGCAGTCTTGTAAGTGTAGTACAATGAAAACCAAATATAATGATGCTTCTCAAACATAGGGAAGGTTGTCATGACAAAAGACCAGTTGAGTAAGGAGATAAAGATTATTAAAAAGAATACATTGCACTCGAGGAGCAGGCCCCCTTTTCCTCTTTAGATACTTCTCAGTCACTGTAGATATGAAAATTAAGGTTCTTTAGTATTCCCCTGTCTGGAGTCAGTGTCATAGCTAGCAGCTTGTTTTATATGATGAATTCTTTGCTTCCCCAAATAAAGAAAATTGCCCGTATTAGGTTTGTCTACTGAAAAGAAGATGTGCACATCTGTGCAGCTCCTGGTTCCACAGGAAGCTCTAAAGCTGAGCATGGAGCTGGCTGAAAAGCTGGGGAGTGAAGTGACATTACAGAAGCAAGTGTACTCTTACTGCTGTCTCAATGTCTGCTCACAGTTTGGCTCGTTTCTCTCACCATGTAAAGCACCTGGGACAGTACAAAGGGGTTTTCAGCTCTGATAGGCTCCAAATCTCCTGCATGGGCAGTGGGGCAAGGGCTCACGTCCCCCTGCCCTGCCATCAGCAGGGGTGCTGTGTGTCCAGCAGCAGCGACCCTGGGCAGCTGGTGGCAGAAAGCTGTCTGTAAGCCAGGCATCCTTCCCTGACGATGCCGGGGGTCATCCCAGCCTCGGGGCAGCAAATATGCCACACTGCTGCACCCCTGGGTGCAGTGCACTGCCTGCTAGCAGAGACCACTGCTGCCAGTAACCATGGCATCCCTCGCTCTGCTCCAGGACTGGAACCAATTACTGTGGCCATCCTGTCATTTTATTGCATGAAACCACATTACTTGCTGTGCACCAGTATAAACTTTTTTCTTGAATATTCTTCTTCCACTGGTAATGTCACTAGGTGACCTAAATCCTTCATTCACACACATTTATTTTTAGTGAATGTCAGATAAAATAAGAGCATCACTGTGCAGGGAAGAACAAATCAACTGTATGAACTTCTTTCCTAGAGGTGAGCAGTCTATGGGGAAATTAATGTCAATTTTTAATCACAACATCACAATAATATTTGACTCCCACTAAAATCTTTGCATTTCAAATGCAGGGAAAGAACTATAGTTTATTCTTAAATGCATTAAGTAAATAAATACAAAGCTGTACAAAACTACATTGGAAATGTGCAATTTAAGTGTAAGAGAGCTTAAAGTGAAGCTGTCATTCACTTAGAGATGAGAGAGACATTAATTAGTACAATTTGGTAGTTAATTGTCATAAATGTTATTTAAAGATTCTAATCATAATCATGCTTATCTGAGTAAATACCTGGAGACTATTTAGCATTCATAAACTTCTTTATGCTAATATATTTATATATTCTAACACAATACATATACAGTATGTGTGCATATAAATATATATATAGCTCTATACACGCAGCACGTCCATTAACATAGAATCATCTATTGTGGCTTTGAATGTAATACAGATTGTTCTCTAAGTTTCCTTTTCTTTCCCTTTATGTACCAGGTGTGGTAGAAGGCCTCACTGCAAATGGAAGCTAAAGTTGTCGTTTAAAAATAAAGTTCCAATCAGTCATCTTATACATAAAACAAAAGTTATGTATGCATACGTAGACATACATATTTATGATTACAGTATTCATAATGGTAGTGTGGTAAGGCCGAACATCTGAATGTTGGAGAGAAAACTCCACGGAAGTGACAAGTGAAAGCTGGCCTCAAGTATTTCCTGTATGCAACCTTTTTGCTGGCAGAATTTAATCAGTGTAAACATTTTTTCATTTTGAATGGAGCAGAAAGAAAAAGGGTCACTAATAACAGGTAATGAAGTAGAAAGACAATGTACTTGAAATCAAATAATGAATCAGATTTCCAGTGATTAAAATAGATTTCTTTTCCTATCAGGAATCTCACCATTAGTTCCAGCAGCAATACTCACCATGTCAGTTCAGGTTCCCTCTTAGTCCATGTCTGTGGCAACCACAATATAACCAGTGATGCAAGAAAAGTACTTTCTAGATGTTAAAGGCTAGGCTTTGCTTTAACAGGACACAGCCTCTGCGCTCTAGTTTTACACTGTCTGGGACCCTGGCTCTGTGAACCTGCTTCTCCAGAGCCTTGCAGAGTTCACACCCAGGCCTAAACTCCATGGCATTGGTCTGTCAGCCCACACAGAGTTTTTACTGTCCGAGTGACAACCTCTTGATTCCCTTCACTGTGTTAGCTACACATTTTCCAGTGAGACTAAACACAGGAGGTGTTAGGGAGAGCAGATTAGCCTCACTGAGGCTGAAGTAGAAGCAATGTACATGGTGAAATCAATTTACAGACACCTTTTACTTTTGGGAGAAATGATATTTTGTGAATTGGATTAGTAGTAGAAAAATGTCCTAACTTACCTAGGAGATTTTTGAAGGCATTATGTAGAATTTCCTGTGCAACACTTAGCATTGGTCATGAGGAAAACAAACTCATGCCTGAAAGAGATCCACGGTAAAAATGGTCTTAAGAGTACTTGTTTGTTGATGCCTGCTTGGACTCCATTAACTACAGCAACCGCTGCTTCATGTCGCTTGCCATCTGCTAGTCCTCAATTAGACCACCCTCTGGGAACTGGGCTGCACAGCTCTGCCCCAGCTGGGGCGTGCTTATTCCCATGGTTGGTCCTCAAGAGTCCCCTGAAAGTGCTCCATACGGCAAGGGCTGCCCAGTCCAGCTCTTCGTGGCCCTCCAGAGGGACCAAGTGGATGGACCGTGTTCAAAGGGGTTGGCAGGAACCATTCCCTTTGTGAAGGCAGCACCTGTGCCAGGAACCCCTGGGATATGGCAGAGCAGAGAGGGTGGGTGTCTGTACAGTGGTACCTTCAACAGGAGCTGGGGCAGAACTGCGTGCTCTGTTACGCTTCACTGATTTGCCACTCCTAATGGCCTTAATGCCAGGGTTATATGTTAGAGAAGCTCCTTTGCTACTTTAATGCCACAGTCTCATCAGCCTAAATCATGAGCATTATCTTAATAGTTTCATCTCCTGCTCAGCTGAGTGGAATTTGGACAAGAATTGAAACTCTTTCCTTTATGAGAGAACATTGTCTTAAAGCACTGCTAAAATACTGTATAGAAACACTCCTTTGGAAAACCTCTCAGTGCCTGTCCAGTCTCAAAAAGTGCCTTTGTAGGCGGACAGATGGAAATATTGCCAATTGAGGAGTGCTTTCCTGCTGTAATTTGGTTGGCTTTGTTCTCCAAATGATGCCTTTTAAAACCAAACTATCACTGCAGCAACCTACTAGGGATTCCTTGTGCTGGAACAATTTCTTAAGTAATAATTTGCAGCTAAAATAACCAAGCAAAGTTTAAAATCATGCTCCTGAATTCTAGGAAGATGAATGAAGTTTTCCTGCTTTTTGGAACAGCGGTATAGTTTATTTTTGCCTGTAGTCTTTATGATGAGGATAACATGACCATGCTCATAGGAAGTAACTGAGGAAGTGACCATGTATGCTGTTGCTGCCCAAAAGTCTACAGCATGTGGTTATTTATTTATCCACTGCAACAATTGCTCTATAAACATGCAGTACATTCTTGGAGAGAAACAAGCCAGTATCTCTCAGCAGGGAAGAGGGAGCCCACTTGCGTGTCCCACCCAGCAGAGGCAGCCAGCCATTGTTTGGGACTGTGCTCTCAGTTATCACACAGGGGATCTCAGCCTGGGCTAAACGCAGCCCAGAAAGCCATGTTACTGTGTCAAATGTCATCATTCCTCCGAGTTCAGATGAGAAACTTTAACTGGAGCAGGTGAAATTGTCAACAAGGAAGTGTCACATTTTCGTGTTGATGTCCATGTTAAATAAAAAGTGTGAGAATTAAGCATAGAAAGCAATACTAAAGTAAAATGGTTACTAAAAGGATACAAATTCCACTTAGCACCAACAGCACTGAGTTCAGTAAATAGAAAGGTCATCTCTGTCTCTCCCTCACTCCCAACTGCAGCGTGACTCAGAAGAACAAACAATTGAATAGGTTTTGTTAGATGCTTGCACGCAGATTTGTCTGGGGCTTTTATTACTTGAGATTTCATTCAGTTCTCTGATTTTACCACAATTCACAAAATAATACTTAAAAAATGCAATTGGTAAAAGTAATAATTTTTTGCATGTGTTTAACAATAAAGTGTCATGATTTCAGAAAGATTTCAGCCACAGATCATTTTATTGCATATCCCTGCTTTGATTGAAATGTGGAAATTGAAGCCAAGAAAGGGAAGGGAGAAGTTAGAGGAAAAGCTATTGCAGATTTGAGCATGGATCTAGAGGTTGAAAGTACATGCACAGCAGGTGTGCCTGTGCTTTACAGACAACCACATCAGTGGTAATGGTTGTCGTATCCTGAAGTGAAGAGGAATAAAAGGAGAGCTGGACACCACCAAAACGTCACTTAAACCATCAGATTTGGGCTGCCTCTCTCTGCACGGCAGGCTTCTTTCCAAATATTTTGTGCCCTCTAGGACAAGCAGAAAAATCTAATCCTTGTAACCTTTTTGCAAAAAAAAGCATAAGTAAAGTTTGCAGTAGGGTATTTGTATGCAGGGATTAGCTCTTGGTTTCTTTGCTTGGTACCTTAGGGTATATTTTTAAAGTACTACACAGAGTTTCGGTCTGACTCGTCAACTTCTATTGACTTTAAACCTCATGAGTCACTTTGACAATGTATCCCAGAGGCTTTCTATCTTACATTGACTTTAATTTACATTTCCCTGCTTTTGGGGAGTTATTTCTGAATTTAGGGTTAGCTCACATGGGGAGCTGGCTTTCAGGAAAATTTTCTTAGCTTAGAGATGTTCTGCTTTCAGCTTTTCACACTATTATTTTATGTTCTGGCTTTCTCTGGTGAAAAAAAGAAGACATTTTTGTTAGTATCTGCAATTTCTTTTGCTTATATGGTTTATTCATGCCAGCAATGGCTGTATTACCTCAATGTCAGTATGCATGACCCCCTTGTGAATGCTATTGTAGCTTACATGTAACTGTAAAAACATGTACTTGGTAAGACCCGTAGTACAGTAAAGGCTAAGCACTCTAAGTAAGATCTAGCAAAGCATATATAAATCATTTTCTTTGTAGAATGGCTCTTTCCTTCTCTCATAAGAAAAAAATCCTAACTGATTTTCCATATCAAAATTTTAAGTGAGTCATGAGATGTGACAGAGCTCTATGAAAGTGATATGCTGCTCCAGAGGAGCTGGATGCACATCAAATCCTCTGGCTGGTAATCTGTTAAGGTGCCCAGACTGGTGGATTGGCCATTTTTTGTGGCTCTCACATAGTAGTTATGTAAAGCAGAGAAATTTACAAGGGTGAGAGGGATATTTTGCCAGTCCCTAGAAGGGTTTTTCTCACAGTTCACTTCATTACTCCTCCAAAAGGCTACATAAATAAATGGTGTTAAGAAAGGGAGCTTGGTGAGAGATAAATCTGTGTTCTGGTAAATATGGATGGCAGCTGAGTTACCTTCACTTCCTCTCACTGAGTGGTAGCACCAGGTGTGCTAAAAGGCATGGCAAAGAGCCAGCTTCATCAGTGCAGGAGAAATCTTGGTCAGCATTAAACCACCTTTGCCAGACTGTGCCATTGTGTGCGTCTGGGTAGAGCATCAAGCAAGTGTTGATGAAAGAGTAAGTATTTCCCCTGAAGCACTTGGCAGAAAATAAACAATTGGAGCAACTATTAGTAAATTTGACTTTCCTCAATAGCATTCTGCTCACAATGGGAAGAGGAAGGAAAAGCCACACAAACAGCATGTGTGTTACAATGGACACAATAGTCTAATTTCTTCTCTTGTGACTTACGTGGTCATACACAAGTGTGCAAATGGACATAAATACTATTACTAAAGGCAACTGCTCTCCAACTGGGTATTCAAGTAGCGAGATGGTGAAAATTCAGGCTGAGCACTGTTTTCAAAACAATGTTTTCATTTTCTACTTTACCATGAAATATCAGCTGATCTTCCATTTTCCCAGTGTCTTTCTCATCTGATGGGAAAAATATTGCTCCAGGGTTGGTAAGCATATTCAAAACATTAAACAGTATCAATGGATATAACTGGGCAGAGAAACAAACTCTTAGCCTTTCCTGAGTTCTTCCCAGGGTCTGGGCCATGTCTATGGCATACATGGCATTGCTGTACATCATTATCAACAGTACTAGTTTCATTAAAAGATATGTTTTCTTGGCATCATTAACCATTTCCCATTTGATTTTTTGATTCAAATGCTTTACTGACCTCTAATCAGCACAGGTGTACTGCATTACCTTCGGCTGGAGAGTTGGTTATCTTGGGAAGAAAGATAAAATTTTGTTTGTACTTGACTGTATTAAATAAACTCATGTTATATTCCATTTCATTTTCATTGCGCCTCCAGATCTGATTGTTTTCCCTTTCAAATCTCTTTCTAAAGCTTTGTCATTTTGTTTGGATCACTAATGGGCCTGTATGGTCCTGACCACCCCTCTTGCTCCTCCCCTCCTCCTTCACATGCAGTTATCACATATATAATTTTCTAGTTACTTAGTAGCATTCAACAGAATAAATTTATTCCTAATATTTGGTATCAGATACGGAATTTTCTGTGTCTTTCCTTTTGAAATTCAGTTAAGAAGATGGCCTAGCCTTTCACATGTGGAGATTTGCTTCCAAGACTAATTCCATACCCTTTTCCCAACCTGTCCCTGCTTAATTTTAGGAATGTACTGATATATCCTTTAATAATTCTCTCTTTCTTCTTGTATAATGAGCCTAATTTTATCTTTCTCTGCTTTTTGGTTTTATGACTAAAGGGCATTGTTTTAATTTTTTTTGGGTATCGAATATATTGACTTTGTTCTTACACCTCCTGACCAGCAAAATGTTTGTTTCTTGGCTGACTGTTGGGGGTTTTTTGTCATTTCCTTATTTTCAGTAATGTTTTTGTTACTTTCCCTACAAAGCTCTGCCTTAATTCCAGATAAGATTGGCACGTTTGACTTAATGACATTCCCACCCTCCTGAAGAAAGAGTTTTGAGCTTTTTTGCCTGACTGACTTCACCATCTCCTCACTTCCTTAAAGTTTGCCCTTCTAAGTCTGGAGCTTTCACTAGTATGAGTACTGCAACTCTTGCAGTAATGCTGCTGTGGCATTACATCCGTGGCAGCTTTGATTCAGGTTCCTCTTGCACTGCTCTAACTGCAGCAGTTAGGTTTGCTCAGGCTCGTTTACGGATTGCTCATTTACAACCCATGTTTCTTGTTTGTTCTTGCATTCCATTTAAATGGCATCTTCTGATCATTCCATTCAAGGGTTCCTATGACCAAGTTCTTTTATGAATGTCCTCACTACTAAAAACATCAAGCTTTAAATAAAATTCTGTCCATTTAACAATTATTTGATAAAAATATGTATTAGTTATTGTAGTGGGGAATAGCAGACCTCTGAATTATTAGTGGCATTTCTCTCAATCCTTTTAGTTGAAAAGCTAATGTCACTTTCAATTTGTCTCCTTCCAAATTCTCTTTACATTCACAGAATTTCCTCTAAATAATTCTTGGTTAGAGGGAAAGTGGTTTTGACTAGACCTCATTTTGTCACTTGTTTCTAGGCAATAGTCTCTGTTTTGGCTGCTGCTTTTTCTACCACCTGAATAGTTGGTTATGTTTGTTTTTAAATATCTTCATTTCTCTTGTGACGGAAAAGTTGCATCATTTGTTCCAGATCCAAAAGAAAACAATGAATGACTAGTTCTTTGGTGGACTTTCCGCTCCAGTTTGGTACCCTACCATTTTCTCTTTGTATAGCATCAACCCTGACCCTAACCAGCTCATTTTCTTTTGTATCCTCTTACCTGGCAACGAGTCTTCACAACACTTCTCTGTATATCTGGCAGAGATACTGGCTGTGTGGTATCTGTGGGCAGGTGAGGAGCAATTGTTCCTGAGTTGTAGTTGAGGGGCACTTCAGGGGTGTGCTCTTAGATATTGCCAAGTTGAAGCAGAACAAATGAAGTCGTGGAGAGTTCTCTCAAGGTCACAGAATAAACCCCATGCCTGTTCCTATGCACTGTTTGCCCACTAACATCCCTTCAGTGAAAATCTGGTGAAAAACAGGTTTCTTGGGCAAGTCACGCTTTCTTTATGGAATTTGGTTTGCTCTTTATTTATTTAGTATATTTAAAATTTTTGCTGAAAGGGTGGAAAATTGGTGCCTGGAACCAATATTGGAGAAAATTCAAAGCACAAATTTAGAAATTCTCCTTGCATATTCATGTAGAATAAATATTCCACATTTTGTCACTCTGTTCAGTATATTTTCTGCCTAAATCCACAGACAGTGTGTGGGTAAATTTCAGAAAAGGTAGCGGATCACGAGTCACTCTGTTCAAATCAATGTCATAGTATTAAAAGAAAACTTCATCAACTGTACAACACAAGGGTTTGTGTTCATATTAATTTTATTTAAATATCTGTGAGAATTATAGTGCTTCTATCACTCTTTCTGAAACAAGTAGTTAAAAATTACAGTTCAACATTCACTGTAATGCATTTTCATTTTAAATCAAAATTTTGATTACAGACACCAATGGACAAATTAATCCGTTCAGAAAATCTAAATCTTTATAAAACTGTTTATTTTTGAGCAATGTTCCTCAAAGTTAATACAAGCTATTTATATGCACATTTGGGCATTACCTACATATCCATGTTTTTGATTCCCTTTTCCTATCCACATGCATATAGGAAAAGGCAAAAGAAAAAGAGAAGGAGAAATGAAAGACAGAAAGTTGAGAAATCTCTGCTTTGATTGCTGATAAAACATTTTCTGCAGAAGTCACTAGTGTTCAAGGAGGCTGGAGAGAAGTTTAACCACCACCATCAATACAATATTTCAATGGTTTATAATCTCAAAGAGAGAGCCCCTTTCAAATTTGTTGCCTCTTTCTATTACAAAATCTGCAGCTGGTTCTTCAGCGTGCTTTGCCTGCCATATTATGTTAATCAGCTCCCTTATTTTTGCTAGGCAGCAACCACTCCTTCCAAAACCCCACCTAATTGAGTGCGCTATTTTGGGGTGTTTTGTCTTGCAGCTGGGAAGCCAGACTTTTTGCCAGTAATTTGTAGTCTCTGCTTATGAATGAAACAACTTTGTAGCTTCCTCAAGCTGAGTTTTTGGAAGCTATTTGTCAAAGCATTTTTCATAGTTCAAGGCAGAAGCCTTCTCTGCAGAAGTAATGAAAAACATTTGGTAACTAGTGGAATTTGTTGATACTGGTGTTTCTGTTTTTAATCACAGAGGTGGTCTCCTGCTGGGAGTTTCCTGTTATATATATATATCTCTTCTGTAGAGAAGACATTTCATGTCTCTCTCATAAGACATTTTGGATTCTCCAGATTCTTTCTGAAAAGTCTTTGTTTCTTCTGTGATTTGCTTCTCTTCCTTGTTTCTTTTCTTGTGAAAATTATACATAGTCAAAACTATTTTTAAAAGTTTTAATTATTCTCTTTTGTTTTTTTTTCAGCTTATTCAGGGCTTTAATTTTCTTGGAATTTAACAATCTCTCTATTATTAAGATTTAGTTCTTAGCTTTCCCTGCATTTTCACTTTTATAAGAGTATTCTGGTTACTAGTGTTTCACCATGATGGAGAGATTGCAAAAACATTGACATGCTCTTTTCTCTCTCTGAAAAACTGCCTGAGACAGAGTTTTTCAAGCCTGTTCCATTTCCAATTTAGTCAATCCACTAGGATGCATCAATAACTCCTTCTCAGTTAAGATTGTTTAAAGCAAATACTATCTTTTCCTATTAACATATCTCACTATTTCCCTCTAGAGAAGCACTGCTACTAGAGATTGCAGGGCTGGCTGCACAGCATTATGAGGTATCAATTTTTCCCTCACAGGCCATGAATAACCCTATTCACAGCCTTCAATTTGATGATGAGTTTTCAGATGAAGGTTGGCTGAGGGTGGTGGATCTGCATAAAGCATGGCTGTCACCGGTTCACAGACACCAATGACAGTGAGTAGCATAGTCTTTCTCTCTAAGGAATCACCATCTCAAGTCTTTTCTTGGCACTCTGCTGCTTTGGCAGATGCCCAGGACTGATGGGCCCAGGGCGGGCAGGCATCCTCCTTGAGGAATGGGGCCAGAGTACCCAGGGGATCATCTCCATTGCAGGAGAAGTCCCACGTGAGAGCTGTGTCACAGTGTCAAAGGTAGGAAGCAGGACGCTAATGCCATAGCCAACACAATCGCCAAATATAGCAGGGTGGGGTTTGCTGCAAATTGAATGGTTAGGAGTTCAGTAGGAGGACATTTGGAGGAGGAGAGCTCATAGTGAATGATAAAAATCTAGAGGTAGTAGAGCTCTAACCAGGGGCAGCAAATGTCTAATTACTCTCTCTTTTCCTAATGTCTTCCATGTACATCATCAAAATTTGAAATTTTCAAGGGAAATACTGACTTCTTCCTACTTTGAGAGCATGGTGCTTGCTACAGTGCTAGGGCCACAGGAGGTAGGCAGTGACCTATTGGGTTATCTTCTATTTAGATCTTTGCTTACCTCCTATAAATAAATAATGGTCTAAGAAGCTACATTTGTGGTATTTACAGCCTCTTCTGTAGAACTGAAAGGCATCTTTTGTATTAAAAATGAATGTAGAGCCTTTTCAAAGGCTCTTGACTTTGGCAAAAAGACCCTTTACCCAGGGGACAGCCTAATCTTTTAAATTTCCTTCCCATGAGCCTGTTTCTTAGATAATCTGTCTTTGCCAGCTAGCACAGTACTCTTGATAATGAGCCTGTCATCACATCAGGTTAAAATGTACACTACGATTAATTTCTTTAAAATATATTGCTAAGAGGATAATGAGAAATAAGTCCTGTTTTAAAGCTGATCAAGTGGTGCAAGAAAAAATCTAATTCTTTTCATGAAAACAGACAGACTTTTACTTCAAAACCAACTATGCTTCATTAAAATCATGATAAAAGCCTGCAAAGTAGAGCTAAAATATGGCAACTGTGAGTTCTTCAAAGTAGGAGAAGAATTCTTATATTTTTTCAGTATGACACAATGCGTATGTAATGCATTAACTCTATTTCCAGACACTCGCACCTGAAGTATAGATTTTCTTCCTTCCTGTTCCTATAACTAGAGGAATTTGGAGCCAAACCTAAGACAGGACTTTTAGGCACTTTAGGTGGAATTTAGATGCCTATAGTCAACATTTTAGTGCTGAAAACCTTTGCTTGAACTGTCAGCTGATCTTGAAATACCAGAATTCTTGTCTTTTGATCTAAAGCTTTCCAGGCATTTTTTTGCACTGTCTCAGTTCTGTGCTCAGATGTAATCAAAATCACAAACTAGAGAGTAGACACTTTCTTTCTCAGGGGCTTGAGGCTGTAGGTATTTCTGGAATGCATTCAATATTACTGACCCCTCTAAAAATAAATTTGTGATAGCCACTGCCTTCTTTTAAGGCATAAGAAGATGCACATGTCATTTCTTCTACAGTAGTCTGGGGCACTGAGGTGCCCTAAGAGATCCATGTTCAGTTCCTTCCTTTCCACCAGCTGAGGAAATCAAATAGTGTTTTCACTGTTTGGCATATTCTGAATGGGAAGAATTGAAGAGCAGCAGAAAAGGGATTAAAGATTTCACTGAGCTAAGGAGAAAGAACATTGGAGGTGGTAGAACTCTGTGACTAGGGAGTTAAAGTAAACCTCACAGACGGTTCGCAAGTAAATTCTGCTACCACATATATTTTGCAATGTTTAATGTATAGCACTATTTTATATTATCTAGTAATTAATTTTTTTCCCAAATAAACCGATTCAAGGCAAAATTACTTTTAGTATTATGATATTACTGTATTATGGTATGGTCTTCTGACAGAATGGTGGTGGTAGCTTTTTTTTAAAAAATAATAGCAAAGGGTGCAATAAAAATACAAACCAATACAGGAAGGGTAAAGAGGCCTGGAATGATGTGGTGTAATTTTCACGTGTTTGTAGGTTGCAGCTTGTGGCAGTAGTTTGCCAGTTAAACTCTTTAAGAAAAGTAATAGTATCAGAAATATGATGATTTCACCTGTATGTCACAGAAATAATTTGTGATTCAGGTGACAGGTGAAACCTACTATCCTTTCTACAAATAAGCAGTTCAAACACATTAAAATTTTAGGGATATAATTTTAATGAATAAGCTTAGAGTATGATTTTTTATTATTTAAAATATAAAAATTAAAATTTCTCTGTGAATAATAATTTTCTGTATATGACAGCAATCATCCTTGGGTATGTCTTTGGCAGCCTGGCAAAGCCTGTACATGGTTAGAAATTTGGGGTGGACACTCTGAGACAGCCATAGCATGACGTTATGGAAAAAGATGGGTTACTAATAGTCCCATATGTAATTATGGAGATATTCCTATCAACTCATACAGTGAAACCAACTCATTAGCCATAGAGGAGGTCACTACAGGGGATGGCATTACAGCTGGGAAGCAAGATGATATTATGTAGCTTTTCTTCATCAGAAATGCAGGCACTGTGGTGATGATGAGGACTTGGATGCTGGATGCCAAAATGAACTGCTGAGAGACATCTAAGGGACAGAATTACAGTGCCACAGGAAAATATTTTGAAATGTTTGTAGAGTTCTCTGTGAAAAGAACATAACAATGCATAGAGAATTTAATTAAATGTAGAAAAGCGGTTGAGAGCAAAACAAAAAGATTATTATAGCACTTTGTGGACCTGTGGTATTCCCACATCTTTTTATGATTTAATCTCTAAATGAATATAGAAGAATTAGAAAAGAAGAACTAAACAGGACAATAAAATAATATATTTTGCATAACTTCTGAGTGAGGCTAAAGTAGGACAACTTCAGGGAGAGGATAGATGAAATAAGGTTTTAAAACAAATCTGAGGAAGTTGTGCAATTTTGCAACTTCAGTTGTGGAATGGAAAGTGATCTCTAATCAAAATAATCCATGAAAAGTAAGGAATCTTCTTAACATAATCATGTAGCTCCAACATCTAGTTTAGGAAATACTTCTGTTTCTGACCTGGAGAAAGTTCATTCAGATTGTTTTTACTCTGGTGTGATACGGGTTTCTCAGGTGGAGAGAAGGCTGGAAACATTAAAACTGTAGTTGCTGAAAGAACCATGCTAACAAAGTTCACTAACATAAAATATTGCTCAAAATGGCTTAGAGAAAACTGTGAAGATTAAAATAGAGACCATCTACAATTTTTCTCACCAGCCCAATCAAAATGTGCGAAAACTTTTTAAGTTCTAAACCTGAGAAAAAGCCGAACTGTCAATTTCCAGAGCTGCTATCTATAGCTGGTTTAAAGTTACTTATGATTGCAAAGCCTGCTACAATGCTTCAGGAGGGCTGTGAGACAGCCTGACAACTAAGTAGCTGTGAGCATTTTGTAGGAACAGAGTAAGGCAGTTGTAAGGAGAGGAGCTTCCTTACTGGTCCACAGCAAGAATTTTAATAACATCTTTTCTACCTAATCGTAAAGCCAGAAAGGTGGTGGTTTTTTTTTTTTTAAATACAGCATTGAGAAGACCTGTTGATTTACAGAAATATATTAGTTCCTTACAGTAATTTTTTAAATACAGGAAAACATAGGAACCCTTAGAAATATTGCTCCCAATGCAATGTGTCTGTTTCCCCTGAATACAAGCATTTTTGTACAGTTCTAATCAGGATTAGACCATCCTCTGAGGCTATGACTTTAATGATTGGTTTGTCAAAGGATATTAAAAATCACTGAAAATATTACTGAATTCATTGCCTGATCTGCCAGTAGGCAGCATCTGAACAAAAGCGTTACTTCCCTTTGTGAATCACGAGTGCTATTGATTGTCTTTCCAGTAAATGTGGAAAGCTATAGAAAGAGTATTATAACTTGTCCCTGTAAATCATATTCTGAGTGAATGAGCTTTAAGAAGTGGAAGTTCTGGTGATTTATATTTACAGCATCCCAGTCTGAATTTCAGGAGGATGAGTGTTAAAATTGAAGGAGGACAGTCAGGATGGTTTAGCTCAAGGAGTCATGGGATGTAAAACAATTATTATTATGGTCGTTACTAATAATGAATAGAGCTCCTCTACCTCTCTTTCTGTAGAACCTTGGGGCGGAAAACATCTACTTCCCTGCCTTGAAACACATGAGACTTTAGATTATTAAAGCTCTGTGAGAAGAAATCAATATGTATATTTACTTTGTATCTATTTGTACTGCCATGAAGTTTTCTCTTATTTCATGAAAGCCCAGTGCTGCAATCTACTAAGCATTTTTGATGTATGTTTAAGGAAGATGTTCCTCATTTTCTATTAGTCAATCAGCATATTTGAGTTCTTTATGAACTATTGAGCTTTTGGTAATCCCAAGGTGGTGCCAATGCACAAAACTTACCTGCCTTTCATTAAATTTTAGCAATACAGGAATTCTTGGAAAACACGCTGAAACACCAACCTGGCAAATAATTATCTAGATTGTATCCAATAGGAATTTACCTTTTGACTTCAGTGAAATGGGAAATTATTTCAATTGAAACATGAATTATATCACTATAAAATTCACCTTCATTACTCTGCCTTAACTTTGGAATTGCTTATTTGGAATGTACAAATCCATCACCATGCTCAGCTGGGGTTTTTTGGCTTACCTACATCTATGTCTTTAATAATATGATGTACAAAATCAGCAGAATGTTATCCTGAGGAGTATTTGAGGTCAGGTTGGAAGAGGTTCTAAGCAACCTGACCCATCTGAAGATGTCTCTGCTCATTGCAGAGGGGTTGGACTAGGTGATCTTTAAAAGTCCCTTCCAACCCAAACTGTTCTATGATTCTATTATTCTAACGAAACCATATCATTGCTATCTCAATGACAGGGAAAAGCACAATTGTGTGTTTGGTATGTGTAAGAAAGTGGGTGGACCAACATATCTGATAGGACACAGCCAATATTTTGGGTTAACCTGACCCTCTCTCTCTCTCTGTTCTGCTCCAGATGCTTTCTTAAGAACTGAGAGGCATGATAACAATGCTGCTTTTTAAAATATTCATGTTGAATTATTCATTGTATTTTAATATAGAATAATCATATGCAACAGGTGTTTTTCCTCTGGCTGGTTGAATTGCAGTATAACCAGCCTCCAGTTATTGGCCTCAGGGAAAGAAGCAGTAGAACAAATCAATCTTATTTTAAAATAATTACTGCAATCCTACAGTGCCTGTCAGTTGTTATTTTCCTATTTTATGTCAATGTACAGTACATGTACAAATAGGACTCCGAAACTGGGAGAAAAAAATGCAACCTGTTAAATAAAATTGAGAAAATAACTAGTGGATTTAGTAAATATGATTCCAGCAGAAGTGAAGGCCCCGTTCTATATGTTGTATTAAAATCCTTTTAAGCAGAGCCATAATGAATCACTAGCATGATGATAAAAGGAATAAGGATTATTATAATTTTGCTCCAAATAATTGCTATGATATAAAGATGCTTTGGGGGGGCTCATTTTTTGGCTTTTCCATCAGCATTTAAAAAAGATTAATTTAATTTAAGCAGGATTAAGTAAAATCCCAAAAGGAATTGAACGTGTGTTTCATCAGTCTGTTTCTTTTACATTTCTCAAATACAATGGCTGTTAATAGGACATTAGTGCTATACCAAAGTGAGAACTGCACACCTGTTTAATTTGACTGATGCAGCAAGACCTTCTGATGGATCCTGCATACTTACTAGGGAGAAAATCCAGCACATTCCCCCCTCCCACCCTTGTGCATTTATAACACTGCAGGTCAAGGAAGAGTTTGAAAAAAAAAATGGTAACCATCTGTGACAACCTTTAAACAACACAGGACCGCTCTGTGCATTGGTATGGCTCAGGGAGTTACAACGCATCGTCTTTTCAAAGGTGGTAAATTACTCAGAAAATGCTTAGGACCTCTGAAAAGTTGCTGTGTTCCTTGTAATTTTCCCAGACTACCATAGTAGCAGGACTGGGAGATGTGGACTTGAGATCAGCTGCAATGCACTGCAGCAAGATGCTGCTCAAGCATGCAGCTTTCCTGGAGCTGGTGCAGTGTGAGGTGGAGTTTTTCTTGTAGCGGATTCAGAATATGAAAAATTTATTTCACTGTCCTCAGATCTACCCAGTGGAATGTAAAGACATATGAAGAAGTAGTTTAAGTTTAAATTGGAAGTTATTAAACTTATGTAAATGGGTAGACTGCTAAGAGGACTTTCCCAACCACAAAAAGAATATAAATGTTTTTTGTTATGGTTTACACTTGTAAGCCCAAAGCTAATGATTTTTTAATAACCTATATCTCAGTGCTAGAAACCAAAGGCCAATTTACTTGTGCTTCTGAGTGGGACAGGGAAAATTTTGTTTCTACTTTAACAATTAAAGATGCTCTCATAGCACAGACATGGACATAAATTGTTTACAGTGTTCACCTTGTCCCCTCGCAGAAAATGATCCTCAGAGCACTTAGTGCTATCAAAAAATTGAAAGATGAGATAAAAGAGATATTTTCAGATTTGGAGAGTAATGTGAAGAACATATTTGTTGTACAATAAACTAAAAGAATTGAAGCTTTGTACCACAAATGTTAGGTGGGAATAATAATCAACACAGCTCTTTTCAGAGTCTGCATCACCTTCAGCAGTGTTTCGTAATGTGAAGACTGGATGATATACCAGTATTTAGGCAAATGATAACTAATATAACACATTTGTCCTACTTGGTTTTAACTCATTATTTGTTATTTTGGTACTTTTTAAAATATTTGGTAAAATTTAAAATTTTTGGTACTTTTTTAAAAATAAAAATATCTTATAAATAATGAAAGTATTCCAGTTAGCTTTCTACATAAAGAACATTAAAATAAGAAAAAAGGTAGTCCTGTCTGCATTTATTCAGAAATAATAAAAATTATTCATTTAAAATGTTAATGAAAACTTTTGAGTAATTAAATTTAATAATTTTGTACATTTATTTTTCAAATTCTTCACTAGCCTGTATTAGTGAAATATATAGATAATGAAAAGTAGAAAATGGGCTTCACCATTCAATTAAAGATAAAACAGAAGACACTTTAAAGGTTTTTCTTTCCATTCTATTTCTATTCTATATTTCTCCCTCTCAATTTCAGAAGGAGGCAGGAAGTCAAGGAATTTCTGCTCTAAGAAAAAGACACTTCCAACAGGTGCATTGCCATTTCTCCCTCTGAGCTCCACGCAAACATTTGTTTCCCTTCAGCCAGCAAGGAGACACACTGTGTGTCTCATTCTCAGTCCAGAGTTGCTCTCCATGCCCATCAGTGAAGGTATTGTGAACTTACTTTGACCTAATTGAATTGTCAACAAAATCAGAATCCAGCTCTACATCTCTGACAAGACATGGAACAGGTGAACAAGAGAAGGCATGGAGGAAACATGCTCCCCTTTCTTCCTGTTTTCCTCCTTTGGCTTCTTCTCAATCCCTCCTGAAAGCTGGACACAGGGGGTGGGAATCCTTCATTTTCTCCAAACTGAGGGTTCAACAGAGGAAAACAATTACTTTGCAACAAATCTGAGACCTGAGCAGCTTAGCTCTTGATGTCTTATTTCTTCTGAATTGTACTAATAAAGGCCCCCACTTTTTTCCTGTCAAGGAAGATATAGAGTAAGATTTAAAAATTATACAAAAGATTGATGTTAATATTATTTTTTCTTGACACAGATGGAAAGTATGAAATGTTTCTTACAATGTTTCTTGCGTTTTTTTCATGTAATTTATTGTTCTAATGATGAACAGTTAAAACTTACTTAGATGAAATATCATGCTAAGTGAAGTTAGCTATGGTGAATCTTTCAGTCGTAGCTCAAGATTTGTTGTAACAAGCCTGCATTTTCATGTCACACTTTAAAAGACTTACATCAGTTCCAGAATTCCTTCATCTAAGAATGCATATGTGTACACACTAACATATCTTCTTTGGAGGGCTTTGCCTGTGTTAGAAACTGTGCAACTGAGATCCTTTTGGAAATCTGCACCCTACTGGGATATTTCCTCAACAGATGTAAACAGTGAAAAGCTCAGTAGTAGGTGCCTTCATGCATCTTCAGTTATATAAACATTTTTTAAACATCTGAGAGCTGGAAATTCAGTTCTGAGTCAATTTTCATAATGTCTTCTTAAGTTTTACTCAGTAGCCATTTTTCATGGTTTTGATGTGTTGCTTCTATCAGTTACAAATGAATTTAATGAATTTAATGAATGTATTGACACAAATTATTCTAAACTCAAAATATAAGCCCTATGTCCCACAGATGCTGGTTCTTATTTCATATGGACATGGCTTTTATTCTTAAGGTGCAGCACTAGAAGAAACAAGCACAAAAAAGGTAAAGCTATTTAGACAACCTCTAACTGTGACCAGAATCTACTGATTGTTCTAACAATAATAACAAACCATAGGGTTCATCCAAAAGGCAAGTGCATCCTCTCTTCTGCTTGGATTTTTAGCCTTTTTTTTTCTCCTTTCTTTTTGATTCTTGAAGCAGCCAGTGACACAGTACCTCAACTGTGTGCTCCACTAGAGAGGAAGATGCTTGGGGGTGTGTCTGTCACTAGTGTCACCTGCCTTAATTAATGGCATGCTAAGAGCTGTAAGCAACCTGAGAAGCTTGTTTGCATCCTACATTGAGAGCTGAAGAATTTTTGAGTCATTTTAAATGAAAAGAAACCTACCAATGGTCAACCAAAGAAATAACTTCAGATGCAGTCCTGGGTTCTGTATGTTCAATAAAAATCCCATCTTAACAATGTAAGTAGTCAAGGTGATTTGAAAAGGAGAGCCATTATAAGAGACAAATTAAATAAAATAAATCAGATGAGTCACTGATAAGATTAATTTGAACATATTTAAACTCTGGTTTGATGTGATCATGGTTAGTGTTTCTGGTTCATTATGATTATAGGGTCTGATTTCCCAGCTCTTTATTCCTGATTTATGCCAAAGAACAAGGTACATCATTGATTTCAGACCTCCTGTTAGACTCAATGCTAAATTAACCTTAAATTATGGGTTGGATATCATTACATTTTTGATTCCCAAAATTAAAAGTGTTTTTGAGAAGCAGAGTAGGGGAGAGAGAGAGTACAAAGGAGAGAGAAGACAAAAGTGTGAGGTACTGACCAGCTGCCTATAGTAGGGGCTCACTCTAATGCTGGGAAGCACTATGTTACACCACATTTTTTAATTTGTGAATGTTTTTAATTTTTTTAATTGTTTTTTACTTGTGAATGTTTGCCAGAGATTACCATCACACTACTTCACACTACTGTTAGTGAAGACTAACAGGGCAAACTTACTGCAGTCTGGTTAGACTGTGAGCCCCAGTCTGACATGCTAGGATCAAACCTATCTCTGTAGCTAAAAGATTTTGTAAAAATTATTGGGCAGTAAGAGACAGATTGTACAGGTATTTAAGCCTTAAATAGTTCAGTGTGGTGTCTACTATTACAGTTTTTAAAAGCAGTTGCATGTCTGGCACTGTTATATTACTGGGCAGTAGTCATACAGGCATTTGGAAAAATCAGTGATTTTGTTTCTTGTGCTATCACATGCCTACAACTACAAAGTGGGGATTCATGAGACAGGAGGTGCCACACCTCTCAGGAGGCTCCAAACTTTGTTCTTAGGGCCTACACTCACATTCACAATGGAAGTGCCATTTGGACTTAGAATAGCCCCCTCCAAATTCTGTTTTTCAATTGTTCTAATCATCAAGGACTTAATCACAAATGTTAGAAATTTTCTACTTATGGTTAATATAGCAAATATGGGCATGCACAGCCACTCTTAGAAATATAACTCATATAATAATAATAATTGAAAGAAGCTTAGAACATTGTGCTATTTTGGCCCATGCCCCTGGACAGCAACTTGCCACGTATAAACTTTTGGTATTCCTCACCCCAACTCTTAACTATATTTGAGCTTTAAATAGCTCTCAGAATATTTGCAATCATTTATATGCTTACTATATTCATGAATACAAAAATGCAAAGCTCATGCCTCAAACAGAGTAGAGGACAAAAGGGAGGCAGTGAGATGAGGGGCTGAAAATACCAGCGAACTGACATTCGTCACTGTATCAATGGTAGCACAGAGCTGTATGGACACCTGCAGTGAACTCTTTGGCAGCCTAACCCCAAACCAGGACAACAGAAGGCCAACACAAAGAGTCTGCAATGCTTTCTTACAGTCTCCAACCCTCATTTTGCAGTTCTGAATTAGAGTATCATTTCTACTCAATCACTTGGCTTTCCAGAATAAAGATGAAGAGTTTGGGATAGTAATTACCCAAAGCACCAATAATGCACTCATGGACTTCTCCTGGGACCAAATCTTTCCCAGACCCATAAACCCTTGTTGTATGCTCTGGGGCCTAACTAAAACTTTAGCTATGCCTATAAATTGATATTTTATGTCAGCAAAGTCTTTGCTGTACACAATTTTTCTTGAGCTTTGTCCAAGGGTGAGAATTTGGTTTTAAATACCCTTATTTATTTAATTAAACCCCTCTGATGAATAAACCTGATTCTGATTTTCTAAATTAATAGCTTTTCTAAATTTCTGCTATTTCACTCCTGGTCATTTTCAATGTACAGGATTTCATTTTGGAGGGATGAGGTTTTGTAGAACTGTGCTTTGCAAACATGCTGTAAATCTGTCGTGCAATTCACCCAACTGCCTCCTTCAATGCAGGGTGCTGCTTCATGTTACACACCATTTGGTTTACCTACAGTCAGACACTAGAAATGACAGTCTGTTTTGTCTCTCTGTCCCACGTTTCCACTCCATCCCTTATACAAGATCTAGGCTGAAAAGTGACTTCATACAATTCATTGGTCTGACAGCATTGTAGTTGTCCTGTGTTTAGGTCTTGCTTTGGATGAGTCAGATTTCTGCTACAGCGGTAAGCTGGTCCAACTCACCCTACAGCCACTGAGGTAGTAGGCTGAATGGAAGCAAAATGAGGGGCAGACTATATAGATAATGTGTGACACAAAATAAGCAGTCTCAGGGACTGTTCTTTACTTTTGATATTAGCCATGTCTGGGCCAAAGTCCACTGCTCCGTGGTGATTGATCCAGCTGGGTCTACATTGCCTGGAGCAGCAGGTGTGTGTCACACTGCTTTTGAACACTGAATCCTTCCTCACCTGAGCCTGAGTCGTCCCTCTGGGCAAGCCAGCATAGGAGCGATAAGGGAGCTTTGACAAGCCTGCCTGACGATATTGTCATACTAATGGCAGTGCCAGAATTCACAGCTATTTTTGTGAGGCCAGATTATAAAGCTGTAGTGTCGCACCACAAGGGGCTGGCCAGCACAGGCGGTGGAGCACGACTCTGTCAGCACAGCCTGTGCTTGGTCACCCTCAGCAGCAAGGGAGCAAGAGTCCTTGCCACCTGAGATCCAAGCTCCTGCTGTCTGTCCTGTCTACAGTGGAAGTGGCAACAGAAACAAACTTTACTAGTTTGTATTTTATTTCGGTGAAAGAAAATGTGTAATACAGGACTGAAGAAATACACACAACCTTCCACAGACCTTTCTTTTAACTGAGGAGTTTAATCCTATGTAAACAGACTGTATTCGAGTAAAGCAATGCAAATATTTATATTCATGTAATTAGAAGATGCTTATCTGCCTGAAAGACCTTTTAATGGTTTCATTGTTATATTTTTTTCCCTAGAATGAAGAAAAATGTATTTGAATAGAATCCTCTGAAATATGTATCCTATGTAGCTTCTACATGTAAATGTACATATCTTTTGGAATGGAAATACAGTGACAGCCTACTTTATATGTGGGGGACATTAGAATCTAATAAAAACTGCAATAACAAATACTGTTCATATGAATAAAAGAAGTGTTGTGGTTATGCAGTAGAGGAAATAAGAAGTTATATTAAATTAGGTGACTGGAAATATGCATAATCTTTACCATCAGTAGAAAAATATCGATGAAAGTCAGTGGAGGTAGTTGGTTACCGTTGTCATTAGTATGAGTATTACCAAAGAGAGAAGCGATGGGAAATAAAATACAGCAAATATTTTTTAAAGAAAAGAACAAATCACTGTGCAGTCACTTCTTTATCATTCACAGCATGGGATGCATATTAGTCATCATAAAAGCTGTGCTGGGAGAGTAGATGCTTTAAAAGCTTTCTTCCTCTTCTGGAAACATCATGAATCAAGAGTGTAGAAAGAAATCCTTAGAAAAGGATAAACTGTCATATTTATTAAGAACATCCTATTGAAGGATTAATTGCGATTATACTAAAAATTTCTCAAGGGAAATGATCTAGAGCTTTAAGACATTTACAATCAACACTTAGAGCAATTTTTTTTTTTTTTATAATGACAGAGAAATCCATTTAAATTGAAAATACTTTGTATCAAACTTTCTAATCTAACCACAGATTAAAAAACAACCAGTAACAGTGAATAAAATGATAAAATTAAGTATGTGGTAGAGAAAACAAAATCCTGTACAGATAGTATGGCTATTTATATCCAAAGATGCTTTAATACTTAAATTTGTGAGAGTTTATTTCAATAGAAAAGAATTGAATGCTGCATTTGAAAAAACAAAATTATTGCCTTAGAAGAAAGAAAATTAATTCCTCCAGTCTACAATGCCCTGTCCAAAGGACTGGTCTCTTGTCTGCATTTCATTTTCATGCTACCTTCTATTACAACAAAAGTACTGCAAATACAATCAGAGTGTTGTCAGTAAGGAAGAGTCTGCATGCAGAAGATGAGAGGGTTTCTGTCTTTGCTATAGAAAACATGGCAAAACTCATGAGCCTTTCAGGGAAGAGATAGGAAACAAGCAGAGGGGCAGGTCAGTGAATCCAGCATTTAACTTTTTTAGAGGATTCCTGTAGCAACCATGGGCCATCTTTCACTGACTTTCTGATCTCTAGCCTCTTCTGTCCCCGCCTCTGTCAAAGTGCTTTCTCTCCAATGGAGCCAACTTCAAGGAAATTTCAAGATCATCTTCAAGAGTTTACTGTGTCAATTGTCAGCTAATTAGAGCTAGCCTACAAAAAGTACTACTTCCACTGTTATAAAAATGTTACCTGATTTTTGCAATACTGGCAGAAAAAAACCCCCTATAATTGTTACTAACTGGAATGTGATACAGCTGAGCCATAGCCGTTTATCTGAATGCTCAAAAAATTATTCATATCCTTTTTTAAAAAACTGCAGTTTTGGTGAACATTAACAATGATAAACTTGAAAAATATACAATTTTGTCCCATATTTTTCTTAACTTCAAAGCCATATTTGTAAGACAAGTTACAAGTTTGTTTCCAGTATCTATCTTTGCAGTGAAAATACCTTACACAAATATTATGAGGTCATAAGCCTGAAAAGCAGAATTCAGTTCATAAATTCACTATTCTGTACCTGTCTGCTAGTGAATAAATATAAAGGAATATTCAATTCAGCAATACATTAGACATACCACATATCCTTTGTACTTGTCCCAGGGAGGATATATTCAATATAAAAGATTTATATGGATTGGTTTCACATAATACCATGATTTTCTTGGTGTTGTGGTTTTTGATAGCTTATGTATATAACATCAGCAGAGGCTGGAAATCTGTTTTTATCTGGAGCTCTGCTACAGGTCTGCCTATCGTATAAGCAAGAAATTAGCACGGCTTTCTTAAAACAAAATACACTCATTTTGAAGGTCTTTCTAGCTCCGATTGTGATTGAACAGCATTCTGCTATAGGTTCCTGTGTTATTTCACTTCAAGCTAACATTTTATTCCCTTTGTCAGTTTTTTTTCTGGCAAATACAAATTATTCCCATGGTGAGGAATGAGAGCAAAAAGCAACATAAGCTGTCCTTTCTCAGCATCAGGCCTTCTCCCTTCTGACTGCCCAGCTGGCATCCAGAATCTAAAGCACAGTTTGAACAGGTACAGCAGGCACATAGCAAGAGACAACCCTGAAGTTTGTGGTCAGAATTTTTTTATTTTTTTTTTTTAAGCAAGGATGGTAGCAATATTTTTCCAAAGTTATCTGTTCTGCCAAACCAGAGCACTGATGATTTTAGTTGGGAGTCCTAGAACACCAATAATCTTCATCACCAAGGTGCCAAGGTGTGCTGGAGCGCATCATGGAGTCCCTTTCTGAGGCAATCTGTACAGGCAGAGGTGCTGCACATCATGCACAATTGCATACCAGCACTAAGTCTGCCAAGTCTTGATAGCTCCTTAATTCCCACCATGCCCTCACACCTTGCATACATTCCTCAGGTACACATTGTAAAAACCCATTTGATCCATGTACTTGGCACTACAGAAGCAACAAAACACCAAGGAGCAATATGAGCTCAGAAACATTGAGACACTCATCAGTACAGAGATGAGGATTCCTCTCTGCTCTGGCAAAGAAGCTGGCTGTACTCTGAGCCTGGCAGAGCTGGCTGTTCACGAAGGAAGAGCTACGCTGTAAGTTCAAAGAAATATCCAAATCTGTGACACTAACCTTTGCAGACATATGAATTTCCTGAATCCAGGAGACCACCTGTAGCTGCTTTCTCCTCCTCTCTCCTTCATAAGGAACTGAAACCAGGACATGTGGACCAGCTAAACATTTGGAGAGAAACTAAGTTGTGGTAAACATTTTTAATGTTTTGGGACTGGGTAATAAATATTGTGTAGGTTATAGTAGACTGCTCTGCTTAGATTTGGACCATATGATAATGATGGACATGTTCAAGCCAGGCAAAGGCAAAGGTAGTAGGACATAGGACTCCCAAGGATAGAGAGAGCTTTCCAGAAACACCCCTTCCACATGCTTTCTCCTGAACAAAGGGGAATTCTGAACTGCAGTGCAGGATGAAGCCATTCTATTTGCTGGGGAGAAGTGGTAGGTGTGGTAGGTTGTCGGCAACTCCACCTGGTAGCAAGTTGTCATAGCCATGTTACTGTTGTGACTGACTCCAGTCATAGAATCACAGAATTACAGAATATCCTGAGTTGGAAGGGTCCTACAGGGATCATTGAATTGAACGCCTGGCCCTGTACAGGACAGGCCTGAGAATCAGAACATGTGCCTGAGAGTGTTGTCCAAATGCTTGTCAAACTCTGCCAGCTTTGGTGCTGTGACCAGTTCCCTGGGGAGTCTGTTCCAATGCCCAACCACCCTCCTAATATCCAATCTAAACCTCCCCTGACACAGCTCCCTGCCACTACCTTGGGTCCTGTCACTTGTCACCAGTGCCTGCTCCTCTACTTCCCCTCATGAGGAAGCTGTAGAGTGCAGTTAGGTCTCCCTTTAGTCTCCTCTTCTCCAGGATGAACAAGCCAAGAGACCTCAGCTGCTCCTCGTATGGCTTCCCCTCTAGGCCCTTCACCATCTTTGTAGCTCTCATTTGGATGCTCTCTAACATCCTATCCTATCCTATCCTATCCTATCCTATCCTATCCTATCCTATCCTATCCTATCCTATCCTATCCTATCCTA
>JAWWMO010000174.1:36459093-36475009 GCA_035047845.1 Dendrocincla fuliginosa
TCCCATCCCATCCCATCCCATCCCATCCCACCCCACCCTACCCTACCCTACTGTATCCTATCCTAATATCCCTCTTATATTGCAATGCCCAAAACTGCACACAATATTCAAGGTGAGGCTGCCCCAGTGCAGAGCAGAGCAGGACAATCCCCTCTCTTGCCTGGCTGGTGATGCTTTGCCTGATGCCCCCCAGGACAGGGTTGGCCCTCCTGGCTGCCAGGGCAACACAGGCAACTCATATTTAACTTGCCATTGACCAGGACACTCAAGTTTGCTTTCCATGGGGCTGCTCTCCAGTCTCTCATTTCCCAGTCTGTATGAATATCCACCCAAATGCAGAATCAAGCCCTTGCCTATGTTCAATTTCATATGGTGGGTGGCTGCCCATCTCTTTCATTTGTTTAGGTCTCTTTGTAGGGCCTCTGCTATTGAGGGAGTCAACAGCTTCTCCCAAATTTGTGTCATTGGCAAGTATTACTTAGTATACCTTTGAGTCCTGTATCTAATTAGTTTATGAAGACAGTGTTAGAAGGTGTTTCTTTTTCAATAGACACAGACCTTCCCAGGTATCTGCAGGTGACTTGTGCACACAACCTTCCTTCCTCCTTCTATACCACCCTGGATTAGCTGCCATGGCAGCATGTTCAAGTTGTTCTACACAACTGCTGAAAGCAAACACACCATTCGGATTGGTAAACAATTACCTGGCAGGGCTCTGTTTTAATTACATGGCATGATCTGGTTCTGGTCATCCCTCCCCACCCTCAGTAGACTCTCAGACTCCTCCCCCTTCTTCTGGCCTTGGCTTGAGTCATGGGTTTGTTGAGGCACAAGGCAGTAAAGTCAGTATCATTCTCCCTGGGCATTTTCTTCTCATGGTTCTGGTCACATTCTGGTCACTTCACCTCCTCATTGCCAGCTTGCTAGTTAAACAGGGTACGGCTCTGCGCAATATCAAATAACTCTAGGAACAAAAGAGGGTTTTTCCTTCCACTCACTGGGACAGTAGGATAAGTTGACAACTGCTGCATTCTTTCTGTGGAAGTGATCTCAGGCAAAGGGACAACAGCAGGGTTACATGACAGTTTTTCTGCAGAGAGGAGTGCTTAACACTAGGTTCACATAGTACACAAATAAGCTTCTCCCTTGTCCAGTCACTGTGCTAGCTAACAAAGATTTCTGGCCATGGCAAGACTGGAATGCTGTGTGGTTGGTGCTATCTTTTCCTGTCCATGCCTGGCCCTCTACAAAGGTGAGGCTGTTTGGGACTATACCTAAAGCCTGGTATACAGAGAGAGGCACACCTTCTCCTATGCATGGGTATGGGTCAGGTTAGGCATGCTAGATCCTCCCCTTTGCTTAGCCATCTGATGGAGATGGAGGGTGTCCTTAAAGTAAGCCTGCTGCCCTTCATTTTCAGGATGGAGCCTGAAGGACAGCAAAAAAAAGAGATCCAGATTATTGAGAGCACACTGGGGTGATCACGGGAGATATCCGGAAGGGAAATAGTGAATGACAAAGTTTGGCAAGAATTAGTGCACGTGCTGGCTATGGTTTGCTAGGAACAAACTGCCTGCACACCATAGGAGCAGGAACACTGAGGGAGCTTGGTGTACCACTCTGAGGGAGGCATGAAATAAAGAATGGATCAGCATGGAGGTGCTGCAGTCATACTTTGTTTAAAACAATGCAGGTAACAGGAACTAAGCCAAAGGAATGACCAAAAGCTGAATGTTGCTTCAACAACTCAAAAATCCATATTACTTTTCACGCCCTGCATATGGTAATGAAGCAAAAACTCATACATGCTTTACATGAGCGAGTAAAGTCACTAAAACTCCACCTAAATATGAAATGACATCAACCGTAACTTTATGTTTTCTCCTCTCTCAAAGAAAACAATATAAATATAGTGTCAGTGGGGAAGGGGATCAGAGGAGACTCCACCTTTGTATCCTGGGACGGCTGATGTGCTGTATCTGTCTCCTCTTCCATAGGGACACCTATTGGGTAAGGCCTGAACACTTGGCTATTCCAAGTGCTTCTTTGGGAAATTCAAAAAGCAAGCTTGTGTTTGGGATCAAACTTTTAGTGCTATACAGTCACCTTGCAATTTAATATATTTGTTGCCAGTTGTATTATTTATATTCTATGTATTCATGCATGCTTCTTCAGACAGTATATTGCCAGCAATCCAGTAACACTACTTTGCACATGGCTGTGAGAGTTATTGAATGTGACTGGACCTTTACTCCCGCCATGAGAGTTCATTGGGCATGACCATAGTTACAGAATATTGCACTATTTATGAATCCATAACCGTGGTAGTTCTTATTGAATGTGACTGGACTTACAGTGCTGCACTGGCTCTGCATAACTGCTGCTTGGTGTTAAATTGGATATCTCTTAGAAGCTAAACCTGGCTGCCCTCAGGCTCTCTGATATCTGAGGATCACCTGGAATGCAAGGAGGTTTATTTTCTGTCAAATCTCTCTCTTAACACAAAAGTTAGCCTTACTCTTAACACAATAGTATCTGAGGCATGGGAGTTTACTGAACTTTGCATAATATAAAAGCTTGTGTTTATAGATTGCAAAGACCTGGGGGATAGTTCATGGTGCTTCTTCCAAAGCATGGGATGGACATCACTAGGGGCTTTGTGAAGGCCAGGACACTGAACTGGATCTGGCAAATGACACATGCATCTGTGTGCTGTTAAAAGAGATAGAATGGGCACAGCCAAAGTAATAATTTGTCTGATTTTAAAGCATATTAAATTGAAATTAAACTTCCAGTGTATTATTACAGGAACATATTCTGTTTCCTTTATGTCCCGTAATAGCTGTGATTAATATATTCAAAAGTATATATTACGCTGTCACAATAATGAACAAAGCTAAATGAATATAAGTATCTGCAGTAAAATACAATGCGGTCCTGTGGTGCAATAGTAATGTTAGCAATTTTTGTATGAAAAAAATTAAGTAGAGTATGAAATTCCATAACTCTGCTATGAAGCAAAGTCTCCAGCTGGCGTGGACTGTCAAGTCTTTGCAGGACTAGTCTGTTGTAAATATTTATTGCTACTAATTTAATGCTTAGTCACAAAATAAACCTTTTATTCTTCTGGGTGATTTCCTACCTGCACTGTGTTCCATTTTCATTCTTTTCTAGAAACAAAAGCTTTAGATGTGATTCTGACAGGGTGAATTTGGGATGAAAAAAATCAACAGAGAAACACTCTAGTCTCTTATGACAACCGATTCAGCACTTGTGGCTGATTGCTGAGAATCTTTTGATGTAGAATTGTATTGGCCAGATTCATTGATTCTTTAAGACCAGAAAACAGTATCATTTGGTCTCAGCTCCTCAAAGCACAGTCACCACATCAAAAGAATTGATTACTAAAATAAAAATGTCAGCAACCTATAATCATTATTCACTTGATTACTAGACTAAGGAGTCCTTTACTATGCAAGTCTTCTCCAGTGCAAACATGTAGAAAGGATAAACAAGACAACTCTTATCCTGATGGAGAAGTAAAAAATACAGGGCAAAACATACTATTCAAACCTTTGTCTAAGCTTTCAACGTATTTCCAAAGTATTTCTGTTTTAAAATGCATATTCTGAATTGGTATATAGATATTCTAGTACTTTCATCACAAACAAGAGTTCAGATGTGCTAACAAAGTTATTATACTGATGTATATTTGCAAAACTGGAGAACCATGTAGTTTGGAAGGGATGTATAGACCTTGTCTGGAACAATGTCCTGCTCAAAGCAGGGCCAGCTAGAGTGGATAACTGAGGGTAATCCTCTGCCTGTAGAAAGATGACCTTAAACCAGTACACTGGAACTTGTATTCAGACCTTATCTGCCATGAACCTTGATCTTTTTTCTAAGTCACCTCTTGTAAGGTAAGCAAGTACTGACTGAAAAAGGAATGGTTTAGGTCTGTCGACCTTTCGGATGCAATCTCCACATCTTCCTGACATATTCCCAGTGCACGTTAAAGTGGCATAAATTAACTCCAATGCATTTCTAAATGTGCTATTATTGCTACCTTTGTCATGAAGGAATCCCAAGATGCCCCAAAGGCAACTTTGTGTCTCTCTTTGCTATTCCTGCCACAGGGACTTGCCAAGATTAATTTGGGGATGGAAGAGTAAACCAGGAGTGTCACTGACTCCATGATCAGTGGCTGGTTGCAAGATCTGTAGTGTTTCTGCTTTTATGGAAGAATTCTAACTTGTGTTGGGGCATGCTTTGACCTCAGCTTGCTTCTGGAAGAGGGGAAAGCCATTCGTTGCTGCCTTCCAGGGGGTGCCTGGAACAAAGCCAGAGAGTCTTCTCAGCTTAGTCATTTGTGCACCTTTAGATGCCCTTTAATCCAAGCTAAGTAGACTGAAGAATTCAACATGACAAATATTGCTGTGACAGTAGGTCGTGGATCCAGCCCTACGGCCAGGCTAAGGGGCTGCACAAAAAAGTTCTTTGAACTTAAAAAAACCCAGGTGCCTGAATCCCAGGTGAAATGCTCTCTAAAGCAGCAACTGAGCATTTTGTGCAGCCAGGAGGCTTTAAGAGTTCTTGGATTAAAAATATACGTAGAAGCAAAAAAGGTCGCATTTTTATGTCATGGCTGAAAATTCCTTATGCAAAAGGAATATGCTCATTCTTCTAGTAATCTGTAGACAGTAGAAAATGTTTCTTACTATTTACCTGTCAGGCTATCAGAAAAAGATAGTAAGTTCCTGGGCTAACCACTTTTTTGACACATAAAAGGATGTTGTTCTACTTAAGAGTTCAAATAAGGTTTCAGTTAAGTGTTTTGCTCTTTTCTGTGTACTTCTGTGCTGCCGTCTTCAGCAGGTTATGCTCGAGCCAGTTTTTTCTTTTTTCTTTTTTTGAGACACTCACTATTTCTATTTTTGAAAATAAAGTTGTGAAAACTATGTCAATGTCAAATACTGGGTAAAAACTGCTAGAGGTGACGGTATCAGAATGTGGTTTTACAGGCTTGTATAATTTTTGAAAGCGATTAAAAAATAAGAATAGAAATTCCTTTCATGATATGTTAATTTTTTAAAAAAGTAGGTTTTCTTTGTTCAGCATAGATCCTTGAAGGACTTCAGCAATCCCACTAGAAATCAGATTTTATTAGCATTTTAGAAAAAATACTTGTGGAAAAATACTTTAAAATTTGTTTGGAGAACTCTGGAACATAGCTTTACTTTACTCATCCACAGTAATACCTGATCTTTTAAAATGAAATGAGAATGTTGCCAAAATGTTATGACAGGGATTGTCTTGTGGTCATTCACAAACTGATGTCTGATGTACTGTTAAAATACTTAACATGTAGCTTTAAGTCATTACTTCTTTTTAATATAGAGATTGATCCAGAAATTTAATAGTTCTGGTCTTAAGACCTGAATTTGACAATCAGAGCGTTTTGGTCTATGTTGTGGTCAGTGCCACTACTGTTTTCATTTTCAGGAAAATGGAAGTTTAATTTACAGCAAAAGCAGGTTTCTTCATATTACTTCACTTTGTGCTGACTTTCCCTAGTACCACTTCTACAATTTCTGCTGACTCTGGCAACATATTAAAGGGCAAGACTGGCAAGCAGTCACAGGACCCTCAAAGTGTGGGAAGTAACTGAGGAAATCTTTAGGGTTGAGCAGTTCTTCATGATTGTATTTCTGTTACCTGGTCCATCAGTTTATTTCCAAAATGTACCATATAAAAAACTCCACCCTTACTATTTTCAAAGTATATTGAAAGTGACATAACTCACTTAAGAATCTTAATTGTGGGGAGAAGCAAGAGATTTTGAACAGCTGAACTAATTCACTTTAAAATCCCCATGACTATAATTTCAGCAATATGAAATATTCCTATAAATGAACACTTTGTTTATCTCTGAATAATTTACGATGCTACTTGTGCCACTATCAGAACGGCTTACTGATCAGAATTATGCACCATTTTGAATGCTGAGGAAGTGCTAGTGACTTTTTGCAGCAATTCCCAGGCAGGCTGTGCCTAAATTTGGGTTTTCATCTTTTAATGTCATGCCTGGACCTAGTTCTTTAGCCTCAGGTTAGATTAGGAAGTATGTACTGGGGGACTTTAATTAGAAAACAGGGAAGAGAGTTAAAAAGCTTGTGTTTCAAAGAAATAAATTCAAATTGAGTATCTGTATGGTGGTTGCACTCTATTTGTAGTATGAACAGTCAAGGAATCTGAATGAGAGGATGAATGAAAATGCTCATTTAGATCACAGCATAAAAATAAACAGTCTGAACTGAACTAAACCACTGACATTTAGATTAAAATGTAAAAGTCTATAAGAAGAGTATATATATCTTACTGAAATGCCCTAAGAGCATGATGCTTCAAAACACACCACAGATTTACATACTTCTGCAAGATTGATTAAAAATGCACTTTTTAAAAAAAGATGGAAGATGACTATGGTATTTTTGAAAACTAACAAGAACCAAAGAGAAACCTTACCTGACACAGGAGAACATATAGCAAACACTTGATGGATTGCATTTATTTAAATTATGGATAAACTAGAATATTACTGACTTAACTTCTCAAGTTACTGTTGAATCTTGAAACTTTGGAATTGAGTATAATTTGTGGTGATTTTCTTATTGATTGACTCAGAAGCATGAATGTTATACTAAACACAATTTTTCTGAGATTTCTGAAAACTGCAATAGAGAAACTTGTTTACAGAGTATTCTCACATCAACTATGAGAACAAATGAAAGGGAATATAGAAATCACTCAGTGGAAAAAAACCCCAAACACAAACAAAACCAACAACCAACCAAAAAACAAACCCAAAAAGAATGCTAACCAGTGTTAAATCTATATGTAAAAGAATACATTTCTCTATAATCCCATAAAAACAAGCATTTATAAATTTAATAAAATCACAGAATTTGGTTTGGAAGGGACCTTTGAAGCTTATCTAGTCCAAAACTGTGCAATAAGCAGGGACATTTTTAACCAGACCAGGTTACTTGGAGTCCTGTCCAGCCTGACCTTGAATCATGGATGGGGCATCCACCACCAATCCGGGCACCCATTCCAGTGCTTCAGCAGCCTCATTGTAAAAAGTTTCTTCCTTGTATCTACTCTGAACCTATCCTCTATAGGCTGAAAACCATAATTTCTTGTCCTACCACAACGGGTCATGCTGAAAAGTATATCCTCAGGTTTTATTTGAAAATTATGTCCGAATTACTGCAAATTATTTTAGAGCAAATTCATTACTAGTTTTTCTTCATTCAGATTGTCCATTTCAAATTGTTAAATAAATTCACGATGCAATCTCTAGTTTATAGCTACCAAGGTGAAATCAGATTACATAAGGTAGACATCTTCCTTTTTAGAAAATGGAACAAGAAAGTGAAACTTTTTGTATTTTAGGGGTCTCCGTGCATTATTTACAATAGACAACTGTAAACCATAAACATTCTTCTACATATGGCATATCTTAGTGAAGCCACTTTATCTACCTAGCTAGTCATTAGGTGCTTACCTGGAATTTCAGTGCATGCCAGAAAAATAACAGCTAGGAAAAACAATGACATGTTATTTCTTTTAGTGTAATTTCCTCTTATCCATTATATGGGGACAAGCTGTGGCCCTGTAATCACTGAAATCTACTCTAAACATTACAAACTTCACATCTTGAGCTTGGCTCAAAAGACTTAATAACATGTAGAAAGTTAATATACAGGGATGTTTAGACACATTAGCTTAAAGAAAAACAATGATAGTGAGAGTACTACTCTGCATTTTTCTGATAGTTTCTAGGCCTTTTACAGATCTGAAATTAATGAAGCCTAACAATAACCAGAGAGGTAGCATTATGATTTGTTTGTTGATCTGAGCTGAAAATCTGAGCTGAAAAAATGAGGAATTAGTTACCGTAAAAGGCAAAAGCACCTATTAATTAGGTGTACAACTTGTGAATTTAAGGCACCTGGTGGCAAGAATGGATCCAAAACCAGACCAGATGCTCGTGCTTCCCTTAGCAATTCATGGAGACTTTGCTATTCAAAGCACCATCTGGTGAATGGAAAGTGATGTAAAGATACCCAGAGGAAGTTTTGTCCACCTTGGAGCACAGGCAACTTTACCTCTCAGTTCGAAGAGCTGAGTATTGTGAAAAGCCATCTAGGAAAACAGAGAATTGTCTATATTCGATGTGGTGTTTACCTTTTCTCCGCAGAAGGTGAGTATTCTAGATGTAGGTTTGGTTTAGCTGGGGATTATTTGCACTGCTTGCATCTTATTATATTAAAGAATCATACGTGCCTCATGAGAAAAATTTGGATCCCAGCGGAATTACTGGCAAACATCCCACGGACTAAACAGGAGACTTAGTTGAACCCAGTGAAGAAAAAGGACACTAATGGATTCCTGCAGAGTGCAAAAATGACCTGCCCTGCAGCTGGCAAGCCTCTGAAACAAGGCAACCATTAGCTGTCCCAACAACTCTTTAAGTGCTACAGGTAATGCATTTAACTGGGAAGAGACGTGAACTGTTACTTTTATTTTTCATGCAAAGCTAAAATGACATTTTTAGAAAAGTGATAATAGATGTTCTTTTTTAAAGCAAAGAACAAAACCAACCAGTCAGTTTTCTGAATGCAATCGGTGTGATTAATGTGTCTTGAAATACAGACATTTCTATAAAATATTAATCACTTCTGGACTGTATTAAATTACATTTAGCAGTTTTGAAATTACTTCCATATATTTTATGAGCAAATAATAGTAATTAAAATATTTTCATCCTGTAAACCACTTCCTGCATAATTTTATTGTTTTTGTTAAAAAAATCTGACTTGTTTGCCAAGCACAATAGAAGTCCACGGAGCTTCCTAGGAGCAGAGATGACTTTTGTGAGCAGGAATCTGAAGAATGTGCTTATTTTTCCTTACAGCTATAGTGTACAAAATTTCAGCTGTGAATGTTGAAGAGTAACTGATTTTTTAAAAAAAATGTTCCTTTTTTAACAGGATGTCATCATTGTAGCTGCTCTAATTTAAATTATTTATATAGGAAATTCTATATTAAAGTAATGAATACAGTTTAAATGTTTGAGTTATCACATAACACCCAGAATGACTGAAATGTGCTTAATATTCTGTTTTAGTAAAAAGAAAAATTCCCCTAATTGCAAAAGTAATTTGGTGCCATACTGGTTGTTTGATGTAATAAGGTGAATAGTTCACAAATACATCTATCACTTAAACATGATTATTTTCTGTTTCCTTTCAGTCTTATTAAGATGAAACTTGGTAAAATAGGATTAGATTATAAGAAAACAAAATGGTAATAATGATAGCTAGTGCTTCATAAACACCATATTTTCTCTTATTCATGTGTTCAGAGATAGAGAGAAGTGCCACACCTCTTCCATGTGCACAACAGACTCACTGTCAGACAGGAAGAAGTTGGCAGGCTCATGAATACGCTGAAGGAGGAGAGCATCTGTTTAGTAACAAAACCTTCCTAGCAGACCCTTGCAGCCAGTAGCTGGACCCTTTGACGTGGTACTTGTGAGAGTGTGTGCACACGTGCACGTAACTGGAAAGGCAGGAATGTAGGAAGAAAGATTGCAATGGAAGCACTGATTGTCATATTAGCTAGGTAAATACATCATTTTTGTAAGGGAAAGTATTTTAAGATTTTAAATATGAAAGAACTGTTTTCATGAATTTCAGACATCAAATGAGAAAAATGTCGATGTTGTTGTTTAGTGGGACATTTCCCATAAATGCATATGCATGTAAGTTGTTCCTACTCAGTAGAGCAGTTCTTTTGACCATAGTCTGTAAAGTCTATCTATGGAGAACAGGAAGAATAGGCCTGTTATCTTGAATTCATACCACTGGGCAAAAGGAGAGAACGGCACATCTATTCAAGGCAATCAGCACCTATTATGAAGACATGGCTGCTCTGCATTCTTCATACAGGCTAAGGAGCCACATACACTTTTGGTGAAAAAACAGAACACATGGGCTGGAACAATAGGTTTCTAGAGGATATATTCCATAGTTCTATTTGTTGTTGTCCAGGACTCCAAAACACATTCTTAACACCAAGGATTTAAGGATCTAAAGGTTTTGCTTTTTTTCTTTCAAATTTGGGCAGAAATTCCCTTAAAAAAGAGATGTGTACAACATAATGTAAAAATTCCATTACATGAATAAATTTTAATTTGATACGTGTTCATATGAATCCATTAGCTCATTTTACAATGACAACAAAAGATCTTTTTCTTGTTTATTGTAAGTGCATAATAACATAGGCTTTTATTTGGCAACACCTTTTAAGACATGTTTGTTCAACTTCATGCATATGTGTTTGATGTGTGATTTAGATGTAAAGTATTTGGCATAGGCATATAGAACCCATTTCAGAGTCATAGCTCAGAATTCAAGTTTTAGAAGCAAATGTTCTTACTGTTTTGTTAACTCACTATGAGCTCAAACAGCCTGGATTCTTCTAATGTAATACTGGATTCATAACACTAGGTAAAACAACAGAACTGTGTTATCTATTGAAGGCAATTAGCACCTCTTAGGAAAATAACGGTTGTTCTTTGCTCTTCACACTGAAGAAAAAAAAAGAGCCACATGTAATTTTGGTTAAAATCAGAACATGTATGCACAAACAGCAGATTTCCAGAAAACGTATTTCTTTGTCTTTGCCCAGGATACTTATACACGTAAAAAAAAAAAAAAAAAAAGTGCCTATTCAGCCTCTCCAGCCTTTAAGACAAGATCCAGCAATCCTTTCCAGCATATTTCTTTCCTAACTTTCCCTTTCCATCTGGGTAGGGAGCACACATTCATATACAGTCCTATAAATGCAATTTGTCTTGAAAGTATTGCAGCCCACAATCAACTTCCCAGTAACAGGTGAACATTCTTTATATCTATTGGATTTCCTATTTGAGACAATTTCTATATAGGTTAAATATCTTTACTAGGGTAGTTTCAATAGTAGAATTCAGTATGATAACTAGTGTGATCACCTTCTAGTTGTAATATATTGGTAAAATGAACATCTCCCCTGCTCCTTCCAGTGGCATTTTTTGCCTTAAAATCTCCTCAGATGTTTGCAATTTGGAGGAATCTGCTCTTCCTGTGATATTAAAAAACTGCAGTCTCTGGCAACTTTTTATTAGAGAAGGAAAGGTGTTGCCCTGTAAGAAAGACTGCTTTAAAACACAATGCTTAGCACTGTTTCCTTAGAAATGTAATATTTTAGCATATTTTTCTTGTACCATCTAAACTGTCGGTATCTGATATTACAATTTGGTTATTGAAATCACCTTGTTATGTTCGGAATTTGATCGGTAATATTTAGTCAAATGAAGTGATGTATTATTCATGCTTAGTTAGGTCAGCTGAACACATTTCAGCCTTACCGTGTTTGCAATCATCTTGACTAGTGTCATAATATTTTCCATCACCTCTCCTGAGGCACATTTAGCACCCTTTTTTCCCCCCTTTTAGAAAAAGAAATTCTCAATTATAGCTGTAAAGCAAATAGGCAACTGAAATTCACCCATTTCCTAAAGCTCTATTATCCCTGAGGCATCTGAAACAAAAACATATCAATACTAATTACTTAGTAGAAAGCAATCATGAAAAACTTCTCGCTCTTCCCCATACCCCTATAACCAATGTGCCTCTAAACAGAAAAGCCTGAGCTGTCTGAAAGCATACAGGGAGACAAGACAATAGCAAAAGCAAGCCTCCTTTATGACCTTGACCCCACCAGTCTTTTCTGGTATCTTGTTCTCACAGTCCTCTCCTTGTTCACCTGTGATAAGTGTAATCTCTTCTCAGCAGCTCCCAGTGCTTCAACTTACTGTTTTCAACAAGCAAGCAACAGAAGAGGTGTTGTTAACACAAATCTATCCTCCTCTCCCTTCATCAGACTCATGCCTGTACTGAAACGAGGTACCATCACTAAGCCCACAGGAACTGGTATCCAAGCGTGCCCGGGTTGCAGCAGTAGCCTCTGTCAGCTGGAGAGGATGCTGTGGGCAGGCCTGTTGCAAGACTCCAGCGAAGGGTGCAGGGTGCTGTGGGGAGCTCAGCGCTCTGCTGAAGCCAAGGCTTCTGTGAGGCTGGGCTAGAGCAGCCGGGGGTTTGGGAAAGGAGCTAAAGCTGGCTCATTATAAGTAAAATAACCGAAACAATCCTCTGTTTTCTCCTCTGTGTTGAGCCAGGCAATCGCTCTCTCCTCAGCGTTTAGGTTTCATCAGTGTAAATATATTAAGTGCTAAACCTACTCTGTGAGGGATTTTTCCTTTCTTTTTCTAAACTAATACATACATGTAAGGTGTCTGGCTAATTTTCTTTTCCAGTTAATTTTTAGAAGAACTGGATTCCATGTCTTTGTTCACTGTCTCCCCCTCTTGCTCTTGTTAGACTTTTCTGCACTCCTCTGGGTTTTCCCACTCCTTGGGAGTCATGGGCTCCATACTGGCAGAGTGGAACATAGCAAGGCTTAGAAAAAGGCTGGGAGTCACAACACAAAATGCTGAACATGTGAATTATGTTAAGGCTTGATTTTTGCATAAGCCATGTTCAGTGCAATCGGTGATCAAGCTCCTGATATTCCTTTTGAAATGGTAGATGATACAAATTAATTAAAAATGGTGATCAATGTAGTATTAAATTTAAAAATGAAGAAAATAATTGTTTCAGAAAACACAACTCCAAAACCTGAAAATTAGAGAGAGAGGTAAAGAAAGCAGATTTTTCTACCTGCTCTTTGGTTTATCAGGTGTACTGATTATCAGAAAACCAGCAATGCTGGTGAGCTTTCCTCTTAACACCATGGAATTATGGTGATGCAGTGATGCAAGTCTCTTAGTAAGACTGCATTTCTCTAAGTGATTCCTATTAGAAACCAAAGAGGTTTTCCTTAATAATTTGAGATAATGATGTAAGCATTTATGTTTCTATTTTGCCCTCGCTTCCCGTATACAAATGTTTTTACACACAGCACAATGAATTAACATGAGCATAAATAGTAGAACAATTTCAAAGTGTGTGAAGCTTTTCTGACAGAGAAGGTGCTGTAACATTGATTCTTAAACTTTATGCAAAACAGCGCCTTTTCCCTGAAGTAAGACAGACCTGGCAGTTCTCCTGTTTAATGAGGGATGTTGGGGAAGAGGCCTGAAAAGCAGCTCGCAGTAAAATAATATGTGCAGATTTCATGTTCTGCAACCACCAACAGCACATTGATTTTTGGTTCAGTACACTGGTAAGCTTGCTTTGCAAGTGGTGCAATAAAAACAAGTATGGAGGAGTGAGGACAATTAAGAAAATGCTGTACCCATGAGAAGTATGTGCATTGCTCATCTGATCTGTGGTTTGAAATCCTGCAATTCCAGAAGCATAGGAAGACAAGCACTTTCCTCTCATTTGGCTTCAGATCACCAGAATCAGAGGAAACTGATATGCAGGCTTCCAGATATGAGGTGCTTACTTTATTTGTGTTTATAAAGAGCCCTTAAAGTATAAGGGTATTTCTACAGCGAAATCTGCTACAGGGAGAGGTTTACATAACAATAGTCATTATAAATAACGAATGTTGCAAACCATTAATGGCTTTTTCTCTGAGTTTCTCAAGGTTTACTAAAACATTTCTCTGAAGTGCCTTTCTGTATAATTAAGAAAACACTAACCTAGCTAAATTATTAATTGGTTTTCATTATTACACTTTATTTGTATGCCTTTTCTAAGTTATAGTGCTCCTGCATTCTTCTCAGACATTGAAAAGATTTTTTGAAATATTTCTGACAAATACAAATATTTCTGAACTATTTTAATAAAATTTTATTTAAAAACACTTTGATGGAGTTGCTTTCATTTATGTTACTGCTTCATTAGTGACATAAAATCTTTAAGTAGCCCTATAAATCTAAACATTATGGTATCATAAGGGCATAAAACTACCTGTTTTGTCATGGATTTGCAATTTTTTCACCATGTTCCCTTTGAAAATTTATAAACCTTGCATGTCTTCTTAATATGACTCTGAAATGGTCTATGGGTATATCTCTGCCTAACAGTTAACATTAAACTGCAAAGCTTACAAATTTCATAGAGTCTAGGAAAAACACTGTGTCATAAATCTGCTTAGAACCCTGCTTGCTGGTTCATTGGACATAATTCTTGACTTTTTGTAGCTTTACACAAAATCAAGGGGCTTAATAAGCTCTGCAAAATCATAGCAAGCTGCCTACTGCAGCCTGCCAGGACTTTACATGCTTCCTGGAAGGCCACAAGCAAAGGAAGTTTCTGCACATAAGTTGCCTCTGATTCTGGTGACCTGCAGCGAGGAAATCTATATGAAATTCAGTTTCTGGCTTTACAGTCTTCCTATGTTACATTAATTTTGGGGGGAATACTTAGGGTCAGAGAAAGAAGAATCAGCTGATCTAATTCTGCCTGGAAACCCATTATTTTCTCTCACCAAAGACTGCCTTTGGAGCTGATGGTGTATCTGACTGTGGACTAACATCATAGGAAACTACTTATGCCTGTTGCCTTTCATCTGGTTGCTGTGCATCCTTGTAAAGAGAGAACCTCCATGCTTCCTGTAACTAATGGTGTTGCCAGCAGCTTCTAACTGAGACACTCCTTGCCATCCTTGGATGCTCCAGGTTTGAGCTTGCTGGGAAAAAGCTTCCGCATATTCCCAAGCCTATTCACCTTGCTGAGGTGTTTTTATAACTATGGTCAGGATCAAAGTAAGTGATACAATCAATTCCTATATGAGACGTCTTCGACATGATGGAACCTTACGAAAATTCTCTAATATTAAATGCTTAAGGTAATTAATACCTACACAGATTCAGAAGGATACAGATCTCACTCCTTTAAATTTCTGTTAAGCTAAGAAATCTCAAAAGACATTTTTTTTATATGAATGTAAGGGTTTGATTCTGGTAATGTGAAATGGGGCTTTAATACTCCAAGGTATTTATTTTGAACAATAACAAAAACCAAACCAAACCAATCCAAACCCCGCCCCCCCAAAAAAACCAACCTCAAAATCAGGCAATTAAGTTCTGTTTAGTCTTCTTTAGCTTGCGCTTTTTTTTTTAACTAAGATGTAACTGCAAAAATTCTTGAACAAATGCTGTGATTACAGTGTCAAATAATTTTTCATTTCTTTAAGTTGGACCAACCTAAGATGAGTATTTCTAGAAATATTCTCATTTAAGGCAGTGTTCATGCTGGGCTGTTTTCAACGCAAAAATGTTCAGCTAGACAGAATTTTCTCAAAAATTCAAGTTCACAGGCAATGTGTCTTTAGAAAGGATCTGATTTTGTAAACTTTTTAATTTCCTAGTTTTCAGATGCAAAACTTTGAGATGTGCATGCAATATGTAAAATTGTACAGAATCAACCATATTGTTATCAAATATTATGATGACAAGTATAACACTCCAAACTTGGACTGTGCCAGGAATAAGGTTGCTAGTAAAATATTAATTTTTTCCTTTGTATGCATACATACAAGGGATCTTTAGTAATAAATTATGCATAGAGTATGCATTTCTGCACACATAGAAATAAGGTGTATGTGCGTGATTGCCCACAGGTGCCCTGTCCCCTGCGGTGGACAGAGCAGCTTAGCACCTTCTACTTTTCCCCCGTGTCCCCTGCCTCACCTCCCGGCTCCGGGGGCAGGAAGGCGCAGGGGCCAGGCCTGGCAGCACCGGGGGGCTCTGCGGGCGGGCTGTCCCCTGCGGGCTCTGCGGGCTGTCCCCCGCGGGCTGTCCCCCGCGGGCTGTCCCCCGCGGGCTGTCCCCTGCGGGCTCTGCGGGCTGTGCCCT
>JAWWMO010000174.1:36476764-36544656 GCA_035047845.1 Dendrocincla fuliginosa
CGGGGCCGGGGCCGCGTGCGGAGCGGACACCGGCCCCGCTCCCCCCCCGGCCCCGCCGGCCGGGAGAGAGGCAGGAAGGGCAGGGAGCGGGGTGCCTGCTGATCCCAGACAGGTGATGAAGGCCTGAGCAATGGGAGGGTCAGAGCCTGCTGTACGAGACTGCCAGCTGGTCACGGCTCTCCGGGGAGGGGGGAAGGCAGGAAGGGGAGCGTCCCTGCTCCTCTTTTCTTCCTTCCTCATTCCCTTCTTCTCCCTACTCATTCAGCTTCCTCCTTTCTTCTATTCTCACTACATTTCTCCTCCCTTTTCTCCTTTCTCCGTACTTCCTTTCCTCCTCATTACCCCCTTCTGCTCATTTGCACCTTTTCTATTCTTGCCTTCCTGTACTAAATTTGAACAGTTGTCTGTTCCTCTCCTCCTTCCTTTCACCTTCAAATGTTGCTCGATATTAAATTTCACAAAACTTCACTCTCCTAATGATGTGTGCATTTCTGTTTTTCCACCAGGTGGATTTTAAGGCTTTGGAATAGGGTAGCCAGTTGCAGTGGTGCAGCTTTCAAGCATTTTGAATCCCTTCAACCAGCATAACCTTTAGACTCTCTCCACCCAAGGGAATCACCAGAGGCATACAGATATAGTGCCATGGTGTTGTAAATATAGGATATGAGGAATATAAAACACTCTTTTAATTAGAAATAGAAGCAGGACTGTATAGTTATAGGAGGAAGATACTTGTCACCTTCTCCCCGTACTACACCCCACCCCTCTGTACCCCCCTCTTTTGCCCTCTCCTGTATCGCTTTTCATATCAGCGTGGAATATTTCCTTAATAAGTAGGAGGGAAACGTTTTTAATCTAGACCAAAATAGGCCTGTGGGGGTATGTGTGTATTCTTTAGTGTCATGCAGATAACTGGAGGATTTTTTTCTTATTAAAGATCCTTGACAGGAATTTGAAAACTCTACACTGCAGAGTAAAAGCAGCACAGAGAGAACAGCATTTGCTGGTCAATTGGACGTCCATTTTAAACCTGTGCATTGAAGCCAGTTGCAGCACTGATGCCTGTATACTTATTTCATGAATTAATGAGGAATTAATAGGTAGCTTTTTTTTTCAGCTGCGCTGTCTTACCTTCTTAAGGTTCTTTACCATGACATTTGTTTCTAACAGTGACATCAGTGACCAGAGTTAACCACCATCTGATAAAACACATATTTATAGTACGTATCCGAAATAAGGGTATTCAGCCTGGTGCTTTTTTATGAGGGTTTGTTTTCATTGTTGTACTGCTTTGAAAATTATTTTCTAGAAGTATTAAAATTCTTAAAATAGTACTCTACTAAAACTCAGTGTTGCACAACTTAGAAAGTATGATGCAAATATGGTAGGTTTTTTAAAAAGTCTGTAGTACCTAAAGTATCAAAATTGTTTAAGCATTTGTTACATTATCCCTAGCTTATTTTATTGTAAGTTGCTTTTAAGATGGGAACATACAGAGCTGAAGTAACATGCCTTTTTTTTTTTTTTCTAAAGTATCCTATCTAAAGCAGCTGCCATTGTTGTAAAATTGTAAATAATTGCAACCAGATGCCTTCCACTCCCTGGTATCAGACTTTACTTTAGCTAAGGTGTTGCATGTGTAACACAATCCAATTAAATACTTTAGGCTCAACTAAATTCTTTTAAAATGCTATATTTAGCATTAGCAGAATCAAATGCTGCACATGTTTTTCAAGCTAAAGATAAAATGTGCTTTCCTAAAGCCGTAGGTGTTTTTTCCATGTGCAGACTTTGTACGAAAGAAAAGCACTGATCATAATAATAGATTGTTCTGTATGTTTCCCTGTTGGGGCTTGTTATTTGAGTAGATGGTGCAAAAATAATTCCATTCTGTTTAAGAAAGATATTGAGAGGATGCTGATGATATCTGAATGCTTCCAAAAGTTCTTTCTTGACACAAGATAAATCCCATGTACCGGCATCCTTCAGGAATATTTTGCATAAAACTTTAGAGCACTCTACTGCATTAAGTCGTCTGCTGCGGGGTGTGTTCTTACGATTCCATGCATCAGGCATCTTCGGGAGTCACACCCTCTGACCTTCGCCGAGAGAATGGAAGTTTGTGAGGCCAATATCCATCGCAGAGTTCTGCTGGCACGGTTACGTCGGTGAGCAGGCCGAAAACAGCCACATTTATGGCCGTGACGTAGCCGCGCGAGTAAAGCCCGTGGTGCATTCCTGCTCAGTGATAAGGAAGGAATGCTGTCCGGAGGGGCCCGCCGCGGCTCGTGCCGCTAGGGGGCTTTGTCCGCCCGGCGCTCCCGGGCCGGGCCGCCCAGCCCCTCCTGCCCAACCAGCCTCCGCGGGACGCCCAGCTGCACCGGGACGTTTGGTGGCAGGGGCTCCCAGGAACACTGGGAATCCTGTATTAGAAATGCCAGGATTTCCTTTCCCTCCATATCTGTACTATTTCCCTCTTAATGGGCACACAAAACTTTTAGTCACTGTTTAATCAGTTTGGTGCTTTTTTTTTGCTTTTTTACTCTAAGAAACTTTAGCCTAAAGGTCAGTGTAAGTGAGCTGAAGGAGTATTACATTTTACAGATTGTTATTTGAACCGTCTCATCACTTCCTAATGTTTACAGTTTTAGTGAAATATTTAATGAAAAGTGAGTTCAAAATTCCTCCCAGGAAAATCTGGAACAATTACAGTGAAGTTACTTTGAGTTTACATCCCAACTGTGTTTTTCTAGTCACTTAACACCTATTGGAAACGAAAATATTTAATCTGTGGCCAGTTCGGCACATCACATTTTGTGGTAAATAAGAGTTGTTTCTTGAGGTTAGAATTCCCATGCATTTTTTGCAACTCTGCATCAGTTGACACACAAACTTGGCAGACGAATGTGTTTAAAAAAGCAAAACCAATACCTGCATGCACAATTTTTTGGAAATGTGTATATTGTTGCGTTTTGGCATTAATTTATTTAAGTTGGCTAATTATCATGCAGAATATTATTTGCTGCTTACATATGTCTTTTTCCTTGCTCATTTCATAATTTTAAAAAGTGAATAACCAGTGTTGTCATTTTACACAGGTAGAGATGGCACATATGGCTTGTACAAGGTCAAACAACAAACTACTGCTTGAATTAAGTCTCAGAACTCCATGGTGTTGAGTCCTGGCTTGTGTAGTGCAGTTACTAATGAAGCAAATAATATGAAATGATCCAGATATGTGGATCAGTGAAATTAGTTGAAGTTGCTCCTAGCAGGATGTAAATTCTTTTTTTTTTTTCAGAAAATGCATTTTAGCCCCTTTTTTGTCCTTAACCTTGGTCCTTCCTTCCTCATCTGCTTCTTTTTTCCTTCTATTTTTATAAGTTCTTTGTAAAATTTCTCCATTAGTTCTTTTGTGTTCTTCCTGAGTAACTCTGTAAATAAGCCTGATTAGGTAGTCTTGCCCTGAGAAACTTCTCTGAGCACTATGCATGTCTTTGGTAGGAGCTTATCCTTTGCAAAAAGAATTAAGAATTTTTTATTCCTGTAAACTTGCACTGTTTTCTTTCCTGTTAAAATACAGGTTTTGAGCCTATATTGAAGGCTTTCAGATATTTAGAAATCTGAAGATAAATAACTTGAGAGGCCTAAGTTCAGAATACTGCAATGCTGATAATTTGAACCTTTGCAGTTTACCTGTTTATTGTACCCTGATCTCATTTATGTAGGTTGGTGGGGGCTTTTATTTTTTTTTTCTTTGTTTGTTTGGGTTTTTTTGGTGGAGAGCAACAATGATAATGCTTTTGGCTTGCTAGATTCCAGATAAAGAATGATGTTTTGTTTTGAATTTAAAAATAATGTTTAGGACCTGATTTAATTTTGGATAATACACTGGTGGTTGTATTGGTATCGATAGAAGACATTTAGTGAACTTGGTAGGAACTAGGAGCTTTGAACTTCTGTTTTTAAACAGTTTTTCATTGCTTTATAATATGAAGTTGGACAGTTGTGTTTTTTTTTGTTTGTTTGTTTTTTGGTAAAGAAAGTGATTGCTTTTGTATACAAAGAATTATCTAAGCTACAGAACTCCCTTAGGGATGGTAGGTGGCTATCATACTAACCAAATCTGAAATCCACTGGTTGGAGTAATCCATTCCCATCCTTCATTTACCTAGTGCAATTAATCAGCATACCACTTGAACTGTATTCCTTTTCAGTCACAGTATCACTACTGAAGGCATTTCAAGATATTGTCCTTTACTATCTTGTTGCTTTATTGAGCTTACTTTCTGGTAAAGCAGTCTGGATAATTTTTTTCCTCATGTTGGCTGATACTTATGTTGTTTTACCAGAGAGCATTGTATTTACATTTATTTATAAATAAGATTTCAAGTATTGTTACTTAATGAAGGTTACCAGCACTTGTGAGGGCAAGAATATTGGCATATGAATAAAGAGCAAAGGACACATTAAGTGGTTAGGACCTCAGCAGACTTAGGTGATTTGTAATTGTTGGTAAGGTGACATTGGTATACGCTGTATCTAGTTTCATTTCTAAATATAATTTTTTTTGAAGGGAAGGTTCCTTATGCTTGTTTGAGTGAAAAAGATAACTCTTGGTGAACACTGAATGAGAAATTGCAACATTACATTAAAATATATCAACATATTTTTTTTTTTAAACTGGTCATCAAAGGAAAAGTTACATTGTTATTCTGTTATGTTTTGGATAGAGCTATAGTTACTGATGTGCTGATAGATCTTGGAATTTGGGTACTATACTAAATATTTTCCAATGCCAAGTTTTAGTTCTCAAAAAGTATGAAGTGAGGAATGACTCAGTATGAAAACTTGGTGTCAGCAGTAACTTGAATCTAGAACTGTAACTTCCTTGAAATCATGGTCCTTGATATTATGAATGCGCAGCACTTTCAGACTCCTCTTCAAAACCATTTCAGTGATACCTAGTGTGTTTGAATTTACTCGAGGACCTGCTGTAGAGGTCACAGTAACTTTTTGTTGGTGTATTTGTGTACCCTGCAAAGCAGCCTAGGCTGTGATGGCCTGTTTATTCATGTGTGCTTTTTTTGACTTGGCCAGGTAATTTACAAACTGTGGCAAGACTGTGGTAATTGAAACTAACCCTGGAAAATACTGATCTATAAACTTTTGTGTCTAGAGAGTGAGTAAAGGATTTGGGGAAAACATTTTTATTTTCCCTGTTGGCAGCTGCTTAAGCAGTTGGTAGATGTAAGCGATTCTGTAGACTCTTAAAGACAATGTATTTGCTTCAGCCATGTTACGTCTAAAACCTTTTTAGGTTCATAAAGCAGTTTTGGACGGTATTGAGAAATATTCAGAGTATTTATTTGTAAGTGATTTTCTTGACTGTGGGCCCATCTACAAGTTCCTGTGCAGCCACAAATACTAAATAATGATAGGTGACTAGCTGTTCCAGTGTTTATTACTTGCTACTAATATGGCATTCTATTCAAATGTTTAGAATTCTATGCAGAAGACTTTGGGAAACATGTATTTGAAAATAGGGCTTTCTCTGGCGTCTTTAATGCTTCTGACTGATTTTCTGGGGCCCTGTGTTTGACCTTGTGGCAGTGTCCGCCCAAGTCCCAGACACATTCTTGCAGCAAAGATGCTTTTCTCTCTGTCTGTCTGCACTTCCACATACTGAGTTCTTCAGTATCTTGTAGTCTGTTTCCTTGTGAGCAACTGTCTGCTCTACTTGTCTAGCTGTAGACATAGAGGAGTGCCACAGCTAGGAGGTAAGGGCAGGGAGTAGGACTTACCTCCTGTCATCTTTTTCAAGTGATAGAATTTAGCACTGTAGCTTGGCTAGGCTTAGTGCAGGATTGTTAGCCTGTGCCTATTGATTTTAGTGTTTAGTACCACAAGATGAGTTACTATTTTGGTATTAGTTGCACTGTTACTGTGGTATAGATTTATTGTTTATCAGTATTGCCTAAACTTTTTTGTCCAAAGGAGAATTTACTAAAGTTTAGACTTTTTCAGCTAGCTATATTATTCCCAAAGTGGAATTAGTAATAATATAATTGTAAGTTGCTAAACAAGAAAAAACTCTATTGTACCACTTTGATGTAATGTTTAGCACATACGGTGCTGCATCTTAGTTAAAAATGGCTTATGTAATGGCCCAATGCAAGTGCCCCAAGTTCCTGTCCTTTTCTCCATCATAATATATGCATCACTGGCCTGGCAAAGTCTGGGTTTTGTGTGGATGCAAAGGAAAGAACAATGGAAAAGAATTCTGTTTTTGCATCCCCTCAGTAAAATCAACACTTAACAGGGATACACTAATAATTTGTACCCTAGCTGAGGATCCAAAATCTTCAAGTATGATTATACTTTTAACTTCTAATTTGTCACAGTTTATGAGGCCTGTTGATGTAGAAATGCTGTAGTACAGGCTAAAGGGTTCTGAGGTAGAGTACTTTTTTCTAGTAGCAAAATACATATAAATGTAATTAGACTTATATTAATTTAGGGTATTTTGTACTTACTGACTATGCCAACTTCATCTTAGAAAGCTATGTTCTAGATAAGTTAGAATTCCAAATTGTTCTACATGTGATTAGTGATTTTTATATCTCACATTTTATGTTATCTGAGAAACTGTATTAGTTTTTTTCAGAAGAGGTTTCTGCAACCTAGATATTGTTAAAATACCAAGTTGAACTTCAAATCCCAGTTGTTTGAGAACTGTCCCCTCTGTCTCTAGTATTGATAGCTGTGTTTACAGGATTTAAATCCTCTAAACCTAGAGGAAGACCAGCTTGAGCTCTTGAGTTTTGTTTATGGCTTTAAAATGAGGAAAATGATCCTTATGCATAGGTGAAGTGTTGTACCCGCTCTGATTGCTGCTTCTGCTTTCATAAAACTGAAACTTTTGATGATTCTTACTTTTTGTTTTCAGATCCCTCAGGGAAGGATTTACTGAAGGGCACTGTTTAAATGTGTGACATCACTGCAGGAAGATCACAGCAGGATAACCATCTTACTTTGCACCTTTTTTTCCCAAGGGTAAGTTTGGACTTTAGGCCTTGTGTTTAAGGGGGGCGGTGGGTGAGTAAGTGCAAGATGCTACACCTTATTTTCTTTATAACTGCATTTGGAAATCTAGAAGTCTGTAGATATAAGGTGCCATGGTGCATCTATAGCTCATCAGATTCTTCCTCCAGTGATGACATACACTTTGTATCTTCTGAGTTCTTCAGAATATTCAGTTTAGAGATATTATTTTCAATTCTAAGATAAAAATTAGTTGGGGAAATCAAACAGTCCCTCCTTTGAATCTGTAACAAAGATGGAGAGGGGGAGGTGAAGTAAGGAATTGTAGTGTTTACAGTTTGTTATAATTGAATTAGACAGATAGAAGTAAGATAATGGAACTAACTTACCATGAATTTCCAGGGTGTATACTTTGAAACTGTACAAAGCTGTAAAGTTACTTTACATTAGTGGTATAGTGAAATGAAAAATCTTCCATTTGGGGAGCAATTTAATGTGGATTACATATTAAAAGTGAAGCCATTATAATGTCAGATTTTTACCAGTTTTATTACTTAATTAATATAGATTTCATTCTGTGACTTTGCTTTGTATAATCAATGCAAAGTAGAAACTGTATTTTAAAAAAAAAACAACCCACACTGATTTTAAATATCTTTAGTGATTCAACTCCGACTGTGGTGAAAATCTTCCATGTCAGAAATTTTATGAGAGACTAACTGATAATGTTGTTTCCACTTTGTCAGTGTCCCATTTCACCTTACTCTTTGTACTTTCTCACTTAAAAAAAATATGTCAATTTAACAAAACATTTTATAGATGGAGGAGGAACAACCTTTGCTATGTGAGGATGTAGAGTATATGAAAATATTGATTGTTTCTTGTAAGCTAATTGCAAATTGACAGTGTCTTCCTGATGAAATGAAATAATCCTGTTGGATGGAGACTTTTGTGTGTAGTCTACATCAAATCTGTTTTGTGCTGTGGCAAACAGAAAACATTTTATGGTGAAAATGCTGACTAAACTTCTCATTCTAACAGTTTGAATGACGCTACTATCATAAGCTTTGCTTTAGAAAGAAAACAGTGGGTTTATTTGTAGCAATACAAATAGTGCTTGTAAAGGATGTTATTTTTGCTAAGTATTTTTATTCCCAGAGCCATTTTCTGTTAGTTCTAAATTCTGTAGTTCAAGGGTATAATAAAACACAGTGGAAACAGTAAAAAGCAAAATTTAAAATACAAGTTCTCTTTCTGAATGCGAGTAATTTGATTTAAACAAAAAATAATCCTAAAATATAGCATAAAAGTTTCAGTTTGTGCAATATAAAAGCTCGCAAGTACAAAAATTGGATTTTTCCTCTTCATTTTGTAATGAAATTGATACTTGTTTTTTTCTGAAAAAGATACTTTCCTTGCTTATGATTTTTATAACTGAAAGCTGGTTTTATATATGTGGTTTTTATTTTATAGTTTGGTTAATTCATTTCATTACAAATGTAGTTACATTTATACTATGTTTCTGGTCAGAACATTGGGTTTCTGTTTGTAGATGTTGGTAAGTTGGAAGGCTCTGTTGGGCAGGAGTTGTTTCTATACAAGATACTGAAGGTTTCAGTATTTTTATTTTCTGTTGCAATTTTTAGTGTTGCAAATACTTCTGCTGCTGCATGTCTTCAAACTTCAGATGTTTTAGCAGTTGTGGATTAGTTTTACAAGTATTAAAGCAGATTTTGAGAGCTCTTTGGGTGATAGATTCAACACATTTTAACCTAAAGGAAGTTGCAATATCCTTCTTAACAATTTGTTGCTAAGAATGACAGGTTTATGTTACAAATAAAGCTGAAATATTTGGTTTAAAATTTCAGTATTTATGCTTTATATGTTATACTTCTCTTATAAGGGCTATTTAAAGGTTTGTTTACATGTATTTATGTTGTCACTTTGTATTCTACAAATGTAAAAGCAGGTATGTTAAGTACAGTGGTCTGTACCTTTCATTTATAGTGCTGTGTGATAGCTGTCTTTTCACCAAGAAAATGAGAAAAATATTTTTATCAAAATGCTTTTTCAGAATATAGAGCAGTGTGGGTTGGAAGAGACCTCCAGATGTCATCTTTTCCAGTCTCCGTGCTTAAACAGGCTCACCTAGGGCAGGTTGCCCAGGCCTACATGCAGGTGACTGTTGAGTATCTCTAATGCAGGAGCCTTTGCCCTTTCTGGGCTAACCAGACCAGTGCTCAGTCACTCTCACAATAAAAGAAGCATTTTGTGGTGTTCATATGGCACCCTGTGTATTTTAGTCTGTGCCTGTTGCCTCCTGTCATTGGGCACCACTGAAAAGAATCTGGCTCTGCCTTCTTTGCACCCTTTCTCCGAATATTTGTACACATTGATGAGATCTTCCCTGAGTCTTCTCTTTGCCAGGCTAAACTGTCCCAGCTCTCCCACCCTTTCCTTACACCAGAGATGCTGTGGTGCTTTAATCTGCTTAGTGACTTGCTGCACTCTGTCCAACAGCTTTGCATCTCTTGTACTGTAGGACTGGACACAGTGGCATTACCAGTGCTGTGAAGAGGGAAGGATTCATCTACCTTGACCTGCTGGCAATACTTTGTGTAATGCTGCCCAGGGTATTGTTAGCCTTGTTTGCTGCAAGTGCGCATTGCTGGCTCATGTTCATGTCCACTGGAATCCCCAGGTCCAATTCTGTACAGCTGCTTTCCAGTCAGTCGGCTCCCAGCATATACTGGTGTATGGGGTTAATCTTGCCTGGATGCAGGGATTATATCAGCCACTCCTCCCGATTTTGTCCTCAGTGAACTTGCTGAGGGTATGTTCCCCTCCATCACCCCAGTCGTTAATGAGTGTGTTGAACAGTATTGGACCCACTGCTGGCCCCTGAAGTACACCACTAGTTACTGGTCCCAAACTAGATTTCATGCCATTGATCACAAACTCCTGGGCCCAGTCGTTTCCCCATTTGATTTTTTTACGTTCTCATAATGTAATTGTTTCTAAACCAGTATTTTTCCTTTTGCAGTATGCATGCAAGCAAAGTCTTCTAATTAATAACTGAGAGTTAGTGGTAATTGTTGCACTTGATGACAGCTTCAATAAACCCACTGGAACCTTGTAATAATTCTTTGGAAGTCTGAATGTAGATACAATAGTTTTTGTTTACAGTTAATAAAAATGTTTGGTTTTTTCCATAGAGACAGAAGGACTGACACCACATTGTAGTCTTAAAATCTCAGACATAAGTCTTAATTTTATTATTTGTTTGATGGTTTTTGTGTAGAATTCAGATTAGAAACTTCTCCTTAAAGACAGTTTACTATTGGTATGCAAGTAAAGTTGTTTACTTCTGCAAATAGGTAGCACTTGAGCTACCTGGCCAACTGTCTGCTTTCACTGCTTATTTTGAAATTTTCTTTACTGCAACCTAAGCCCAAGCCTACAAATACACATAAAAGTAGTGTTATTCATGCAAATAAGCATGATATCTAGTAAAAACATGAGTGTGATTACAAGTATGTGAATATTGGGTTGGGGTTAGAATTATTATATTGTATTTATTGTGAAAATGTTTTTAATGCCTAGTATTCATAAGGTAGGAAGGAAAACAGTAATTTTGGGGGTTTGGGCGTGGGTTTTCTTTTTTTAGAATATGCTGATCACCTGTCAAAATAGGTGATGAGCTGTTATTAAACTGTGCCTAAAACCTATTTATTTTTAGATTTGTAGTATAAATACCATTAACATGAATGAATTACAAATTTAAGATCTCATTTAAAGTAGTTGTAGAGTTTTCATAGACAAAGACAATCACGGTGACTCAAAGTGCTTCTTAAAAACTCTTCTCTCATGAATATTACAAAGAAATACCTGCAATCTTGAATTTTTTTTTCTCTTTTTATTTTTTAGGAAGATGATCATCCTCACCCTGGCTATCTGAGGTTCTCTCAGTGACAAGCTGAAGCAGGAATGACTGAAAGCTGTTTCCGGAACCCTGGATATACAATTTAAATTTGTAGGAACCTTTCCAGAATGAAACCCACATACAGTTACCTTGATAATTGCAAAAGTATGAGAGGAAAGTTATGATGGCAAAAAACAAAGAGCCACGCCCCCCATCTTATGCTATTAGTGTTGTTGGACTGTCTGGAACTGAAAAGGATAAAGGTAATTGTGGAGTTGGAAAGTCATGTTTGTGCAATAGATTCGTTCGTTCAAAAGCAGATGAATATTATCCTGAGCATACCTCTGTGCTTAGCACAATTGACTTTGGAGGAAGAGTTGTTAACAATGATCACTTTTTGTACTGGGGTGACGTAACACAAAGCGGTGAGGATGGAATTGAGTGCAGAATTCATGTAATTGAACAGACTGAGTTCATTGATGATCAGACTTTCTTGCCTCATCGGAGTACAAATTTACAACCGTACATAAAACGTGCAGCTGCCTCCAAACTGCAGTCCGCAGAAAAACTAATGTACATTTGCACAGATCAACTAGGCTTGGAGCAAGACTTTGAGCAGAAACAAATGCCTGAAGGGAAATTAAGCATAGATGGGTTTTTATTGTGCATTGATGTAAGCCAAGGATGCAATAGGAAGTTTGATGATCAACTTAAATTTGTGAATAATCTCTATATCCAGCTCTCCAAATCTAAAAAACCTATAATAATAGCAGCAACAAAATGTGATGAGTGTGTGGATCATTATCTGCGAGAGGTTCAAGCCTTTGCTTCAAATAAGAAGAACCTTGTAGTAGTGGAAACGTCGGCAAGATTTAATGTCAATGTTGAAACATGTTTTACTGCACTGGTACAAATGATGGATAAAACTCGTGGTAAGCCTAAAATAATCCCCTATCTGGATGCCTATAAAACTCAAAGACAGCTAGTTGTTACAGCAACAGATAAGTTTGAAAAACTTGTCCAAACTGTGAGAGATTATCATGCAACTTGGAAAACTGTTAGTAACAAACTGAAAAACCACCCTGATTATGAAGAGTACATAAATTTGGAAGGAACAAAAAAGGCCAAAAATACATTTTCAAAACACATAGAGCAGCTTAAACAGGAACATATTAGAAAAAGAAAAGAGGAATACATTAATGCATTGCCAAGAGCTCTTAATACACTTCTATCAAATCTTGATGAGATTGAACTCTTGAGTTGGTCAGAAGCCTTGAAGATAATGGAGAAAAGGCCTGACTTCCAGTCCTGTTTTGTAGTACTTGAAAAAACGCCCTGGGATGAAACTGACCACATAGATAAAGTGAATGACAGAAGGATTCCATTTGACCTTCTCACTACCCTAGAGGCGGAAAAAGTTTATCAAAACCATGTGCAGCATCTTATATCAGAAAAAAGGAGGGTTGAAATGAAGGAGAAATTCAAAAAAACTCTTGAGAAAATCCAGTTCATTTAACCCGGACAGCCATGGGAAGAAGTTATATGTTTTGTGATGGAGGACGAAGCATTCAAATACATCACTGATGCAGATAGTAAGGAGGTGTATGGTAGGCATCAGAGGGAGATTGTTGAAAAAGCCAAAGAGGAGTTTCAGGAAATGCTTTTTGAACATTCAGAGCTGTTTTATGACCTGGATCTTAACGCAACACCAAGTACAGATAAAATGAGTGAAATTCATGCAGTTCTGAGTGAAGAGCCTAGATACAAAGCTTTACAGAAACTTGCACCCGATAGAGAATCTCTTCTGCTCAAACACATAGGATTTGTTTATCACCCAACTAAAGAAACTTGTCTCAGTGGCCAAAATTGCACGGACATAAAAGTAGAGGAGTTACTTGCCAACAGTCTTCTGCAACTAGACCATGGCCGCTCAAATTTATACCATGATAGTGCCAACATCGATAAAGTCAATCTTTTCATTTTGGGCAAAGATGGCCTTGCACAAGAATTGGCAAATGAAATTCGAACACAATCCACTGATGATGAATATGCATTAGATGGAAAAATATATGAACTGGATCTTAGGCCAGTTGATGCCAAATCCCCATACCTGCTGACTCAATTGTGGACCTCAGCCTTCAAACCACATGGCTGCTTCTGTGTCTTTAACTCTATTGAATCACTGAATTTTATTGGGGAGTGCATTGCAAAAATAAGGGCTGAAGCATCTCAGATAAGGAGAGACAAGTATATGGCTAATCTTTCATTTACGTTAATATTGGCTAACCAGAGGGACAGTGTTAGCAAGAATCTACCTATTCTGAGACATCAGGGACAGCAATTGGCCAACAAGTTACAGTGTCCTTTTGTAGATGTGCCTGCTGGTACATATCCACGCAAATTTAATGAGACCCAAATAAAACAAGCTCTGAGGGGAGTACTGGAAGCAGTTAAACACAATTTTGACGTTGTAAGTCCAGTTCCCACCATTAAAGATCTGTCAGAAGCTGACTTAAGGATTGTCATGTGTGCCATGTGTGGTGATCCGTTCAGTGTGGATCTTATTCTTTCACCCTTCCTTGACTCTCACTCCTGTAGTGCTGCACAGGCTGGTCAGAATAATTCTTTGATGCTTGATAAAATAATAGGTGAAAAGAGACGTCGAATACAGATAACTATATTATCATATCATTCTTCAATTGGTGTAAGGAAAGATGAACTTGTTCATGGATACATACTGGTCTATTCTGCAAAGCGGAAGGCATCCATGGGAATGCTCCGGGCATTTCTGTCTGAAGTTCAGGATACGATTCCTGTTCAGTTGGTGGCTGTTACTGATAGCCAGGCAGACTTCTTTGAAAATGAAGCAATCAAGGAACTCATGACTGAAGGAGAACACATAGCAACAGAAATTACTGCTAAATTTACAGCTTTATATTCGTTATCTCAGTATCATCGTCAAACTGAGGTTTTCACATTGTTCTTCAGTGATGTATTAGAGAAGAAAAATATGATTGAAAGTTCTTACATGTCAGACAGCACAAGGGAATCAACGCATACAAGTGAAGATGTTTTTCCAAGATCTCCAAGAGGAAGTTCCCTTGACTATAATTACCCAGATTCAGAGGATGATGCTGAGGGACCACCACCTTACAGTCCAATTGGTGATGATGTAAGGTTGCTCCCAGCACCTAGCGATCGTTCCAAGTACCGACTGGATTTGGAAGGAAATGAATATCCTGTTCACAGTACACCAGTCAATTGTCATGACCATGAACGTAATCATAAAGTGCCTCCTCCTATAAAACCGAAACCACTTGTTCCAAGAACAAATGTGAAAAAACTGGATCCTAACCTCCTGAAAACAATTGAGGCAGGTATTGGCAAAAACCCCAGGAAACAACCTTCTCGAGTGCCTGCGGCGCCACCAGAAGATATAGACCAATCTGACAACTATGCCGAACCTATTGACACTATTTACAAACATAAAGGCTTTGCGGATGATATCTACGCAGTTCCAGATGACAGTCAGAATCGTATTATTAAAGTTCGAAACTCAATTGTTATAAATACCCAAGGTGAGGAAGAAAATGGGTTTTCTGATAGAATGTCCAAAGGTCATGGGGAAAGAAGGCCTTCAAAATACAAATACAAGTCTAAGACTCTGTTCAGCAAAGCTAAGTCTTACTATAGAAGAACACATTCAGATGCAAGTGATGATGAGGCTTTTACCACCTCTAAAACTAAAAGAAAAGGAAGGCATCGTGGAAGTGAGGAAGACCCACTTCTTTCACCTGTTGAAACATGGAAGGGTGGCATAGATAACCCTGCTATTACATCAGATCAAGAATTGGATGATAAAAAAACGAAAAAGAAACCCCACAAAGTAAAAGAAGATAAGAAGGTAAGTCAACTGATTTGTTTTGTTTACGACTTTTGGTGCATTGTAAAAAGGGAAGAGTCAAAATATGCAAGAGTTGCACCTTATATTGAAACAGGGCTTTAAAATTTTCATTTAATATTGTTTGATTTTTGTATCAAGTTTCAATTAAGTTGCTCAGAACTAGCAAACCTTGAGGAATGAGATGGTTTGTCTACCTAGGCAGGTGTTCAGAAAGTTTCAGTTATTTTCACCTCTCTATGTACATGTGCAGGCTTCCTTCCATTTGAGTAAGGTTGTTTTTTTTCTTTTTAAGAAAAAGAAAAAAAAGGCAGCTGCTTTATGAGTTTTTAAGTAGAACTGGTTCTTGCAGTTCTTGCAGTTCTTGCTGTTGGAATGAATTTTAGGGCTGGTGAATGAAAGGAGTGGTTTCTTTTTAATTCTCAGTTGTCTACCTGGAACTCTAAAGCAAGTTCATGAAAAGGAAACTTTATATAGTGGTTTTACTGACTGCTGCATTTTCCTAGTGTGGGCAAACTGGTAATCAAGTTGAAAGTTGTACTACCTGTAGGATTCTCTGTTCAATCAAAATAAAGGGAACCGAAATAGGGGAAAAAAGGGAAATAATGTTTCATTCTCCTTGAAAAATGTTTCTTTTTAATCTTTATGCTGATAGTTACTTTTTGACTTACTGTCTTAAAAATTATTGTATCAAGGTACTGTTGTGGTCTAGATGGTCAAGATGGACACTCTTTATGGTTTCAATTTTAATCTTAGGCCAGCAATCATTGTTTTGGGTATTGTTTTTGTTTGACATGAGATCAGGGGTGTTCCTGAGCAGTAGAATATTTTTTTTCTTGTCTCAAAATAAACTGACCTTTTTAATATTATCTTTTGTGGCTTTTTAAAAATGTCTCTTTTAGCTTAAATCTGACAGTACCTGAATAGCAGTAAGAAATAAGTTTTATGTCAAAGTAGAGCATAGTTAAATTTTACTAATAGATTAAATTCTGTATTGCACTTCCTGGTATGTAGCTGTGGTTTGAATTACACATGACTGATTTAAAGGGCACTAAATTTTCTTAAGGCTTACTCATAAGCATGGATAATGATGTCTTGTGGGTATAAAATGATGTGGTTAAAAATACTTTGAAGTTATTCTTTTGGGGAAACTTAGATGTTTTTAAAAACAACAATTTATATACTTCTCCTAGAGTCATTGAATATCCTGAGTTGAAAGGGACCCACAAGGATCATTGAGTCCAATGCCTGGACTCCTTTTGATTGAAATAATCTTGCTACATAGAAAATGAAATATAGTTTCATAATCCTCTTACTGTCCCAGCTGTGTTGAGTTGACAGAAAGTTCCTCTGAGTTGCATATTTATGTTTTAAGCCAAGTAGACCTAGCATACTGGGATTTTGTCTTCCTGGTATTGTGTCAGGAAACCCCCTGATATCTTTACTGAAGCCTCCACTTTTGGCTTTGTCCTGTTGAGAGGAAGCCTGAACTGAAAGTTTCAGGCTGTTCTAAATTTTTGCAGTTCTAAAACTCTTGAAGAATAGAATTGTTTTAAGCTTTTTTAATCTACCTCTTTGTTGTTGTCTTGGTTGGTTGATTTTGCTTTGGTTTGTGCTTTGGTGGTGGTGTTTTGGTGGCGGTGCTTTTTAGCAGGGCTGCCACTCTTAAATTAGGCACAGAAAACTTTTAATAGTAGTAGAAATTATTGTAATTATTGAGAAAAAAATTTAACTTGATAGCCAAAATGTTTGCAAGCTTTCAAAATGTCTAAGATGGTTGAATGGTCAGTGCTTTTGATAAATAGTGACTAGTGTGTGTGTTGACTTGCATTAAGTCGAAGTGAGAGTCATGAGTCATTCTAGGTTGTAACATACTCCTTTTGCTTTTCTAACTGTCAATCTTTTTCAGAAGAGATGCAGTTTTATTAGTTTTGGAACTGATTCACTGTTCTTCTGTGTTGTTTTACATAAACAACTAGCAGTCTTTAGTTACAAAAACTCAAAAATTACTCAGATTGTGTTTTCCTTGTCCAGTCTTGTTTGGGCCACGTGAGGGATTTTAGTGCACCACTGTTTACAGATCACTTGCTGGGTTTTTTTTAGAATTTCAATACCTTGAAAGAGATAAATTGAACTTGTGTACTTATTTCTCTATATTTCTTAAAGCTCTTACTGATCCTTTTTCTGAATTGTTCAGCTCTATGTAAAGCAAAGATAAGATACATGCTTGCTGTAATTATAGCGCTTCTGAAAGACTGAAGTCTTATAAACAAGATGAATTTGTTTGGAAAAACTTGAACTTCGATGTCTGAGGTCCTAATTGTCTTTTCAAAGGTTTTTATTTCTTTTGTTTTCTTTTTTTTTTTTCTTTTTTTTTTTTTTAAATCAGCTTTGTAGTATGCTGTTGCCTATTAGAGCCCAAATAGGATGTAACATACTTGATACGCCTTGCATCTTTGTTGCTTTGAGATGCGGTGTTTCTGTTTTAGTTTCTTATAAGGTATTGCAGGAAAGATGTGGCCTTGCAGAAGGATGTTCATTCAGTCCTGATGCTTTCAGGACCCCAGTCTCCCAGCTCACAGTGGGCACTAAGGCAGATGTGGAGAGGCGGGGGCTGGGTGTAGTGATTGTAGGGTTCAGGTAAAAAAATTGAAGGGAAGAATGCAAGAGTTGGGTGGGGAAGAAGGAGGAAGCAAAATTTGACTAACAGGAGAATAGGAAAAAGGACAGCTGTAGTTTGGCTAACGCATGTACCAAATTTTAAAAATCTATTGTGAATGCATGTTATTAAAGGCATAAGTAATTACTCAGAATTCTGCTACTTGTTGCTATTTGGAAGCATAAATTAAAATGTTTTACTGTGGAAAGTACAGTGACTATGGTGAGCAGACAACGTCACTTTCAAGGTCATCTAATCATTCTTATTACCAACGGGAATCAAACAATTTAAAACTGAGACCAGTTAGGAAAGTGTGCTTTGGTCTGAATTATTTGCCCTTTTTTTTTTTCTCTGTAAGTGTGCTAGTGTTCTTAGATCTTGTTTCAGTATACTGCTGGTCAGAAGTGGAAGAGAACTGTCCATGAGCTCTGTTTTCAACTGCCACATAAATAATTCCTCTGAAAATTTTTATCCCTTAGTTCTCACTACTCTGTAAAACTCATCCAGAACTTCTGTTTCCTTTGTATTGGTGAGAAATCTTCTTGTAATTCCTAGTTTTCACTTTTCTTTGTGGTAACCTTTCTCCTGAAATGTCTGTCATCTGTCACCTCAAAACAGGTGAGGAGAAAATGGCTACTTCTTGATCTGAGTTTTAGAAGATTAAGAAAAAAAATTGAAATTTTCCTCTGAACTTATGTGTTTGACTGAGGATGCCTGAAAGCATGTGTAGTACTGCAAACAATATCATAGCAGTACATCGTATAATCTCAATGCTTATTGATGTTTACTAGAAACTACTGCTCGACACAACCTTTTGCACCCAGCCTTTTCTTAGCTGCAGTTAGTGTGACTTTAGGAACCTTTGACCTGTTGTTGTGCTTGGTAATTTCCAATTGAAGACTTCCTACCATATGGTACAGGTGTTTTATAGTACATATACATAGTACCTGTACATTATAGTACATGCTGCATGCACCTTAGAGTGCATAACTTTTGTTAGTTACACATTCCAGCACATGATTTTCCATTCGTCTGTGACTTTGTTCTTTTTGTTATTGAATATCATCTTTCTTCTGCTACTTCAGTTGTCACAGTAGTTTCCTGTATGCCATCACCAAGTGCCTTACTAGAGTCTAGGTTGGTAAAACCAACTGATGGTTGTCCTATTTTTGCCTCTACAAAATAATGCATATTTTCAGTGGAGAAGGTTGAATCTTTTATCCTTATTTCCACATGTCTAAATGTTCTGAAAAAATTATTGTGTGGCCTTGCATGTGCTATTAACAAGTGGACTGTTGAACACTTTCTGGTAGGGATGTATATGAAGTGGAAAGAAGGAGGAAAAAGAAAGCAGGCTGGCTTCAGTCACAGGACTTTTTAGCCAAGTCCATGTGGAGGTGTGTATGCACACTGAGTTTGAATGCTTCAAGTGCATGTTGTGTGATAGTGTTTAAGCTATGATGGCCTTTTTTCTTCCCCTGCAAAACCTTTTCTGTAAAATTTCTCATACGAAAAAAGCACCTTGTAATTTTTACTGTTATTAAACAAAATAGCTGTTAGATTTAATGTGTTCTCCAGAGTGAATTCTCCCTATATTGGCATGATTTCTATGTTTGATTATTTAGTTCCTTAGCTGTCTTCACAAACTTAGAGGAACTAAGCGCAGAGTACGATGTTCATATGCAGCCTTGCCTCAGCTGTTCTTTGCCAAGTTAAACCTTTCCAGCTGAGATGTATACTCATTCATGTCCAGGTCTTTTTCAAAAATTGCAAGTGGGAACTGCAAGTAGATGCTTATCTCAATTAGAATCTTTAAAACTAATACTAAGGTCTGGTGTAAACATTATTGGTGTTGGTACACATGAAAAACTGCACCCTTGCAAGCTGTATCATAAATTATACTTGGTTTCAGTTTAACTTGATGAGTTTGGAGATACAGAACAGTAACTGCAGAAAATTTCAGGTCATGGAAGGGCATGAACATTCCTAGAGTATCTTGCTGAAGGAAACCTTCTAGTATCGCAGAGAGGAGGAACCTCTTCGTGTGTGCAATAGCCTTAAAGCTGCAACTGTAGTGCAGTTTATGAATTAATATAAAGCCCAAACTACAGTACTTTGTGGCTGTTCATTGTTCTCATTGTGTTCTTCTCATGTGTAAACAAGCTCTATATAAATATTTTAAAAATTATTATTATTATTATCTATTACTATTATTTTTGACGCTTGTCTTAATTTAGTAATTCTGCGTGCTGCAGGAAGCATGCCTGAACTGGAAACCTGCAGTTATTCCTTATAGTTACGATTAACAACCTTATTACTAGTCTTTACAATGGAATTGATGAGTATTAAAAATTTGCCCACCTAATTTAGAGGTCTTACCTTTGTGAACACTTTGAGATATGTTGAGTGTCCAATTTAGGCTGTAGTTTTTTCTCCTCTTCTAGAATAGTTATTGAAGTTTTTATCCTCAACAACATATCAAGATGAGCAAATATCTGGAATAAATTTCTGCAGAACGAAATTTCTGCAGAGCCTTATGTTGACTTTTGAATTCTGTAAACAAATCCTATCTAGAAAGATCTTGTAAACCATATAGTAAATTCACTGATAATTCTGAAAAAAGTTTTAACTATTCTTTTCTTTGGCCAATGTCAATAGTTTGATTATTCAAGGTCTGGTTTGGGGATGGTGGGGTTTTTGTTTGTTTTGGGTTTTTTGTGTGTGTGTGAATGGAATTTCTGTCTGGATTGCTGAATGAAATCTGCAAAACATTCTGCCTTCTAACCTTGTTTGCAGAAAATGTGTTTTTCTCCCAAGGAAAATTGTGAATTGCACTCTTTCCATTTTCCTTTACACCAAGATGATTGTAAGATGCCTTTTACTTTAAATGAGTCTGAAAACTTCTCTCAGTATTTCAGCAAGAAAAATCCATTGGTATCTAGATGAGTTGTCACGTATTTTACTCTGGCTTGTTTTAGAACATGATATAAGTAGCTCATTTCTCATCTATTTTTCTGTGCTTAAACTTGTTTGCTGCCATTAAAATTTCAAAAGTATGTGAAATTTTATGTTGAAACTATTACTGAAATAGTGTCAGGAACTGTAGAGCCCATGCGTGTTGTTCTCAGTTTTAATAAGAATATGGTAAACATGTGAGCAATGGAAGATCCACTTAGATTTTTTTTTCAGCTTCTTGTGTAAATTCAGTGGTTGATTTAACAAAGTACTGTCTACTTCAGACTGGAATGTACAGTGAAGTTCTTTTTTCTCCCGAGGAGGATAGGAAATATCAGTCTGCACTTTCAGGTTTCATCTGTTCAAATTTAACACTCGTAGTATGCGTGTTTAGAGCCACATACGTTCTTGAGCCTCTGTAGTTTAAAACTAGGGTAACAAGCTGGAATTCTAAAAATGGCAGATTGTGTGAAGGGAAGAAAGAGCATGTTAGAGACTATCATCTGCTTTATTCATATGTCATATAGTTTCTGAAGAGCTGTCTTTGAATTAGAGATTACAAATATTTTGTTAAGCCTGTGAAATGAGTGCTGCTCATGGTGCATGGTTTTATGAAGCATTTTACTAGTTCTGAAAATACTGACTTTGCCCTTCATGACCCTAGGGCTGACCTCAAATGAAGCAGGCAGAAAATTTCCTTTGTATGAAAAGCAGTAGTAAAGTTTGTGGGAAGTAGAGAAGTAGCTGAATTTCCCCTTTCATAAATAAATTTTTGATGGTAGCTCTGATGGGATGGAAGTGAGAGGAAAGAAAAGAAGAGGAATCTGTCTTGAACAAGAGGGCTTCCAAGAGTAAGCCACACATCCATAAAGGGGTTTGATAGGTAGGTTTGGGCAGTTTTTAGTTTTCTAAGTTAATTTTAGAAGGTCATATTTAAGTGCATTGTACTCCAGGAGTCAGTTGGCTGAAGTCTCAGCCTAGTTTGCTTTCTAGATGATGACTGCTGCTTATCTAGTTCCCTCATACCTACAGCCAAGAGGGTCAAGCTGGAATGTTCTTTGCATCTACATTTTTTCATTGTTTTATGCTCTTTGTAATATTTCTGATTTTGAAATGAAGAATTGGATACTGTTCCATGCTAGAATGTATGTTTTTGTGTTTACCTTGTTCTTATATTAAGAGGACTGCAGCTAATCTTTTGCAACACATATTTGGGGATTGAGCTACTGCAATTAAAGCAATATTGCAAATAAATGTTTTTGGTATCAGCAATGCAAGGCAAGTTCGGGATTCTAAGAGTTAAAATGCTTTCCTGCTGAAATACATAAGGATCAATTGGAGGTTTGGCATAAACCTCTGTTAGGGAATGAAGAGAAGTTGTCTTTGGCAAGAAGCAAGTGGTGAAACTCACGCTGAAAGCTCAACATCAGTGCAGCAGTCTATTATAAAAACCCCCACAGATTTATATGAAAACTAAGGATTTCAGCTTTATGGTGTTGGGCTTTGTGTTGTAATTACTAACAGGAAAACAGTGGTATGTGAAAAAATCCTTTTTGCTAGGATTAAGTAACAAAACTTTTGTGCTGAGTGCCTATTGCTTCTTTTCTTTATTAGGATGTAGAAGAAGCATACCAAGTTGGTTTTAACTCTGTGTAGATTAGTACTTGTTGCATGCAGTATTAGGTGACTGCTGTATTGTGGGGAGTAGGTGTATTGGTCCTAACTACTGAACTAAAAATACCTGTGGCAAAATCATAATCTCTCTGCCAAAATCTAGGAATTTTAAAGTTGTTCGCCTTTTCCAGGTGCTCTTTAACTAGTGCAGTAGTTTAATGTTTAACTGTTTTTGTTAATTGTTTCGTTAGAGTTATTTTAAAGGTTAATCTTACACAGAAAAATTTGTAATAGTCATTATCTTGACTAGCAAATTTAAAAGTTCCCTTCTATGTCTGATGGATCAGGAAAACTGCTATTTTCTGAGAGTGGGGAACAGGGATTTAAAAAAAAAAAAAAAAAGCTTTCACTAAAACTTTTTTTTGTTGGAAATAAGACCCATGTTTTTTTCCCTGGAGCTAGTTGATCTTTTGTCAAAGATCAGGTCTTTGACACAGTAACATGCCTTTTTGTTCAGAACAAGTTCTCCACTTAAGAAATCTAGACGTTCAACTTAAGGAAGGTACGGAAGTCTCAAATCAGGAAATAGCATGGGTTTTTTAAAGTTTTGTTTTTAATTTACTGAAGTATTTTTTGTGAAGATTGTGTAGATAGTGTTTTGCAGGAAAATTTGATTTGCACTGTCACTGGAGAGTTTATGCACTCACATACCCCCCAGAAAAGAGAAATCGTGAGAGATATATTTTAATCAATACTGGACAGGAGGAAGACAAAATACATAATGGGAAATAGCTGATAAACTTATTGTTGTAACTCTGTCTAGTGAAATCATAATTTCATGTTTATGGAATAGTCTTGAAATTATCATATCTTCTCCTTTTTTTAGACAAATTTGCGAAGGACTTCAGGGTTGTTTTTTTCTTTTTCTCTTTATGCTTTCATTCCTTATGCTTCTTTAAATTCTTAGACAAATTCTCACTTTTCAAATTGGCAATTAAACAGATTTCAAGTAGACAGTTCACTAAGAAACCTTTCTGCTTTCCCGAGTGTATAATGTCATACTTGATATCTCAGTCCTTTGCAACCATTCTTTTAAACACAGCAAAATTATTATAAAAAAGCATTCTTTACTCCAGTTTTGCAGATATATTTAATATTTCATTGTATATCCAGGTATTCTACATAGATAATATTTATTATTTTCATAAAAATTCTGTAGAATCCAGGTTTATTATTCCATTAACCAGATTGCTTTCCAAGAGACATCCAGAGTCTTTTTCTATCTTCTTGATCTAAAAACACAGAGTCTTTGAGTGTTGCTTTGTTTATTCTAAGATGGTGGGGATGTGCACTGAACACCTTGGGAAAAACCATTCGGACTGTTTTTCCTTTCTTTGCTGCCTTCACGGAAGTATCTCTAAAATGATCTTTCATTCAGCATTTGACAAAGATGTTTTCACTGAGTTTTATACGTTGTTTAGCTTCAGCTTGGTCCTTTCGGCTGTTGCTCACCTGAACTGGGTGCTGCCTAACTAATATTTTTGATGATGTAATTTATATTTTCATCAACGTTCAGAGATGAAATATGGTATCTGATGCAATATAATTCTTGTAATTATCCAAAGGTGATTTATCAGTTCCATTGATAAGTCTTTTTCGGGGGGGGGGGGGGGGGGGAATAAAAACAAGTAAGAAAACTCCATATGAAACTTACCATCATCTTAGATTTGATTGTACACAGACCTCCTTTTGGCTAAAGTCCTGTGCTTGTAACAGAGCAATCATGCTTAATAGGAGTGCCTTAATAGGAGTGCCTGTAACTTTAACTTCGAAATTGATTGTTATACATGCTGCATCATCCTGTTTCTTGTATAGTTGCAATATAAAGGTTATTTTGTATCTTTAAATATATGCAGAACTTTTTTGATGAAATGTCACTTCAGGGTTTTATCCTAACGATTTCTATAGAGGTCATGAATCAGATGTCATTCATATAGATTCATTTGTGAGCATTGCTGAAAGTTAATATGTAAAGACTTCTCCATAGCTCTATACACAAGTGTCTTTATTTCTGTTCCTATGGTATTTCAGTTACTGATACATTGGGTCATCCTGTTCCTAACGTGATACTGAAAGGGCCAAACCTTTTAGAAGTTATTTGAGTGCTTTATATCTAATGTATGTTATTTTGAAAGTGCATTCAACTTTTATTCGTTCAGTTTGCCATGGACGATTTTTAATGTCTTTTAAATGTGTGATCTGTTTGTGTTTAATGAATGATTGCAATATGAGTTAGTTAAAATGTTACTTGAATATTACTTAAATAACTCTGTTTTGTTGTAGCCGAAAAAGAAAACTAAGACATTCAATCCTCCAATTCGTAGAAACTGGGAAAGTAATTACTTTGGGATGCCCCTACAGGATTTGGTTACACCCGAGAAACCGATACCTCTGTTTGTTGAGAAATGTGTGCAATTCATTGAAGATACAGGTAAGACAGGAGGACTGTTGGAGGAAAGACTTTCCCACTTTGCATAATGAGTAAAGCCTCTCATTTTCCGTTTTAAAATACTTTTAGAATTTTGTCCTAGAAATAAATTATTGTGGGCTAGGTACATTTGAAAAGTAGAATGTGCTTTCCAAATTGTATGCTTAATCTTTCTTTTGACTTTTATTTGTACAAATAATTAATTACTTTTTGAAAATGTTTGAAGTTTAACATGTTTCCTGTAATTTAAGAAACGCATCTTTCTAAGGCCAAATGACTTTTTGGTTTTCTCTCCTTTCTCCCTGGCTTCCTGGTTGTGTGTTTGTCCCTGCTTTGAGCCTATTTACTGTGTGACCATGAGGCAAGTCGGATGATTTTGCTGGTCCAACAGAAGACTACAGTTAGGAGTGGGGATTTGTTTTGAAGTTTGGGAGTGACCTCTGGTTGGGTTTTGTTTAGTTTTTGGGTTTTTTTTGTTGTTTGTTTTTAAAGATTGTGAACATCATTTCTCAGTTAGCATGCAGGTCCTGCTTGCTCTGAAGTTTCATAAATGCTATATTGCTATATTTGAAGTAAATGACAGTGTGACTGAGCTTAAACATACACAGGGCCATCTTACGTGTGTCTCCAATTCAATGTTGTTTAACATAAAGTAAAACAGCATCTTTTTTCAACATTTGCTTAGTTCTGTAATACGGTTTTGGCTGTATGATTACAGTAGCAGTTTTAGCAAGAGTCAAATGGAAGTTTTCTTTCTTATAGCAAAATTCAGTTTTGCTGCCATCTGTAAGAGTAGTGTTTCCAGAGGAATTACTACAGGTGATAAGCCTAATAGCCATTTGGGAAGGCTTACTTACTACATTACTGCAATAAAAAAATGAGGTGGAACCTCAGGCACTGATCTTTCTGGAATTGGAGATGTTAGCAGAAATCTGTCTTTAATGTTTACCTTCTATGGATTCCTTGCTTAAAGATAAGAGCTGTATTTTCTTCCTTCTTGCTTTTGCTTTTTCCACCTCACCCAGTTAAAAATGGGGAAGGAGAAAGAAGGGCAAGAAGTAACAGAGTGGAATAGGCAGTTTAACATATATGTTGTTTGCAGTTTCATGTTGCAAAAACACCCCAAACCAAACTAATGTAATTTTATGGGTAACTCTGAATCATTGTTCTTTTAAAAGTGGCAATGTGCAGCTACTGTGTATAACTATATAAAACACACATTCCCTAGTACTGAAGATCAGATGACTCTCTTTAAGCTTTTATAAAATTTAGCAATAACCTAATTTGAGCATGTTTAACTTTGTAAGAATACTTTCAGACAAGAAAATTGTAAATCCAGTTCTAAAGAATGTTTTGTTTGTTTAACAGTGTTGTTGTCTGGTATCTGTTCGTTTTGAAGTACACTTCCAAAAAAAAAAAGTATTTCTCCAAAAATTTTTACCAGCTTGTGGGGTAAGAGAGAGAACTGTAATAGGGTGGGAACATTGTTGTCTTTTTTTTTTTTTTTCTCCTCATAGTCATCAAATTCTATAAGCACCTGAGAGATTTACCACTTCTACTCTCATGATCTGTCTTTGAAAGATGTTTAGTTAAGCTGCTGTTTGTTCAAAATGTAGGGGCTTCTCAGCAGTGGTGCCTCAGAAGGCACTGCTTTTTTCCTTTAGCTGGGTGGGTATGTGTTAGTTCATCCTGGAATGCTGCTGTGAAGCTGGAGAATTTTAATTCTGGTCATATACATAAGATGGACGAACACTGTGCCATCTGCATACTTTTGTTTGTGGCTGTGAGGACAGTAGTTGTCCTGCTAGTGTTGTTAAGCACTTAGAACAAAACCTCTAGTTTGATCTGTATTACAGTTTTCTTTCCCCTACTCTGGATTCTGTGTAAGTAGCTTTTGTGTTCTTTTCAGTGTCCATACTTGACTGTAGGAGTTTTATTTTTGGTGTGTATTATTTTCGTATTAGATTAATATGAGGTAGGTTTTTGAATTTCAGGCAGTGTTTTGAGAGAATATATCTACTGCCTTTGAGAGAGGAAGATGTTCACTTGTATTGCCTTCAAGTCCTGTATTGAGATAGACTGATTTTGGGACAGTCTGAGAAAATTCCTCAAATACGGATTTGGAGGTTATCAGTCTGCAGAGAGCAAGTCAGGATCTGTTGGCTCCAGGCTGGAGTCCAGAATGGTACCATTTCTATTTGATGAAGCTGCTTGGCCCTGGGAAGTCATCCAGTACACAGCTGTCTCTTACCAAGTCAGCCTACTGTCACTACTAACTGCACTGAATATCACTGTTTATTATCATTGTCTTTTTAATCAAGAAGTGCAGTCTTTTCCAGCTCAGCTAATCTGTACATATCTCTTACAGACAACATAATTGTTTAGCTTTTCCTTTTAAGGTACTTTCATGATGTTTAGCTCCCTCCCTTTGTATTATCACATGTCATTTGGATTGTGGCTGAATTTGCGAAAGTGTGATTAATCTCAACTTGAAGGGCTAATCTTAATTTTTAGTGTTCTGTATTTCTGCCTCATGAAATTATACAAGACAGTGCTTTGTACCCTCTTATCTAAATTGTGACTGAGGCTAGAAAGTATGCAGTGTGAAAAACAGTTTTCTCCGATTCAGATGCTTAGATGAGAAGATAGTATCATATAGTGGCTTTGAAGATTCTTACTCCGCCATAAACTTTAAAGAATTGAGCACACGCAAAAAATGCCATCAGATTTTTGGTTTACCATAATGTTTTGGAATAGCCTCACCAAAAAAAAAAAGAAAAGAAGTGTGTATCAGAAGAAGAGGGACAATTTGGAAAAATTTAAGTAAATCCAGGAGCTGAAAAGTTCTAGCCTTTTATAAATCAACAGGTTTTTCTTTTGAAGAAGCCATATGAATCCTGTCAAGGTACAGGGAGATCTGATAAAGATAAGGCATCCTAAGTCAAGGCCTGCAGGTGTAGATTATTGTCTGTTTGTTCCTGTTTACTTTGGTATTTTCCAACAAGAAGCTTTGTTCTGAATTAATTTAGTTTTATGGAGCCAACCAATTTGTTTTTGAAATATAGACCTTGAATCTCTTTTTAATCTTTTGGATAGCTTTGAAAGTAGAAACTGAGGAGGGAGTGAAGTGGTTAATACCTGAGTAGAGCTAAATCTAATAAGCTGTAAATATACGTCAGAACCTGCATCTCATAGCAGTGTGTACTGTCACTGATACTGATAGTATGAAACAGGAATAGCACGGAGTACTTGGTCTTGTTGGAACCTATTGATTAAAAAAAAATGCATAATACTGTGTAAGGTTATCTTAAATTTTATAACATGGTCACTTCTGTATTAGAAATGAGGAAAGTTTTGCTAAGTATTGTAAACAAACTTCACTTCTGTGTTTCCACATTGTCCATATTTATAGGAAAGCCTTTTTTCTATCCAAGGCTTTAATTTTTGAATTCATTGTAATTATAGCAGGATGAGTAATCTTTTGGTGGGTTGTCAGAGTTCTTTGTTGTTGGTTCACTGAACAAGATGATCAAAAGAATTTTTTTCTTTCAGGTAAGTTAACTTGATAATGGTGAATTATTAAGTTTTCCACTAAATATCTTGATGTATCTGTAACCTTCTACAGACCATATGAACACTTTTCTATCCCTAGTGACATATGTGATTGTTGTTTGTATTCTTTTATCTCTGTCACATTCTTTGCAAATCAGTTTTCTAACTTTTGCTTATGAGGGCATTATATAAATTGAAATTTTTGATGTATTTTCAGTTTTGGGGTTCCAAAAGAATATTTTGATGATACAGTTGTTCTGGTGTGTTTTGTTGCCTTCTCCTGAGGGTTTGATGAGAAGTTAATTTTGTTTCATCACTTGAAATGAACCTTTAAAGTGTATCTGTTTTCTGTAAACCAGGTTTATGGAAATGTGTTTAGCAGGGAAACTAGAGTTTTGATTTTTAAGAAAATTGTAGTGGCTGTTTTTGTGTAGAAGTAATGCTAGTATGCTAAGACATGCGAGACAAAAAAACCCAAAACTAATTTAAAAAAAGAATACTATCCAATGTAGTGTAGCCCATTACCTTTTCCAGTATAACTCATTTTTTCTAGATTTAGGCAGAAGAATTGAGATAATTTGTGAAGCTAAACTGTTGAACTAATCTGAAACTAAACTGTTGTATTAATTGTATGGAATCTGTGTTTCTCTGAGAATTACCATGTAGAGAATAAGACAAGTATTCTGATACTCTGGTAATTTTGCTTGAGAGAGAAACACTGGTTTCTGAAGGCTGATTTAATGTCTAACTTTAAAATGTTAATGTGATTTGAATTTGCCACCAATTTAGTGGTCAACAATTCAAAGTACTGTTCGTGTACTATTCAACACCTACTGTTGATTATTTTTAACTTTCTTGAACTTGCAATAATTCAGGCAAAATGACTTGTGCTAACCAATACAATTAGCATATGAGGTTTTTTAATATTGCAGTATTTTTTTGTGTTTTGGATTTACTTCTGTGTTCATTGTTATTCATTGTTGAAAGTTTGGTATAGATTACATTTCATTCTGTTTACCAAGGAGACATCAAATTAGGATTATGAACACTGACACAGTTTTACCATTTAGTAAATTTGGCCCCTGGTTATATTAAAATTTTAATAATAGCAGCAGTATTTTAATTTTTTTTCTGAGTTTTCAAATATTTTCTATTTTTTTTACAGAATATTGACATCCATGTGTTTCTTTAGATTCTGTGCTTCATACGAAACTGATCACATTAATACAGTGTTAATTGTGCATGAAACAACTGAGGACAGAGAAGCTTATTAGAATAATTTGTATTTTAATAATGTAGTTACTCAATTTGCGTGAAACAAGGAATGGAATAAAGAAGGAAGAATGAATATGATAGAGCCACATCTCATTTAGTATCTCACATGGTCCTTATAGAGAGCTATGAGTAAATTTGGAATTTGCATACTTGTATATGTACAATAATTACTGCTTTTGATATTTATACCTTTTTGTAATGCTGCTAAATTTACAATTTTGGTGGTAATTCAAGGAAAAGAATATTGCCTTCTTTGAATTTCCCTTAAACCTAGGTTATACACAGGTCTTCTATGCTGAATCTGCGGTGAGGCCAGATAAGGCAAAGTTTATCTCCGGAGAATGAGAATTGGGTAGAAATAGGCAAAGAAAATGAGTCAGCAGTGCTTGTTGAGGTATAAAAACTGCTAAATCATTGAAGTATATTCCTTGTGGCAGGAAAATATAAAAATTCAACATTGATTGTCTCTCCTTTTATTTAAGAGGCTTGGGAGAGCAAGAGGCTCTTAGGAACCTGTTGGACAGAGAACAGGACACGAGTGGCCACCCCCTTTGGCCTCATGTAAGAGAGCTGGCATTCTGAGGGTAGTTTCATAAGAAATGGTGTAATAACTAGAAATATCCTTCTGCTACTTTTTGTTTTGACACTTGTCAGACGTCTCTGAGTTAGTGGAGTTCACTGTCTTGGAAAGCTATATCAGCAAAAATGGTCAAGGTCCTGCTGTGTAGTATTGCAGCTGGTTAGGCAAGGATCAAATACGTGCCCAAACAAGTACAAGGCAGGGAGCAGGAGCAAGGGAAGGACAGAAACAGTGATTGATGAGGCAGGGAGTTAGTTAGACCCATCTTTTTCAGTCACAATGATCATTTAAGTTGACTCAGCTGCTGTGAAGCTGTATGTTTAGGAAAATAGACCCTCATAGGTTATGATTCTCTTACTGTTCATTCTGGATAAGTACAGTAACAATAAATAGCTCTACATGCATTTTGTACCCTCATCATGTTGGTGAGTGATCCTAGAGTGGGTGGTGTTGTTAATGTATTTAAGACCAGGGCTTCTACTCAGAGGCAGGTCAACAAGCCGGAGGAATGGGACAATAGGAACATGATGGAATTCAGCGAGGTCAGATGCCAGGTCCTGCAACTAGAATTGCAAGGACTCTGCAGTGGTACACACTGAGGGTTTGACTGGCTAGATATCAGTGCTAATGAAAGGGATCTTGTTGTCATGGTGGAGAATAGGCAAAGCATGCCTTCTATATTAGACTGTTCCAACAGAAGCGTAGGCACTGCAGCAACAGAAATGGTTGTTTATTTTTGCTTTGCGCTTGTTAGACCTCATCTGAAATACTACAAGAAAGGTGTTGACAAACTGGAGTCTAGCAGAAGAGGGTCAGGGGCTGGAGTTCCTCATCTGTGGTTTTGTTCAACTTGGAGAGAGAAAGACTGATGAGGTATTCAAAAGTAGCTTCCCATACCTATGAGAAGGTGCACCCAGGCTAAAGAACTGAAGTACAGTGTCATAAAATATGAGGTTCTGATTAGGAGAGGGAAAAATTTTGCTTGGAAGGTTATTTAAGCACTGATTCAGGTTACCCAAAGAGATTGTGGGAAATCTTGGAGATACTCAAAGTAAGTGTAGATGAGCAACTAAATCTGAATTCAGTGTTGACCCTTGTTTGAGCAGGAGGTTGCACTAGATGACCTCCCGAGAAGTCCATCTGTGATCATTTCAAAATTGGCATAGAATAAGTTTCAGTAGTTAGGAGACTACTCCAGTTTGTGTTTGCAACTTTGGAATTGATCAACAGAGAGGAAACCCCGTACATACTTGAGAGGAGGGTAAAAGTGGGATCGGTTGTTTCTCCTAACAGAAGACTGACTACCAGACGGATGGAGGAGGAGCACATGCATTCATTTAGTAGTGTGAGAGAATCACTGAAAACTGTAAACAAATATGTTTTGAAATACTCATAAACATGTGTTGTGCACTTGAGCTGTATTGCTAATTAAGGTATCTCTTCAAAGGAAACATCATGGGAATTATATAAAGAATTCCTAAACAATGCAGATAGGACCAATATGTTAGTATCTTTTACAGGATATGTACGGTACTTAGCTGCTCCACTTATTGCCCTGGCTTTCTCCAGGTCCAAAGTGAGCAAACAGATACATGTCTGGAAAATTAGAGTATCTTCAGATGTCACTCGTTTTTAATGAAACTAAGAATGTACCTACCTTTTCCTAGACATGTCTATAATGTCATCTTAAATGAAGTCTTGTATTCTTTTTTTGAAATGAGCAGGCCATGAAATATGTGGTTGACTAACGCTTCATAAAATGATTGAGACCTCATTTAATAATTGGTTAGTGTAAATTATAGACATGTTAATTCATCATTGGAGAGGTTCCTATTATATGAATCGTTCTAAAAGGACTGCTTGCTTTTTACACTGCCTACTGTTTATTGAACATTTCAATATGCTTTAAATTATTTTATTACAAGAAGCAGTATAAGACACTTATTTTTGGTTCTGGTTTTCAGTGTGTGAATTGAATTATGGGTCATTAAATGTCAGTGTTGATATGTGTAGGTAAAAATACATTATATGTAGAATCTTGAATGTATTTTATGTATGTAAAGTTAATCCTAGATTCTTATTTAAAGAGTCTGAATTCTTTGCTCTGTAACTGTATACATTCTAGGTGTACATAGAAATTACTGTTTTGAATCAGTAAGGTAGTGGTTCCTTTAGTCTTGTGTTGTAGCATAGGGGTTGAAAAGAGATACACCAGGTCAATCCATGGAATAAAATCAGAGAGTTACATAGATCACAGACTTTACAAAGGTAAGTGTGGGAATAATAGTTATTGTTAGTGGGAAATGAGTCCTGAAATGTTCCATTGGCCACTGGAGGGGAAGAAGTTGAATTGGGGAGAGATGGACTTGCTGTGGTTAGGTGGTATGTATTCAGAAAGGTAGACAGAACATGATGGCAGAACCCAGCTGTGGATGTTGTGGCCAGGCACTGTATGACCTTTCAGTAGTCTAAATGTTAATATACCTGTTGTCACTTGGGAAAAGGCTTTGAGATCATCATAGACAGCTCTCTGAAAACTTAATCTCTGTATTTGCTACCAAGCAAATAAAAAACCAAAAAAGTTGAACCTGAGTGTTATGGGGAAAGAAAACCTCCCATGCTATTTCATAATTCCATTCTTTATACACAGTTTGAATACTGGTTGCAATTCAGTTCAATCTTTCACAGAATAGAAAAGAATTGGAAAAGTTACTGCATATGGTAATTGTAGTAACTATGGGATAAAGAGGGACTGTACTGATTAGTTTAGAACATTTCTGAGGAAGACAAATTACATCAATTTAAAAAAACTGGGAAAGTTTTACTTACTTACTACTTCTTTTTAAGAGAAAAAAAGATTTTATGAAGACTTCAGGTAGTGAGCATAAACTCAGTGTGCTTTCATGATTTACCTTCCTGACTTAGAAAGCTGCATTTACCATGATATAAAGGCCACAAGTAGATGACTTAAAGGGGTTTGGACAAATTACTGAAGGATAAATCCCCAAGTGACTATTGCAACACCTTATGCAAAAGCCTATGTAAGCCACCATCTCCAGGAAGCTGGGAGTACTTCCCATAAAAAGATTACTGGTGGGTTTTGTTGGTTTTTCTCTCCTGTCCTTCCTATGTCTCTCTTGAAGTGTATAATACTTAGTGTAGTATATGGTATGGGAAGTGGATATTTTACACGGTAGACCTCTGTGTGCCCTTCGGCTGAAGTTAATATCTTCTATGAAGAAATCAAGGGTTGTGAAAATAAGTTGGTGCCTAAGAATGGAAGTGCCCTACAAACTAATTATACATATAGGTGCAGATCCACCTTGCTTGTTTTCTTTGAAATGGTTTGAACCCCATGTAGTGAAATTCCAGTTAGATGGGGTGGAACCCTGATCACAACTGGCAGCACAAAAGAAGGTGCAAGAAGAGAATTTATTAAGCACTAGGAGGTACTTTAACCAAAGAAAGGTCTAGGCAAAGGAGATGTGCTCTGTCTTGAAGTAAATGTAAGTTATTGTGATGTGAAGTAAGGATGAGCTAATTATTTAAACCTAGAGGTGCTATAAAGCTTGCAGGACAGAAAAGAAAATGTCAGATGATTCTGATATATAATATTACAGCAGCCATTGTGTCTGGTAAGGATATGTTGACAATTACAGCTGGACTAGAACGGAAGCAGGATAAGAATATAGATAAGAATTCTGAAAAATCAATGGGCTTGCAGATGAAGGAACCAAATTTTTAAAAAGCTGTCAAAAAAAAAAGGTGTGTACTCTCTCTCCATATACAGTATAGATAAGCAAGAAGTTTAAAAGCTAAAACTAGTGAACTGGAACATCTGATACATGATGATCTTGATGTAAAAAGCATTGGAGAGACCTGGTTGGATAATAGAAAGCAACAGAAATTGAAGCATTACTTAAAAAATAATAACTTTCAGACTTCCAACTGTGTATATGCACACAAACAGATTAAACTTGTCTCCATTTGTGCCTTAAAGAAACAGTGCAGTGACAGTTGACCAACTGTTTCATAAAGCATTACTTTCTAGAATATGCACAAGCAAGAAAAATTTTTGCTTGAGGAATTCAAAAGACAAATTTAGCTTAGTCCAGAATTGAGGGATTTCGCTGTTTTTGGAAAATGCCTAAATTCAGTAGGCAGCCCCTTGTTTAACCTGAAAATTTTCTGATGTACTCTAAGTTGTCTTTCTGTGTTTCTCAGAGCTGTAGCCTGGATATTGCACTAGAGCATCTGTCTCCAGAGCAGCCTAGTTCAAGTATTGAAGGTTTATACACTCTTAATAAACAGTGACTGTGTCGGACTTCTCAGAAACTGCTGATGCAGCACATTCAATTCCTTTTGTGCAGAAAGAAACTGAATTGGATAAAACACAGAATACCCTGGGGCTATAGGGTCTTCAACTGAGAATTCTCCCATACTAAACAAAGAGAATCTTGATCCTGGGTTGTTCTTATCTAGTAGTGTATTTATTTACAGCTTCTGAAAGAGAAGTGCCAAGTATTTCTGTCTGTGATCACACATAGCACATACAAGGCATTTTTTTGAAGATGGGTTTGAAACCCCTTTCTGTTGTGTAAACTGTTGAATCATTGAAACCACTTTTTGCCCTGGGCCACCAAATTACACGTTCTGGTGCTTTTTGAGGATATCAGGGAACAGGGCTCAGGTTTTTTGAAAGGACTGTTTAGGTGTATATTTACAAAAGGAAGATTCTTGGCTAGGGATTTGGAAAGCTAAATGATAGAGATAAAAGTTTGTTGAAGAAACTCTTACTAAAATAGCCTTGAATCAGCCAGTAAAGAGACATGTGAATTGTCGAGGCATTAAGAAGGGAAACATGAATTAGAAGAGTTGGTATGAAATTGTTATGAATTTCCCAGCTGTGTGAAGCACCCAGGTGCTTTCTGTACTTAAAGCACTGTAACAGGCTTCATAATGTTTCTTGGTAACTTTAAAAGACACACTCGCTGGACTGTGGTGTGACAGAGGGGTTATGTGTTGTTCTGCGAATCTAAAATGCATGCAGTTATTGGCCCGTGATGGTAAAAAAGAGATTTCATAAAGCTCTGAAACCTATGGATTTTTTTATAAGACCATGTACTTTTATGGAGATGTAGCATGTAGATAATTTTATACCTGTAAAGATAACTTGGAGAATTATGGAGCTATAAACTGCTTGTATTCCTTAATGGTGTGATTATCAGGATGGACACTTTGATTCAGGGAGTAGCTGTGGGCAGAAAAGGTAGCAATGTGTAAGGAAGCATAATCACTGGAGTGGAGTGAGCAAGTGTGTGTGTGCGTGTGCATAATAAAGGTACACTGCTTAATGTTTACCTTGAGTGGCTGCTGAAACTATGACACCTCAGTAATGCATAGTAAAACAAAGTAATAATGAGAAGCTTGGAGAATCTCTGCTTCCTGACACCCTTCTTTTCTCCTCTTCCCCCATCCCTTAAAGACTTGTAAATGATGTGATAATTTACTTTAGATAAGAAGTGAGGAAAAATAAATATACCATTTATAAAATAGTAAAACGGAAAGCATGTTTGGAAGATTAAGTTCTTGTCCTATACAGGGGTGTGTTGCACCATGAAATTAGAAGATCAGGAATCAGTTACAAATACTTGATTTGTTTTCTGCAGAGTATTTTTAGTGTGTTATTATTCAGCCCAGACTGAAGAGAGTTATTGAAAACCTAAATGTTGTGGGTACCAGAGAATTTAGGGTTTTGGTTATTAAAAAAACCCTGCAAATAACAACAGTCTAGTAGAGATCAGTAAGAGATTAATTTGGGGTAAATTATTCTGCAAATGTCTGCAGTCAGGTTCTTGTTATCCTGCAATGTCATTTCCTCTGATTTGTATTAAATGGAATAGTGGATTCAACAGCTGGTATTTTGGTATCGCTAATAATGGTGAACATGTTTACTTTTTAGGCACTTTAGATTTGTACTCCTACTTTTGGTTTCTGAATTAGAAGTTATGACTGGTTCTGTTTTGCTCTATAATATATAAACTTACTTTTTAATATTTATTTTTCCTCCTCTTCTAAGGATTGTGTACTGAAGGCCTGTACCGTGTTAGTGGGAATAAAACAGATCAAGACAACATTCAGAAACAGTTTGATCAAGGTAATCACTAATTTATTATTTAAATCCAAAACTGAACTTGAATTTTCCATGAATTTATCACAATGCAGTATAAAGGGATTGCACTCTCAAACCAACTTCCATAGCACGGAGTAATTAATGCTCTGGTAGGTTGAGTTGGTGTAGTCCAGGTTTTTACCAATGGAGCTCTGTATTAACACTAGATGGGAATGCAGTCTTGTTGCAGCTGGTTTAAGTGCTGTTAAAATATTTTCCATGTGATATTTTAGTGTTTAAAAGAGTTTAAATGCAGTCCTAGCTGTTCTTGTGTTAACAGTTCATCAGTCCTGGGCACTAGTGCATTCACTTTTGCATCTTATCTCCCACAAACAGTAATTCTTGATACTTATTTTATTGAAAGATTTCTTGAATAATATGGATTAACAATTAAGTCTTGATAATTTTTAACACGGCCTTTGTCATTATAGAATATAATGAAATGTGATTGGTAGGTTAGACTATTGATTTTGATGTGTTTTACATTTCAAAATGAAAACACTTCTTAAAAGTTCTTGGATAGTAATCATGAAGTTGAGCCTGTGAAAAATAATAAAATTCATTGTAGATGTTATGGAAAATAAAAGTACTATTTTTTTATGCCTCGGTTTGCTGTTGAACAGCATTTTGTGAAATAGAATTTAAAATTCATTACTGGGCAAAATTGATTAATCAGAGACCAGTCAATGACAAAGACAAACGTTTAAGTCTTCATGGGAGATAGACAACTTCATTTTTCTGATCTTCTGCTGTTTTGTTATACTGTCAGGTTTTCTTACATTTGATTTCATTTGGGTCAGTGTGGTTAGGTTCATGTTTTTGTGCATTTTTTTAAACAATCTTTTGGCAGAATTCTAGTTCTCAGTGTTTTAAATAAATTCTTGTTTTCATAAAATACTGTAGGGAATGGTAGTGGTACGTTTTACTGACACTGGATTTAATTTTGTTTTGCAGATCATAATATCAGTCTAGAGGCAATGGGAGTAACAGTAAATGCAGTGGCTGGGGCTCTTAAAGCTTTTTTTGCGGATCTGCCAGATCCATTAGTTCCTTACTCTTTGCATCAAGAGTTGTTAGAAACATCAAGTAAGTAATAAACAATCTTTTCTTAAGTGTTATTTTCATTGCCCTTATTGCTATTTTTACTTCATTGTAAGTTGAAAGGACTATGTGCACTGAATATTTTTTAAATTGCTTAGATGTGTGCACTGTTTAATGTAATACCTTACTTTTTCAAAATACTTTGTGGCTTATTATTTCTCCTTTTTCTAGAAGATTTAGTTGGCATAAATCTACTTTTTTCCATTTTTTGTTAGTAATGAAAATGATAAAATCTCTTGGAGTGGATTTGCAGTTGTTAACAGGGGAAAAAAACGAAGTCATAAAGTCTTACCTTCAGAGTAGGCTTTAGAAATCAAACAGATCTCTGGGATATTTTGGTAATTCTCTATTTCTCATAGATTTTTCTTTTTGAACTCTTCTAAGATGTTTTGTTTGCCTTGTATTTTTCAGACATTTCATGGTGAATGACTAAATTGTTCACTCCTTTTAAACTAGGAGTGTCTCTTATATTGGCAGCAAGCTGTTTCAGAAAAAGATCACTTCACTTTTTGCAGGGTACAACTCTTACATGCAGTATTCCTAGGTACTTTTTGTTCAAAACACAAAAACAGTGGTGTAAGCCTAAGGCTTAGACCTGGACTTGTTTGATATTTAACCCATTAGAAATTTTGTCTTTTCTGATGATATCTCTAGATACCTTTTTGTGGTATTTCTGCTGTACTTTTCAGTCACATTGCTTGTTTAGTATAATTAGTTTGGCTCTTTTTTCTTAAAGTGTAAAAGATAAATTCCAGTCAAAACATAAAATAGCTTAGAATTTAAATGGATTTATTGTTTTAAAATGCCATTAATACTGCTTGAAAGTTTTATTTGGACTATATACTGACTATATTTAGCATTTTTTTCTATAGTATTAGAGTAGATCAAAGTTCTTTTTAGCAATGGAGTCACGTAATAGAGGTGAACTTATATTCCTTTTTGTGATATGAGTCATCATCCATTAGAAGTATATTCTGCAATGTATGGTTCCACAATCCTTTAGGGTACTTTCCACAAGTGTTTTATCAGCAGCATTAGTTGCGGAGTTTTATTAAATAAAATTGTTATTTATTCCATATTCCTCTTACATGTTGCTTATTTCCTCTTTGAAGCATGGGTAATGTCCCTTAGGCCTGTGAAAAATCCCTGTTCATCTTTCAACAGTATATGCAAAATATCTGCATCAGCCCTATTTGTAATTTTTTTGTTATTTAAACAACTGAGAAGCTTAAGTTTGTGTGAATGTCTTTCTGTCATAACATTTTGCAAGCAGAGGAAACTAACAAGAAAAGACCCTGTCACATTGTTATTCTACAAGCCAACACTAAACTAATCAAGTGATTTTTTTGCTCTTGAACACAGGTAAATAATTCTGCTTAAATTGAAAAAAATATTTTTGTGCTTAGGTAGTTACCATCTGTAATAAAAAAGTTACTCTATGCAAATAGGAGTTTTATCAAATATTTTCACACTTGATATTTCTCTGTGAGTATCTTACCTATACCATTATACTAGGAAAAAGACTTAGCAACACTTTATTCAGTATGTCTTTCCGGATATGTCAGAAAATGTCACTTGTTTCTATAGAAATCATGGATAAGACAGAACGGCTACATGAGTTAAAAGAAATTGTGAAGAAATTCCACCCGGTGAACTATGACGTCTTCAGATACATAATAACGCATCTAAACAGGTTTAGTATTTTTCTATTTTGTTTAAGTTGTATCCATTGCAAAAAAGCTTGGTTTTGTAACAATGAATTGACTACTAGAATTGAAATTTTATGCTGTGATGCTCATTGGTTTGTGTAAGTGTGGAAAAAGAAGCTAGGAATTAGAGCTTGATTAGTAAAGCCTTGTATATTTGTTTCTTACATTTTATGGATTTATATGTATCTGGCATCATTGCTACTCTAAAATTATAAGAATGATTGATGTACATAACAAAAAAAACTTGAAAGAATACCTGCAACTAAAAAGAACTGCACCCAGTTATAACTATTACAAACCCTTCTCTCCAGGAAATAATAGCTATTCAAATAATAGACTAATCTAGATTTTAAAGAATTTGAGTCATTTGGCCTAAACACCCTTTTCCCTGCCCCCAAAACAGAGCTAGCTTCAATCAAAATCTAAAATGTAGCATGCAAAACCTGTGCTGAATAAGTAAAATGTAGAACAAAGATACAAGGAACAGTTAATTGATTTCACTTGCTTAAATTGTCCTTCTTGCATAGAAATTTAATGTTCATATCTTAAAAATTATTTGCATATTTACTAAAATAATATTAGTAGATATTAATAATTAGTCATAATCCGACCCTTTAAGTGTACAATATTAAGTCATAAAAATCAGAGAAAAACACCAGCTTTCTTGTTCTTCTTTATCAGCTAAAATGGAATTATTCTCTGAAATCCACTGAGATTGTTAACTATATTATTAAAAAAAGGAGGCAAAAGCTAAAGTAACTTCTTTTTTAAATAAAAGACTTTGTTATCCAGTAATCTGTCACTAAAGATCAGCTTGTAATAATTTTTTCTGCATTTTTAGATGGACTCACAGTTTTTGAGGCTATAAGGAATCTTTGGAGATTGATTAGTTCAATGCTATTGTTTTGACGGAGTCAACTAGAACAGATTGTCCAGGGTGGCATCCAGCTGGGCTTTCAAACACCACACAGGGGAGTCTCAAACCATCTTTAGGCCTTCCTAGCTGATCTTTAAAACCAATGATAAGACTTCCCCTGAGCTTTTCCAGGCTAAGCAATCTTAACATTCTCATCTTTTCCTTGTTTGAGAGATCCTTGATCTCTTAATATCTAAATATCTAGAGCACAGAATTGTAAGATGTGCTTGCATGTATCTGAAGTAAAACTAAATGTCTCAGACTTGACACAGTTATTAGGAATGTTTTATTAATTCTTAATCGACTTGATAGAAATTTTTGTGGAAGAATGGTAGTCTGAATTGTCAGAAGTCTTCATATGGTCACCTATTCGCATAGCACAGGAGAATGTACACTGTCAAGTACCTGGATTGCTGCAAGTAAGAGAGCTAAACATAATTTGAAAAATTCTGGAATAGTTCTAATACATGCATGTATACAAACAAATGAAACATATTCATCATGGAACTTACTGGAGAACATAAGGGATGTATACTGGCCTTTGCTTTCAAGTCTGATCCACTCTCTATTACTGATGACTGATTTACTTAGCAGGTTGCTAGAAACAAAATTATCTTTTCTTGAGAAAGGCTGTCATTCCTTGTCTCATTTGCAATGTCAGGTAGTTCCATTCCATTCAACAAGAAAACTGCTTGCGTGTAAGCAGTTGCATATATAGAAAGGTAGATACAGCTGGGTGCAGGATCTTAGAGAGAGCTTGTAGCTAAATTCTTGACAGTCTATATTTATTTTTAAGATACTAATTTGTGCTAAATTACTGCTGGTGTATAATTAAAATGGAAATGTTGTTTGTCAAATGAATTGTTCATTAAATGAGGTAAAGCAGTCTTCTACATGATAGAAGAGTTCTCATCACAAGCTAATGTTTTAGATGCTTTGTTTTTTATTCTATGTCATTAGGGTAAAAATGTGCGACTCCTGTATCATTAATAGTGGCTGGGGATCGATATTTTCGTGTATCCAGAAGCATAGGACCTGGTTATTGAAACAAAACATACAAGTGTTATTCACATTGTATAAACATGAGACCAGCAAGCATGAGAATTTAATAAATGGCAACAGTGAGATGAATTTTTCATTAGTGTTATAGACACCTTTCAGAGAGCATTCCCGTTCTATTTGTGGTTGATTAACTTCAAGCAGAACTGAGCTTTTAAGAGGGAATTGAAACAGGATAGTGTTGGATTGACACTGGCTTTTTTGATATTGGTTGTGTTTTATTCTTTGATAATTAGCCCTTTATACATAAGGGCTAACATGGGATAATATGTCTCTGAAGTCTGGAAAAACATAAGTGCACAGTTTTTAAAATCTGATCATAGAGCAGGTTTACAGCCTGAAGTTCCTGAGACTTTGAAGTGGAGGAAGTGGGCAGGATCAAGAGAAACAGACTCTTCATTTTTCATTTTGAGTGAACATAGAAGAAGGTAAATGCACTAAGATTCTAAAGTAGTTGAAGTTTGGTAGGAGACAGCATACAGGTTTGTAGGTTTTTCTTTACTCTTAGAAAGTACAAAGGTAAAAGTGAAGCACCGGAGAGAGAATGGTGTTGATTGTTCTTTTATTTAATCTAGTTGTGAGCTGTTATTGGGGAGGAGGTGCAATGCCTTTCTTTTTTTCTCACCGCTAGCCATTACTTCATTTATTGGGTCTAATGATTACGTAGATACAGCATACTGATAATATTAAGCAAAATGTAAGCTTACATTTCTGTTTTTGTAAATGTAAGCTTGCATTTATTCTTTAATCTGTAAATGAAGTTAAAATGTAATTATTTAGGAAAGAGATTATGAACATTACCGTTACTGAGAAATAGTATCCAAGTATCCTTTGGCCCAAACTTACTCAAAACAGATTGAGAACCAATATTTGTGTAGCTTCACACTATTTGGAATAAGTAATACACATGCTAAAATGGAACTCTATCCTTTTTAGTTACCATTATACATGCATTGTAAATGCATGTAAATTTTCATATAGCATTACTTCTAGTGTTTACTATGGTTTTCACAGCTTTTGAATCTGTGGATACAGCCAGCTGTCAAAAATTCATGTAGGCTGCTCTTGTTAATCCTCAAAATTGTTAGTGACAAATTTCTGAACATTTTATTTTCCATCTATTTCTACAGGACAACTGTAGCTTGGTTACCTTTGTGATGTGTACTGTAATATATGAATTGCATGTCCCCAGCTGAGTGCATATCTTAGGTGTTTGTCAGATCTATTAGGACATGATTTTTCATGTAGCTCTTGGTAATTACTTCTAGATAAAATTGTGATATCAGTTTAGAATGCAGAGTATTTTTAGGAAACAAAATATCCTGGCTCTCTCTAGCCTATTACTGTAAAAAGCATTTTGTTTTTTTCTGAGGGAGCATTTACTTGTAGATGATTAATTTGGTAACAGGATGGTTTCTTGTTCTTTGTGGAGTTTTTTGTTGTTGTTGTTTCGGGGTTTTTTTTGGTAATACTATTGCAGTAATGAATTTATATCATAAGTGAAGAAGAACTTATTTCAGTTTGTTTGTTATTGTCACTTCAAAATGCTGGTGGAATGTTGAGTTTGTTTCTCGATGAAAAGCTTAATCAGATTTATATTAGTTAACTATCCAAATTTGGAAATGTCATGGTTTCTAAATTTTCTTCTACATAATTGCTTAAAAAATTCAAAGACCATTGTTTTTAATGGATTACTGAAGGAAAGAAACAAAAATGTTGAGATTGTTTAGTAATAATGCCTACATTTAGGAGAGCTATGAAAATATTTCTAGTTGATTGCATACTGGTTTTAACTCACTCTGTGCATGTCATTCTCATTTCAGGGTTAGTCAGCAATATAAGACCAACTTTATGACTGCCGATAACTTATCGATTTGTTTCTGGCCTACTTTGATGAGACCTGATTTTGAAAACAGAGAGTTTCTTTCTACCACCAAAATCCACCAATCAGTTATAGAGACCTTCATTCAACAATGTCAGTTTTTCTTTTACAACGGGGAGATTGTAGAAGCACCAAACCCAGTGGCGTGTCAGCCGCCGCCTTCCAACCCAGTGCAGATGGTGGAGCCCATGGTGCCCCTTCAGTTACCGCCGCCACTGCAGCCGCAGCTGATACAGTCGCAGTTACCAGCAGACCCTCTGGGTATTATATAGATAGAAGATGATTGCAGGCAGCCTGGCGCTGGACAGTAAAGACAAGCTATAGACATGCATGTTTCAGGATACAGTAATGTACTTCATATTTATGGAAGATAATTCCCATTCAGCTCATTGGACATCTTTTTGTTACATCCCGTACTGTGTTCCTCATTTGTACACACTGCAGATAAAAACTATGTGATAAGCATGACTGGAGAGGTTTAATTTTTAAAAGCAAAAATAGCTATAAAGTACAAAGCTGCTGCTGCATGATACCTTATTGCAATCACTATATCATTCCTGTGACAGTTTGTCACAATATATTGTGAATAAAATTTTTCTATAGAAATTTAATGATTTAAAAAAAATTACATTTATGGAACATTCAATGCTTACAGCCTGCTTTATGGCTGATTTTTTGTTATTTAACATGCTATTTTTGGCAATTTCCTTCACATTCAGGCATTCTGTGTAAACAACTAAAGCCCAGCTATAGTTTATTTTGTAATCTCCTGGCTACTTATGTGATGGTATGCTTAGGGTGGTTTATTGAATAATGCAAAATGCACTGTTGAGAATTTTACAATCCTTCACTATCCATCTTTACTTATAAGTAAACCTGTGGACAGTTTAAGGGTGGGTGAACTTGCTTATTATTTCTTACAGCACAATACCAAGGACATGCTTGTTGTAAAAGTGAGTTTCAAATATTGTACAAAAATTTTGATGTTGCCTACTTATTTCTTTATGTTCCATTACTGAACTAAACATTTTGTAAAACTGTTAATTCTGTAAACAGCTGCATGTTTAAAAGATCATTGATGGTCTTGTAAACTTAATCTAATATATTTTAGATATTTTAATTTTTCCCACTTGGGAATACATGTAGTGTTTAGAAAATAGTTCATGACATTTTCATATAAGGTTATATAACTTTTCATACATAAACATGACTTTTGTTGTAGTAAAATTCTCTAAACCAAACGATGTTTTAATCTAGGACTTCAATTAATCTATTCTTTAAATCTATTTTTATGTGACCCTCTAAAGATATACAAAAATGCATTGCTAATACATAGCAATAAATACTTTGGGTACTGACAATTAACCTCTTCGGAGTGTGTATATATAAGATCACATAAACTTGTATTCATATTTTTTCCTGTGGTATGTTGTACTAAAATTTCAAATGACTGATTTTTTTTTCTCTGTATTTTTAAATTATCTTTTTTTTCATTTATTTTACTTTTATATTGGTACCAATTTTGCTGTAAAAGAATGCTGCTTAATTTAAACAAATCTTTTGGTTAAATATTTTGATAGTGATAAAAAATTTAGAAGGTTACAAATTGTAGCAAAGGGGAGACCATAGATAAACACTACCTGTGAGACTTTTCATAGCAGCTTTTTTTCTTTCATGCTCAAAATGTACCTTTTTAGGTCTGCAAAGAAGAAGGTTTTGGCTCATTCAGCTGCTAGAATGTTTTGTGTAGTTTAAAAAAAAAAGCTTTATGATGGTCACTGTTGTAATCTTCACTTATAACAAGATTTAAGATCTTCTTGTATGTATTATAGTAAATAGATGATTTTGAGAATTAAGGCTTTTAAGAGTTTTGATTTGCTCCATTTTCCAAAAATAAAAATTGCCTTTCCCACTTATGTCCTAGGTATTGTACTTCTAATTATGACTTGGATTATCATTCTAGGTTACTATGATACCATAAACCCAGCTGCTGTTTGAAGTACATGTATATTATAAATTATCTTGATATTGTGTTATATTCTTGCAAGTAATTATCTTTTTTAAGAAAACATAAACAAAAAAGAAAAGTCAACCCTATTCCTATTACAAAGCACACAGGAATTAATAGTACAATAAAGTCTGTCCTGTAAATTGTAGTATTCTTAACTTGTTCTACTTTACCTGTTGTCTATATAGCTTTTATTTATAGTTTTCAGTCTACTCTTGGCATGTTTAGCAAAGAAAATGAAACTTCAACAGTTTTATAAACTATTTCTAGGTTGCTAAAGAATTTATTTTTCTACTGTATATGGCATAGACAAAGCATCACTTGTACAGGAAACAAGTCTATTTCTAATAGAAGTAAGCTTAAAAGTAAATGGCAGTCATATCCATATTTAAAAGTTCTATCTATAAAGTATCTCCGATCTTTGTAATGTGAATTACATTTTAAACTTTCTATAAATTCCAAGTTGTTTGCCATAATGTTTAATCTTTGAATACTAATTTTTAGAATGATTTACATTCCATTTCATGATAAGCTTTCATGTTGACCTTTTGATCAGGAGTATTTGCAGTATCATTTCTTGTGTATGATGTTATGGCCAAATATGAAAGTTATTACGTTTACTGGATAAACATAAAAAGAGAAATAAGAAGACATGGCATGTGGCATGTGATTGTCACATGGAAAAGTCCTTGCATATTGTTTGCATTATGGAAGTGTTGTATGCAGGAATGTGGATATGTGTGTTTGTGTAATATATACACTTTGATTTTTTTGTGTGTGTGTGTTTGTATGTTTATGCAGACATGCATGCACATACACCCACATAGTAAAGTTTTTAAAAGATAATAGGAAATTATACTGTGGTTATTAAAGATTTATAATAGAGCTTCTCTGTTATTATTTTTATTAGTGCTATAAAATGAGGAAGCATGTCATTATATACAAATTCCTCATACTTTGGCTCATGTAGTCCCTTCTAGTTTTAATGAAAATCCAAACAATAATAACTATATTTTTTAATGTGAGCATTTTTACAGTAATCTCTATCTTGATAAAGATACAAATGTATATTATTTTGATTGAGCCAGCCATCTCAGTGACACTTTATGGAATAGTTTCTTTTTTATGTTACAATAGTATAGATATACTGCAGTGTATTGTCTTTCACTGTTTTAGCAATTTTTAAAGCCCAAACCTGAATTACAACAATGCAATTTTAAGTAGTGCTGAACAGGTTGTTTCAAAAATCTTTATCCTTCATGATCGTGTGGAATTTTAACTTATATAGTGTAAATAGGTCGCAGATGTCAACTTAAGTGAGAAGAAACTTTGTTGTTGTATGTTTTCTCATTGATTTGAATCCTGGTTGCTAGGAATTTATAGGTGTGTTTATTTTTAGTTGCTGGAGCTTAGCTTCCAATATTTATGATAAATATAGAAAAAACTATCAATCAGAGATTGAAAAAATGGGCCATAGCTTATGTACTTCTTTCAGTTTTTTTCAGTAATTGTGATGCTGTTTGTCAACTGCAAAAATTACACACATTGAAAAAAATTTTCAAGTCAAAATTTTGTTCTTTGTTTATAATGTAATCTTTTATTGCTACATCAATAGAATACTGCAGTGAATTAAATATAAGTGAAGCTTATTCTGTACAAAAGATGCAATGAATAAAATACTAAGATGCTTACTGTGTATAATGTTCAGTTTAGTTGCCTACTAAATTTTTAAAGGCAAAGGAATGTATTTTTCACAGACACAGAAAAGAAATTTAGCAGTAAATCTCGCTAAACGGAGTGCTGTGTGCTTAAGGCTTTCTTGGTTTGGGGGGGGTGTCTCTCATGGGTCTCCTAAAATTATTTTTTCCTATGGAATTTTTAAACCTGAAGTACAAACTGTGGGCCTTAAGGTCAGCTTTAAATTTTTAGAATTGTACGTTATTGGTCATAATTCTGCTAACTATATGGGATAAATCTAGCTTTGATAATAGGATTCATTTTAGTTTTCGTACTTGCAACATCTGTGCTTAGTTTGGTTTTTTTCAGGGCATCTTGAGTTGTAGGGCTGATGCAAAAATAATTGCAAAAACTTCCTGACAGCCTTCAAATCTGAACACTGTTTAGATTTTGTTATGTATCGTAACACATTCAGATACTGGAGCACTTTAATTGCTAATATAATGCATCTTATATGTAACTTAGTGGGAAAATCTCAGGTGTTTAGTTTGCTGTATCAAAACCCAGTTCTACTGAATCTGACTGAAGTAATAATGCTGTGTTCAGGATTGAGTTTCTGATGAGTAGCTGTCCCAGAGAACCAAAGTGTAGCATCAGTGTTCACTTGTGTCAAATTCAGTCCTTCAACTAATTCATAGTTTCTGTGGAATCTGAAGGGATGACGTTAGTCTGTCATAGTAGCTAGTGAAACTGAACACGTCCTTTCCTTACTGACAATTTCTTTCCCAAGTGGTGCATCATACAGCTGTTGTCCATGTGTTTCTCATCTTCCTTGCAGAATACAATGCACGTGTGTTTAGACCTGGTATTTGTGTTGCAGAATTGAGTGTCACTGATGCACAACCAACATTCCAGTGCTTTTATATTACAGAATAGTGTTATACTTGATTAATAATGATTTGTTCATTGCTGGTTTTTGTTTGGTGTGATTTAGAAAATACAGAAGATTTCACTGCCTACAGTGAAGAAACTATGTGTTTTTTTGTCTTACAGTGTGATAATAACAAAAGCTTCTACTTAGAAAGATGAAGAAAGGATGGGGAGTAAATCTTGTGATTCTAGCTATAAATGCATGTCAGTGCTTCAGGGTTAGATGCACTGACTTGCAAAATACCTGTGGCTGTTTATGTGTCTGACTGATTTCTGTAGTGTAGCTGGAGCTTGTATTTTCTCCAGATATATGGTATCACAATGTACCTTGCAGATTTTTCCACTTTGCAACTCAAGAAGTGAAGGGAGGGCAAAGTGGCTGTTCTCATCAGTTCCTGCAGTTCTCGTCTTTGTCACTGGTGAAAATTGTCAGGGGGTCCTAAATTGCTTTTGCAGCATTTTACTGAAGTAGAGGTAGAAAATGTGGAGTGTGAAGTTATCAGTTAACTGTCACTGCATGCTATCCATTGGGAAGCATATAGAAAAAAACCCTAAGCTGCACTATTAAATGGCAGGTGGTTTAGTCTCCCCTTGAAGGCTCCACCCTCAGTACTTGATGGTGTGAACTGAAGTTTTGCAGTGACTTCCCTTATTTGGTCATACTGATCTTATACAACCTGGGAATGAAGAAGACATCAAAGTTTGTGACTTTTTATTTTTTTTGAGGTAGGTTTCTTCAGCTGTCTTAAAACACTTGGATGAAATTACTTAACATAAATATAGCAAATAAATATGGAAAATGAAATGTCCATGGTTCATTTTTGAAGTATGGATGTATATACACATATGCTTTTATAACCTAGTAAAGAAGTGGATATGTTGATATGGGGATTTTAACAGTAAAGGGAGTCAGCTTGCTATAGGTAAATATTGCTTACAATTCAGTTGGTAAGTTCTGAAAAAATAATGTAAACAGTTGCATCTAATCTTGATATCCAGTTGGTGAGTTGCTTAGCTCTAACATTAGTTTAATTTTGTTACCCTATTATTCTGTGTAGTGACACAAATAAGCCTAGTTTTATGTCCTTGATGTAATTGTGTTAAGAGTTGGAAAGGTTCTTTCACAAATGACCGCTTTCTTCACTCTTCTCAATACTTCTTTTTGCCTTAAAGTCAAAATTTATAAAATGATCATACTACTTCTTTTATGTAAAGCATATCAGGTCTTACATAAAATTTATAAAATCTGATAATACGGTTTTGCCCACTTTCATCTGCACTTGCCTGTGCTGACTTGTTTGATCTTTTGGGGTTGCACTTGTCCATGTCTGAAGATTTTTCTTTGCTAGCAGGTAGATATTGGTGTGATCCCATTCCATATCCTGACCTTCTTTTTATGAAGGAGTGCTGGAAAGAGCAACTAGGAGACCATTTAAGAATGGTGAAGGATGAATATTAGCTCTTAGTACATCAATGAGGTGAAATGCTTACCTCAGCTGACCTTCATTTCTGTGCTAGAAGTTTGTGTGTAGGGTAATTTTAAGCTTTCCACTGATAACATAAATAGGAGTAGGAGATGGGAAAGTTCTTCCCTATATATTTGTCTGTAGCCTCAAGGGCCAGTGTTTTTCTTGCAAAGTTTGGGACACAAAGTCCTCTGTCCAGTGTGGAGTTTTGACCCCACAGAAGGGGTCATGTGTTAGCATGTGGCCTTCAACCAAATCTGGTACACCTAAATGGTGGGAACATATGTACGAGCCTTAAGTTGTTCCTCGGTATCCCTGTTCTGACACATGCTGCCCTAATAGTTTTGTTGGGTTTTTTTATTTTAAAGTGGCTGTAAGTGGTATTACCACCATGATCTGCAGTTCTAAGTCATTTTTACATGTCTTCAAAACTGTCCAGAGTTATTTACCAGGATACAAAGCTTCTCTGACCTGAAATACTTCTGAGGAAGTAGAAATCAATCTCTATTTTCCTTTTGTACATGGTGCTATTAAGTGTTATTTTGTTTTCTCTCTTCTTTTCAGAGAATGTTGTTTCTAAAAGAAAAAAAAAAGGTTTTGAACTCTTACCTCAGACGTGTGTTTGTGTAGCATGATAGTGACACCATGAGGTAGAATGCCCAGCTCATTCAGTGAAGGCATTGAAGTAGTGTATGAAGATATGAATTCTGATGGAATAATTTGGAAGGCTGTGGCACAAATTCTCTCAGTCATGGTTATAGTTCTTCTTTAAGGGAAACACAATACTTTAGTTTTGTGTTCTGTTCTTCAGAAAGGGGATAAACCAGTGTGCATGTAATGTGCTTGTCAAAGCTGAGCTGTGAGCTCATGGGGAAGTGAGCAAACAATTTGACACCAAACACCCTGAAAGATTCTGCAGATATCTGTCTTTTTGTGTTCCCCCTGCCCAAGTTCTTTTATTTATTTTCTCTCTCTTTGCCCCCTCTGGAAACAGCAGAGCTGCTCAACTAGAGTTCTGTCAGTAGGAAGAAGGAATTCTACTGCAGGGTGTTCTCATTTGGGAGTTCTTTGCTTTAGATCTTGTCTTGCCTTGCACTATAAGAATTTGTGTTTGTTAACTTCTGGGCTTGCTGCATAACCTGTTTTTTTCCCCTCTCTAAAGTTATTGAGGATGAGTGGGCTGAAATGAATGTCTACAGGCAGTTATTTATCTTTGTGCATTAATTTATGGGACAGGTGCCCAGAGCCCTATGATGTCAAAATTTCTTCAGAAATGTAAAGAACAGAATAGCTTAAAACTCTTGAGCCCCCTTTCTTCTGATGTACTAGTTAAGGAAGCCTACAGCTATTCTTGCACGGAAGAGTAGTAAAATGTATGTTCTGAACTCATCTAGATGATAAATGTCACTTTTTTCAGAGTTGTCATAACGGCAAGACAGCAATTACTTTTTTTTTCTTTTATGTTGCATGTACAGCTGAAGTGAAGGACTATTAGAAAGCATGCTAAATATGAGCAATAAGATGTGCAACTAGTTTAGCTTGTCAGGAAGAAGCCAAAAAAGAGCAGGAATTTTAAGAGCTGCGATGTTTTAAACTGAAACAAAGGAAATATTTTCGGCGGGTATTTTGTCCCTTCTACTGTTTTCAGTGGCTTCTGTCTGCGTTTTTATGATATGAGGACATGTTGAGAACACATTCCATTCGCAGGGCTGCCATGCTCTTAACAAACATCTAGCTGTATGCTTGCTGAGGAGGTGCTGAAGACAGTTTGCATCAGCCTTTTTCCTTTCAATGTAAGAACCAAGAGCCTTAGAACAAGTTGTTTCCTCATTTCATGTAGGATAAGGGTGTTTTCTGCCCTGTGCAATTTCTCAGGAATATATGTAATTGGCCAAAACCACCACAGATTCTGTGGGAAGTTTTTTTGGGTGGGTTGGTTGGTTGTGTTTTAATAAAAGGATGGGGGAGAAAGCAGATAAGAGTATGTTTTATTTTTTCCTTACTGGAAATTTGACTACAAGAATGACTGTCATAGCCTGTTTTATAGTCTTAGGCCCTTTTAGAGTCTTAGGCTATAATCTGGTTGATAAATGCCAGATGCATATTTTCTACCATGTCTCATAGCAGTCCTGGTGTTTCTACATTGTATTTTCATTTCTGCCCTGTACCTTGTTTCTTTTTTTCAAACAGAGAAGTTGTCTACACATGCCCAAAATCATATTAACACAATGACAATATTAGCTCAATTTAAAAGGTTTAGTGAATGTTGTCAGAAAACAATCTTTGGTTGGAGTTAATCTGATAAAGTTAAACCAAGTCGTGTTATTGGTAAAATTTTGCTCTCCACCTTAAAAGTTGAGTAGGAGCCCACTGGAGATGGAAGTGTGCTGTCTGCTTTGGTGTAGGTTCAGTTAGTGAGGAGGGCATTAAAGTTTTTGTTTACTTTTGAAGTCCACAGCAGACAGCTTCTATTTGATCAATGGAAGTCTCACGTATGAGCATACATACATGGAGAGTTACGAAAATGGCTCTCTGTTGCTTGTTAAGTACCTCTGTGTCTCCAAATGTCTCAGACTCAGGTATGTGTAGCACAACATGTTGAGTTTATAATTATACAATTATAATTTCAGAAAAATCTGGGAGTTTCTCTGTTGGGAAGACGCCCCTGTTCTCTGTGTGTGGAAGAGGTCCAACTGCACTGTTCCTCCAGGTGCTCTGCGAGGTCCCTTGTGTCTTGTTTCTAGGCAGTACAGTGTCTCAGAGGCTAGCATTTCATATGCAGTTATATCCTTGAAAACCTGTAGTAAATGGCTGTATACTGTTCTTTTCCTCTGATTTTGAAAATAAAATTTAGAAAACTGTCCTTCTGTTTCACATTAGCAACATGAGTCTTTGCCCTTTTTGTGACAAGACTTAAAGAAACACACTTGTGCTCCTGAACGGCAAACATCTTTTTAATCCTTCTGATTTAAATTGATGTAAGAGATAAAGAATTGTATAAATGGAAGAAAGAAGTCCAAATACATGCATGAGATCTTCATGTGCATATACTTACTGAGCAGGAAATATTGAAGTCATTTTCCCTTTTGACTCTGAAAAATAGTTGTTTTAAAGATGTGTATAAAAATGCATGGGCACAAGTATAGTGGTCTCATATCTAGCACCCTGATCTCATCCTTTGCTTTGTTGTAAGAACTGCAAATGACATTTTTAGCAAGCTTACTGCTAGAAATTCTCTGGCCCTCCCTATTTCCCCAAATAAATCAGGTAGCAAAGGGCAAAGAGTGACCTCACCTGTCTCACGTCACCCACTGTTATGCTGTCTGTTGCCTTGCCCATTTATTATAGGCAGTTGTTGTCTCTTGCCTTATGCTTAAATCTCAAGTTTTTGGAATGAGTCACTTTTCATACTGTGAGGTATTTGGCACCTTCTTGATGGTGTGTCAAGGGAACACACCTGTATAATAAAAAAAGCATACAATAGCTGGGATTATGCTGAGTTTTGTAAATCCTATTGGCAAAATTTCATTAGATACAATACCAATAGGATGGTCATAACTTTGTGTATGTTTTCTAAAAAGAATAGGCATACAATAGGAATTGCATTTAGAACTGAGAGGCCTTAGAATGATTATCTTCACTCACTGCCCTTTTTTTAAAAAAAAAAAAAAAAAATGTTGATCCTCTGAAATTGCTTTCCCAGTTTTTCTTGTGTGACAACCTGCTTTCTATCTTTCTGTTTTCCCTTGCAAGGTGGTAGACCTCTATTGTCATTCAGTGTTTTCTGTTAGCAGAATTCTGAAAGTTGTGGAGACTGCACAGATTGTTTAAGAGATGTGTAAATGGGGGCAGGGTGGGCAGAGTTATGTAACACTGAGAATAATAAAAAAAAGGCCATTAATTAGGGACCTAAATATGGAAATGGGTAAGAACTAGAGTTAACATAAAGATGATCAAAGGGGGAAGAACTTAGTTTTTAATGAAGATGCAAAAGTAAGCTATGTGAAATGGGGGAATGACTGCATGTGTTAAGGGTTCTAGCTCAAGCCACGCAAGTGGGTGTATTTGACTACTTCTATGTATTTAAGTAGTTGTGTTGTTTAGTCAATATGTATGCTCATTAGGTTTTAGAATTCATACAGATACTGGTTCTTGACACACAAGAGATTTTTTAAAAATAAGTATTATATTTGTATATACATATGTAGATCTTAATCATTCTTGTTTTTCTGATGGAAATTCATCTATGTTTTTCATCTAAACCTGTGGAATAGATTCCATGGCTTTCTCCATGCCTTATTTCAGTAATTCAGTAGCCTTATGGGAAGAAAGATTCTCCTGGTAGCCAAGCTAAATCTTCTTTACTACAAGATAAATGGAATTCTTCTAGTTCTATTGCAAGTGGACATGGTGGATATTTATCACTGTCGCCTTTATCGTGATCTTTAGATGCTGGGAGACTGCTATGTCCCATTTCTATCTCAAGTGCTTTCCATGTGCTTTCTCTTTGTTCAAGTAACACATTCCTTTAAGCTTTTTTCCCAGTTCTGTTAAAAAAAACCTTGTAATCTTTTTGTTGCCTTTCTTTTAAGTATGTTGGTGGTCCAAACTGGGCACAGTCCTGACCACTCTATGAATACAAATTACACCTATGTAATATTTCTTGTAAATACCATGGCTGATTAGCCCCTAAGCTAATACTACTATAAGCCCTGAATTCTATTACCAGTGTGTACTTTTAAAATAGTACCATTCAATCAGGGAGACTGCCTAGAGCTGAAGCTCATGAGGCCCAAGCTCTTCAATTGCACTGTTCGGTGGGTGTTTCTGTCCACTTGAGAACTGTTTTGTTCCAGGTGCTTCCTCAGTAAGGACGCAAGTGACAGGGAGAAGATGCGGGACGAGACATTCTGCCTTTCAAAGAAGTCGAGGGGCAGGTGTTTTTATTACTTATTGCTCCTGAAACACTAGCTAGGAAATCCTGCTCTGATCTAACACTGTCATTGAGAAGGATGGTAGAAAAAAGAGAAAAGACACAGTAAGCCTGGGTAAGAGTAAAGGTAGCCTTTTAAAATGGTTGCTGAGTTGAATGTTAAGGAATGGATGTGTCTCTTCTTAAAGCACATATCCTCAATGCAGGTGTGCTGTTTTCCTCAGTCATCATGGATGCCTTGTTTTAAAGAAATACAAAAATTGCTTTCTTCTGTGAGGATTCTAGAATTAACATTTGTTCTTTATTGGATGCTTTTAACATTCAGGAGAGAAATATAGTTAGGAGTGAAGACATCTAACATGTCACCTGACTTACTTCAGTATATCCAAAATGTAAAAATACTTCCCATTTCTCAGAGTACTTAATCAACATTTTATAACTCCTTATTCTGAAATGTAGAGAAATTGAAATTTTCTTGTCATGTTTTTATCTTTGTCTGCAAAAATGCATGTGATGTTTTACAAACAACATGGAATATGGAAATATGGAAATATATTTGACACTGAATGCCATAATAAATACCTCATTTATTACATGCTAATTTAGGATTCAATTTCATGTTTCCGTAGGGTTTTGTTGACTATTAGGTTTATGGCTCATTTCTTCAGTTTCAGGACTAGATAAAAACAACAAAAATCCACAAATTTTCATTTATGTGATTAATACAGTGTTTGAAAGTCCCTGGTCTGGCCTTTTAAACACACAGCTGTCCTTCTCGAATTCTTCTTGTCCTCTTATTCTCACTTTCTTTGCATTCATAGGAAGGTAAATCCATTGCACTGCAACATAACTCCTCATTGCAATAGAAGCCATTAATCAAGTTCTGCTAGTTTTGGAGTGTGGTATCAATATCATTCCCTTCAGCCTTTAGTGTTGACAGTGCATTTCAAAATATTGAAGCAGCAATTTCTTAAATGACGAAGTAAAGAACTTACTGTACACCTGTAGAAGGTAATAGCATGAAAGAAGATTGATTTAAGAAAAATATCCTATTAGCATATTTCTCTAATGTTCTTGATGATGTATTTACATTCAGCTATGCACACGATATAATATAAAATGCACCATATATTGTTCTAGAAATGCGGTAAGTTGTGCTTTGAATGTGAAGGTTTTACTGACAAAAGTGTGGAGTAACCATAGGACCCACTGATGTAAAGCCACTGGAGAAAGCACTGGTACATATACAATAAAGAACATAGATTGCTTTTTTGCAATCCAATCTGTTTGTTTATTGTTGAGATACTAACCCCAGATGAACTTGTTTTCATTCTCCCCCAATTATGTCATACAACTGGAGCTTTATTAAGGTATGTCTGGGAATGAGAGATGTTACCAGGGTACTACTGCTCATGTTACAGAATATCACGTCTGAGTTTGGAGTGGAAGGGGAGGATCACCAATGAACTCAGTCTATTTTGCATTCTGCTTTGAATAGGTACAAAAATACCATGGTATGAACAGGGACATGCGAATTCTTTTGGCTAGTAAAGGCCTTTCTTTAAATGTGGTTTAGTTAAGCTTCCCTCATCATTTCAGTGGTTTGAGGGATTTGATGACTAGCTCGCTGGATTTAGCCAGATTTTATCCCATTTTAGGGATTCATTTCGCCCACAAGTGGTTATTTATATATATACTGAGCAGCAGCGCTCAGCAGTGAGATGTTCTGGCTGGCATGTGTTGATGTGCTCTCTGTGAAGACAGGGTGAGGTGCTGTGTGGGCTGGGGTTTCCAGCTGTAGATCCCATACTGTGAATGGACCACAAGTAAGCTGCCTTCAGCTGAGCTTCAGAGCTCACTGAGTTTCTTTTTAATAATGATTCAGGCAAAGAGAAAGCATATAACTATGGAGATAAAAAACAAACCCCAAAATATTTTTGTTCTCTATGAAATGCCATAATGCTTTCAGGAACGTGATGGGATTTGTGAAATATTTCACTACACATGCTTTCAATAATAATGTGTTAAAGTGTTAATTTATTTAAAAGTAAATACCTAATTGCTTGATCTATGAAATTTTACTCCTTTTAAAATTAATTTATCACTTTAAAAAATCAGACCTGCTTGAACCATTCAAAAAAATTAATTACTTTCCTATTTGATTAAAATACTTTGCCCAGTTTTCAGGTTCCAGATTTGCACAACTTGATGTTCGTCATTGAAAGCATTCACTGCCAACAGCTTCAGGTCTTCTCAGGCTGAATTAGTTGTAGGAGTTTATTACCTCATATTACCTTTTCAATCTGAGTGGCTTCCTCCTTTTCCTCCTTCTGAGTGGTTCTGTTCAGCAATGCTGATCAGCAGCTTGGACAGCAAATCAAACAGAACCCTTGCAAACCTTGTGCGCAAAGAAGTTATAGAGCAACATCATGTGAGTTCCTTCTCTCTCCACCACTGGACTGTCACGCTGTTGAGGTGATGGCTTGTATCAGCTGCAGGCCTCTAGCCACAAGGTGTTTGCTGGGGGACAGGATACACCTGAGCCAATGCCCCAGCAGAGAGCTGTGCATTAAGACAGCAGACAAGTTCATTATAGACAGCTAAAGGCCAGGAGGGCACACAGCCCCAGGCTCCTATGTTGTGTAGAAAGGAAGACAGGATGCCTTCCCTCTGAGGTTTTATTTCATGGCTCAGATCTCTAGATTAACATCTGTGAGCAAACTGGTCGAGTGCTGCAAGTGTGCCCCTGGAGAACCAACCCCTGCAGCATTTGAACAATTTTGTCCCTTTCTTTGCTTTGTCCCCGTTCTCCCATCACTCCACTGAATGTTTACTCATATTTGAATGCTGTTTTTTAGTGACTTTTCTCACAGATGGATTAGCTTGCATTTTTCCTGGTTAAAAATCTTTATTCTACCAATACTGAAACTCTCTGGAATCTCTTCTCAGGTCATGAGGTGCGTTATTGACTAAGAATTTGATCAATATGCACAGAGAAATAAGTATTTTCATGTTTCTAAATTAATTTCTTCTCGTCAATTAAAAAAAGTTTTGCTTGTTCATGGTCAGAAAATAAGCATATATAGTGATTAGGACATAAAATAGAACTCAGGCATTTATATAATTTTTTGTGTTGGCTGTTACCTTGACATGTCCTTACTGTGCCTATAGTTCTTCAAGTCTGCACTGTTAAGAAAACCGCTTTTGTCTTTCTCTACCACTGAGAGAGACTCACTAACTGCCACATTTAAATAATGATTTCTGTGAAAACAAATGTCAGCTTGCCATTGCTACTGTTCCTTTATGTTGTGAGCAGTGGAACTGAGGCAAGTCACTAAAATTTCTCTGTGTTGAGTATGATCTTATGGTAAAAACTGGCTATCCCTGTTTAATAGAATACATATGAAGAATAATCTTCACTGTTTTAGAAAAAGGTGTGGGGTTTTTTCTTTTTTTTTTTTTTCTATGTAGGTTTGACCTCTCAACTAAAAAAGAAAAGGTCTGTGAAACATTCACTCTTGAACCTTAGAGCTCAGCAAATATATAGGAACAGGAAAAATAAAGACTTAATGCATCAGGCCTGCATGATGGACAGATGCTCTCAGCACATTACATCTCGTTTAACCAGATGTGAATTGTATTATAGCTAGAATAAAGGTTATGTGAGCTACAGGCTAATCTCTTGAATCAGAAAGCCATTTGTTTTATTATTCTTCAGGCTTTTATACTGCAGGAACCTGCTGGGATTTGCAAGTATGAGAAGACAAGCCAATGCTGACAAAAGTAAATATTGCAAAAAACCTGTTTATATGATGCATCTGACCATGTTATTTCCATTTAGAAGATTTGCAGTGTTGCATCAATGCAATTCACCACAGATAACTGAAATGACTCTTACTGGGTTTTGTTTTGTTGATGCAGACATTGTTACTGTGGCTTTGTGACTAAATGTACACATTTACTAGTCTTGAAATGACTATAATATTTTGCTTGCAACAAGAAAAAAAAAACATTTTTACTGCTGTTTTTCCTTTCTGTCCGTGCTCTACTGAATGTTATGTACATAAATGTTAATTTCTGATTCAAATCCCAGTTTCTAAAACAGATATTAAAGCAGCCAGCATAAGACAAAAAAAAATTCAAAATGTCTCGTGGAGAATGGATCTGGATACAGTTCTTCTGTGTCTCAAATGAACATTGTAGGCATTCAACCTTTGGATAAAACTGAAGAACCACTGCTTTGTATCCTGGTTTTGTTTTATGAGCAATGGCTGTTGAAGACACTGAATTTCAGGAGCAGGCTCAAGACTGTGATTCCCATGCAGACAGGACCCCTCAGTTTGGTCTGTATTTTTGCTGCCAAGACTGTGGGTTTTTGTACACCCATTTTTCAGTTATCCGATCTTTCCACACATCGTAATGGAAGTCTAAGTCCCAATTGAAAGCTGCATGTTGTACTCCACTGTGAAGTGCCGAGAACTGGGTGCTGTGAAAGCCAACTGTGGATCTAGCCTGATTAACAAAGGGTGTTCTCAGGCCTCTGAAAGTAAGCAGGAAAGGCTTATGCTGGAACAACTTTACCTCTAACTTCTCCAAGTTTCCTGCCCTGCTCTGTCCATGTCCAAGTTGATTATGACTCAAGGTCTTGTGTTTTATGTTAAAATGTAACGTTTTACAGAGAACAATCACTCATTTCTGTGTGCTTTAAAAGGGTACTGTAATACAGCCCTTTGGGAGCTGTTTCACAGTTTGAAAATCCATGCAATGGCGTTAGAGAGATGTAAGCTTGTCATGTGTCCCAAGGTAATACGTTCTGGATGGTTAATCAAATCCTTCAGTTAAAGCAGGGATTGGAATGACTGACTTCTTTTGTGTCCTTGGAGCATATTTGGAAAATTGGCGCTTAAAAGACTTAAGAGGTTGTTAAAAGACGCTCCTCTGAGGGAGGACTGCCTGCTTTGATGCAAACTGCTTGTCTAACAAGCCCACTCAGGTCCGTTTACAGCATCAGAAGAGGTGGACTGCAAAGAAACTTCTTTTGACTGTCTCTTCAGTTGTCATCTGGAGAAAGTGGTTTGTCTGTGCTGTTGTTTCAGTACGATGCTGTGGTATGCACCTGCTATTTTTTCACAAGTTACTTTTATTGCTTTTGTCTTGATTTTGTGACATGAAGCAGGAGATAAAGGTAGTGACTGAGAAACAGCGATGCTTGTTTAGCTGCCGTCCTCACTACATGCTGGTACAGTTGCCTTTAATTCTCATTCATATTTGCTACACTGGATTTACATTTATTCATGCTTTTTTGCTTTGTTCACCTTTATTTGAATCTCTTTTTCAGGCAGTTACTCTGCTTTATTGTTCTTATGTGCACAATTCCACTGCAGTTATATTTATGAAAGATTTTAGCCAAACAAACTAGCTTAGCCTATGCTCCACAGGGACTCATTAAAGTTCTTTTTATTCTTACTATTCATGTTCATGCTTTGAATTGTAATTACTTACACATGCAGATAAATAGTACACATTCTTTATACTTGTAAAGCAGGTTCTATGAATTCTATAAAATCACTTCTGTTTTATCTAGTATTTGTTTTATCAGGTTTTCAAAAGGAGCCAATTTTGAGGAGTTTGCTGGGTTAAAATTCACACTGAAGTTCCCAGTGATTTCTGTCTGCTAGATTTAACTTTTTACAGTGTTTTGTACGTAACATATGCATGTATTATGTCCGTATTTAGCTGTCCCCACACTTTTAGAAACTGAATGACACTTGTGATGCTATTTTGATTTCAAATACACAGAAGCAAACATGAAGAGCTTGAGCATTGATGGAGCAGACAGAACACCTGCTGAGGCAGTTCACATTAAACAAATAATAATAATACAACAATTAAGTCCTAGGTAAGGTCTTACTGAGCTGCAGGATCAGCAAGATAATTTCTAATGAAGTTCACAGAGTGGTGTGGATACACAGGAGGGGGAAGAACGTTGCCATCCCCAAGTAGCCTTTGGAAACATCACCATTAGCAGTGACTAGTTGAGAGGCAGATGTGTTCTTTGGAACTTTCTGGAAGCTAGCTCCTTCCCTAGGTAACATGGCTATGGACTGCCATATGAATTGGTATTGCAGAGCTAATTCAAGTTCAGTAATGATGCCTAAATCTGTCTGACTTCCTAAGACCCACAGCAGTGCAGGATATTATGAGTTGTGGTATTTTTCCATGGGAAAAGAATGTTTATTGACACCTAAGCTAGTGCTAAGGAACTATACAATTATTTCTTTATATCATAAGCAATTTGGTTATTAGGTAAATGACTCCATATGTAGAATAAACCACAAAATGTTTAGTTCTTGAGTTCTGTTGTTTGAAACGCCTCTATAACTGTGGATTATGAAGGAGCTTTAAAAGACTTAAAAGGTAAAATCCCCTATCAGGAATTTAAACAAGGGTAATTTTTCATTTTCTGTTTTACTTTTTCCCTCAGAGAGAATATTTCTACCTCTGACAAAGGTTTTGGAAAGTTTAATGATGTTTGTGCTTTGCACTTTGGTAGACAAAATGGTATATATTCTCCTCTCCCACAGCTCAGGTTTATTTTGGATTGTAGCAGGTAAGATGTTCAAAGGAGAAAGCAAAAACCATAGGTTTTCCTAGGGCTGCTGTAGCAAACCTTGTTTTCCTTAAAGTAATGCAATTTATTTCAGCTTCCAAATTAATTTGTGCACACACTTAGTTCTCTAGAATATTTACAAGAAAAGACCCCCTTAACTAATGATCTAAAAACCAAACAAAAGAAGCACTTTTCATGTAGCCTTCCAAACTAGCAGGCAATCTCAGGTCATTTAACTTTTTTGTAGTGTTGAAAAGAAAATTTTAACTCCTTTTTTTTTTTCCTTTCTTCCCTTTTTTTTTTTTTTCTCGGAAAAAAAAAAAGGCAGGGAAAACAATGCTTAGTTTTCTCTGTGGGATAGTATCCATTTTGCTTAGCTTTACAATGAACTTGCTGTGCTCAGATGAGCAGTTAGTATATTATAACTCATGGAACAAGGCTAACAGGAGTTCAACCCTTTGTCATATTAAAACCCCTAGAGACAGGAGGGCGGCTTATATACTTTAATATTCTCTAGTTTGATGCTCTGACTTAAAATATTCATATAACACCTTTTACACATGCTTTGGATTGGCTGTGTTCAAAGTAATGGTATGCAAGTTGTGGTAGTTAAAAATGACTTAGAACATATGTAGTGTTTTCCATCCAAAGATCCCAGAGCAGTTCAGTGCATAATTTCCTTATTACCTTTCTGAAAACACAGCTTAGATTTTAAATCTCTATCAAGACAGATTATAACTGTCACTAGAGAGGGTTACTGGTATTTTTTATTCTATCTTCATTCTCTGTTACACATTTGATTTATGTGTTTTAGAGGTGGAATACTACAGAGCCAAGCAGAGTCACAGCCCGGGTGAATTTGACTGGGCACCAGCAGCCATTGTGTGTGTTATTTAAATTATTGATATGCTCCTTTGGGAGGCTTTCTTCACTTCTGTTGATCGTAAGAGAAAAAAACCAGACAATGAATACCATGTGATTATATTTTTGGGACAAAAGGTACACAGAAATCTTTGGATATTCCTTTCTTTCTCTCAGCATCTCTGATTTCTTAGAAATGTTAATGATCAGTAACTGAACAAGTTTGTATGAGGATTAATTTTTCAGCTATTAGGTGGTGAGAGTCAATATCCTCAGGTTTATTTATGAGGATCTCAATGTACACATTGTGAACAAAAGAAAGCAAAATGAAAATTAGTGGTTCAGACTGACAAAGGTAAGTAGTATGGCAAAACATAGTTGCAAATCTTGGCTAGTTAACCATAACAACAGGGAGCTGTGGATCATTTCAAGTACTTGCATCCCTATCTTCAGAATTTGTAGGGGAATGAAGTTTACTAAAACTATCCCTCGTATCCTACACTTCTGCTGATAGGGCTTATAGTCTGACCTGTATCCTTGCTCCTGACCACCCTTGTGGCTGAGCAGCCAGCAGGTGCGTGTCTGTGTTCAGCTCCTTTGTTTGTCCTTTAGCCCAGACTGAGGGTGTTGCAGCCTCACGGACCGGCCAGGCTTCTTTCCCCTTCTTGGGCTCCAGCCATCTGGCAAGTTCCCGGCAGGATTGTCCCCTGCCCCAGCATGTCCCTGACATCAGCCACACACCCTTTGCTGGACAATTCCCAGACAGCAGGCTCCCGCTAAGCCACAACCATCTCTCTCAACCAATCCCACCCTTTTTTTTTTTTTTTTTGGTCTGTGGAAAGGAGGATGGGTGGAGAATGCTAAATCCTGATGCTCAGAACCAGAGACAGCATCTTAGCTCTGCTTAAAGTGAAGAAGAGCGAGAGCCCCGTGCTGCAGTAGGCTGCAAGGACTGACCTCAGGGTCCCTTTCATCTAGAGTGCTTTGGGTATTTGAATGTATGCATCTTTGCAGGGTTTTTTTTCTTTACATGGTGTTATTAATAACTTCAACTCTTTTCATCTGATTCCTGCCCCTGCGTAGTGCTGGTGGTCATTTAATACTTTCTCCCTCACTGGCAGTCACTGCAGTTGGCTCCCAGTAATAGGCTGTGGCAGGACTTGGACTCCAGCAGCCTTAGTATGGGTTCCAGCTCTTTCTTGTTTGAATCGAGAGGTATCCTAATTCCAGCTTGCTTTTCCTGTAGCATGTTTCATTATTGCTTCTGCATTATGAGGAAGAAATGATATTCAGATTATGCTTTTTGTACAGACAGATGGTGAATAACTGAGCTTAATGAAGAGAATAAGTTGGATCATCGTGCTAGTGTCAAAGAGCGGATTGCTGGAAGTCTGTCTTGTACAAGCTGAGAATGCAACAAACATAAATTGTAGCCAAAGTATTTTGCCATGTGGCTTTCTTATTTAATTTGTTGCCTCTTTGCCAACAGTTTTGCAATTGTTCTTGTTACTGAAAGGTAAATCATTGTCATTCATGTGGAGGCATGTAGCCTTGTCAAAAAGCTTTAAAATATTCTTTCCTAGCTCTGTCCATATGTGCATTTTAATATTTCTCTTCCCAGATCTCCGATTTTATCCCTCTTTTTCTCTAAAGTGATAGGAATTGAATAATTTTTTTTATTTCTTTTTGTTATTCCTGATGTATGTGAAAAACATTTGGCAAGAGTTGCTATGCCTAAGGATTGCTCTGACTGACTGGTGAACTGAGAACACTTAATTGCACTTTGCTGTCTGTCTGTTCTTGGGAGATTATGGTTGTGCATGTGTCCCAAAGCCTGGCAGCTGGCCTAATTTAGGTTTAGGACTCATTGTATCTAGAGGTATTCAGGGCTGGCATTTGGCCAGGCCTATTTTAATTGCAGCTTCTCTCAGGCTCCTTCCTGGAGTTCTGCTTTTCTCTCTCCCCTTCCCTTCAGTTTCTGTGGCTGGAGAGGGTGTAGAAGAGCAAGCCGCTCACAAAGACTCAAATCTTGGAAGGCTTACACAGCCAAACCCCTTTGCTGCAGACTAGCCACCCATGAACTTCCCTTATCCAACTGGGTAAAGCCTTTGGCACTCAGCACATCCATTTTTTCAGACTATAGATGGTAACAGGAGTGAGCTCAAAACCCCGAAAGGAAGATGTAGTTTTCACCCTGTCTGTTCTATGAACAAGTAATCCCTGCCCACGAAAAAGATTTTTGTTTGCAAAATTATGGCCTCCAGTCAGGCTTAGGTTCCTGAGAGGGGTGGTTAAGTCAGGTTGTGCATTTTCCTTACACTTTTCATTGTCAGAAGTCGAATCTTAAGCCAGAGCCCGCTTTACTGCTGTTTTTTGATTTGCAGTATGTGAATGCTTCAGCAGACAACTGGAATTTAGGGAAAGAAATATCGTGATGTGTTTCTAATGTCTCAAGTGTTTGAAAGAAAAAGAAGAGTCTTGCCTGTGAGTTATTTCTTCACTTTCATATTGTCCTTCATAACTCGTCATCTAACTATAATTTTTCTTCCATTTGCCTTTTATAGCAAGAGGGAAAAGAAACCTTCACATAACTGAGCTGTAGACTTGCAGATAACCTCTCTGCTTCACTGCTTGTGTGGGGGGTGATGTGGGAGCATTTAGTTCAGCAGGAAACTTGACCAGTTTTTTTCCCCCTACCTTCTTCTTCAGTTATAAAATTTTACTCCCATTCTGACAAATTCTTGTGATACCACTCCTGCTTTCTTGGTAACATATCTTTTCATCCATTTACAATTGAAATGCAAAGTCATGAAATGAAAGTCTTGAAATGTCACATAAAAAATTATTCAATACAGGAAGATGAATTAAATGAGTTTTGGAGGAAGCTGGTGAATCCTTATTTAATATAGATATATATTAAGGAAGGAAACTTGGCAACATATTTTAAAAAGAACATGCGGTAACCTAAATGTTCTGATGTTTCTCTATTTTCTGGAAAAGATTTAGAAAATTACCTCAAAGCAATCAATCCTGCATCCTATTGATATTTTATTAGCAAGATTGGTTGCACACCTGGAACAAGGCTGAGAAGAGTTTTTTGGGTTTTTTTCCCAAAAGGAAGCAACTATTAGAACTGCTCATTTTCCACCACACTTCTATTCTTTCCCATCTGATCTGTTCTGCAGCACAGCACAGGTGCTCCCAAGTGTCTCTTTCCAATGTAAGCATTGACTAGTATTTCCAACAATAGAAAATGCTTTCAGAAACAGATCCTCAGTTGATGGGTAATGACAGGGGATAGAAGCTAGAGAAAAATTTGTGCCAATGATAAAAATTGCAATCAGCTTCTCCTACCAGTGAGAATAAAATTCACTTATACTTTGAAATCAACATGATTTTTTGAAAAAAAGTTGCTCAGTGAGAATAATATTGGGAGAATGTGGCTCACAGAATCTCCTGTGATGGTACTGAAAAACCTGGCAGAATGACTTGCTAATACAGAAGACTGACTTTCCCGGTCACAAATCTGATATGTGGTGATTAAACTCAACTGCATCTGATGTTGCTATTGAAATATCCGAAAAAGTTTAACACTGAAAAATGCACTAACAAAGCACATAAGTCTTAATGATTGCATCTGATTCCGCCGGAAGAAACTGCTGTGATCTATCCACAAAAGAACCTTTCTACTTGAAAGCTCTCATACCTTGCATGGTCTGCTAGCCTTTTTTAACCACTCGTTGCTCACTAGAAAACACAAGCTTGAAGACAGTCTCACCCTTCTCTGAATTTTTATTTTAAATACCATCCATGCCGTGTCCATTCATTATCTCAGAATGCAGATGATATTTTTTGCATCCTTGAATAGGATGTTGCAGCTGAGCTGCAAGTCACTTAAGCAATGCTAATGGTGGAGCCTTTGAGGCTCCCCTTGTTTGATAGTTACTGACACACACAGGTTTCATAAGGGCCCAAGGCGTTCAAATGAAGGATGCACACAATGCTTCAAGGAAATAAAAAAAGAACTCAAATATTCTTTTCTCTCTTGAACATGCAGGTACTCACTTGTTTCGTCTTTCTCTTCTTTACAATAATAACAAAAATAATATAATAAATGTTACATCTTTTTGACTCCATGGTTTGCTTGGTTCCTTTTTTTTTCTTTTCCTGCAAATGTGAGAATTTAATTTCAAATTTTCCTTTCTGAAAATTGGTAACATTTTGTAAATTCTTGATTTTTTGGGGCTATCTCCAACACTCTCTTAATTTTTCTTCTCCAGTAGAAATATTTTTCACACGTGAAATTTTTGTCAACTTAATCCCACCTCTGCAACAATATTTCCCCACCTTTTAACCTTTTAATTTTGAAAATATTATAAATATTTGGATTAATTTTTGTCTACCAGTTTCCATCAGTAATAGTAAGAATAATAATAAAAAAATCTTTTCCTTTTCGCTTAATCTGAAAAAGAAAAAAACTAAATTTCTGAGAAGTCTAAAAGGAAAAACTAAAGTTACTGTACTGCAACAGAGTATTTTGTCACTCTTTTGTCTATTTTCTGGGCTTACAAGGGCTTTTTAAGGTGAAAATCTTTGTACTAATTGGGGACCAATTATGTACTATGCAGGAAATGTCACCTTGACCTTCTTGAGCCCTGGAAGTGGTTATACTGAAACATGAGGATTAATATTTCCTGCATTCTCATAGTGTGCTTTACAACTTGTTATATCACAAGATCTCAACAGGTATCTGAAATATCCATGTTACTTATCTAGCAGTTGTGAATACAAATATTACTTCAGAGCACTATCAACTGAAAAAGAGCAGAAGTTAAGGGAATACTACTACTCATCTCTGGTATAAAAGAGTATTCTTTTAACTTCTTTTCTGTATGAGTATGATTCCATTATCTCCTCTGCATGGTTTTCAGAGCTACAGTACTCTTATACTAAATTTCTTTCCATATCAAAGCACCATCCTCTCTGGTTTTGTTTTCTTGTCCTATTTCCGCCCCCCCCCCCCCCCCCTTTTTCTTTTCTTTACTTAATTTATTCAAAGAGTTGCAATAACTGGTAATCTTTTCAATATAGAATACAGCATCAGTTTGCATTTCAAAACTTTTAATAGTTTTATGTGGTCTATTACAGTGCTCATTAATTCCAGATGGTCAGGTCTAACATTTATTTAGACAGAGGTATTTAGGATAGGGGAATGTCAGAGAGGAAATGGTGTATCATAAAGGAAAGGATAACAGGGTTTTTTTTAATGGTGAAAGTCATTTAACTTCTAGTATCATAGAGATTATTCACTTTCCTCACCTGTTGGTCAGTGGCCTTGAAGAATGTTTGTGAAATCCTCAGAAATCCATAAAGAAATGCATTTTCCCTAGCATGAGAAGAGATTGTCCTTCTGCCCCAAAGCAGCTGGGGAATATGCGAAAGTCATCATTTGTCATGTACTGGAAGTCACCTGAGAATTGCAAATCTATGTTGGGTGCCAGGTGGGCATCCTTCATTTTTACTGCCAAATACTGAGAGAGATCATTTCAGTCAGTAGAATTATACCAGTCCTTGTTTATTTGTCTGCTTTCCTAGACCCAGTGTGGAATAACACATTCATGCCAGAATTCTCCAAAATTCAAACATCGGATTATTCACTTCAGACATAGAAAGGACATCCGCTTTGGCCAGAACTCCATCTTGCCAGGTCCTTTAAAGCAGACTGTCCATAGCACATGTGTTCTAGATAACCCTCAGCAGTCTCAAATTGAAAATCAGGAAAAGACGAGAAAAATCTTCTTTCTTCTCTTTAAAGAGAAAAAACTATAGAGAAACAGAGTTGTCTGAGCCACAGGAAAGAGTATCTGGTTTACCTGGTAATCATCATCATCATGGCTAAGCTTCACGAACAAAGATTTGCAAGGGCTCTACCCACACTTGCTACAAGCACGCTGGTGGCTAAAAAGGCCAGTGCGAGATGGACAAGTCCGATTGCAAAAGGCACAGTGGAAAGTCTCTATCGGCACTACTGGTGAGGCACGGCTCTTCCTGCCTTGCCTTTTTTCCTCCAGGCTGATTCTGCATGTGTTGCCAAAGGAAGCAGCAGCGTTATGAATGGTGTGTCTCCATTTGTCCCGACTGGAGGCCAGGGTGGACCACTGATGGTGGTCAATATGGCCGAGGCTGAGGTATTGTTTCAGGGAGTCCTTGTATCATCTCTTTGGGCCTCCTCTCTTGCGGCAGACAGTGGTGAGTTCCCCACAGAGCACAATCTTAGGGAGGTGGTGATCCCCCATCCTGGAGACGTGCCCTGCCCAGCGCAGCTGCATTAACAGCAGCATGGCCTCGATGCTGGTGATCTCTGCCTGTTCAAGGACAGACACATTAGACACGTAGTCAGACCAGTGGATGTTTAGGATTATATGGAGGCAGCGCTGATGGAAGCGCTTGAGGAGTCGCAGGTGGTGGCGGTAGATGACCCATGATTCAGACTTATCTAGAAGAGTAGACAGTACAATGGCTCTGTAGACACTGATCTTGGTGCTTTTCTTCAGGTGTTTATTGCACCAGACTCTTTT
>JAWWMO010000174.1:36544756-36599370 GCA_035047845.1 Dendrocincla fuliginosa
AGGAAATGATGCTTCCCAGATAGCTGAACTGCTGGACTGACTTAAGCTCTGATTCACCTATGGTGATGTGGGGATGACAGAAGACTTCCTGAGGTGCAGGTTGGTAGAGAACTTCTGTCTTCTTCAAGCTGACTTCCCGCCTCAAAAGCTCAGCAGCCTTTGCAAAGCAGGATGTTAAGTGCTGTAGAGCTGCTTCCATGTGAGAAACCAAGGCGGCATCGTCAGCAAAAAGCATCTCACAGACAAGGTGATTCTTGGTCTCAGTGTGGGCCTTCAGTCACCTCAGGTTGAATCATCTCCGGTTCAGTGTTGAGCAACCAATGTCCTGAGCCTCCTGCATGCAGGGTTGGGGCTGCGGCTTTCAGTGCACCTCATCACCTGCCGTTTCGCCCCTCACCTGTCGCTGCAGTTACGTGGTAATAATAATGGTCCGTGAATTACAAGTGTTGTTCAATTAATTGACTCACCTTTACAAAAAACCCCTTGTATGATAGAAAGGTAAGCCTTATTATGAATAGACATATATAGAGAGGGAGAATGTTGCAGAGGGGCTAAATAACAAACTGATTTCAGGACCCAAAGCAGAAATAGAGTAGGACAAAGAAGGAAAATCGAGCCCACGAATAATCTCACTGAGAGGCACGTTCCAAAAAAACCCTTATTTCGAAACTCCCTGAAAAAAAATATTTGCCTCCAGATTACTTACTGGCAAGGATCCCCTCAATTTTTCTCTCTGAGCTATACAGACAAGATACTGGGGACTGACAACTTGGATTTAATTTTTCCCAGGCCTCTCTTTCCTTTCCAGCCTAGTGATTGTTGCTGTTTGTGTAGCTGAGTCTGGTATGTTAATCCCATATGAGATTTTTCTTTCCTTGACTCATATACAGTTTATGGGAAACATGCCCATCTGGTGTAAAGAAATTCCAAGTGTCACCTTTATTTTCAAGTTTATAAAATTGCTTGTCCAATAGGTTTAACCAAGTACGTCCCATGTGTGCCCTAGGGAAAATGTCAAACTGAAGTATTTATTGAATTATAGACTTATATATATTAAAATATAATTATGTATTTCTATACTTAGATTCAGTGTATTGGATAAAATTAAATTTGCTCAATTCAAGATCAGTTCATCTTTTCTTTGCTCTTAGTGAACAAAAGTGTGTATTTGCTTATAAAATCTATAAAACCCCCAGTCTCATTCTGAAATAAACAGCTTATTTAGTAGTGTTATTAAAGGGATTGTTTAATAATATTTGTCAGCTCTGAGGCAACCACTGGTAATTACTTTTCTGAACAAATTTCAGTGCTGTCTCCTCACCTCTTTACCTGTACCACAGCCTCTTTTTCTTCTCTCTTTCTTACTTTAACATGCCATTAATGAAGAATGTTATCAAACACCTTTATCTTTTCCTGCTCTCCTGGAGAATATTACAATGACTGTGCTACATTCAGGATCACTTCACTGTGTTTCTGCTTTGTAAAGAGCATCCTGTTTTGTGATCCTCAGTAACATGTCCATTTCTTTTAACATCTTAGGATCTTTTCATTAATATAAAGATGCATTGTTTTACACGGATAATACTTATTTCTTTAGTTCACTTAAACATGGTCCTTTCACTGAACATGCCATCTATCTGAGTTGATTACTCTTCATAATTAGAGGTCCTTTTCCAAGGTAAGGGTCTTCCCATCAGATGTGCCAATCTCACAGACAAAGACTGTTTCTTCAGTTTCTCTTGTGGCATTCACTCTTCTGAATAAGTGTTTTAATGCAAATTTCCTATTAGGAATTATATATATATATATATATTAAAAAGTTTTGGATGCAGTAATCCTTGAGCCTTTTAGTGACTTGTATTATTTGTCATTGCAGTTTCCTTGTCAGAAACTCTAAAATTTTAACATAACTGAACTTCTGTGAGGAAATTCCAGTTTCTGGAAAAGGTTGCTTGATAGTTCTTCCCTCACAGTAACTACTTCCACTCTAAAACATGTGTACATGCACCGGTATTATTAATACCTATTAACTCCCAATTATTGGCAATCAGGGTTTGTTTTCAAGCTAGTGTTGCATGAGTTATCATTCTTAGACCAGCTTATAGTACTTTCTTTACAATCCTTGATTAGTCTTTGCCTGCTAATATTAATTAGATGCTTAAACATCCTGTACCATCAAGGATTATCATGCTTCATTAGTACTGTTGTTTGAACTGAATGCCAAGAAAGTTTTTGGTCACAATGGATTGTAATCTCTATTTTTAGAAACATTTGAATTTGCTGCCTTGCTTACTAAAAGAACCAAGTCTGTACTTCATTAAGATACAGTTAAAGTTCAAGTTACTAACAGATTTCATATGCTTTTCCTGCAGAAAGTGAGACTGTAATGTTTGAGTTAGGGCATTTTTTTTTCTAATGTATTTGTTTTCTTATGATTTCTGTAGATGCCAGTAAATTAGCATGTCTGTGGCACCAGGTGTCAATAAGCAATCTACTGCATGTGCTAGGAAATTAGGACACCCTTGGCAACTATTTATTAGCATTTCAAACTCCTAATTATTGTGATAACTAGCAATTATTAATAAGGTTAGAAATCTTTATATACAGTGTTGTTTACTGATGGAGAGCATAGGCATGCTATGTATAAGGATCTGCTTGTTTCCTGAAATAACAATGAGGAAATTTCCTTATGAAAATTGCAGCTTTGTATGCTCTGAAGCACTTTTCTGAAAGGTTATGCATCTGAAAGCCTTTGAATGGCTATGCATCATTTCAATTCCTTCTGCATTTGAAGCAATGCGCAAACAAGGTTGTAATAGTCTTAAAAACATCACTAAGATTTCAGTTGTGAACTGTTTGTTTATCTGGAACAACAATACCTATAGAAAGGGGACAGAGGCTGAATTTTCATGTGGCAGACTTGCTGCTGTCAAAGAGTGCTGTCATTTTTGTGTGGCAGGTACATGATGAATCTATCATGATTTGTGCCTCTGGCTGATTTACTGAAGACATTTGATTTCCAAGAGCAGCCCGATGATGTGGGATGGCAGAGTGGGGGATTTTTGATAGAGGAAGGGTGGTTAATGCTACTCTCCTCCTTCCCCATCAGAGTTACTCTGATTGCCAGCTCCGTTGTCTCGTACTTCTATTTTTAAAAGGTTGCCCTAAGCAGAAGTCAGTTGTGGAGAACAGCTATGATGTGATGGTAGTAGCATGTGGGGTTTTATCTGTTCACCAGCTGTGTTCTAATGCAAAGGATCACCTGTGTTAGTTTCACATCTTCCTTCTTTGGCATAACTTCTCAAAGAGATGCTCAGGAGGCCTGTTCTAAGGGTATGGTGTGGAATGAAACTGGTATGAATTGCACAGAAAGATTAAATGTGTGGAAAGTTACTGTGGACCAGGAAATTCATAGTAACACTTTGTGTATATACTCTTAACCAGAAAAAAAAATGTTGGGTAATTAGATTTAGCCCGTTTTCATTGAAATTCATTAGTACAAGCTGCTATGTAGACTAATTATCCCTGCTTATTAGTCAGACTAATATTTCACTGTCTGTCTTGATTCTAGTACTCGAATTAATGTTTTCAAGGGCAGCTTGTGTAGCTCACCTCAGGTTTGATTTATGTGATGTAGGCATACCCCTGTTCTACAATTTAGGAGAGCTATGCCAGGCCACCCCTGCTCAAGGAGAAAGGATAGGCAGTCACAGTTGTTCCACATGTACTAGAGGCCAGGCCAAAGCTGGTCCAAATCAGCCCTAGCAAACAGCCAGGTATACTCCAAAATGTAATGTGATACTTGGGAGTATCTAAGATGCAGCTAAAATAGGTTGTAAGATTTCTCTTTTCTTTGCTAAACAAAATCAATTTTTTTGCAGCTGAGATGTATATGCAGTTGTCTCTTCACATTACTAAAAGTAGCCTTCAGCAAAATGGCTTAAAATCTTGAAAACACATTAAAGACGTTAAGGTAGTGGGAAGTGTGTTTTCTTCTTTTATAGGTATATCTTTTGGTCAGTGCTTTAATGAAATGATTGATGAAAATGTTGTCTATGGCTGACATCTGGGATTATTAATGGATGTAGAATCAAATTTCTTTGGCATTAGAGGAAAAAGGAGATCTGTGTCTCACTAGATAAAATGTTCAAATGGGAACGGACCTTCAGTTTAGTTTTAGGTATTACATTTTAAACTTGCCAGTCTGATAAATGTTACTTATTGCTCCTATTGCCTAAGTCTGTATTACTTGAGAAAGCATGAAACTTGGTAATGGGTAAGAGCAAGAGCTTTGAATTTTATGGCTAAAATCTGAAGCTTTGATATATGCAAAATTGTAATCGGAGCCACCTGGACATAAAGTAAAAGCAAATATGCAAGTTGAGGAGGTGGCACTTTTCTCTGTAGTTGTTACATTTTACAGCACTGCAGGAGTTAAAACTAGAGCACAGCACAAGGCTGCTATTGTGAAAAGCCAATTCAAGGATTTTTAGTGCTGTAAGACAAAGGGTTCCCTTAGCTAAAAATAATCTTTTCTTTCCTCCTGCTCCTAAGCTTTTTCCTCCAGGGAGCAGAATCATTATGCTGCATGTGCGTGCTCAGTGCATTGCAGGAGTTGCTGAGATTTATGACGTCATGGCTCTAAGCTTTCCTCTTTTGCCACAAGGTCTGCGTGCGTAGCTGTTGTCCTTTGTGTTTTTCTAAAATGCCACTTTGATGTACTAATGTGCTTTTTACTTATGTGGAAGGCAGCGTTTGCCGTTCTAGGTCAGTAAATTTACAAAGAGAAAGCATGGATAAAGAAAGTGGGCTTTTTTTGTTAGACAAAGCTTTCCTTCGAATTTTAGGGCTTGTTAATCAAACCAAACCAAACAAAACACACACCTCATCAAGATTTTACACGGTTCACTTGTCAAGCAGAAGTGTGCCTGGAATCCATTTCCGTCAGAGGTCAAAGATCAGCAGTGCTAAGGCAGCCAAGGGAACGATTCCCCTGTGACGCTTTTGCTGTGTTTTGATGAAAGTGAAAGCCATGTGGTAGAGGGATGAAAAAGCAAACAGATCTCTTTTTCCTGTGGCAGTACTGAATTTTGAAGCTAAGCACAGCAGGTAGGAAGAGTCTAATATTTGAAAAGCACTGATACACTGAGACACCAAAGCACTTATCTCTGTCTTTTTAATGGCTTGCTACATTTCCTACACAAATCTGTGATTTTTAAAATTCACAGTAAATTCTTTTTTTCTCCTAGGTGCTCGGGTGTCTCTCTTCATTAGTCCCACATTGGGATCAGGAGAATTGTGTATGTAACACATGGGAGGTCATAATGTGGCAAATGATATGTATAATATCTTATTAGAAGAAGTATACTTCCTTGCTAGAAGTGGTCATATTAACTTAAATATGTGAGTGATATATGTTGGAGTATTACCTAAGGATGGGGTTAAAAGCTAACATTATAATTCATTTACTGTATATATTTTTACTATGCCAGAAATAACATATTGCTCATATATTTGGTTATACAATTCTATTCTCCTGACAGAGTATTTCCTTTCAATGGGTTGCAAGCCTCTTCCAATCCATTTGACATTATATAGTGTTGGTTCCATTGTATTTCTACATTTTGAGGGTCATTTAATGCAAATGCTTCCGTCTTCTATATATCCAGATTTTTATTATTCATTTTTCTGAAGCTTAATGAACATGAAATTTTTATAAGATAATAAATAACAATACTGCAAAAGCCAGCTAGAAAGAAAATTATTAAGAGATTTTATGACTCAGGGGATCAGTAATGGAATACAGAGTTTTTCACCTCTAGGGCACTGATTCAAATATAACCTAGGTCATTAGTGAGCAAAAATCATTACCAGCAGCTGTTCAGTGACCTACAGAATGTGAAATGAGTTTGTGGTCTCAATACAGTTTCTACTACAAGTGTATACAGATAACACAGAAATCACAGTCAGCTTTGGCCTCCTTGTTGACATTCTCACTGGAGAAACTAAAATCCAAACAGATGCATGAAGAGACTAAATGGCTCTCACATTTGTGAGTATGAAAAGCATTTGACTGACATAAGGAAGGAGAGAAATCCCATTGACAGCATGTTTAAGAAAAATGTACAGCTGACAGTTATTGATTGAAAATCCTCTCCCCTCTAATAAGGATAGATTCCCTTTCAAGTGACTGCTCCTGTGGACATCCGAAGGTCTTGAAATCAGGCTTGTGGAGATTTCACTGTCATCAACATATTATGCCGCCAACAAAGCAAAGGATCGTGGGTTGCAATAACAAAGAATTAGGATTGCCAAGAGATGAATTTCACTTTCTAAAGTTTAGGTGGGGATTGAGCAGCAGTACAAACAATGTGGGTGGAAAAATGTTGTGGGTGGTGGGAGGGATTTCATGGCAGCTCTTTCCACATGACTGGCTTATCTTCTAAACCAGTTATGTGTTCTCGCCTCAGCTGATGGATGTAGCAAGAAAATATATTTTTTCTTGGCCTTTTTGCTAAGAACAAATATATCCTCAGTTTACTATCTGATACATCTTCTCTGACAGCCCTTGCAGTGACATAAATTTGATGAGCTCTGTAAGTCATTTCCATCTTAAACTACAGTGCAATTAGAGCTCAACTGACTAAGGATTTGACACTGAGCAAATTTGCTTCCTGTGTGATTTTTATAGAATCTGCTAAATTCCTGGTTGTGTTAAATTCTTCCTTTTTCTTTTAATATTTCCAACAACTGAATACACACTGAATATACAGTGTTAAAAATGCTTTGATATTTTTAAATGATGGATCAGATTTGTTACGTTTTATGATAGGGAGCTGACTTTCTTTTTGTCAATTGCAAACCTGATTACACAGGTAATGTTTCTGGTAATAAGAAAGATGTAGTCATGCTGTCTCTGCCACATTTAGTTAATTAACCAGGTTAATCTGGGATAAATCATCTGTGAACATGCTATGAAAACAAACATCTGCAAGGGAAGTTCCTGACTGCACTGCTTTCAGGACTTCATACTATTTACCTAGGTATGATGCTAAATCACAGCTGCTAGGTGAGAGACTCAAGGTGCATGAAGCTATTCTCAGTTTGGGAGAGAGTGGGTAAGGCAGTTATGGTTGTGTGAACATGATCAGTAATGGCTGTAATAGACCAGTGGTGTTTTACCTTGGCAACAAAGTGCCTTCTTTCTGTGTAGTACTCCAGTAACATATCTTCATTTTACCTAAGCCCATTTGGTCATAATTTTCTATGTACCACCCTGATATGCATTAACCATGACAAGTAGCTTTGCAAAGTAGATTATCCCTTATATAGTGAAACCCCCCTTGCTGAAAACTGGAAACCATTTGCAGGGTTTTCTCTGGCTCACTCTTCTGGGGGAGACGCAGTCTGTTCTTAGTGAGTAACTCAAGTACATAGCACCAAAATGAGGCAGCTTTAAAAGACTGCAGGATCTCAGCAAAAGAAAAATGCACTGCTTCATTTCCTTAATTTCTGCATGTCCCATGTTCTGGCAGTGTGAAAGCCTAAAGGCTGCCAGCCAGAATAAGCATACACGGGGTATAGCATGGGGATGCTTATCAAGGGGAAAATTCACAGTATAGACTAGGGAAATCATACCTGACCCTGCTTGGCTAGACCTGAAAATACAGATCCAGCATAATCTGGAAATGACATCTTTGTGGATAAAGTACATTTGGCCTACTTTGATACACTTCCTCCTTGGCTCTGATCCAAACCTTCCCAGGGATGAGGGCAAAAGCAGCAGAGCAGAAGCTCCCTCACTCAAACAGCCTGTGCAGTGCATGTCATGCTTTCATTTCCTTTCTCCTCTATGGTACAATAAGTAGTTTTATGCAAGAACTTTAATTTAGTGCAGGGCATTGTATTGATGTTTACCTTATTAGTCTTTTCCATTAAGAAAAAGCAAACCCTCAGCACCTGTTCCTGTTCAAAAAAGAAGACAATTTAAATAGATCTGAAAGGCACAGATGAAGCAAATGTGCCACACTGCCTCCATCAGTTCTTGGGTGAGAATAGGGATGCAACTCAGCTGAGGCTATGTGGGGATCTGTGAACCATCATGGTGCCAAATCCCTGCCTCCTGAATTTCAGCTGTAACATCACCTTTTTTCCAGTTTAGGTCATGAATAAGATTAATCTTTTTCCTACATGAAATAGAAACACTTGAAATGTGTTTTTTCTCTTTGTGAGGAGAATCTTGTTAAATGCCCTGGCTTCTTTTAGATGTAGGACAATGTCTCTGTAGATGCACAGTCCCACTGGCATAAATAGAAGCTATTCTTAAACTCCACTAAATTACCTTGGAGATTCTGACTACTTTAAACTGAAAATCCAAAATCCAATAAAGGTTACTGCAAGGGTCATTTGTGGCACCCCAAATACATTAATGTATTTCAGTGAATTAATTTTTTGTAACTTGGGTCTGGCTCACTTGATTGTAAAAGAAAGGGGAAGGCGCAGAAATGGCCAACTAAATATGTTTACAAACTTATTTTCTTGACCTTTAGGACTGGAGTAGGAGGGAGGGATGACACTGCTAAGTCTGCAGTCACTGTGGCACTGTGGTGGACACTGAAGCTGTTGAATAGCACAGCTGGCTTCTTGTAGCTGTTCTGTTTGTGTGTGGGCAACATATTCAGTCAGATGATGTACTTTCTTCCTGACAAGCAAAAGTGATTAAAAAATCCTTTTTTTACACTTCACAAAAATTTTAATCACTTTAAGCTGATCTTTAAATGCTTTCTTAATTTGATTTTCTAGCTTGGACAGACTTTGCAATATTTTTCCAACAAAATCATGGGCATTTTCACAAGTTGAAGAGGATGTTTGTTATTGAGACAAGGTTGTGTCAGGCCTTTTTAGCACATGACTGTGTTTACTGCCATCACCGCGGTGTATGTGGCTTCATTGCCTCTGTTCACTTCAACTGGCTATTGCCTGACTTCAGGTTATCTTTTGCTTCTAATTTTATTCTGAAATAACAACAGCAGTCAGTTCCACTAAAAGATATTTCATAAAGTCTTATTTTTTAAGCCTCTTAAAAGGCCAGTTACAAATGTGGCATGCCAGGGCTGGAGGCCTTTCTGGAGCTTGTGTGGATTATTTCTACTGCTGAACCTCAAGGGGCAAATTGCAATTTATTGATTGGAGGTATAGGAGAAACTGGGAGAGTCTGGTACAGAGGTAGAGAGGAATGCTTATGTACCTGCAGCATGTCTTTTTGTTTGCTGTAAAAAATACCAGTGTCAGGTGGACACTAAGAGAGAGACTCCAAAGGTAAAAAAAATACAGTGTTGAGTAAGAGTTGTTTCCTTTCTGCATCACTGTGATCAGCTAGCTTAGGTGAATCCAGAAGAGGAGCAGAGATGTAATCACCAATTTAGAGAAGTGCCTTACACCTTTTTTTGAAAGGAGGGAGCCTGTGGCACATGTCAGGGCCCTGGCTCAGCAGCAGGACTTCTGGCTCAGCCCCAGGCTCATCCATCCCCTGTGTGGGGCAGGAGAGCACCACAGCCTCGCAGGCATGGAGCTGAGCTCTCAAGCTGCTCCAGGCTGCAGAGCCTGTTACCATGATCCCAAGTCTCCTGCTTCCTGCTGAGTTCACGTCTTGCTTCTGCCCCTGCCCCGAGTCCAGAGTCCTAGAACCAGGAGGCTCCCAGTGCCAGCTGGCCAGGCAGCCTTTGCTCTGCCTGCCCGGCTCCCATCGCACCCAGAGTGCCCTGCTCGGGCCAGCCCTGCTGCCTCAGGGTGCGCTGCCCACTCCACCTTTGTCTGACAGAGGAGTGAGAGCTACCTCATTTCATGGCCAGGTGCACACCCTTGTGTGACCTGAGGCTGGGACCCCTTCCCTATGTGGCATGTGCCCTCATTAGCCACCTTGAAACTTGTGGTTTAAAAGCCTCATCTCGAGTTTCTTTTAATGGATCTTTATTGTTTGAAAGCTCATCCAACATGAGGTTATTGCCCTCCAGGCTGGGTTCATTTGTATTAAAATATGATCCTCTTTCTTATCCAAATTGCTTTCATATTCATTTCCATTCAGATAAGCAAGGTATCACTGGTTGGCACTTGTGCAAGGCCTCCATTTGCATAATAATATTTGAATGTCATGATGACTAAGCAGTTTAATCTCTTCTGTTTGGGATCTTCTTCCTTAAACTTTTGTTATATTATATGGATATGTTGCACTGTTCCAATTAATATAGAATTAATCATTTAAGGATTTATTTTGCTTTGCTGGCAGGACTTTTAAAGAGGTAATTCAGTTACAAGGCAAAGGTTGGTTATAACCATTATTGGTCAACTGTGTGGTCTTTCTGCCACCTTGTGGGGAAGAATCACTAAACTGTTGAGATGAAACGGAAAAGAACACATGAATATTGAATCCATATTTTTCATAAATGGGTCTAGGAGATGCTGTAACAGAGCAAAAATCCTTGCTTTCTCCAAAAGTGTTTTAAATTAGTTTTAAAGAAATTGCTGAGATCACCTTAGATTGCTCCAACCTAAACCACTTATAATTGTACTAAAATATTAGCACATGAATTCCTTAGTTTTTGTTTTCTGTGTTGCCTATCTATACCTTTGCAACACCAGTCTTTCTGACCCCCCTGGCTCACTAATTTTAAACATGGCTTGACAGGTTAGTCCTCACTTGGACCTGCAAATTCATAGCCTCTTTTACAAGAGATACCCATGCTCAGTTTCTTATTCAGTCATAGCACATGTAATTAGGCTAAGAGATGCACCAACCTCTCTTCATTGGCTATGGTGAGTGTTAGTGAGTACCAGATGTTAATTATTTTCATCTTCTGATTCCTGCCTGAGCCCCCAGCACACAGCCTATATGTATACACTGAAATTATGCTGTTGCCAAATGTGGAATGTTTTGCCAAAGGTAGCCAAGTTATTCAAAGATGAATTTCACCTGGAAGCATGATTTGTTTTACCTGGACATGTCAGAAGTTGTTAATTGACTATGTTTATCTCTTTATTCCATGTGCAAAACCTTTTTGCTACATACAATGCGTAGGAAGTTCAGAATGTTATAGCTCTATGCATTACAGATCTTCAATGAATGGGGAGGTAAAATCTTTAAAGATTCTTGGCATTTGACAGTCAGAAGCGTGACTTCTTGTCTGACTATCAAATTCCTTCTCCCTTTCCTTCTCTGATGTGTAGAGGATAGAGAATCCAGCTTCTCTTCTTCTGTGTTTTGGGACTTCAAAGAAATGGGTAAGATTCAGTTGGTTCACTCCCACTTCCTTTCTTATGATCATTGATTATGTGGATGCTTTAAACCAGATAAAAAAAAACCCTTTGATTTCTGACTATTTTACAAAGATGTACTATTCAAACAAGGTTTTTATCAGCCTATTGTTATTCAGCTACTGTTAGAATGACATATGCCAACCAAATTTGGGTTTCTTTTGTGCTGGGTACTGTACACATCTATGCTACTTAGAAGGTAGTAGGACACCGGCACAGGTTGCTCAGAGAAGCCGTGGATGTCCCATCCCTGGAAGTGTTTGAGGCCAGCCTGGAAGGGGCCCTGAGCAACCTCAGGGTGGGTGTCATCCCTACCCACGGTGGGGTCGTCAGAACTAGGTGATCTTTAAGGTCTCTTCCAACCCAAGCCATTCTACGATGATTCTATGGATTCTATGAATGTGTCACCCAGACATGGCCTGCATGCTGCAGATAGACATGTGTGTAAATACTTCAATTTATGTGGAAAGAAGGGGCTATTGGCATGAGTAAGATTTATCATCTGCACAAGAATACATATGACTGCTTCTAAAGCTTTCCAAGATCATGAAGATAGCATGCATCCAAACTCCCAAATAAACTCAAATTTCTTCCAGTCAACTTATGTAAATATTCATAGGATTCTATATGACTGCTTCTATGGATTAAAACACAGAACATATCAATTTAATAGAATTTATATGTTTAAATATCAGTGTTATCCATTATTAGAGTTTTTGAATTATTTTCTTAATATTAATATTTTTATTATTTTTACTTATATTCTTCAACAACAGCATTTCATTTTTCATAGGGCACAACAGAAATTTATCTTTTAATGGTTTGTATTTTTTTTTCTTCTTTAGCTTTGCAGAGAAAGAGCCCATGAGTTAGTTTATCTTTATTTGTTTCAGGAATATCTGTATCTTGGTTTTCTTTAACTCTATAATTCCAGTCCCTATAAAGATGTCTTTCCCAGTTCCACTATGCAAAGCCCTGAATCCTCATTGCTCTGGGCAACAGAAATCTACTGGCATTTCCTCCAGAATCTGTAACAAGTGACCAACATTTTGTGGAATGCTTTTGGGGAACACATTTTCAGTTTGACAGTTCTTCTTTTAGTTCCCTTGGCTTTCTTCTTACATTTCACTGCCAGATGAAGCAAAGAACACAGTCCCTAGATTTTGATGGTATTTTAACATGTAGTTAAATACAAGTTGTGAACATAAGCATATGAGAGAATAGAAATAAAGTTGGTTAGCATGCTGTATCTTACAGTATTTTTTACTCAGTGTCGGTCAAAGCAATACAGCATTGAAAAGAGCAATATAGAGTGGAGTAAGACCTCTGTGTGTCACCTTATTCTCCTTTTATAGAAGGGAGGAGGCAAATTTGCTGTGCTGCAAGTTGCTGTGTTGAATCTTTCAGTGTAGTGTTGGCAATCTTGGCCCTCAGTCAGCAGAAATCAACTAGATTTTCCTTTCTGCTGAGAATGAGTATCACAACACGAAATTGCCTTAATTGCTGTGACCGTTAATTATCATACTTACGTGTTCCGTTGTGCTGTGGAGGATTAATTCTGAGGTAAGTACCTGGATGCTCTTTCCATGTTAGCTGAGCCCTGGCAAGTTTAATTGCAATGAGATTTAGAGAGGGCTGTATGAGGAAAGTAGACATAAAAGCTGGAGGAGAAGGGAATTCCCACTCTCCCAGAAGCACTGGCTTTATGTTGTAGCTCTCTAGCCTGCAACAGCTTTTATCATCTCTGAAATATTTCCTTCCCTTGAGGTATAAATACAAATGCTGAGACTCAGATTAGTTCTGTGTAGACAATGATATCTATGCTTAAGAAAGAAAAAAATAACCTGTTTTTCACTCCTTGAATCTATAGTCAAAATTCTGTGGAGTCCCTGCCCAGGTGCCTCAGGCTGAGATAATTTTACAACGAAGGAAAACTTCCTCAGCAGAGGTATCAGCCTGTCTCACTGGGAGAGAAACTCTGTCTTGTCTGTGTAAATAAATGCAGGCTACCACTGAAGAAAATGGGCTTGAGACATCTGAATCAACAAAGTTGAGCCTTAATTCAGTACTGTGCAGAACTGTGCCTAATACTTCAGCAATATTTAGCAAATTCACAAGAGGTGAGGGTATGATCTATTATCTATTTTCTGTTTACTCCTCTTTCCTGTTATGTTGTTATATAAACCTCCACCAAATTTATACTGGAATGTGTCCACATCACTGAGAGAGCCAAGCTCATCTAGAGTTCTGAGTAAAATGTTTTGATTAAAGAAGTCAAGTTTTTGGAAAGTGCTGCAATGCAGTACCACGGAGGTTACATCAGCTGGCTTTGCTTTGTGCTAGGGTAGGCAGCTAGGTGGGCTACAGCCTGTGTTTTGTATACACTGAAAATAATTGCCTGCTGAGGGGACAATTCAAGTGGTGGGGGAATGTTTCCTCCAGATATTTTAATTTATAGAATATGAAGTACTTTATCTAAAATCCCTGCTCAGACAAGAAATGCTGGATGCTAAAAATTTTTTACATTATTATTCTTTTATTTAAGGAATTAGAAAATGTGTCCCTTTAATGTGAAACATAAATTCTGTTACATTTAAACACCTACAAATAAAGATTTCCATTCATTCAAAATTCACACTAGAGCCAGTTAGAGTAATTTATTGCTTTCATATGACATATGATATGTAAACCCTGAGAATTTTAATATACACCTTACGAAGAACAATCTAGGCAGCGCAGAAAAATGTTTTCAACTTTTCTATCACCTTCACTTGGTGTTGGCTTTTTTGTTGGTTGGTTTGTTTTTAATTTTTATTTTCTGAGGGCTAGACAGCCTTCCTTGAGGGAATGTACTGCAGGTTTGGGTTTTATTGTTTTCCCCATGTAGTTTTTACGTAAGGAGGTCAAACACCAGAGTGTGGTTGAGGCTGGAGAGCAGTGACTAAACTAAATGAGGTAGTAGCTGCTGAATAAAACCTTTTGATAAGTGCATATATACATGTGTGTGTATATATAAAATATAAAAGCTGTTTCATAGTACAACTGAGAAATGCTATTCTGAAGAGTCACGTAAAGTGGTAGTTGAAACTCTGGGTGACAATTTTGGCAGAATCTCTGCTAGGTTCTAGCTTCTTTTCCAAAATAAAATCTCAAACATAAAGAATTTTCAGTGCCATTTAGGACTCTAAAAGGCCAAGTCAATCTGCAGGGTAGGCCTTGGGAACTTTTGTTTTTTGTTACAGATCAAGCTCATCTCAATGACTATCATGTTCTGTTGCATACTGGTAAGCTGTGAGTCATCCTATCAGTGCAGGCTAAAATCTATACTCACTCACACAGACTCATTCAATTTGGCAACAAAAGGCAAAAATAGTCTTTCAATTGAAGTGAGATGGCTTTATTGCAACTTTTTCTGCCTAAAGCCCTCAGTAAGCTTTAGCAGGTCTTGCATGTCATGGTGTTTGTCTTTCACACTTCTGTGCAGAAGCTCAAAGCAGAGCTAAGCTGTGTTGAGATGTGCAATCTGTGGCTGACCAGTCCCATCTTGTGCTCTGCTAGTAGCATCCAATTTTTTGCAAATGAAGCTAAGAAAAGTCTTACAGACACCAGGATTTTCCCTACTTCCCCTGTAAAACCTGTGTAGAACATAATGCACATATGTTTCCCTGTGTTTGAGCCAAATGGTGTTGTGAAATGATGTTCATAGTCTCATTATCTCAGAGGTTCCACAGAGTGATGATTCATGAAATGATGGAATGTCTTTTGAAAGCTCTGGAAACAGGCTGACACCTCCCATTGACACTGTCAGAACATAGCTGTTTGCTCTCTCTGAACCAGGAAAAGCTCAGAGGGCTGGAGGCAGCATGATTCAGGCTGAGATGGCTGTGTCCTAGGCTCAGGGAGCAGTATCTAGGGAGATCTGGTTGTCAGACTGGTTTCAAATCCAGAGAAGAAAACAGAAGAGCAGTGAATAAGTAATTGAAAAAATAGCAAATTTGGACATACACATTTCCCCATTGCATTTGAATTCTGCCAAAGATTTAAGCTGCTAAATCTTTCCTTCAAGTCCTCAATCTAGGACCATTTTGAATTCCACCTTAGACCACTGCTGCTAAACCACTGTAGCTTAAATTTGACTTCTCTTTCTTGAGGCATTTTGGTCAAAGCCCTGTATAACCTAGTGTAGCTCAGGAAGTCCAGAACTGGGATGTTTTCTATGTTGTCTATTGTTTGTAACCCTACCTGGTTGAGGCAGACTGTTTTCAAGAACAGCTGTGTAACAAAGAGGAAGGTTCTCTCTTGTTTTTACAGGGGGCAGCTTTGCAAGAAGGGCAGAAGGGAAATTCCACTCCTTCCTCCCACTCTTAGTTCCCATGTTACTTCCACTGTTCCATCATCGCACTGGTACTTCATATGCTCTTCCCTGTTGTAAGTTGCCACTTCTGTTTCCTGTTCGCATGAACTCAGAAACAGACTATGACACTGCCATCAAGATATGTAGCATATGTAGTGTAGGCTTTTTTATGGGGTCCTGTCATTTTTTTCCTACTTTCCATTCCCATCTAGACAAAACAAACCCAAACCAAACCAGCTTCTTTCCACTAACAGGGGGGATTAGCACTGGAGTAGGGTACGCAGAGACTGGAGAATGTCCATCCTTGGATGGTTTCAAGACTTGGCCAGGCAAAGCTGTGGTTGACCTGAGCTAGTGCTGGCAATAGTCCAATATTATTCGAGCCATAGGTTGGACCAAATACCTCCAGAGGTTCTTTCCAGCTAACATTTCTGTGATTCACCCCTCCTCTGCAGCCACGAGCTCATGAGCTGTTAAATCTTGGAGGTGTATGACCCAGTGTAAAGGAAGTATTCAGTTCTCCTCTTTCACAGTGGAGTTGTGTGTCTGCTGCTGGAGTAATATGCATGTCTGTTCTTGCCCTGCAGTTAAGATTACTCAAGCACACCTGCATTTATGGGTTTTCTTTTCTTTTTAATTTTCTTTTTCTTTTATTTTTTTTTTTACATTTTGGTCTCTTTGTAAAAGAGAAGAGTAAAAAAGACAGAAGAACATTAATGTTACAACTTTCAGAAATGACTAGCTATGGAAAAGATGGATGGAATGAAAACCAACACTACACCAGAACATTCTGCAGGTTCAAAATGTTCGTGCTTCTCTGCTTATCTGTTGCTTTGGGCAAATTTGGATGGTGACTAAGCATATTTCCAAGAAGAGATGGCTAATGTATTGAAATGGGCATGTATTTTCATTTTCCTGGTAAGACCTGGTTAAACATACTATGTCACTCATCCCATTGGGAGAGAGCATACACGCTTAATTAGCCTGGAAATAACATTAGTGAGGTGCCCAAAGGCATTCCTGGGATCTTTCTCTCAAAATTCTGACATAAAATTTCCAGGAGGATTCCTGGAATAACTCTCTCTTCTCTCTCAGGTTTTCTACAATGCCTTGTGGATAATGTTCAGTTATTGTTATACCTTACAAAAATGTATATGGAAAATAAATTTTTGAGAGGTAGAAAGCTTAATATTTTCATGTAATATTTTTCATATTTTCATTGCCCCAGGGTATGAAACCTATGGATTTCTATCTCTTCTGATTTTACTGTCATGCAACATTCAATAAATATATAACTTTTCTAGAGCAACCAAGTTTTATGGGAAAATCTAACTTATTTGAGGATTGGTCATTCAGTTATATTGCTTTATGGATGCTGAAGTTAGCTCTTTGCAGTATTACTGAACATATTCAAATCTTACTGTACCAAACAATAACTGCCTTCAGGTAGGGAAACACATAATCCTTGCTTTTTTTAGCACATTCCCTGTGGCTGTATACATCTTAAGGATACAGAAGTTACAAGAATTGAAGAGGCAAACATTTAGGTAGTTCTGTGTTATGCAGCCCATTTTATTATATATTTGAAATAGTGTCCTGTAAAATACAGACTTTAAAAAAAGGTTTCTCCGAACATCTGAGAAGTCAGACATCCTTGCAATATTAATAATATCAGTAAGCAATTAGTATTTAGGAAAAGGTAGGTAACAGACTTTTAAGCAAACTATTCTTTTATTCCCAATTGCACTAATAACATTAATTTATTCTTAAATAACCTCACTAATAGGAAGAGTTTCTAAACAGACATTATAAAATACACTCAAGGTTTAATTTTACTGAAGAACATGACTCATTTCTAGCTGCTGGGAGCCAGCGTAGGATCTTCAGTGCACTGTCAACCAAGTTATTCCCTCAGCAGGTTACAAAAAGGGTGGTTGATAGAGTGTTTGAGCACTTTCAGGCAGAACTATTGGCAAAGATTAGGTTTGTATGAGGAAATTATGAATAACATGTGTTCTTGTTGCTTCTGGAGCAAAGGGAAAAAGCAACCACAATTTCCATGTCAAGGAGGAGAGACAGATGGGCTGTGGGCTCCTTTCCAGTAGGGGAGACCCTGACTTGGGCTTAAATACCTTTATTACCATAGGGTGAGCACTGCCTTGTGCATTTCTCAGGAAATGAACTAAAGTGTTTAATTTGGTTGTGCTGGTGGGTTTTTTGTTTCTTTTAGTTTTGTTTTCCTATTTGTGTTATTTCTGCAGCGCTGAGTTCAGATTTGCATTGAATTATTTATGCAGTCCACAAGATCCCATTTCTGACTCATAACGAACAACTCGCCACCTACCAGTGTATTAGCAAAATTAGGATAAAGTTTCTTACATATGTTACTTCAGAGTAATATTTTGATTACTCAGATTTATCCATCATTTTAATGCATAGCCACTTATTCATGTAACTTCTCACTGTGGCTTTTTCAGAGACAGTCCTCGTCCTTACCAGACTGAACAACTTAGAATTACCAGCACACCACAGCACCTTACCTATGGTCAGAAATCTCCTGGTGACCTCTATCTAGTGTATGAACCATTTTATCCAACCCTCTCTTTCCTATATTTCATCTAAGAATTCCTTTTGAATTCCAGGCTGCTTAACATTCTTGAGAGCCTATGGTGACACACCTTGTTGAGTACCTTTTGGAAATCCACATGGATAGTATCACTTGGGCTGTTTTTGGTCATTTACTTGCTGACAATCAAAGACCCTAATAGATCTGTAAGGTGTGTGCTGCTTTATTAAAATGTGTGGCAACTCTGTCTCACTGTGTTCTTTGTCACAAATTCTTTCTTATATTCTATTTATTGGCTTCTTACCCTTCCTCAACCTTTTTTGAAAGATGACTTTTTTTTCTGTTCCTACAGAGAGGTATCTTTAAATAGTCTCTAGCCTGCTTGCAAAGATTTAACTCTTAGATTCCTTATATAGCTTCTTTTTAAGAAGCTGCCTATATAGCACCTTTCTGAAGCTGCCCTTTTCCAAATTCACTTCTAGTCCTGATCAGCTTGAGCAACTACTGATACCTTGATGCTTCTGCCTTATGACCCCCATAATGCCTAGAAAAAAAATATGGGAGTCTTAAGAAGAGATTTCTTTGAAATTGTGAAGAAGGTTCCTCAGAGTTTACGAAGAGCTTTGCCAAACAAATGAATGCCATCTGTTCTGGAGGTTTTTTAAGGGTGAGGAAGTTTTGCACTGTAAACTGGTATGGAAATGAGAAGAGTGGTGTGGTAGTAATGGGTTAGGAAAGAAACTGAAATTGAAGCAAACAATTTGCAAATGTCAGAAACAGCAGAGAAAAGCAGAGAGCTATGCAGGCAAAGTGACAGACAACAAAAAGATGGTTTTCATTTCAGTCTAAAGCTGTCAAGATCAGATTCCAAATGTGGCAGTAACTGAGTCATTAAATGATGACTGAGTGGATTAAATCTGTGGCTTTGTCTATGGGCAGGCGAGCAGGGCTGTGCCCTAAAGTCATAAGCTAAATAGAATAGAAAGAATAAGCTAAATAGAATAGAAACTCCATAGAATTTAAAGCCTGTGGTCATTTTGCTGAGTGTTGAAGAGGGATATAGGCATTTGTTTTCCTTTGTCAAAGCGAATCCTGGCCTTTAGAGGAAGAGTGTACAAGGGAAATATCACTGTTGGGTTTTTAGATGATTAATGCCACTTTCAGGTTTTGGGTCATTATCATGAAGAGAGGCAGACGCACAGAAATTGTGCCTGAGCTATCACTTTTTTTTTTCACATTTCAAGTACTCCTATGTTGCAAAAGTCCTCATCTATAACTGATTTATATTCCTTTATACCTCAATATAATAAAGTACATTTAGTAACTAGAAGACTAATTCATACAGAGAATATTGATCAACTTACTTAAACCAGACAGTAAACCAATTTATTTGATGGAAATTTCCAAGAACCATGTAAGATACAGATTTTGGTTTTAATCAAAAGTTGATAATTATTATGTCTGCTAAATGTACATTCAGAGCTGAAAGCTTTAAGTAGAAGCAAAACTCTTCATAGATTTATAATTTTCAAGGTATTGAGATAGCCAGGTATGTATTAGAAAAATGCCAGTAGTCCTATACATTTATGACCTAATATTCTCCTTAGGAAAATGTATTCTGATTTATTATATATTGATAGTCCAAAGATTACTTATACTATAAATCAGTCATCTGCCTATATCTCAGCATCAGAGTTGAACTTCACTTGGTAGCCAGACAATATTCAGGTCTGCTCTTTGGCCTTGGTTTGCACCTACAATAAACTGACATCTTGCTACCTACTTTGTACATAACATGGAGTTTTATTTTGAGGTAAATCAGACATATGGATCTACTCCATGAAGGATAAAACACAAAGCTTCTGTACAAGGTTGACTAGTTTATTTAGGTTAAATTTTTGTCACATGGACAATTGTTCTCTTGTTTTCCTTGGTCCTGACTAGAAACTGGTTTGCCAAGTGCTCACAGCTGAGGCTGAAATCAACAGCAGCTGGGCTTTGAATAGAAAACGTGCTATAGGAAGCCATGTGCTCTTGAAAAGTCAAATCTTAGGTCAGACACACAATATTTGTCATACAACCTCTCCTATTATAGGGATTTGTGAGCATGAAGGAGCTAGGTTTTTGGAAGCTTTCAGGTACCCCAGTAAGGAGTATCACAGAAAGCTTCAGAAGTAAATGTGATCATTCTGCCTTTTGAATTCATACAGTGAATGATAACCTATGGCTGTCCACTGAATGAGAATAAAGCAGGATTGAGGAACAACATGCTAAATAAAGTTGACCTACCTTATATAGTAAATGGAGGGCAACCTTGAGATTCCAAAAAAGAATGATGCCTTTTGAACAAATGTATCTCTGTTCGTATACCAAAGTGGGGGAGGGGCAAGTGTTTCACAAAGCCCACAAAAAGGCGAATCCAATATAAGCACAAGATGAAAAGAAGAACACAGAGGACAGGGAAATACATACTCTGACGATGATTGATCCATGGGAGGTATGAGCTGCTCAGGTAACGGGGGAGGATAAGCACATAAGAGGACCAAAACATACAAGCACTATGTAACTGCACTGAAGAAAATGTCAGGCCATCTCCTGTCATTGTCAGCCTGATCCAGCATCAAGCACTCTCTGAGGTATGAACCCTTCCCCACCAAGCCCAGCAAAAATATGTCAGAGAAATATGCAGTTTGGAGGGAGAGGTGAAATCATCTATCAGCATTCTTTTCCTTAAAGTGGGAGTGGCACAGACTCAACTGTTTAGCCTCAGTCAGTCAATTTATTTTACTAATTTAGCAGGATACAAACCCAGCAAAAATGGGATCATTTTCTGGTGAACTAGTGTGTTAAATGGGCTGATGAAATTATCTGACAAGTTTCATTAGCTTGAGGGAAGGTGTAGAACTGCACTGCTGCAAAGTAAGGGACTAGGAAGAAAGAATTAAGATTTATATTTTTTATCTTTTTTTTTGGTGGAAAGTGAACAGCTGGACCATTGTATCTGCATTTTTTGAATTTTCGATGGAAAACTGTGGAATCAAGTCTTTCAATAGTAAGATCCCTTTTCTATCTACCATTCAAATTACAGATGCCTGTTCCTTCCCCGTGGCAGGCAAAGGCCTGACTAGAGAGATACATGTACTGCGGAGGCATGGGGCAATGGCACCCCAACATGCCAAGGACTGTGGAGGCACAGGCACTCCAAGTGAGAATGCAGTCTTTGGAGGTTGTGGACAGTAATATCTGAAAAGTTCTACTAACATATGTGAATTGTGTTTTTGAGGGATTTTGAAGACCAAGAGCACACAGAGGTTGAATGATGTTAGGGAGGATGCAAGCAAAGAAGAGGTGTGGTGAGCTGTGCTGTAGCATAGTGAGGAGATGTGATTTTGTTGTAAGACTGCAAGGGGAAGAGGCAATGACGCAGAGCCAGCTCAGGTCTATTAGGACTTATTAGATCAGATGCTGTGTTGTGTGAATGCAGCTGTACTGTCTTCATGAAGAAGTCAGATTTTGAAGCTATTGTTTTAATGCAGCACAGAGCTAAAAATGCTGGTTCAGAGCCATCTGTTCCTGGGGCTGCTAACAGTGAAGGTGCCTGGCAGGGACCCCACAGGGTCAGCCTGATGTCACAGCCCTGCATCAGTGGCATTGCCCCTCCAAGCAAGCCCTGCCACTCAGTGAGAGAACTGTGGAGTAAAACAGTGGGAGCTGGGGGCATAACGTCTGCATTAGAAACACTTCAGGAGGTTTTGCTGCAGACTAAACCATGTCTAGTTCCCAGGTTCCCAGACCCAGGCCTGGGTGCACTCATGGAGCTCATCTTCTGGTTTAGCTTCATGAGAAAGGAATGCCATTCATGTTCCTGGAGACTGCTCAGTGAGTTGAATGCAAGTGCAATAAATGTGGATGACTGGGAAAATTGCTTTGAAAACACATTCCTGCTTTGAACCAGAAAGACAATTTAAGCTCATGCAGGAGTATCAACTCCTTTGGATTTAGATTGCCTTTTGAAAAGCACCTGGATGGCTTGACATTTCTGTGGCATTTCTTCTGTGTCTGGGGGGACCATTGCATTCAGTGTGTCATGGGGACAGACAACTCTGTCTCCTGGTGTTCTGGTTTTGCTGGGGACCACACTGCTGTAGTAGGATCATGTGTTGTTGCTGAACACTGCCAGCACACCTGGCCCTTGGGAGAGGGGCCTGCCCAAGTGGCAGGCATGCTGCACCCAGGTTTTCAGATTTCATCTTTGTTTGACTCAGATTTCAGTCACTCAGTTTGTTTTGCATGCATGTTCATTGGCTGACTGGCCATCTGAGGGGGTGGATAAATCCGCTCCGTGGCTGTGTTTTGCCATAAGTTGATTTGTGTTGTCCTGTGAACATGCCCGGCTCCCTAACTGTTTAAAGAAAATGCATTTAAAAACTAGAGGGCTGTTTCAGCCCCTGTGCCAGGGTATGGCTGTGGCCTTTCTTTCTCAAACTCTCAGCAACTTCACCACTTTGAAGGAAATTGTGGTAAAACCCAGGTACAGCCCAGCAAGAGCATTGCCTGTAGGTCACCAAAGCCATCCTGTGCGAGCACCTGCAGCTGTTCTCTAGCAGAAAGTCTACTATGCTCCAGGGTCAAACTTTACATTCTGAGGCCTTGATGAAATTGCTAGAGCTGCAAGAAGCTCCCACCCTCCAGTACTGTCTTGTTGACTAGACTTAGCACCTACTGCTCCTGGACACACCACAAAGGGTGTGGAGAAGGAGGGGGCAGGGTTAAAAGTGTGAAAAGGTAGGACCCAGGTGCGAAAAGCTGTTTCTGTCTAGTTTTTTTGTGGGGTTTTTTTTGTGGTTTTTTTTGTGTGTTTTTTTTTTTTTTTTTTTTTTTTTTAAATAGATGAGTAGCCACAGCTTTTTAAACAATTTTTTTTTTAAAAGGAAAATGTTTTGCCTCATCACATAATTTATTGTGTCCCACAGTCTGGGTAATTTCAGCAAATAGGTTAATGACTGGAATGTTAAATTTTTTATTCTCCTTATGAAAGTGTCTACCATGCAAACTAGTTAACTTGAAGTGGTAATATGTCAAGTAGGGCTTGTAATATGCTGGTGTACTCCACATTCCATTCTTTTAAGTTGTCTTTCTTCAGGACTATCAAACAGGCATACAACATTTACTTCTTAAAAATATGAGTTGTTTTCTGCCGCTGTTAATTGCTTCTTCTGTGTAGGGGGGTTTAGTGCCTTGCAGCAACCTATGAAGACCAGAAGTTTTCTGATATTTCTTGCTGTGTTCTTCCTGCTGTGCTTTTTTTTTTTGCTTTAACCCATAGCTCTGTATTCTGTTACAGTAGTAGTCAGACTTTTTTACCATCCCACTGCATTTAAACACTAACTTAAACTCCACTGGCGAACTTTGTTTTTATTAGAAAATATGAAAAATTAAGATATCTTCATTGAAACAGAAGCTCTTAAAATCGCTGGTCCTGTTCAGACAAGAACAATATTTTTGTTTGTTTTTATTAAATGACTGTTGCCTTCACATTGTAAAAATAGATCCTTACTTTAACTAGTATGGGGAACCATGCTGGGTTTTAGCCTCTGTGGGTGTCCATACAGTAGGTGACTTACCTTTAAGCTAAATTAAGGTTTAACCTAATAAGAGAGTGGTTGGTTTACTTCAAACCAGCCAGTTCCAGAGTAAATATCTGTAAATCCAGCAGCATGAAACCGACATTATCATTCATCTTTTCCCATGGAATTTCCAGTGTCTTGTGTGTACTAAGTTTATGCCATTAGCCATTCTTAAAATGTAATACATAGTGAACATGTGAAACAAGTGGGGAGGAGTATCACAGGTTGATTGGAGGAAGCTGAGGTGGAGGAAAGAAAATAGGATATTAGAACACATTGGCCAAGTATAGTATGGAAGTCTATCAGTGATGGCAGTCAGGTTGTTGTTTTTCTATTTGTTTGCAAATTAGATTAGAACTGTGCAAAACAATATTAGTAGAATTTTAATAAAGATGAAAATTATTCTGATTTTTATCTTTTTCTTGTAGACAGGACAGAGTGGAAAATGAAGTGCATGTAGGATGAAAAGGCTTGAAAGCTACTGACAGAGTGAAGTGTAGTCAATTTTGTAGGAGCAGGAAGATGAAACTATGAAGAGTTCTCCAAAATATAAAAATAGAATTAATTATGCTTAATTTAACGCTTAAGGATTTAAAGCTCAATGTAAGGTGAGCCAGACAGACAAACTTATTGGTAATATCCTGAATGGAAAGGGGTAAAGCTGATCTCTGGTATTTGGAGAGTGACTTTGCAGTTTCCAAGACATGAAGTGATTAGGTCTCAACTTTGATGAAGACTGGTATAAGTGGAGACGAAACATGAGAAATAACTTCAGAAAATATGGAAAGGTGCACACAATGATGTGTATTATTCAAGAGATATGGCTGTAACAGAGGCAAAACCAAGACTGACCCCTGGTGCTATTATAGTAAATGATGGAGTAAGCAAAAAGGTTTGGAAACAAGATTTACAATTTGATTTGGAAAAGATTAAGTTTTACTAGTAGATGTGACTGGTCTTTATATTGCAGATAGGTTGCATTTAATAATATAAGGAGAAAAATCTCAAGCTAATTTTATTTTTTTTATTACTATTTTTTCATGTAAATGTTTTTTAATAAGCTGAAGACCTTCTAGGGCATTTTCTTATTGTGTTAATAATATCCTCAGGTGGTTGAAAGCATGAGACCAAAGGAAAACAAATACACTATTATCAGAATATTATATGCCCTGGAGTGCTCTAACAACATAGTATTTGATCCAGAACTAGACCAAAACACCTGGAGTTTTGTGTCCTCCACCTGAGGACCTCAGCTCATTAGTGGCTGGCAGAAGTGTCTCATTATTCAAGTTCCTGCTGTAGTCTTTCAGTGCACTGGAAATGAGGATATTGCCTTGCTTTATGACACAATACACTGGGTCATGACTAAATAAGGGTTATGCTGGAAGGGAAAGATTTTATTCTACCACATGGATGTAAAAAATGGGTGGACCTAATTTTTCAGGTTGTGGAGTTACTATATTCTCTTTGTGTTCTTGACTTTTTTAAAAATAATTTGCGAAGCTATTTCTGAATAGATTGATTATTGGATATAAGCACCAGACACATTCAGGTTAGAGGGGAAGAAGAAAAAACTGCATGACCAGATACTAATTTATTAATCTTCTAAAAAATGAAGCAAGGTAGTCCCACTTAGGAAGCTGAGTTTTCAGCCTTTTAATCTTATGACCTCTCTTGAGACCCAGATACAAATAGGAAAATAGTGACCCATATGCAGATAGGAAATGAGTGTGCAGATCACCTTCAGGCTACGGTAACAAGTGTGAATGTGTTCACCATGTAAGCAGGGACTTCTATATGTAAAGATTTAGTACAAATGAGAGGCTCCAAATGTAAAAGAATCTGTGTACAGTTCTAACTAGTGTCTTTGAGTTGTGTAGTTGTGGGTGCACTACTGCTTTTTCCACTTCATACAAGGGTGCAATTTTGCACCAGAACAGCAGTTCCCACGCCTGCTCTCCCATACTGTAGGAAGAGAGGCTCCGATGACCTTGATGACAGAATGGAAAATGATGTAGGTAGACATAGATGTTTTATGGTTTCAGTCAAGGCAGACTCTATATAACTCTCCTTTGCAATGCAATGTTCAGTTGACAGATTCAATACAATAGATTCAATAAGACTTTGATTAATAACCCTTTCCATTTAGAGAAGAGGGATAGGATTGCTATCAGTGTGCATGACTTAGCTTTTCCTCCTGACAGAGTTACCACCGGAATAGAAACCCTGGTGTATATCGCTGTTCAGTTAAGGTACTCCATGCAAAATCTGGGGCATGGGTTCTTGGAGTGGATTACAAAATCTTGAATGAGAGTCAAGTTTTCCTTTGTTGTGTTGTTACACATTGTCGATCTGTTGTGCATCAACATTCAGTAAATTTTGATTTTGCTTTTTATGCATTTTATTTTTAATTTAAAGCCTGCTCCTGGCTTATCTGACAGGTAATTTAGAATACGCAATTCTCATTTCCCTGCTGCTTCAGTGCACTTTCCTCTTCCTCTCTGGACTGTTTTCGTAAGGTGTGAACCAGTAAGCAATTGCTTTCCTTTATTTGGAGGAGGAAACAACACAGACAAAAACATCTCGATTATGTAGAGAAAAGGTCTGCAATAGCATTTTATTTTGTTTAGCTGTGCTTGTGAGTTTACTCCTAGCTCATTTTCTAGAACACAGTTACATGGAAAGTAAATCATGTCAAGGTTAGTCTCTGGCTTATTACTTGTCTTACTGAGGTGAAATAAAACCTTTTAAAGTTAGGGCTGTGCCTACTGGCATGGCAAAGACTTGCTTATTGAAAACCTCTGTGGATTATGCAAATGTTAGTTATTCACATAAACTGATCAAAAGGGAAAACAATGGCAGTAAGTAGATTAAACACTTCTTTCTTTTCACATGAGTAGCAATAAAATTTGCTCCCTTCGAAACAACTGCTGGGGTGCTAATGTGGGGAAATGGAAAAACACAACAGCTTGTTTTGGAGAAGCAGCATCTGACTAAGATAAGAATTTAAAACTAGTAATTCATGCCTGTCATTGACCTCCCTTGTTATGCCTGAAAGTAGGATGAAATATTTATAATTTGATAGGAAAAAGTTACAGTCAAAGCCCTATGCTTCTGGCTTGGAAACATGCTGGCTATACTTCAGCCTGATCAAGGTATTCATGTGGTGCTGGGGTAGTCTGAGCTCTCTCCTCCTATCTCCCATTCCACTGAACTGGAAGGAATGTAAATAGAAAGTAATTTTAAAGCTTAAATTTAGAAGATATGCCAGTCCTGGTTTGGATTAATAACTGGACCTGTCTTGAAACAAAAGCTTAATTTTCATTTTTTTCCTTAAAAGAGTAGATCCATAGCAGATAGGTCCAGCTCTCTTTCTCTAGACCTGCAGCTTCAGTTAGGAGCTTACAAAGTTTGCGAGTACTACTTTTTGTAATTGTAAGGTAAAAATTCCTTTTAGCATGTAGTGGTTACAGTCCGCCGTGTAAAGCCACCATTGTACATTCATAAGACCTGTGCAACAACTCTTAGTTTACGCCCTGCCTGGTGTAGCTGTCTTGCATGCAATCTGACATGGGCGCACTGGAATTGATCATGGGGAAAAATAAACAACTGCTCAAAAGTCAGTAAAATCACTATAACTTTGTCTTCATTTACTTATCATTTGCATATATGAATAAACGGACTTGTAGTTAAACAGTTTGTAGTTAACAGTAAATAGGCAGATGTCTTCGAAAATGCCTGGTATTTTCCCTGCTCTTGCCTGACCTCCCTCCTTCTCCATGCTCCTCTGTGTCCATGCTAGCTATGCTGCTACTTCACCCCTTTAAGAGAAGTTTACGTGGAGGTCACATGCAGCCAAATGCACCTGGAGAGCCTGGAGCATAAGCCTGGAGCAGGATGTCTGGTGGACACAGCTACCCCACTGTGGTGGGGCCAGCCCAGGGTGTGCTTCCCTGATTTGCCCACACCACCAGCTGCACTTCCCAGCATTTGGGAGCAAAGGCCAAGCTGATGGGCATGAGGCAGAGCACTCATGTCAACTAGGTTATGACTCCTGGCTTGCTGTAATGACAATTCTGAATCTCCTCATTTTCCTAAGGAAAACAGAGCACACTGCCTCTGTTCAACTCCATCCACATAGCAGTAAAGGTAGTAGAAATTATATCAAATAATAATTAGCAAATAAAAAATAGTTCCTTTAAGGAAAACTTCAGAAACTCATGTCATTTGAACATCCAGCACACAATGAACTTTCTTAACTTGCAATGACATACCTCATTTTTCAGGTCACTCCAATGCAAATCATGTTTCAATAACATCCTCTTCAATCTTGAGAATTACACCCCCAGAGACCTAAGAAAGTTTTAAATGTTCAGCATTCTAGGGCTACATCTCTTTTGTGTGTAACACTTTATTATGGATCTCTGGGCTGGATTTGATATTGAGTCAGTTTGAGAGCTTCATTGTGTTGTTTGGAATGACATAGATTAAAATTAGAAGAGAGAAACTATCGAGAATGAGACCATACCATGTCAAGACAGCACTAATTAGAAAGGCTATGGCATTTCCTAGGTTTATGGAGAGGCTTTGTATTTAATCCATTAATCAAAAGATATCAAAGGCTCTTCTTTCAAAGATGGGTAGTGGGTAAGAGGATGTAAATATTTTCTACGGTTTGTTCTGAAATCAAATATCAAAATTTTTACTCACATACTCAAGTTTAATGGAATGAAGGACTTCAGACCATATTGGACATTACTGGGCATCTTCAGGGCATTGAGGCTTCTTGGTTCATGCTGGGCTTTTGTTTTACTCTGGGCTATCAAGAGTATAGGGTCCAGCCCTTTGTATACTTTCTTTCCTACCAAGTAGAAAGGGATTTTCATGGCTAGGGTAAGCAGTTTTTGCCAGAAATTTTCTCACCAAATAGAACTGGCAAGTGGCCAAAAATGTGCTTGTCGTTCTTTACTTGTGAATTTTAATTTCTAGGCAGCTCCTTTTAGTGCTCATTCACATAGTCTTTGCTTCTCTCATCACTCCTGTGAACACAGGGTGTGAGCGGGGTCCTGGTGCAGTAGGTAACATCTGCAGACTCAGCCTCCAACCCTTGTCCTTCACTTGGGTTATGGGGAGGGGACCTCTGTTTTGCCAGCCTTTCTGCTCTACCTGGAAGCAAGCAGCAGTGTGGCCCACGGGGCATTAGCAGCAGCTTGCCTACAGCTTTCAAAATCTTTCACTCATCTGTCTGTCTGATCGGCAGATAAAAGCCAGGCTGCTCAGCATGCAGATGGTAGTGCAGTTTGCCCTACAGTTGAAAAATGATAAGGAGATTTTTACTTGGTTGGCTGGAAACTTCTTTACCCTCCCTTGAATAAAAAGCCACCCCTCTGCTTTTTTTTTTTAAAAAAAACCTCATTGTCATTCAGTCAACAGTGTGAAATCTGTTCATTTTGAAGTATCAAGTGTTTTTCCGTAGCAACAAGAATTTTCTTGTAAATGACAGCTTGGATGTAGGAGCAGGGTGGGGCAGTGTGAAAATACATATTTCTTAAAATACTGTTCAATAACTACTGTCTTTACCACTCCAGTATTAAATCATGCTGCTGACCGTTTATTTTAAGTGAGGCTCCCTTACATGCTAACCAAATTTGAGTTATAAAATTGGTTCTTAAACTGGCACACACAATATTAAGTTTTAAATATAGAATAATCTATATCTCATACATGTCAATTCTGTATCATCATGTAGGAATAATTTGTCTAAAATATTCCATAAAAAAAAGCATGTGCTAACATGGGCTCTAAAATCCATGGCACTGTACTTTAAAAGGCTGTTTGCATTTTGTCTGTTTCTTTAAAGGGCTTCCGTATTGTCTCGGACTCCCCTGGAAATGCAGTAAGGATTCGTATCACATCTCGGTTGTCATAGCAACAGCAGTCTTTCCCATAATGAGCTGCATCATCTGAACTGATGTCACAGCATCATGCAGCAGGTCACACAAGGCACCTCCTAGTATTGCATCTTACAGATGTGCCGTAAACATCAAAAGAGGATGATTTGAACAGGACATGGTAAGTGCATAATATTGTACTGTTCTTAATTGCACTGTTATTTTTTTCCTGTTTTATAAGGTTTTCCTTATGTAAGTGTGTGGGTTTTGCCTTGTGAAAATCATTTTGAAGAAAGATGCTGCATGTCTGAATATTATTTTTCAGGGAGACTGGCAAAGACAAAGGCCTACAGAAAATGCATTTGGTCAAAATGTTTAGACTTTGCATTTGTGATAATAGCCTGAACATTTGAAGGGAATATATTTGAATTTCACAATCCAATAAAAGTTGCTACTGTCTGATTTGCTTAAATGAAAAGAATAGCTGTTTTCAATTCTAATGCCGTAAACATAGCTTGTTCCTTTCCCTGTCTCTTCCTTTAAGCATTCCTATTATGTTTACCTCCTCTTTTAGCCTATTTAATTTCAATAGCAGAAATATCACCTATTTACTTTCGCTGGCCTTCCATGACATGATAGTACAGAAAATACTCTGCAAACCAGGGCTGATCAAGCAACTGGAACAATATTGATTTTAAACATGGCTCAGTACCGTCCTATTTCTACTGGTATTCTTAAAAAAGCAAAACATTGATATAATTGTCAAACAATTACCAGATGTTTAGAAAGCACAGCAGTTTTTAGCTCTTCTCCTGTTTTACTTTCTTTGAATCTGTTTTTTAAATAGTAATATGAATTTAGTGAATTTTAGATCTATCCTTTACTGGAAGGAAACAAGCATTTTTTTTCTGCTGCAACTGCAGTAAAAGGTGTAGCCAAAGATTCAGGCATTCTGAGAGGGTTTGCTATGAATAAAATAATAGGAATAATTAAAAAGGCTTCCACCTCTGTCTTGGGAAAAAAACAACTATCTTTTATATTTAGAAAGCTAGTTAAAATTACTATAAGGTTTAGAAATTCTTTACAATGTCCAACATATGTTAATTTTGTAATAAGGTCTTGCTTCTGGAGGCCGAGTTAATTTTGCTTAACTTCAAGTTAATCTTGCTGGATGGTATATAACAACATTAACTGTTTGATTTGGCATATTTAAAAGATTTAGTCTTTCAGCTGCTAGCTATTAGAAAGAAAGAAAAGACGAGACACATGTCATTTTAATTGATCAATATGTCCACTAGGAATTAGGGAGTGGTCTCTGGCTCTGTTCTCCCTCTGTACTTGATATTTCAAAAGTGCAGCAAGAAAAAAAGCAACCACTGATTTTTTACTGATATCTATGTATACTGTGGGGTTCAGTCCCTTATATTTGATAAAGTATCGAGTAATAAATATAATGAGATCTGACTGCTCTTCATAGGGGTGGGTCTGATGGTCTTGTCTGGCACAAGCTGGAATAGAGCTCTTATATCTTAATTAGACAGTCTGTACTGTATGTGCTTTTTTTCAACGTGGTCTGGGTACATCTGTTGGGGATTTTTTCCTACTGCAAAACACAAAACAGATGACTGTAAATTAATCTTAGAATGATGTTTTATTTATTTGTGATGCATTTTACCGTATGAGAAGTAGTGTTCTCCTGTGCTTGCTGTGCTCTCATCAGGCAAACTCAGAAGGTATGAGTTAGCAGGAGGATGGGGGGAGGGTGGAACAGCTGATGCCTGCCTGGTGTCAGAATTAGAGGTGTGAAGAGAGCTGGTGAGTAACTCTTTTATTGCAAATTTAGGGACCATCAAAGAACAGTTAAAAAGAACATGGATGTAAGACATGTTTGGTTGAAATATTATGCCTTTATTAATTATAACAAGAATGTATTTTGCAAGGGACTTGATTACAAATGGAATCTCTCAGAATAATGTTAAAAGTTAGGGAAACATACTAGGGGAAAAAGAACAGCTTTTGATAGTATTAATGGAGAGATGACCTGCTATGAAGCCCCCATTGCAGATTTTAATTTTTTTTTTCCTAATTACAGGAATGCAAACCATGTTATTTTTTAAACACTTTTTAAAAATTCCTGTTGCGCTCTGTTCGACACACTTGTCACAGCATTGTTTGCCCTGGCAAACACCTGCTAATAATGGAGTCGTGATGGCACTACTTGTTTCTTGGCAATCTTGGCTAATTCTGACTCCAGCTGAATGCCTTCATTGTAGAATGCTTCCTGTTCTTTTCTGCATGGGCCCAAGTGTTGCACTGAGATCTGTTATATGAGGATGTGGAAGAGTATGGAGTGATGAAGAGGGTCTTACTATGAAGAGCAATCCTGATTGCCTGAGTCAGAGCATGACCAAATGTAGAAACACTACAGATATAATACAATTTTTCTTGTTGTTGGGGCAGATTCATAACTGGTACAAGTGAGACAGCATTTGATAGTGTGAAAACTGGATTGCTTTCAGCTTTGTTCCACAGCTAGTCTTTTTCACCATTACTGAATGCAATACATTTTGTAAATACATGTATTCTTCCCTGAAGGAGCTGAATTTGGACATTTAATCTGAACACTAAAGTTCTTCTGTATATGCAGAATCATACTGACGTGTAGTTAGAGATGGACGTGAACTGAAAGGAAGTTACTGTTTAATCTTTACTTTACTCTAAAGGGTTTTATTATATCATCAATTAAGTAGTTCTTACATAGCTTAGCACTGAAAGCAGAGAGAAACAGAAGTTTGGTTATTCCCAAGGCAGCTATAGGAGCTGATGACAAAACCTGACTCCAGCAATGGAAGTTGGTACAATTTTAACATACCGTGATTTTTTTTTTTTCCCACCACATGGCAGTTTAAAGCCCACCTAGAGGAGATCAGAACGTGTCCTCAAAGGAAGAAAGTTTTCTTTCTTCTCTAAAGAGGAGCTGAAGGAACTGTATGCTCTGAACTTTATCTTTTGTAGGTCATGTTGCAGTAGAACAGGGTTGGATGGGTGTCCTGTCCCTCCTACCTACAGCAGATCTGGAGTTAATTTGTGTTCAGGAACTCATTCCTTGAAAATCAAGTCTAAGGAGTCCTCTTTATCGGAAATGCTCAGGCATTGGTTAGAATCAGTGGCATTTCCATAATGCTGGGGAAATATTTACTTTAAAATAATTGAGGAATTAAAAACAATAATAAAAAATTCCTATGCCATGCCCTAGTTTATTTGCACCCTTCTGTAAAAGTCACTGCTGTGTCATGAAAGTAATATTGACAAAATTCTGGTTTTGACTTTTGTTTTTCTGGTCTCTACAGAATGCAAAAGGTTTCTTATTTTTAAAAAGCCTTCAGAAAAGCTTTGGTTCATGAGGAGAAGGGTTAGGGAATAAATTAAAAAACAATCCAGATAGCTCTTCCCTTCTTGTTTGGTGGATGAAAGACAGGTTTCAAATATCTGGACTCCTGAGTACTTTGAATCCCAGCAAGGCTGACTCAGCTTTTCATCCCTCCAAGGTCAAAAAATTCAGCTCTGTGTAGTTTACAATGTCTGGCGCTTTCAGACAAGATGTTTCAAGCCAGGAATGCTCTCCGCTCTGCAGGACTCTCAATTCTCATGGCATGTGTCAGATACAGGCTTGCCCTGGCAGACTTGGCCAAAATGCTGTCGCCTTCTGCTTCTTGTCCAGCATTCAGTCCCGGTGCCAGGCAAGGAGGAACTTTCCCTCAGCTGTGGAAAGAATGTCTTCAAAGGCACCTGGAAGTGGAGATGTGTCCTGAGGAAAGTATCGGCCTCAAAGTTAAGGGTGGAGGATCAACACTGAATTGTAAAGAAACTTCCTTACCTTTGCCAGCCCAGTGGTTTCTGGAACTGTTAAGAGCATCCAGGGCGAGTAGTTGTCTTTGTGGAGGACCCACTGTTTTGCAGGGCGAGGCAGTAGAAAGGGCCTATGCAAGAGGAACCAGCTGACCCTCAGTGCAGCAGTCAGGCTCCTGCCATCCTCAGAGCAGGCGCATAAATGCCTGGCCCTCAGGACTGCTGGTGCACCACATACACTCACTTTCTCAGACACCCCAAACATATTAAGCATTTACCTGAAGTGTGCGTTCTCTCTTTGGCATAAAGGTCTTTCAATGATAGTGATTTCAATGAGGAAATAGCTCTATAAAATAGTTTTCTCTGCCTCCATGGTACAGTGTCTTGTGGGAGCTGGCACACTTAAAAAGACGGCGTTTGTTAGCGTTGAGTTGTGCTGAAAGAACTCCTAGCATTTAACTGAGGAAGCACTCAACTGTAGTAATTAGTTCTGCTTTCAGACTAACTGTATGTCTATTACTTTGTTTGTTTTTGGGTTTTCTAGAGTTTCCCTGTACTTACACTCTTGTAAGCTCAATGTTGTCACAGTTTCAGTATTTGGATGCAGACACAAAGTTGATCATGAGCTATTAAAGATTAATATAAATTTTTTACCGCCTTAGTGTGTGGCTAAAATAAAGGAGGCATGTATCTGAATGTAAAAATTTGGGCTTTTTTTTTTTTTAACTTCAGTGTGATTTCCACAGCATTTTCTCTCTGGTTGAAAAGCTTGCAGGCAAGTGCCTACTTCAGTCTTAAAATGCATCCCATCCAACCTCCATAACTCCTCCTTGCAGGCTGTGTTAGAGTTGCATTTGTTGTTTTCAGCTCTCAATTCTATCATGTGTTGACTTCCTCTGTGCCTTGTCCCTTCTACCTTGCTGTTCCTGCATGTTAGGCGTGTAATTGCTCCCTTCTACAAGGTTGTCATTCTTTTCTCACTTAAATCCCTTGGAAAAAGGTTGCATTTCTTCTGGACAGTCTCTAAAATGTGGTTTATGAGAAGTTAGATAAAGAAAACTTGTGGGACTCCACGGTTATTATTATGTTTTAAAATAGCAAAACAGCTCAGATACCTCTGCTCTTACAGTGCTAGGGACTGTGCAGATACCTGAAAAACAGTGAAGTCTTTCCTGACTAGATTGCATTTATTTTCATCTTAAGTTGAGGTGAGAAACTTTTTTCCTCATTTTTCCTAAATATTTCCTCATAAGGGATAAGTAACATACCCAAGTTTCTTGGAAACCCCCTGGCAGACCTGAGAGAAAAAACTATTAAAAAAGAAAAATCTATTATCTGCCTGTCTTTGTACTTTTCTGTCTGTGCTTCTGTGTTTGTTTTCTGGGGTTGGTTGTGTTTTGTTGGTGGTGGCTTTATTGGATAAAGTGGCATTCTTAGTGGAGATCCATGAACTTTCAAGAGATTTAAAGCAAAAAATGATTGTTATCTGCTATAAATTGGGCTGCAAATTAACATGAGAAGCTTGGGAACATTCTAGTTTCTCAAAATAGGAGTATCTGCTTGTCAAAGTGTTTTAGACAAACCTTGATTGTATTGATTAAATGAAACGAGAAGCTGTACGTTTACATGCATAGCTGGCACCAGAAAGGTAAACGGCACAACAAACCCCCCACATTTATTTTAAAAGTTTTAAAGCAGCATTTCCTTTATTGGCTAGATAAGTGCTGCTCGTTTGACAGATTGCTGTGAAAGAATATTCTCTGCCAAGACAGTCAATATAACAAAACATATCTGCAAAACAGGCAAAAACAATAAAAAAATAAAGAGAACCTGCCTACTGAAATATTATGCCCATGAGGTAGGAAATTGGAAAGTAAGAACAGATGCCTGATTTACACTACAAAGTATAACCTTAGATTTTGGTAACCGAGCCCATTGAGAAATACTAGGGAACAGTTGACTTCTATTGCATTTTTTCCTTTTCAATAAAATATATAAAAAATCAAAAATAAGATTTTGATAGGTATTTATTTGAGAGAGGCTGATAGAACTTGTACAATGAACACAAACAAAAAAGAAAGAAGCCTGATATTGTCAAGTTTGAGGGCTGTGTAAGATTAGTTTTCAGCTGATATAGCAAGACAAGCCTTAACGAAACTCAAATAAAATACTAATTAGCAAGGACAAAAGGAATGAAAGACTTTTTTTGACACTTAGTTTCTGCCATGAAAAACTGCACTTCAGATCCAAGTGCTGTTGACGGAATAACTATGGTGTCTTGAGAATGTTTTAAAATAAGGACATCTTTCAAAGCTGTTGCATGTAGCTGCTCCAGGCTGCTTACAATTGTCAAGTGTTAGACCATGTTCAGAGACAGCTTTTCCTGCTGAAGAGGCTAATTCCCTGGCCAAGGCAATTCTGTACTAGCTAGTAGGTATCCATCCTGTACTTGAAGCTGCACTGCTAGTCTCCTAAAACATACCATTTTTTCTTAGAATAATAAATCAGATTTTGATTGCTAAAAAAAGCCTCTGCTCAAACCCCAGAGCTTCAGCTAGAAAAGGCTGCTATCTGTCAGATTTCAGCATGCCTAGTCTGTTGCTAAGGCAATGACACAGCAGATATGTAAGTTGCCATTTTAAGGGTCAGCTATTAAAATACGCAGGGTATATTCTTTAGATCCTTAATGTGCCAAATGTTGCTTCTCAAAATTTCACCCTAGCGTTTTACTGGATCACTACCAGTAGCACTCCTGTTTAGTTTTCTGATGTCATTATGCACAGATAACCTTTGAAAATAATTAGGGCACTTTGGGTTTTCTTGTCTCTGAAGAAGGTGGAGCCCAAACATACTCTGGGCATGATGCAGGAACAGACAGTGTATCAGCAATAATGGTGATTGCTCTTTCAGAACAAAAACGTGTTAACCCTCTGAGAGCTTGGCACCTGTTTGCAGTGCCGTAGCTTTTTAAAGTAAACCTTTAAATAAATGGAGAGACTTGATTTTGTATTTCTGTTAAGTACATTTAAAATATGTTAATTATTCCTTTTGTTCAGCTTTGTTATGTCATTTTGAATTGGATTGGAAGTTCAGTTTCATTTGCAGGTCACACCTATGTGATCCCATTTATTTGTGGTAACTTGTAAAGGTACTTTAAGTCAAGAGAGATAAATCCCCCTCAGATCTTTGTTGTTCCCTCTTTTATTTAGGCAATACACACAAACTTTTGTCAGTATCTTGAGGCTCTGAATGGTGAATTATGTAGAACACTAGTACTAAATTAATATTTGTTTGAGTAAACAAATAAAGATCCTCATAAAGATCCCTTCTGTGCTTGTCATGAAAATATACTGAAAATAGTATGAGGATTTCCTGGGTTTAAATTATAGCATAAGACAATAGAGAATAAGAGGTGGTCAGAGAAGTTACAAGCTATAAGAAAGGTAGCCTTGAGCAGCAGCCTGTGATACTTGAATCACGGAGACCTGCTTCTGGCTCTGATACTAAATATGCCCCTTGCATATTGCCTGTTTACCTGTGCCCCTTGTTCATCACCTGTGGAATGGACATAATTTGATCCCCTTTGTAAAGAACTCTGTGTATGTGCAAGGTGTCACTGCTACCAATTTAACTACACACACACAGATATGTATAAAGGCAAGACTGTAGCAGATACTCGAGAAAACAGTGCAAGGGAACACTGCTGAATAAAAGAGATGTGGGATGCTGGAAAACACAATGTTAAAATCTAAAGGAAGGAAACTAGCTTTGGGGATTTTTGTCCTTAAATAAAGGATTGCCAGTGGAGCACTTAACAAATGTATAAAAAGCTCAGTGGTTTTGGCAGCAAAAAATGATATCTATAAGTAGTGTATGCAGAACTGTTGAGCCTGTTTAATTGAAAATAACATCTTAATTCTACAACTAAGTTTGAAAAGACTGGGCAAATATCTCTGCTGGCTGAGTCTAAGTGATTTCCACATAGACAGAGAGGCAGCAACACCCAGTCTGTAAAGCCTGAGGCCGTATGTGCATACCATTCTGCTTAAAAAGATGTTACTAATTTTTGTGAAAGAAGGGGGACCCGCCATGTTTTTGCTCCTTTCCAAAATTAGAGATTGATAAGAGCTATTCTACAAGGTGCTGTCGTCTCAATTATTGCTGACTCATGAAAACACCGATTGTTGATCTTTTTTGCCTAGGTTTTGTCCAGAGAGCAAACAACACAAGACCTCTAATGACTGATGGATATGCATTAAAATGAGACACAAGATACACAGGACTAACATCTGTTCTGAATTAGCCAGTCCCCTGGGTCGTGCAAATATTGCTCTTTCCAGTCTAATAAATATTTATTTTTAGGAACCAGAATAGCTGTGTCAAAGTGAGCTAAGGATGTTTATTTCCAATCAATGTGCCAATAGCTCAGGGAAGAGGAGCGTGGCAAGAAGGGCACATTATGGGTGATGAAGAGTAAAAGCAGCTCCCAAATTACTGTCTATTGTTTTCTGACTCTCAATACTATTTAGAATACACTTCAGTTTAGTCTTCCTTAGACCTATATACTGATATGTAGCTTTGATTCCTATATTTATCCTTTGAATTGTTAAAAATTAAATTTGGGGGTGTATTTAATATGTAAATAAACCAAGCTAGTCTGCTAAACTCAGCACCTAAAATTAGTGTTAGACATATTTGAATTCCAACAGCATATTTTCTTGAACTCTATTGAATGGCTTATAAATTGATTTGTGTGTTTCTCTGCATTCTTACTGTTTGTTGATTGTTGATGGATTCTGTAAAAATGAATAGTACCTCATGGTTTTAACTAATTCATAATAAATTCAGACTACGGACAACCATTACTTAAGCAAATACATGAAGATAAAAAGGGTTCTGAGAAACGTTCTTTTACTTGTCAGGTGCTTTCAGTGGTATGAGATAACCACAGGGAAGGTGGAGGTTATGGAGAACCTCAACAAACCTTCAGCCTGTGAAATGGTATTTTCCCCAGCTACATCCGACCTGAAAATTATGTGTTCTTAAAGTGAAATTTGATACAATTTGGAGCTAGGAAAAATGCCAGTTTGGCAGGGCTCATAATTTTTTTTTTTAAGCAATATTTTCCTAGACTGGAGGCGGCTGCAGGGATTATAATTAGCCTGTCTTGGGCTGATTAGTGTTGGGTACTTGAAGATCCTTGATCAGCAAAATTACACATCCTGACAGCCCAGTGGAAGCAAGTCCAACATTTCACTACTCCCTCCAGGCAGCTGAGAAAAAGAATTGTTTTGTTAGATTAAATCCCATTATGAGAAAAAACGATGGATGTATTGAATGCTTAGAGGTGCTTACCTCCTTGGCCAGGACGCACAGCGCTTTATTCCAGCCTTTCAAAGCACTTTACTGAAAGTGAGGAAAATGCAATCTGTGCCATAAGACTCGGTTTAAGTCCTCCTCATCTTACTGATTGCTCATAAGTGCTAGCTGGGCCATAAGCAGAAGTTAGCTTTTTTTTTATTCTTCTAGGACATCGCAGAATCAAACTTAGATTTAAATGGAATGAAACACACAGTACGATAAAACCCAAAGTTCTGTGTGATGACCCTTTAGAAGGCTAATAAATATGTAACTATAGGACAGATTACCAGCCACTTGATAAAAACATTATGAATCAATTGGCGACTCTGTTGTGCTGAGAGTGAAAAAGTCCAATAATGCTATCAATCTCACAGTATTACACTTTTTGGGAGGTAATTCAATACAAATATCCTTTTTTAATGTGAGGGAAAACACTGTTATTTAAGATTAAAGAGATTATAGGAGGAAATGGAGACTGATATCTAAGCATTCACTTGACTCAAGTGTGTTCACAAGGGACATTGACTCCAAGTAACAAATCTAGAACGTACTGAAACACAGCATGGAAAACCCGATAAAAAGTGAACCCCCTCACACAAATAAAGTCAAAGCTTCTGAGAGTGAGGGCTTTTATTTTTAAATAAGAATTAGGGAGCTAAAAAGGCATAATGGTACTTTAATGGCTCCCAGTAAGACAATCCCTGCAGCAGTGAGAAGCAGAAAGGCTGCCAGAGTTCCCTTGAGAGCAGTGCAGAGGCTGGGAGGAGCAGGGTCTGCAGCACAACAGCAGTGAGTGCGTGGTCTGCTTAATACCAGGGATGATATTGCATGCTGACAAATTACATTTTGGAGCTGCTCCAAAATGTCAGCATGAGGTTATCCTTGAAGCTAATTTAGCACTTATTCCCTCTCACAATCATTTCTCTGCTGCACCTATTACAGGCATGCCGCTGAATCCTGCCTCAGGAGGTACTTAGGTCTTGGTGGAGGTCTGCTGACTTCACATGTTTCACTTCTAATGGAAAAAAAAATCTGTAGGTCTTATTCCAGGCTTATTGGTATAATTAATAAACTTCAGGCCCTGTATCTTCCATGTTTTGTGGGTCTTGTTTTTGTTTGTTTGTTTTTTAATTCTGTGATTTCCCCAAGGAAAGTGTGAAGAAATTGAATGAAGCCAAGCAGAATCCTTGGAGGAAGAAAAACCACTTGAAATGTAGGCACCTTATATTTGAGATTGAAAGGTTTGAAAAGGGCTGCGTGACTGTAAAAATTTGGGAATAATCTAGCTTCTTGGCAAAAAATGAAAATGTTATTGGTTTTATCTATGAAGTTCAGGTTTCTATTATAGCATTGTGAAGTACTACAGTATTTTTTGTGTGTTGGAAAGCTGACTAAGATCTAAGTAACAGTATTATTAAGCAGGTGGGCTTTAAACTGATTTTTCAAGAAGCCAACATGAATATTTTGCCTTCTTGAGAGATGATTAAAAAAAATCTTACCAAGTTGTATCCTGACTTCAATTTTTGAAATATAGCTTTAAAGGGTAAAGAAGCCAAAATCTTCATGAATGGATCAAGGGCTTTAAAGATGTATGGCTTTATTTTCTAAAAGGCCAAGTAAGGTATGAAAGGCTTGAAAAATAAGATTAAAAAAATCCTTGATTTTTATATGGAGTGGGTTAGACTGGTTGATGATGTTTTAGCTTTTTGTTGTTTTTCTTTTGCTCTTATTCAAAATATAAAAATACTTCCAGTACTGTATCTGAGAATAAAAGGCACTTGTACAGGAATCCAAGCCTCAGACAGTGATTTCTTTGAACTAAAGCATTAAAACATGAATGCACAGGTATTATTTATGATAGCCCTAGAGAATGAATGTTTTAATGACAAAGTAACTATAATAGTGACAAAGCAGACAGGCAGTAAGAACATGAGGGTCAAGATTCACAACTCCATCTGGTGATATAATTCAACCTAATTTTGGAGAAACCAACAGTAGTTGCAGTAGATGCCAGTTGCTTTTGTAGGTCCTAGAAACAAACAAGCCAAACACAGTACTGTGATCTATTTTAGTATTAGTGTTATATTTCTATGGTTATTATTATTAAAGTTGCCAGAAAGAGAGACTTACGTGTGAAATCATGCACAGATGGAAAAAAAAAGGTCTCAAGTATCCCTTTCCCTCCCCAAAATGCCTACTGTGCTACTATGGGTCTGAGAGCAGGTCTGCAAAGGTACATACCAGTAATGGGCCAGGCATGTTAAAGAAAGGGTGCTAAAGATTTGTGACATAACACCTGCATGAGAGATAACAAAACTGAAACACCCCTAGTAGGTACTCCCTCCACTATTTATTGACAGGTCAAATTTTATTTCACCTGTTTTTAAAGAAGTGGTTCTTGCTTCTAGAAATATGTGGGGAATGCTAAACAAGGGAGTCAACAACATAGGATGCTCAGACAGACAGTAAAGGGACTTGTGAGGAAGCAAAGAATGTGCCCAAGGTGTCTTTGTGGTATCAAGGTTTCCTGCTGCGCAAGAAGGTGCCGAGAAGCAGCTGGGAACAGCCTGACTGGTGAGAATCAGATTTGGATAGAGCCTTAGAGAAGGGACACAGAGAAGGAAGAAAGGATTTGGTCAGAGCTACCCCACACAGAAGAGGGGAAAAATTGGGTTGCCACAGGCTGGATGTTTTGCTGTGGCTGATGAAGAGGCTGATGAAGAATAAGGTAACAAATGATACAAGCAGGCCAGAACTGCTGCTTAAAGACCGCACAGGCCCCTGCACCTATTCAGCTCCTCTCAAAGTAACATTGCAAACTCCTTTGTGGCCATCTAATAGATATGATGCCCTATTTATAGTTGTATTTGGAATAAGGTTAAAGCGTTTAAAGTACAATACGCAAAAAAAATATGTATCTACTTCTTTATTCTGCATGGTTACAGCATGCAGAAAATGAATCAGCAACAATTTAATAACATAATCATAAATTTAACTTCCGCTAAGCAAGCTCAGTTTTTAAATCCATGAAGACTCTGCAGGATGTTTTAATGGGTCTTTTGTGATGTGGATATTTCCTCAGTTTAAAAACTAAATGAGTTCCTTTTGCATAACTTAGGAAGGAGCCTTCATACGGTAATGATTTTAGGTCACTGCTAAACTAGACCAGATGTGGATGAACGGCTTAACAGTGAAATGCTGCATATCCCATTACAAAGCTTTTTAGGCTATGTGATTACCCTCTTGGCAATAAGCTTGCTCTTAATGAGTAAGTCCTTAATATATAGTTATATGTCAAAAGAGGCAATAATAGTTCCACCACGGTTTTTGATGATATTTGGGAACTTCTGAAGCCAGTTATTGACAAAATAAATTGATGGAGTAATCTGTAATTAGGAATAACTTATTTTGTGTATCATTACCAGCCAGAAATCAAGTGTTTTAGGGGTTAGCAGAAAACCACTGAAACCATAAATTAAACCTGTTTTCTGGGTGAAAAGAAGGAAATGGTGTGGTGTAATGAGCTGCTAAATAAGGAATGAACTTTCTGAAATAACAGCTGTAGTCTTTTAAATATAAACAACTTTTGTTTAAAAAGAGGATATTATTGATTTGCAGAGATTCAAAGAAGTTATCTTTATCTTGTCTGAAATATCAAAAATAACAAACTATAATTTATCAACTTTTCTTCTTGTTGATATTTAAAAATACAGAACAGTTCAGTTGGAAGGGACCTACAATGATCATCTCATCCAATTGCCTGACTGCTTCAGGGCTGAAGAGAAGTTAAAGTGTGTTGTTAAGGGCATTGTCCAAATGCCTCTTAAACACTGACAGGCTTGGGGCATCAACCACCAGCAGCTAAGAAGGCTGTTCCAGTGTTGACCACTCTCTTGCTAAATAAACACTTCTTAATGCCCAGTCAGACCCTCCCCTGGCACATCTTTGAACCATTCCCCTGCATCCTGGCACTGGACACCAGGGACAAGAGCTCTGCACCTTCCTCTCCATTTCCCCTCCTCGGGAAGCTGGAGAGAACAATGAGGTCTCAACACTCAGAACCATTTTCTCCAAACTAGGCAAGGCCAAAGTCCTCAGCTGCTCCTCCTAGGACATGCCTTTCAGTCCTTTCCCACCTTTGGTGCTCTCCTCTGGATGCGTTCGAGGGCTTTCGCATCCTTCCTAAACTGTGGCTCACAGAACTGTGCACAGCACTCTGGTGAGGCCTGAACAACACTGAACACAGCCAGATAATCTCCTCTTTTGGCTGGCTGGTGATGCTGTTTGATGCACCCCGGGATAGGCTTTGCCCTCCAGGCTGCCCTGGCACACACTGCTGGCTCACACTGAGCCTGCAGCCCACCAGCATCCCCAGGGCCCTTTCTCAGGGCTGCCCTCCAGCCACTCCTCATTTATACTTGTGACCAGCTTTACCCAGATTTATATTTTATTTTAATATAATGCACATGTAGCTGTGAAATGGTTAAAATGGTTGGGCACACAAGCTCAAAAAGTGTTGAAAGCTTGATTGTGTTTGGTGCTAGTCCTATATTCGTAATTCACTTGTTGTTGTCCTCTTTTGTTTAGACCGGTGTTTTATGGTCAGAAATGTTTCATTAACCCTTTGACAATGATGGATCTTCCACTAAACATTATGGAAGTGCTCAGTCAATTAGCTAATGAAGCTTTAGTGCATTTGTTTTCTCCAACAGTAATTTTCTGCCTATGTTAATGCTTTTTTATAGATGAATAAAACATAATTTAAGTAAGTAGAGTATATAATTAATATCCATGTTCCTGCAGAACATTCCTATCTTTTAATTAAAGTAATTGTCAGTGTATATATATCATGAAACAATAGGTCTGTCCTGTATTTACTTCAGCATCAGTCTACATAGAAAAATCTTTTAAAAGACATGTGCTGTGATTTTAAAATGAAGAACTCTGTCTGTGTACAGTATTTTTACTGACTTTACATTTAATATTTCAGATATTGCAAAGAATAGGCTGCTTGCCTCTGCAAAACAATGAACAATACAAATAGTTGTGTTACTTTCTGATAATAATAGCTATATCCTTCTAGCATGGAGCTCAATTTAACCAGTGCTGACTTTACATCCTTTACTTATTTTGTCCTCTGCACTATTAGATCACAATACTGAATTACACACTGCTTAATAAATCCAAGAATAGTCAAACTGTATCTTTAAAATAGCACTGAAGGACTTAAAATTCTGGTATAAACTATATTTTCTCTGTGTGAAAATAAATGAGAGCTACAATTTGAATTTTTTTTATGACTGGAGCACATAGGTTAGTCGTACATGTTTCAGCAAATTTTGTAGAGAAGCTTAATAGGCAAGTGGTTTTCTCTTCTCTGGGAAATAATGCATTTTCTTCAAGACTTTGAAGACTGCTTGTGGTTTTAAATGTATCTAAGAGGATGTGTACTGAGCTGGCACCATAGGTCACAAGCAGAACTACTTATAGACTGGAGTGAGACCCAGGAATTTTTTTTTCAATACAGTTACATGGGCCAGAATATAAAGTTCCTTATGCCCCCCAAGGTAAAAAAAATGTTCTTGATACAAGACTGAAAAAGCCACTTTGGTTCCCATAATTTAGATTTTTTCTATGATGAGGTTATTTCAGCTTGTTCATTAAGAGATATATACCATAACTAAATTATCTTAGTGCGTTATAATTTCATTTTTTTTCTCTTATAGAAGTAAGAGATGGGAATGATTCATGATTTTTTCTTTGTTTTTTATGAAATTGTTGAAAACAGATTAAATTTTCTTGCTTTGATGAGTTTATTTTCTATATTTTTTAAAGATATTTACATTCTCTTTCTCACACACACACATGTATATATATATGGGAAATCACTACAACTGACTGTATTGTAAAGCATCATAAAATTGTTGATTAAAGTAATAGGAAAATGAAAAAAAATAAGTTGTCTTATTGAAGAGTTTTTCCTTGTTTCAAAATTTGAAAACCTTTTAGATGCATTCTAAAAGATATATTGAATTCTTCTAAAAAGTAATGTACTTTATTTTGAGAAAGGTAAGTACAAAGCCAATATGACATTTTGGTGCAGTTTTTTCAAAAGCCTTGTTCCCCAGTATGCCAACCTGCAGTTAAAAATTTACAAATAAATTCTAAAAAATAAGGCAGTGCAAATTTTAAAGAATAAGGCATGTGCAATTCAAGGGATGTATTCTGATGTTGATTAGAGAAATTTCTTATCAGTGCTGAAATGACTAAAAAATTGTGACAAGTCATAAATTAATGGATTAAGAGATATTAAGAACCTAAACCCATCAAAATCTGTAACACTGGCTGTGTATTTACAATCCCTTTCACATGTTTTCTAATCTTTCAGAAAAAAACACCCAAACTCCCTGATCACGTTAATTCAGATTTGTCTGTGATTCTAGAATTAAAAAGTTTTCAGAAGAAAACATTTTCGGATATAAAAATAAATGAAATTTTAATAGAGAAAATCAAGGTATTATTAAAGCTGGTACCCATTCCAGTCTCTTTCATTGATGGTTTCATAAAGAAAAATGTATTACATGTAATAACGGATTTAAAAAGCTAAGTGAGAAATTGAAATGCTAAAAATAGATAGGTTTGAAGACCAGCTTTAACATATAGGAAAAGATATTGGTCTTTCTGAGTTATTTGGTCTTCTCAAGCTATTCAGGCTTCTCAGAAGGGAAGAGAAGCATTCCTGTGGCTAATACGTGGATTAACTTAAGTGCTTGTTTGGGCCTCAAAACAATTTGTGACGCAAAGTTTTCCTACTTTGCTCTGCATTTTGAAATTCTGAAGTACTCTGGGAATACATTCTTGTGGCATTTCTGACCTGACCCAAATGAAGAATTAAATACTAGAAAACACCATTATGCTTCTGGTGTCTGCTATCTATTGCCTCTGTAAGATTCACTACCATCATAACTTTCTGAAATCAATGAAGCTTACCTTAGGAATTACCTTAGGAAACATTGTGCTGGTTACCAAGCATAAGAAAGTGTTTCTAAATTTATGCACTCTTGAGGCTTAGATATGACACCAGTGTTTACTGGACTTCAAGTCTGCTAGAATCCAAGTGGCAGACATAACTTCTGAATGACTGAAGTTAACTTAAAGCTAAATGCTTTATTTTTGGTTTCACGACTCTTACCTTTCACTCAAAGTGCTCTTGGTTAAATTCCATGAAGTAGGAAGTGATGGGTGCTGCTGAATGAATGAATGAAGAAAACAAGCAACAAAATAGGACATAATGGGTAGAAAAAAATGACTAGAATGAAGGGCATTGAATAATTGAGTTAGCAGTCTAAATCTATGAGTTGTCTAGTGCTTGATAACTTTCACTACTGTCAGTTGGACTAATACAAATTCAAGTGCATTGCTTTTTATGGAGCAATAAAGGTTGAAATACTTTAGGGAAATTGGAGAACAGGATCAGCAGGAGGGGAGAGTTTGTTTCTAACCAAAGTTTAAGAGTTTTTTTCTAAACTGTATAAATGCCGAGCTTGATTTCTTCAAAACCAATATGATGGCAACTCTAAACAGGCCCATATTGAAGCTTTGGCTAGTTGTAGCTTGAAAGATCTATATTGGACTAAAAATATGCTGTGTATTTTAGCATGTTTTTAAAAGATACACGAGTGACTGTCAGGGTATGAACAAGTTACAATAATGCTCCAGAGTCCCAAAAAACTGTAATGAATATATTAGATCTTTTTTATCTTGGGACAAGAGTCCCAGGGCTAGTCCAGTGCTCACAATCCTATGTTGAAGTGCACTATAAAAACCCTGAGACAACAATAAATGAACTTGATAGCTTTGCACCATTTAATGCATTGGTGCAGAGAACTCAGACCATTAATACAGAAAGGCCACATTAGTGGATTACCATACCTGAGGCAACATATATATATATCCACTGGACTTATTACAAATAGAATATAGCTACTTTTGGAGAAATCTAATTCACAAGCTTGAAAAGCCCCTCACTGCATCCTGCTCTGTGGTAAGGATGATCAACAGTGTCTACTTCACAATCAGCCTCAGTTATCTACAAGCAACTAAAATAATGATGAAAGGAATCTTGAAAACTGCCTAGTAACTTCACGTGAATAGTCACTATGCGAAAATTTGCATTATCATAGTGTCACTGATAGAAGATTTATATGAAACCCTAATTTACTCAGATGTAGGTATACATGCACATGTTAATGAGTTCTGGCATACTAAAAAGCTTTCCTTTATTTCAAAATCTTTGCTTGGTGATCCAGTTCATCCTCATTTCAGGTCTTTCCATCTTCTCATAGAAGAGTGATGATGCTTCACTACCTCTGGCTTGGTCACTGGCAGATGGGAAATGGGTCAAACCCTCTCAGAAGCCATATGTTGGCTCCCAGTGGGGAGCTGAAGGAAGAAAGGATTGATTTAATCCTTATTACTGCAAGAGCAGCCATGTGGAAGGTGGATTTCTCTTAGGACCTTAAAAATTAATTCTAATTAAGGTAGAAAGTGAAAGTAGAATACAATACACAACTCCGTAGATGCATTTCTATTTCATCGTGATGGGTACTTTCTGTTGCTGCCTGTTTGCTGTCCAGCAGCTGCTTCCGCATTTCCCTGGCTTGGTGTCTCCTCAGCTGTTATCAGCACTGCCTTTCCTCCCCCTCTCCTCACTGAGATAATGAGCAGTGTAGTCTGCTGCAACCTCCTGCAGCACCCGCTCTGCTGCAGACCAACCCTGGCTGTTGTGCTAGTCTAGAAGCTGGTTTGACTCGTTGTCTGTTCCCTTTGTAGGTCCTGCAGCAGCTTGCCTCTAACCACTTTTCATTAAAGGATTCTTGCTCCTTTTGCTAACAACACTAACTCCTGTGGACAGGCCTTGTTTGGACTGGAGCAGAGTTTTGTGAAAAGCAATGTAACAGTACTTTATTATTCGGTCTGAAAGTGGAAAAGAATTTTTCCCCTTGATGTTACTGAGTCCCAGCAAAAAGGAAATGCTAGCTCATTATTAACTTGAGTTATAAGGTTAGATTCTCTGCTCTGAAACTGCTCAAACTAGTTTAACTACCAAATAGAATAAGAAGTAATAAGCAGAAATTAGGAACAATTAATCCAGCAACACGGCAAGCGCATGGTGGTAGCTATAAAGGACCTTAGCACTAACTGAGGCATCAATTGCACTATAATGTGGCTAAAGTGTCCTATTCTGCAAGGTCCAGATTGAAAGAGAGAAGAGGCTTTTCAGGCATTTCTTTTGAAGTGTTCTACATTTTCTGATGACTTACACAGAGTCAAAGTTCTAAGAAGTCTTGTGAGTACCAAAAATATAAAAAACCCCAGAGAAATCTTTTTGTCATGTCCTATAAATATTTGGTAGTTTTTCAGACCTGCAATACTGAAAAGATTTGAAAATTTATTGATTTGAATAGTGGCATAGATGATAGTGGCCTTAATACGTTGGTTTTTTTCTTAAAATTCCTCAGTATTGTTGTTGATGTCAGCAATTGCACACAGTGAAAGCATATCTGGACATGTATGCCTGTATTTGTACATTCTTCTCTGCTTGTGCTAGTTGTTTCACCTGGTGCTGCCAAACAGAATTGCCTGCTTTTTCCATGCTCACTTTTTCTCCCAATCTCTCTTGAATATTTGGGAGGCAAGAGCAGAAAACCAAAATTCTTCAGGGTTTTATTTCAACAGCAAAATGAGATTGTAACAGAAGCAAGATTTGCTTTACATTATAATTTGACTCCTACCTGGTTCTTCCTTTGCTACAGTAATTAATGCTTTCTGTTTTTCCTCTCTGTCACTGTATTCTTAAAAAATTCAGAGCCATAAATCTCTCAGCAGAGTGGGTGTGGGCACCAACCCCAAATCTTTGCCTTCACTTGTTCTTAGAGCTGCTATTTCTTCACTACCTCAGGTTTCTCTTCTAAATGTAACCAGTGAAAAAGGGTAAGGGTCAAACTCCTCTTAGTAAATCCTTGTTGTATTCCCTTGAATTTATAAGCCATAGCTTTTCCATGTGCATTCTGTATGTAGAAATATGTCTGAATGGCCCAGGATGTGAAAATCAAGCCAGCATAAGGTGTTTCTAATAAAGAAGGGCAGAAAGAGAAAACAGTAGAAGGTAGCTGAGCTGGGAGGAAGCCTCAATGAATGCACTGGGGGGCTGTCAACTCCTGCACTTACATCCTCAGAGCTGAATCATTAACCTGTACTGAAGCAGAGGTCAAATCTCTGTCTCAGACTTACCTGTTGGTTAAAATTTCCTAGGGCTCAGGTCTGCGAGTTTTTGTTGGCTCTCAGATAAGTTAGAGAGCAGACTTGTAAAAATTATAATTAATTTGGAGTGAAAATTTATTTTAGGGGTACTGGACATGTACTTTATATCACTCTTGATTTATTTCACTCTTCCTGTTTCCCTGCTTTTATAGGAAGAGTGGTGTAGACCAACCATTAGTGCTTTAATCACTGAGACACATACAACTTGCATTAGTCTAGAAACCAAAGTGGTGAAAATGCTCACAGCATAGGTATATTTCTCATGTTGCTTGATAGCTACATGATGGAAATCCAGGATGCTTTTTCTGTGCTTAAAATATGCTGTAATTCCATAATGTTCAAACTGTAGGCAGGATGCCACCCAGAGCAACAATCCGTGACTCATCAAAAGAACTCAGAAACTACTGAAGGTGAATTGTGTGCAGGCTTTTATTGCAGCTTGACTTGTGAGATACAGTTGAGGAGCAAGTATATATGAATATTCTGATAGAATTGGAAGGCTTAAAAGGTCATCACGGCTAAAGCTAAGGCATTAGATCAGCATCATTCACCACTGTACTGGGAGAAGTATCCAGCAGCATCCTAGTGACATGAGTGTGATGCATGGACTTCACTATATATTTAGCTAGGAATAAGGTACAATTAGAACCAAGGCTCAGCTAGGAACAAGGTACAGTATGTCTCTCTTGCATCTCTGAACACACAGACTTGAAGTAGTTCTGCAATTGGAGCAAATCAGTATAACTCTATTAACCTAATTAGTTCTGAGGATCAGCCTCAAGGGGCTTATGCACTTTGCTTTGGGATTCTTCCTTTTCTCCCAAGGCTTCCTCCTCTCCTCCCCTCCCTCCTCCTCCCTATCCCCTTTATATGGCAGGCTGGCAAAATTTGATACAATGCCTATTTAACTTTCCTTCATCCAGTGGCTGTTCCATGACTGTGACAAGTAGGAATAAGCAGGTCACAGCTAAATACTTAGGATAGTAGCTGTCTGCAAAAATAAAATCTCTCTACTAGGGAAGTTAAGATAATGTCCTGTACAAGATCTATTTTGTTGTGCCTGGATGGTCACGTAAATATATAAATGCATTTCTATGCAGGTGATTTTTAAAAAAAAAAAAAATATATATCAGTGTGGAGTGGTGTGTAAGACCTTGATGAATGCTTAACATTTGACATGAAGTTTTCCAGATGGGCAAATGACTCAGTATGAATTTTCTTTGGATCTTTTTTTGGGAGAGTGAGACAGCACTTTTGAAAAATATGAGAGAAAATATAGATTTGCTAGTAATAATAAAAGAAAATGAACAAACATGAGAATTTCTTTAAGGTGTCTTAGTATCTTGAAAAAAAGACTTTAAAAGCATAATGTAAAATAAGAACTTACTATTGTCAGGAGGCTTATCCTCATGTCTTCCACAGTTTTGTGCTTCAACAGTCAGTCAGGTGATATTGTCTTGAAAATATATACTTCATGTGAGGGAGATTTAAAGTTCCTTGCCATTTGCCACACATTGCTTGTTGAAAATTCCAAGGGTAATTCTTGTACTCAGCATGAAAATGAGAGCAGGAACATAGTCTTCCTCTGGTTTATTGAAAATTTCTTTGCAGTTTTGTAAGCACTGAAGAGGTAAAGGGATTTAGAGGTTCACAAAAGTGCAAGATTTCCCATATCACAAAATAATGTTCTAGCTTCAGACTGCACACATTGTGACAGAACATTCAATTTTCAAAAATGTGTTTTAACTTTCCAACTATTTAACAGATTCAAAATTATTTGCTAATTATAGAGTAAAATGCCTTTTATGACTAGATTGCTTCATTTCCCCAAAAGCACCTCAACTGAAAAATACAGACCAAATTAGTTTTACATGCAGTATTTCATTCTTCACCTCCAACAAATTTCCAGAATTCAGACCTGTTAAATATTAGTTGAGCATGACATCTTGCAGATATTTAGTACACTCCCGTGTAGCATGAGCACTTTCCTTGCCCATGATCTTGTCCAAAACAAATGGTTGTTAATTTGGTCAATCGTACTTACAGAATTGGTCTGATTTTTTCCAATTATGCTGTGCCTAAGAGAAGCCATGGGGACTCGTTCCCTTCTTTGTACTATTGAAGTGTATCAGAGAACTCCTTTGCCTACCAACTGTTATGTACCTAATTAACATTACAATGTAGTGTTGTAGTTCCAGTATGCATTAAAGAAATCTTCCACCAAAGACCCCAGATCAGTTCATTAGGCAATCATGATTGTTTGATTACTGTTTTTAATGATGCTCATAGAAAAAACTATCCTTATTACCCCTTTTAGTCTTTGGCTTCATTTGACTCTGATTGCTGCAAGCTACTTTAACATATAAAGATAAGATGCAATTGCATCAAGGAATCCCTTATTTATGCCTGAGTGAAGTCAAACATTGCCCATTTGGAGGGTTGTTTTTTCTTTCTTCGGTGTGTTTACCATGTGTTGTTTGTGGCATACCATCCTCTCTCATTTGAGAGGAGTCCAGTTCAAAGGAAGACAGCTGAGTCTTTTAAGAGGTCACGTGTTTTTGAGTGCATGGTGTGCCCAAAAATTACCAGCTATGCAAAGTCTCATATGTTTTCTCCTAAAGATTTACTGCAAACATAGACCAGTGTGGTGCTGGTTTTCTGTGCATTTGAATGGACTTTTTAAAAGTTTTGTCAAAACTGCATTACTCTGCTGTTAATCTAAACAAACAGATTTGTGTATTTACTTGGAAAGGAGAAATTTGCATGTTTTCCTGTGTTTTATATGAACAGACATTAAGATAAAGCACACAAAATATTTGCATAGATTCCTCTCTTTTCCTTTCTTCACAATATACCCCATCACTCTTACCTCTTGCACGATTCTGTTACACAGCAGCAAGAAGCACTGCAGTGAGTGCTCCATTCTGACACAGTGGTCTCATGCTCAGCCTGTATTTCATTCTCTTCCAGTAATTTTGAAAAAAAAAAATGTGTATATATGTATGTGTGTGTGTGTGTATGTATGTGTATGTATATTTTTAAGAGAAAATTCCTAAATGCAGAAATAGAAGGAACGCAAAAATTCATAACTGGTCTTTGCAGCTGGGTCGCAAGACTGAGGACCAACACTATGTATTATTACTTCTGAGACTTGTACTTGAAGGAAACAACTTCCAGCTGTTTCCTCCTTGATCCCTCCAGACTCCTGCCTGCAGGCAGGCTGTCCCTGAGTTAGGGAGGGTCATGATACAACAGTTAAAGTACTCTTCTGTGTGATTGGAATCTCTTCCTTCTCCTCCTGAAATCCTGATCTCTCCCAGTAGTTCCTATGGTTCTCTATCTGCAGCTTGAGGTCACCGGCAGCTGGGTTTTATCCTTACTGTAAAGGAGTTTTCTGCACCATGCCTGGCCCTGTTTCCAGGTTGCCTGCTATTACTGTTTCCTTTACAGATTTTCTGCCACAAGTCAGCCTCACCTTTGCTTCCATTGTGCCTTAGCCCATGAGAGTACCTCGAATATACTTGCTATCAAAGGACAGCATTTTGCTTTACATCAGAGTGTTACATGCTGTAGGTGACAGATGAAGGTACAGGGCAATCCAAACATGTAGCAAGCCAGGCAGTTGTTGCATTTTATAATTTTTAGATATAAAGGAGCTATATTATTTTGTCTTGAGCCTCCTAGAAACTTCAGTGTCTATGACTAAATGGTCCAGTTTTTTAAAATCAGGTGGGTTCTCCCCCCCCGCCATGTTTCTATTTATGGGGCCATTATGATTCTATTCATAAAGATATTTTTCTTCTACTGAAAAACATCTTATACGGTACGCTACTTCCTTCTGGTTAGCCTTTTAGCTATTGCATTTTTACTGGCATGAAAGGATAAAAAAAAGGAGCATACATCAAAAAAACCCAAAAAAACAGAGAAAATACTAGCAGGCAGTCTGTATTTGTGGATATTCCTCTTGTACACAAAAAGCCAGTGATCTTTAAAAATACCATTCCTCAGTCAAATACATACATTTATGGTATTTCTTCAGAATTTATTGTACTTCTGCAGAATTAATGAGCACTTAAGCAAAAAACCCTAGCTGAGTAAAGATCACAAAACAGAACCTTTTGTGGCATCAGAGAACAGCCCAAAGCGGGCAGTGCTTCAGTTCTGGCAGGCTGTTGAGTCTTGCATGAGTTGCCAGGTACTGTCTGGGTTACTTGTTCTGGGCAATGAAGAAGCCTTCCAGTGTAAGGAGTTGGAAAAATCCAAAGACACATTAAAGGCTCTTTTTATTTTTTGTTCTCCTGAGCTATGAGTTTTTGTGTTTGTCTTGAAGACAGATAGCAGATCACTTCCCTTCACCATACAGTACCGTGAAGGCAGACAGAAAACGGTTCTGGGTGGTGTTACTGTATTTGTTTGGATGTACCCAAAGGGGTATTCTTGGAGTGCTAGTTTACCTCACATGGTGCTTCTGTTACTTTTCAGTCTTTTAAAAAGCAATCATCCTTCACCCCACACTTGCACAAATCCTGTATAAGTAACTTCTGTAGATGTAGGTGTGTGTTAAATAGGAAGAGGAGAAGTAAAAGATCATAATCTCCAGTTTCTTGCCGTACCATATCTCTGTTGTTCTATGGACTTTTTTCTGTGAACAACCTGGGAAAAAATTAGGCCTAGCTGCTTGAAAAGAAGCTGACAGCAAAATCTTTTAAAGGACCAAGAGACACATATCTGGAGAAATAAGCTACAGCTGCAGCTTTGGAAAAGGTGTTGTGTCAGGATTTTTATTTTTCATTGCTGTGGACCAATAAATGTTCTTAAGATTTTGTGAATTGTACAGTTGTTGCCTTAGCAGTGTATTCATAATTAGGATTGTCATTGGATTATATGAAGTTTCTCAGTCATATTCACACCTGTCATGAGTTACTAAAAGATGCTTCTCACTTGTGTCCTTGTCTGCCTGTGTTTAAAATGTATTCATTCATTTTACCAGTTTCACAAGAAATCCTGATCTTTTGGGTTTTTTGTCCTCATATGAAGCATGGTAAGTAGTGTAGACAAAGAAAATATTGCTTTAGTCCTCACTTGCAACCTAAAAGTATAAACTATAAAGTTTCTTAGTGTCAGATTCTAGCCTTGGAACCTTTGATTAAACAATAATGGTTGATTCTAGCCTTAAAAAAGGTGTCTAAATATGTATTTGTCACCCTCAAAGAATCCCATTTTGAGCAAGGCATGCAGAGTTTTGGCAGACATTAACACAGTTGAGCACAACATCAGGTGGGTTTTGTCTACTTTTTGAAAAGGTTAATAGCAAAACTATGCAGCATTTTGCA
>JAWWMO010000174.1:36599470-36611400 GCA_035047845.1 Dendrocincla fuliginosa
CACAGTTGAGCACAACATCAGGTGGGTTTTGTCTACTTTTTGAAAAGGTTAATAGCAAAACTATGCAGCATTTTGCAGCATTATCAGGAGCAAGGAAAGGAGGAGGAGATTATTGCTCCAGTTCAATATATAACTTTGAAGGACTTCCTACGCTGCAGAATTAATAATGTCATTTAAATTCCAGGTACTTGGGGGAATAAAATGCATTTGATGTAGTCCAACATATAGATCAAGGACCTTTTTAAACTCAAAAAACTCCCAACCCTCCAAAACAAAACCAGCATAGCATAAAGCTATAATGTAAACGTGGCCATGTAGTCCTTCCCCCAACTCAGATACCTCTCTCCTCAGAGACTTGTGGCTTTGCATTTAGCCAATTATTTTTTCTGCCTCAGAATGAGAGATGATGACTTCACACCAAGTACAGAGAGTCAGAGTGGAGAAATAGTTGGAGTCGTCTCGGAGGGAGACTTCCTAAGCATGAAGTGGGCTAAAAAATTTCATGTTGTAATCTAGTACTTTTTCTTTATCAATTTTACCTTGGGAATGAGATACAAATCTTCATCTCCTATATGAGTTGTTCAAACCTTTAGCTGGGGAGAGGTTATTGTGCGTTGTATTGCTCAGTGTACATTCAATTATTGCAACCAGAGGAAACAGCTTAAAAGAGGAGTTCAGACTGCAAACCTAGTAACTTACAGGATAAGCTATCTCTTGGGAACCTGGAGATCTGTCTTCAAATCCCTTCTCCACTATGGGCATTTAAATCTGTCTCACTTCCCTAGAAAGTAACTTCAATCAAGTTTTTCAAACTCAAGCTTTGATTAAAATAGCCCTCAGCTGAGTCTCTGAAAGTGACATATTTTGACCACATCCCCAGGAGCAGGTGCTCATGGAGGACACTGGGGATTTGTGCATTCTGTTGAGGTCTTCGTATGAGACGACCAGTGAGTATTGTACAGATTTAGGTGCCTATATCCATGCTCCATAATGGGATTGTAGCTGCCCCAGAGATGTTATTGGTTGCTGAAGGCTGCAGACTTCTCCAGGGTTGGGTTAGTTTTGATGATGCAAATTAGCAGCTAGGTGTTAGAATTTGACACCTGAATAAACATCTGCTTCTGAACTCATGTATGCAAAGTACCTTGCTCTGAATCTCCTGAACTTCCAAGGGGTTTGAAAAAGTTTTGGATGATGTTAACAGTTGTGTGGCCTTTCTATAATTTTGCAGTCTCAGGCATTCTACAAGCTACTCAACAAAATGCTATTACAGCCAGTAGCAGGTATGATAATCTCATTTATTGGTCCATTGATGTGTTTGTCAATGTGGGTGATGGCTAACTGCTGCTTATTTCTGCAAATTCTTTTAAGGACATTGTATTTATAACATGCTATCAGTATTAAAACACGATTGTGTTGATATTTTATCTACTATTACGGTAGTATTTTAGTATTTTATCTACTATTTTATCTACTATTATCTACTATAACAGCTTAGAATGTACTAACTTCTCTGACTTACTGATGCCTCTATTTTGTTTTTGCTTCTGCACTTTACACCCAATGCATTCATGAGTAAGCAATTAAATATACATTGGCAGGTTGATCCTGAGTATTTTAGTGGAGAGGATAGATGAGATGGCATGATAGAAGTTGAAAGGAAACTGTCAAAACAACAAAAAGTTAAAATATAAACAGGAAAAAGCTGATACTATATTGACATTTAGATTTGAATTTGCCACAGTAGAAGTTCCTGAAATAACTGCATAAGCAGTGTTCTGCAGGTAAGAACATAAACCCCAGTCTGTTTTTAAAAAATAAATAAAAAATACTAACTGTCCCCCCATTCTTTTGCTCATCAATTGACTTTGTATTGCAACCTAAACTTTAACTCTTCAGGTTGACATGGGTGTTGAGATAAGCCACAGGAACGATATATGAGTGATGGCGTTGGTAGCCAACACAATTCACCTGTGAGTGAGTTTAATCTGGCCTCTTATTTTATGATATAACATGTAATATTAAGTGTAAAGTATCTGCTAAAGAAATGTACTGATTTTTTATTCCTATTCTTGTTTTTGGTGCAGAATGACAGTGAACTTTGGAATGAAATTAAAGTTATTTCTCTTTTACTGTCCTTGCTTGTTTTTTCTGAGACTGTAGTGTGTTTACATCCATTTTTTGAAGCGAAACAATGAGGGGGAAGGAAAGAAGTGATTAATAAGTTTGCGGCCTTAAGGGCAATTTTTAGTTAAACATAGTAAAAATGGCTACGTTGTACTAAAGAGATATATCACAAACTTTGAAATTGTCAAATAAAGTGATAAAGAGAACTTTTATTAATGGCTCATAACATAATGATGTAATAAAAGTGATAACTGAGAATCTTACACCTCTAGTTATAAAGGGCCTTCAAAGAAAATTATATTAATGCTGTAGAAAAACCTAACAAATCTGTTATGACTTTTCAAGGTAGTGTGGGTTGATGGCAAATTTAAGGTTTTGATAGCAGAGTCTGCAATAAGCATACAATCTCAACTACCAGGGCTTGCACAGCTGGAAGCATGAAGAGTGCATCTCTGGAGCCAGGGAAGGCAGATATAGGGCAGTCGTAGGGTACATAGTCCATAACCTTGTAGCTTGGGGTTTCAGCTTTATGCACAATAATGCCAGACTGCAAATCACCTAGATTGCCCTTGTCAGCCCACCTGCTGCCTAGCCCATATTTGTATGGCACATCAAGTACACAAATAATTGATTTTTCCTGATTTGGACTGGAGAAAAGTTTTGTGATATGCAGTGTAACAATATTTGATTGTTCTGTCTGGAGGCAGAGGAGAAATTTCCCCCCTCTGTTGTTTCTGTGTCCTAGAGGAAGTGCTGGAGCAGGATTTCCAGCAGTTGAGCAGCCTGTGATCAGCGGTCCACTGGCTTCACCAGCTTCCCTCATCTTCCCTCTTAAAAGGACCTTGGATATGGGGACACAGATTTTGTCATTTATGCAAACAACTGTCAGCATGGTTGTCACAAGCCCCAAGGGCTCAAGACTGTGAGATGTGTGTGTGTGCGTGAAGCCATTTGTGTCACCAGCAAAAGTTCAGTTACCTGAAGGTAGGACACAAGTATGCACACACAGACTATGGCAAGAATGCCTGGGGGAGACTGTGCTCACTGCCCTCTGAGGGTGAGCCGCTTTGCTGTGAACAACTACTGACAATATAAGATGCAAAACTTATGAGCTTGGAAGGCAAAATACAATAGGACTATTTATACCTACAGTGAACTGTTAGCCACTGACAGCTCTCTATCTCAGAGTGTACAAACAAAAGCTGTGGTAATGGCAGTCGATATAAATTCTTACTGTTTAGTCATGCCAATGTCCTCTTGCTTGGTGTCAGCTCAGACCTTGTAGAGATTGTGTCTACTTTTCCCCCAAGACAGGGTCATGTTTTTTTCAAGGTTATGAGTCATGCTTTGTTGTTCTATTACTCTGAAGCTTAAGGGGAAAAAACCTACGGAGGGCAGAAGCAAGAAAGAGGTTATATATCCCTCATTCTAAAAAGGGTTAGACTGAGTCTATAATGTATGGGATGGTTGTGGTTTGACAACAATCACATTCTGTGTCATAGCAATTTTACAGGAACGTCAGGCAGACTTGCTGTTCCTAGAACCATATTTATATAAACAATTTTGCAGCTCTTCAAAGATGGAGCAGTTCTGTGAGCCAATGAATTTTCAATTGCTTACCTGTCAAATGAACAGAACCATCAAGCAGAATGAAATCTTGAGTAATACAGACTGTAGCTATGTACAAGACTGCTGTCATTACAGAATATATTGCAATATCTTTGAAATGGTTATTAAGATAAGTACAAAATGCACAGGTTCTGCTTGGGTCTGTAATGAATTAAGCTGAATCATTTCACAAAATATATGGAAAGAAATGAAAAAGAGGTCTACTTTCCTCCTCCTGTCAGGCTGTGTTTGCCTGGGTTGTAATACGCAGACTAACTATTCCTGACTCCCTGACTATGCACTTTTGGAAGCAGAGCTATTCTTTGCCAGTGATAATAAACACCTCGTTTTGAAACTTATCTTCAGTGCCGGAAACTTTTATTACCAGTAGACTGAATCAAACCAGCATGATGCATTGAGTAATATAACCTAACGAAAAGCATGCAGAACAGGCTTGCTGCTTTATCAGTCATGTTACTTTGGCTCTACTTCAGGAAACATGTTTTTAAAGACTGTCCTGAAGATGATGTTTTCATTTTCTATTTTCTGAAGTTCTGGAAAAAATTAGTGGTTGGAAGTTTATTGGACTAGTTTATATAAAGGATTCAAGGAAAATTCTTCATCCATTTTTTTTTTTTTCCGTTGGCCACTCTGAATTTTCTAGCTGTAGAAATATAGAAAGATGCAGAGAAAGAAAAAAATAACTCCCATTAATACTAGAGTGTTTTTAACATTAAGCTTCTTCAATTTCAGTACCTTTTTTGCTTCAAAAAATGCTTTGAAATGAAATTTTCTTTTTGCCACAATAGAAAATTTATCAGAAATGCTAACAGTTTGTGAAATCCATTATTTACAAAACAGCATGTGTTTACTGAAGAATCTCTTCATTTGATGGGCAGCAAAGGGGTTGTAGCAGTGAAATAATGGTAAATATTTGGAACAATAATGACAATAAATAAGAATTCTTTAGAGCATGATCAGAAGGAGTCAGATCCTTGTTTTCCTGGTAGTTCAGCATTCTTTACTCTAGTGTTGTGAAATGTAGTACGGCCTAAGGGTCTGAATTCTGACTGTAGAATTCCTCATTTATGTTCCAGAAATACTTCTGACATTTTAATTTCCTGAATAATATCTAGGTTTTAAAATTGTTAGATTTTTGCATATGTTTGGGCCAATTAACTTTCATTGAGCTAACAGTTTTCTTCCTTTCTTGATGAGCAACAAGCAGAGAATCCACCTTTTTTCCCCCTCAGTTACTTGGTTATGATGATTAATTGCCCTTATTACTGGAGACTTTTTTCATAATTTGAACTTGTCTGGCTTCAACTTGTACACATGACTTTTTCTCTGCTCTTTAGTAAAAACCATATTCCTCTTTGGAAGTTCATGTGTTCTCTGTGGAAAATGTCCCTCTGTTTTCCTGTTGACACATTAAACAGAACAAGCTTTTCATGCCTTCCAATTTTAAGCATCTCTCTTATTCTTTCAATTACTTTTGCCACATTCTTTCCAGTTTTTCAACATTTTTTTTTAAATATGTATCCCACACCTCCATACAGCATTCCATTCTCACTATTACTTGTATTCAGAGGCAGTGCTATTTTTTTCCTACTGTTCCCAGGATCTCCCACAGGTTACTTATTGATTGCATTCTTTGATCGTTGGTGTGTGACTCTACATTTGCTTAGATTAAATGCATTTTATTTATTGTTTTAGTTTTCAAAAAATGTGACCTTAGCCACCAGTGGGGCTCCTCTGGAAAGGAGTGGGGGCTTCTTGCTGTAACAGACCTGGACTGATCATTCTTTAGCTTCCCCCAGTCTATCTTCAAGCTTTATGAACATGTTTTATACTTGCCTCCAGATTACTGGAGTAATCTGGTGTAAATGTCAAATAGCATTGGGTCTTGCTAATCCCTGTGGAATCTCACTTGAAACAGCCTTGTTTGATTCCGTACTAAGTGCTTCTTCCCACAATCCCTCAGCTATCCAGCCACTTAGTTCCTTTTGGTACATGCTTAGTTTCTACTGAGAAAACATTCCATGATTTATCAGTGCTTACCTCTCCTCACTGGAAGCAGGACTTTGGGGCTAACAGGCCCTCACTCTTGCCACAGGAAACCCTGCCTATGCATCCAAATCAAAGTAATCAGCTCAGAAAGTGGATAGGTTTTTATGGGAAAACTTGTATTATTTCAGCTTGTTTCTTCTTTCCTCACTGGAGAAATGCATCTCGTATCTCCAAGCCTGTTTCAGTTGTGTCTTTTAAAGATGAGTAGATTTGTTCAACCAGAAGGAAATTCAGGGCAGAAGAAGTATTGCAAAGACTGTCACTGCATATTACTTTAAAGAGTTACTGTCTGTTCTCTGGTAGGCAAGAAGCTGGTTTCTAGTCTGACTAAAACTGTTTGGTAACAAGATAAAACGAGGTCATTAGTGTTGCAGAAAAGTGGTTTGAAAGAAAATATGCATTAAAACTCCTACAAGAAGCAACTGCAAATGCCAAAGTTCACCTCTTCCTTAGGCAAGGCGACATTGTCCTGATTGTTAATATCTATTCATACTTAAAGAATAAAATTAAGGTGAAGTTCATATGACACTCTTCATGCAGATACTCTTACACACTAAAAATACTTTACTTGTTCATTATATCTATTTCTTCTACGTGTTTCTGTTACAGAGTGGGGCATAAATTATCTGAGTGAATTTTTCCAGATTTCAGAATATTCAGTGAGAGTATTCCCTCAAAAAATATTGTATGTACTGGAATTCAGAATTACTTTTTGATGTATGGGATGAGACTCCATAGAAACAAATCAACAAATTGTTGATGTCAGGGTTGCCCAAATGTGCATGAAATCACAAGGAGAATTTTCAAAAGAATTACAATGACAGTTTTCTTACTTATGAAGTAGTAAGTTGAAACTCGGGGCAATTTCCTAGGGTAACTATTCGACTGCATTCAGCAAATGTCATTTCATTAATGAACGGCCAGCATGTACTGCTCCTTCTGGTGAGTTGTGCAAGGCTTGATGCTGCTATATGTGCCATTCATACTTGGTGTGAGAAGGGAAATATATTTGTGACACAGATTGCAAAGGTCTGGTGGAATAGGACTGTGCCCAAGGTTAGAGCTACACCACCCCAGAATATTCTGCCTGGCCTATGGTTTGAAGAGTGCAGTTTTCCCAAAGCTCCTATGTCACAGCTGCCAGTTCCATGCAAATATCTTAGATATTGAAAGTGTGTGGTCCTAGATTTCAGTGTTTGAACAAATGAGTTCTTCCATATCTAATGAGTTGATACTAGTAGAGAAAATGGTTGAAAATTAAGAATCACTGGGTATGAGATTATTTTGTAGGTGAGTTTAGTAAGAACCTGTGATAAACTACTTTTTAGAGTGAGATGTTAATTCAGTTAAAAAGCAGTATCACAAGAGAAGGGGTAGAAAGTTGTTGAGTTATAGACTTTTAATGAAACCAAAGTCTAAACATTATTGATGTCAGTGTTGCCCAAACATGAATAAAATCACAAGGAGAATTTTCAAAAGAATTACAAACAAGAAAAATTTAAACTATGTGGATCAAAACTTTACAAATCTGGTATGCTTCCTAAATATAGTAAATACTTTGTCACTACGAAATTAGCTGATTTCCTATCAAAGCAAAAACTCTTTGAAACATGACTATTAGGCCTGCTTCTGAAACTCAGTCATGTTTTTACTTTTTTTTTTTCTTTTACTATGCTCCCAAGACTGAACATTTTTTCAGTTACATGCTGTCTTACTCTTACCAATCATATTGGGTTTGCATGGCCAGGTTTTGGTAGCTGGGGAGCTACAGGGGTGGCTTCTGTGAGAGAAGCGGCCAGAAGCTTCCCCCATGTTCAGTAGAGCCAATGCCAGCTGGCTCCAGGATGGACTCCTCCCCCTGCCAGCTGCAGAAACAACCAATGATGAACTGACAGTATTCCCCCATTCCCCATCTCCCTGCTCTGCTGGCAGAGAGGAGGTAGAACATGGGAAGGAAGGATGAGGGAAGGTGTTTTTAAGATTCATTATTCTGATCTGCTTCTGTTAGTAATATATTTAATTAATATCCCTACTTTGAATCTGTTTTGCCCGTGATGGTGATCAGTAAGTGATCTCTCCCACTCCCCATTTCAATTCATGAACCCTATGTTATATTTTCTCTCCTCTGTCCAGTTGCAGAGGGGAGAGACAGAGAAGCTTTGGTGGGTACCTGACATCTAGTCAGGATTAACCTACCACACAGACCTTTCCTTTACCTAGCAAACAACGGTTTAGAATAATTTACCATTGCAGTTACTGAGTAGCAGACTATAATTGCTTTTTAATTTGTATGCATTTATGACCTGTATCAAGGAATATTAAACAAACTAGCATGTGACATCATTATTTACCTCTCTCAAGGGCAATAACTCTCTAACATTATATGGTCTTCAAAGGAATAAGGAAAGATAAAATTGCAGGACCACTGAATGGCTGAAAATGACACAGCAGTGAACATGAGTGAAGTACGGTATCGGCAAACCTAAAAATGATTTTGCAGTTCTGGTACTTTCTTGGGACTACAAAAAAGGAAACACCTAAATTTGCTTGTAACAAAACTGGAAAAGTGTTCTGTGAGTTTTACTGCTTTGGATTTTCATTAGTCTTTGGGTATAGCAATATATACTATGCTTATTTAGTCCGGCCCCATCCACAATCAGTTCCACTATAAGTGACCGGGATTGTCTGCAGAAATTGGCTAGAATGTGAAGCACAAACACTGAAAGATTTGTGCAATAAGTCCTACAGATTGTTCTTTTTAATCTGTGGGTACTGGATCATTGTGGGTGTACCTGTGATGACAGAAAATGTGGGATGACATTCTCAAAAAACACCCAATGTGGGTTTAATGTTACTTGCCTGACAATAAAATACTTAATAGGCAGCAATGAGGCTAGTGCTGCCTACACCTATAAAAAGCTGCCTTTAGCCATAAAAAATACTTTGACACAGCCAAGATCTTAGGCACATGAACAGATATCACATATGACTCCAGCTGGATAATTTACATAAATCAGTTATTCAGATTTGGTATTTCTCTAGAATGCTTTGATCCAGAATTTAGTCCAGAATTCCCAGTAAGCCAGATAAAGAAAATTATTAAAATATTGAAGGGAAAAGAACATGAAGTCTGGCGATGTTAAAATTATAAGGACTTGAAAATATTACTCTGAATACAGATATGATCAAACCTATGAGAAAACACTTTGTATTTATGTTAGATGCAGGTATGTTTGTGAACAGCTGCATTCCATGGCTGGATGTAAGTGTGAGCCTAAGTGATGGTAAGGGAATGGAAGAGACAAGAATCTTTTTCTTTTTCCAACTTCATTCTCCAATTCATGGTAAATTTGTAGCTACTTTTCTAGTGGATTTCAGGTGTTATGCTTCTTGCAAGACTGTGATAGTATAGATAATTTAAAAATACTGTGCATGTGGATTTTTATCAAAATCCATCATTAATGTTGAATTTAAAATTTACAAGCACAAATACACATATAAATACAGATGTATAGGTAAAAAAAAATATTATTTTATGATAAATTTAGGTAATGTTTTTATATTTGAAGCCCTAGCTATTTCCTCATAATGGAGACTTTCCTCTTAAGGAAGATCTATCAGCAATCTTTATTGTAATTATCATTACTGTATAAAAATATTAAAAGTACTTAACAGAAATTCTTTCTTCCATTTAAAGTACTTCCCACAAATTATCTCTGAAGAGCTACCACAAACATACATTTGAAAAAGCTTCATTAAATCTTCACATAGAGACCTTAGCATATTTTAGTATATCCAATATTGTTGTTATTGATGAATGGTTGTTATTAATAATAATATTATATTAACTGGAAGAGACAATAAAACCACCGTACCAAATACTTGATTCTGATAACCAAACTGGAAGAAAATACTTTTAAAATTTGGCTTCCAAGATGACTTCCAGGAAAGCATGCCTGGTTAACAAACTAGATGTAATTTATGGCATGCACACAAGAGCATTCATACTCCTAGTTTAGTTCAAACAGATTGCTAAATTCAGTACAGTACAAAGAAAAATAAATCCTATTATAGGCAAGAAGAGCAGAGTTAAGTTTGGAGGAGCTGTGTGGGGGTTTTGTGCTCACTCCGTTTTTTTCATAGCTTTATGTTGCTACTTAAGCAAGTGACAAGGGATTTTGTCCCAGGAAAGAATTCTGGAAAAGGTTGTTGTTCAGTAACTGTATCTTTGTCTTCCATTTTAATTATTTAATATGAGTGAAAATGGGTTGGTCTTCATAAATAGGCTGTCCCTGATTTTCTACTTCAAGTGTACCACTGTGTCTCATTGTTACTAGAGAATGAACTGATGCTGCCTGGAGGGACAAGTTACTGTTTACAACCCTTAATTTGCTTATTCAACAAATGCAGAACCAGCAATGGAGTGAAGGTGGCTGACATGGTTTGTTCTTGATCTACACAAGAGAGAATGCGAATTGACAGCACCAGAGCAGGAAAATATTTTTCATGTCACTGAAAGCCCTACCTTCCTATGATATATTCCATATCATAATGATTTGTTCCTCCTGAAAATGTTTATCAGTGAATGAAAGAACAAACTTGGGAAAGACAATTATCTTATTACACTGTCCTTTATAAATTACTATTCTAAGCTCAGAGAAGTTTTTAAGCTGTCACAGTTTTCATTCCATAAAGAAGTATCTGCAATCCTTGTCAAATCAATTTTTCTCAGCATAAAAGACAAATATCCATTTATCCATGATGCTGTTTTCCTTTTGCTTTGCAAAATAAATGTGTTTAAGACAGAAGCATCTGTTTCTGTTTAAAACATTCAAGGGGTGTAGTTACCAATTAGAACAGTGTTGCAGAAAACATCCATGTCATCTTAACTGTGTCAGATTTTGGCAACTGCAGAGGAAACCTTCCCAGCAGACTGTTCATCTCTCCCTTCCTCCCTCTCAGCTTTTCACAGATTTCAAGATTTTTCTGGAAAAAACTGTTATCATTCGTGGCAGACTCTATAAATAGCACTTAATTCCACAGCTGCTGGGGACACAGACATTTCCAGCATTTTCCACTGTTTCTCCTGGTAGCTTACTGACAGCTGGAATATTGCTGTCTGCTGTTCTCAGTTGTTAGTCTCTAGAATAACTGAAGAGCTCATCACAGTGTTTTCTGAGTTTACAAGCTAGATCACTTATGATTTTTTTTATTGTTATTATTTATTTTTTTTCTTTCTCTCTTGAGCTCTGGTATCTGACCCAGATCAGGTAACTCTCAGGGACTTGTGAAGCGGCTGCCCTCAAATCTGTTTCTGCTGCTTGTTTGAGCTTTCACTCCTCCTTACTGTTGAGTAAGTAAATTATTTGCCTCAGATGTTGTTCACTGATTTCCCAAAAAGCAAATGAATTTTCAGGGGCAGTGGAGAAAGAAAAACAATATAATCAGAACATAGCTTAAGTAGCCCACAACTGTTGAATAAAACACACCTGGTAATTCTTCAGAAATAAATTTTATTGCAGATTTTTCCTTACTGCTTCTTTGCTCAAGCAGCTAACTAATGTCTGATGTCTTGGTTGTTTCTGCTTGAAGGAGACATAGTCATAAAACTGAAATTACTGTCTTTAAGCCATTTTTATCAAAACAGACTTTAAAAGATTCATAGAATCACAGAATAACCATCCACTAGACCAGGTTGCTTAGAGCCCCATCCACCCTGGCCTTGAACATTTCTAGAGACGGGGCACCCCCAACTTCTCTGGGTAACCTATTCCAGTTCATCACCACACCCACAGTAAGGAATTTCTTCCTAGTATCTAATTTAAACTGTTCTCTTTCAGTTTAAAGCCATTCCCCCTTGTTGTATTGCTACAAGACCTTGTACTAAGTCACTCTCCATCTTGCAGGTTCCCCTCATGTACTGGAAAGCCTCAATTAGGTCATCCCAAAGCCTTCTCTTTTCCAGACTGAACAATCCCAATTCTCTTTGTCTTCATAGGAGGGGTGCCCCACCCCTCTAATCACCTCGATGGCCCTGCTCTGGACTCGCTCCAACAGATTGATGCCCTTCCTATGCTGGGGACCCCAGAGCTGGATGCAGTGCTCCAGGTGGGGTCTCATGAGAG
>JAWWMO010000174.1:36611500-36658327 GCA_035047845.1 Dendrocincla fuliginosa
TGGAGTGGAGGGGCAGAATAGGCACAAATGTTTTTTATGGGTTGTCTCTCTCCTTATTAAAACTGTCATATTAGTTTTGTATGACCTAGAAGTGATGTTTTAATGAAAAAAGATATGTTTGAATCAGTGTCAAATGTTAGTTGTAATTTAGTCACTGATGTTGACCACTACATTGTCATATTACAGTGTCAATACATACATATCTCTCTCTCCCTCTCTCTCTCTCTATATATATATGTATATATATATGTATATCTCCTTTGTATTTAGATGAGATCTTGCCCTAAGTTATTGAACTGTAGTTACACTGTGGTTTTGAATCATATTACTATTTCTTTGAAATTTTGTCTCTACTTAGAATCGTAAATGCCCATAAGGAAAGAAAGCAAAACAGAGATCCAAAGAAATTCCACTCTCCATAGGTTGGTTAAATGATGGGATAACTGAAATGTGCAAATCCAATAGTATTTAATAGCATCAGTTTTTTGTACTGCTTTGATTTCATTTAAGTTTGTTTCTATAGACTTTTATTAACTGCAACACGCTGAAGTGACCCTGGGGCATGAAAGACATATAGAAATAGGTGCTGGTGTGATTTAGAAAGTATTTGTCTTTTAATAAGTGAAAGTGCACTTCTGTACTGTTTATTTTGAAGAAAAAGTGGATATTTCATTAGAATAAAAGGTAAGATAAGGCTTTTAGATCTGAGAAAGTACTTTGTGCAATTTCATATATGCTAGTGCTGGTCAGAACTAATTTCAAGTCAGTAATCATGTGTGTATATTGTGAAGGCAGAATAACACATGTAAGTGGGAATTCAACAGCTGATTAAACAGAGCTGACAGAGTGTCATTAAATATTTTTAACACGTTCTTTCAAAATTGTTTTAAATTTGGACATATGTTGTAATACTTTATCAGCTAAATTAGGCTCCTGAGAACCTATCCCTGGCTGTAGTCACCTTCCACTTGGTGGAAGAGATTTATCATCAAGGTTAAGAGCAAAACTTTCCCTGCAGTGTGTGAGGGAAGAGATACCTTAACTGTAATTCACCAAGACTTCAGTGTGGACCAGCATAAGCCAATGAAAGATACAAAGGACAGGAAAGTGTCTTATATCTTGTCCTAATCAGATTAGTAATACATGTTGTGCAATTCAAAATTCTGTGCTAATTTTCCTCCAGTCCAACATTCTGTATGAAGAACAAGCATGCAGAATATTGGTTTTCCCTGTATTTTCTGTGTAGCTGAACAACTTATTGAATACTTGACTAGTTGCCATGCACAAATAAATTGTGTGCTAAATCTGAAGCCTTGTGCCTGGAGGAAAACCTCTTCCTTGCATTTGGTAAGGAAAAGTTGTGGTGGTAGTTTTTCCTCCATTCACAAAGGGTTGCAGAAATCTAAAACAAACCAAGAGCTCTAATTCCTGCTACTTTTAGGAACTGGCACCCACTGTGAAAGAAAGCACCTTAAACAGAACTTTATGAGGTGTTTTGAGCAGAGTTTGCTCAGATGGTCCAGTTTAATTCTACTTTTTGTAAACTTCATTTAATACAGGTGCTGGAATTGAGGTCTGAGCCTTCCCTAGCAGTTACCTTAAAAGTTCATTATTAAGTAATTATAGGTTCCATAAAATCATTTTTGTTTTTCAGTCTCTCTGAACCAAAACGTGAGTTCTGCGGCAAAATTTCAGTGTTCAAATTTATGCTGAAAACTTGTGTTATTCTGAAATCCTGCTTTACTATAATCATCACTGCTCCATGGTTTAGTGTACCATAGAAGACTGGCAGCAGCAAGTAACTATATGGCAACTCTCTAAGAAATATTTCAAAATAAGAATATAAAATAATCAATACATGTAATCAAAATGTTAACTAATGACAAAATTAAAGGACCAATCCTGAACAACTCTGTTAGGCCTTAAAAGAAGTGCTAAACTGCCAGAACTTCTTGGAAGGAAACTCTAAACAATAATATAAAATTAAATATTTAAAATCACTAGTGTTCTTTTTTTTTAATTATGTATTAGGAGTGGAGGAATTAGAGACTTATGTTTATTAAATTTTTTATATGGTCTTAAGGAAACAGTTTAACATATTTTGAACCTTTCAGTGGGTTTTTAAGTCTTTTATGTTCCTACAAAATTCTTGGTTTAGTTCTGGAACAAGTAAGTGTCACGGAAGAAATTCTATTTTGTGAACATTTCAAACCCAGAAAGCAGTGACATCTTGTGAGAGGAAGTCTCATGGAAATTCAAACTCAATTTTCAGACTAAAAACTACAGAAAGCAAAAAGGGATACATAATCTTTTCAGCACAGCACTTGCTATTTAAGGCTAGGAAAGCACATAGAGAGCCTCATGACTTTTTATAAATTCAATCATTTCATCTTTATCATTTATTTGCATGTACAGTGCACACAGTTTTGAAATGACTATGTATTATTCTTCTCCTTTTTGGTCTTTCTCCATAATAACATTTTTCTGAAAGAATAAAATATCAGACACATTTCTGCATGCATATAGTTCACAACTGTATGTTTACACAGCTGTCTGAACAAATTCTGCCTATGTCACTTGCTTTTGCTGAGTAAAAATTATTATTACTAGAAAAAGATATAAACTGAAGACATATGATTGACTTGTAGGGATATGTTCAAAAAAATGATAAAAGTGTATTTTTGAACTAGGTGCTATTCCATCATAATAAACTATTTTTTTAATAAAAATTTGGAGATCAAACAGAATAAGACAATATATAGTAAAACTGAAGAATAACACTGGAAAGAATTGGTCTTACTTCTGGATAAGTGACTATTTCTCCATTCTGCCCATTTTTACCCTTCCTTTTTCATGTACTGCGCACATAATTGGTAGTAGGATGAAAAAGTCTCCGAACCTGAAACAACTGTAATTATATATATTGATTTGAAATTTAACCAAAGAAAAATGCTAGTTCAGATCGTTATTTCAGTTTTCAGAAAGTATTTAGAGCCTACTGGTTTTGTAGGTGTTTGATCTAATACACAATTTGCATAGCAAATAATGGGCCCCTTGTGGACTGGTTTACGGTATATCCGTTTATTAGTTCCTATTATTAAACTTTTCTGTACAATTCTGAAAAGAATAAGAAAATTATGTGAGTTGGACAGATTTACAAAGCGTGTACACCATGTATGTGTGGAGAATGAGGAATCTCCGGCTTGTTGATTCACAAAATGTGCTGGTGCAAACGCCTTATCGCCTGCTGGGGGCAGCAGACAGAACACGACTGCCCTTCTCAGGCTACTCTTAATGAAGAAAGTTACTTCTTAAAATCCTGTTTGGGCTAGTGTCATTATTTCTGGCCCTGCAAAAGTAAAATATAAACTGCTAGTCACATTTCTAGGAGATTCTTCTGTGCATGAAAGCATTCAGAGAAGTCGCATGACATGACACTCCATGTACTTTTTATATCAGGGGAAAAGTAATAAACCAAAAGGAACAACCATAACTGTCCAAACATTCTCATTGTACAAAAGGAGCACAGCCATAATGGGGCAGACCACAAATACAATGCTTTCTGAGTGGTAGGGATTCAAGAATCTGAATCAGAAGTATTCAGACCTGTTTATGCTCACATACAAGTAGCTTCTATAGCTAGAGACTCATATTTTTCTCTTCTTTTCCAGCCCACAGTTGACTATAAAAATAAAGTTGCAGCTTACTGTGCAGGTGGTTGAGTTCTGTGATATCTGTTCTTACAGTGCAGGTTGGTCAGGACCCATCGTGCAAGGTCAGAGTTGAGATGGTCTTTTTGAGTATTGTAAGGTGATCTCTGTATCACCTTATGTGCTTGGTATCACATCAAAATTTTTGTGTTGGGGTGACTCTTTGGCCCATTGTCATAGAATAAGAGTCAAAATCATTAGGGAAGACAAGAAGAAAGAAAAAAAAGTTATTCAGAACAAGAAGGAATTCTGTTTAGAGTCCTTGTTCCCTTTAGTGAAACTTCAAGCTTTAATCTCTGTATTTTCCTTTCATTAGTGCACCAGAGTCCAGCTTCCATGCAGATAGAATTGATTCTTCAAGCCATATTTTCCAGACTTCTTGTGCCATTTCTCAAGTACAGTCATAACATCACCCAGTCCACCTTATGTAGCCTCAGAATAGGGGCTGGTACCTCCTGTGATACCAAGACAATATATACAAACAATGAAAACATACCTTATAATTTTATAGATGATGATAAACAGAACTGACTTGCCCTGCCTCTGCTTGCCTTTAGGAAGTAAAAAGTTCTTAAAAATTTGTAATTACAGGTATAGTCCATTTTTAAAGCAAAATTTGTACGCATATCCATTTGAAGTTTGGGGGGTTGCATAAGTTCCTTCCCTCCTTCCATCCTCTCATTTTATTTTTGTTGTCATCACTTTTGTTAAACTAGTTGTATTCTTCCACTGTAAAACAAGGAACAATGCATTTCAGAACTATAGTTTCTCTCCTGGAGCATGTATAATATCTAAAATCTGTACAGAGCTACCCAAAGCATCAGTGTTAATTCTGAACTGCTAGTATTACACATATTATGTTAACATCTTATAGCTAGTTAAAGTTTTGAAGAAATAATTTTGTACCTTGAAGTTTCAGAACCATCAAAATTCTAGCTTAACTTAACCTTGGTGGGTCTGATCAGGTTCATGGCAAAAGAAAGCAGTTTTAGGTAACAGAGAATGACTCAAAAAGATAATAACATTTGTGCCTTAATTTTACTTGTTCAGCTGAAGAGCCCTTGAAAGTCTACTTTCATAGTTGTTTAATTTTATTTACTTCTATGAAATTGATCTTAATTAAACAATAATCAAAGAGAGATCAGAGTCAGAGTTGCTTATCTCAAGAGATGCAGCCTGTCACAATTACTAGTAAATATTATGTGCTTGTGTACATGTAGAAGTGTAGGCAATGAAAATTTGAGGGCATTTGGTACTGAAAATTTTCTTGTCCTCTTATCAGTATTCTTGAAACTGATTTTGAATTTAATAAAAAAGTTCTGCAATGTCAACATTTTCAAGTTCGGCTAGAGATCAGATGCAAAATGAAGTTAGAAATGTGCTTGAATCCTGTTTAGAGAAGCCTTTGATACTGTTTTTCATACAGTTTTTTCCAAAATTTGTGAGGTATGAGATGAGAAAGTAATTTTTTGGATTGTATTTAAAAGATGGGTTATGATGAAAAAAAAAACCTCTGAGTACAAACATTTTTTAAAAAATGGTCAGAAAAAAGCAAGCTAAAGTTACAAAATTATAACTGGCAACAAGTGACAACCAAGGAAAATCTCATTTGAAAAGGTTATTTATGGGAAATTTTTGATATGAGAATTTTTGTATCTCAAATTTACAATTGCAGATCAGTCTTGCAAAACCAATTAATTAACCTTCAGTTAAAAACATCCTATTTCCCGCCACTAGGCAAATACACAATTAAAGAAGGAAACTTGAACTAGGATTCTGTGAGCGATTTGATATGATATTTTCAAGTAGCTGAAATTAAATTATGGGGTTCTTTTATATTAATAGATGCTGAGTTTTTCATGAAGTTTAAATGAGGAAATTCCCTTTAATGTGCAAGTGGAATAAAATTTAGTGTTGCAAAACAAGTGAATTTTTATGTTTTGCAGCAGCAGAAGCTCCTAAAGAGCTACCAAGCTAACTATGTTTAGAGAGAATTAAGGGTAAATTTGCTTGGAGTAGGAAAAGGTTATTACTAATGTCCTGCACCACTCGGCTGGTGGAGCCCTGGTGCCCATTAGTGGATGAGCACATACAGACACACACAGATGTGAAATGACATGTTGTATTGTTTTGTTTTAGGGACTGGAAATAATTTGTTTGATATTTTGATAGTGAATGACTTTCCAAAAGATTTTTTTTGTGACTGAAGTATTTAAGATTTTGTCCATACAAATGCATACAAACAGTCATGGGTCTTTTTCCTCTCCTACCAGCCCGAGGATGGGTCAGATTTGGCAGGTAGTCAAGGACCTATGCTCTATACACACAAGCAAATAATCAGATCCTCTTAGAATCAGCTCAGAATGTTCTCCCTTGCATCTCACTGCCTCTGTCTATAATGGAAGACCGTATTAAATCCAGATTGGTGTTCAGGCAAGCCTAATCTTGCTATCTTCCAATATAAAAGATGTTTCACACTATTTCTTGGGAGAAAAATTTTGGAACAAGGCACCACCTCCTTTCTAGGGTAATTATTTTGCATCCTTCACCATCTGACTTTTGTAGTGTGTGAAGGGAAAAAATATTTTATGATTGCAAAGTTTTTGCTCACTGTTGGCCACTAGAATTACAAAAATGGCTTTATCCAGGGAGGTTAAAACAACGTACATAAAAACACAAATCAAAAAACCCAACAAAGAATCAGCATGTGAAAGTTGCCGCTATGTGTCTTCTATGTACTGCTGACATTCTGGAGTGAAAATTAGGACAACAAAAGCCGAAGGTGGTGTAGGGCAGTTAGCTAATAAAGGATGCTGAATTAATATGAAGCAGCTAATTTGCTTTTGTCCATTTTAATGCTAATCTCATCACATCATCTCCCAGACACTGTTTCTCACTTCAGGGAAAACCTGCACTGAGTCAGAGAAGACCAGGAAACACAACTACTCATCACAATATGTTTGACTCTGAATACACTCCTCTGTCTATATAAGTCTGGCACAACACAATTGTTTTCAAGGGCTGTACATGTTGTAGTGAAGAATTTTATTCTGATGTAGCAGTTGCCTAATGGGATCATTTCCAGCTAGTCTCCCTGCTATTTTATAAGCGAGAACATAAAATTATATGAGCTGGGAGTATATAAACTTTATGCACTGTTTCAGGCAAGACTTCATTTTTTTGTTGTTGTTGATTTTTTTTCTCAGCTCTTCTGTCTTTGAGAATTACTGCAGTTAATGCTGGACTAGAAATATTAGGTATATTTTTAGATAAACTTGGTGCTTGTGTACAGATGCATGGTTGGAACCTCTTGAGCAGTGAACTCTCTGAAACAGGACTCTCCTTTGCTTCCAGCATTAATCCACTGACTAATTGCAGGGCTGTAATATTGTACAGTTTCCACAGTTTATGAAATTCCTGGACTTGATAGCTCAGGTACAAATTGTTGATACTATGAGTATACCAGATTTATGTCCAAAGATTTTATTCATGTAGATTATCATACTTCTATATTTATATATATATATATAAATTAATTTAGATCAGGGACTAGGAGTTTATGAGGCAACTGAAGATGCTAAATAAACCAAGGACTGGAAAGAGGTGAGTTCAGCGCTGTTTGCAATGTTCAACTATGTTTTCTTTGAAAGAAAGCTGTTTATCATTGGTTTTTTTCTGAGTTGTTGCTGAAAGGACTACATGGAAGGGGTACTGCTTGGATCTTCCAGGACCTCCTCTGGAGAATTGCCTGCCAAAATCATGGCAAGCAAGAAGGCTGAATCAATTTTTTCAGTACATAAGGTGATTCGGCAAATAACTGATATCCTGCAAGGAATTGTGGTCTACCACTTCAAAGACCATATAGGAAATATAATGGCTGCTTTCACTGATAGGAAGTTGGAGTTCTTTTCAAGAATGAGGAGGTTCAGGTTGTGAAAAACAGCAATATTTAAAATTTCTGGATAGCATTGTCTTAGTTACCTTTTTTTTTTTATCCCCCAAGACCAATTTTTGTCTTCTCAGTTTTCATTTGAACAGAAGTACTTAGATATTCCTGTTTCATTCAAATTGCCTTTTTTTTTGAATCCTTGTCCAGCTCCACCGTATTCCCTTTGTGATGAGGGGGCCACAATTACACATAACATGCTGGATATGTGCCATGGATTCATATAATGATGTAATGAGGTTTCTTTCCTTCATCATTTCCTATTCCTTTGCTAAATGTTTATAAAATTTAATTTTCTTTTTGTCTGCTATTGAGAATTAAGTCAATGGTTTTAATGGAACTTTGATTGTTTTCCTTCCGAGACATTGCTCTTGAAGAGTAACATTCATGTTGGCACCTATTCTGTACATGCAATTAGGACTGGTTGCTTTTTTTTCATACACATAACTTAATATTAGTCTATATTAAGTTTAATCTGATATTGTATCACTCAATTTTATTTTGTCTTGTAAGGTCTTGCATTTACTCAGGGTTTAAATTTGTCCCAAGCATTTCAATAACTTCTGCAGATGTTTTCCACTTGACTTTTCACCCATTTTCAGGTCATCGGTCAATTTTCTGAGAAGCACAGTGCTTAGCAGAGATTTCTGTGAAACTCTGCTTGTGATCTCCATTGTTTACTGTTTCCAGTCTTCTACTCAATTCTTTGTCCATTCAAGGACCTTTCTTCTTGTACCATGGATATTTAGACTGCTTTAGCTTTTGGCATCAAGTCTTGTCAAAAGCATTTTGTGATCTGTTTGGAAAACACCAATGCTATGGCTTTTTAGAAGCAGTGGAGGTTCTCCCTCTAAAAAATGTTGTTGCCTCATTCTGCTAAAGTGTCTACAAATTTTCCTGACATGAGCATCAGGTGGAAAGGATCCCCAGAACCTTTGTTAACAAACCAAATTTGTTAACAAATCCTAAGAACCAAAGAAGTTTCAAATGAAGGATTACACATACCCCAATCAGCAATTTGCTTATTTCACTCCTGGTTTCTCATAGATTGCCCAGGTATACAATGCCTAGACCTTGTGGTCTATTGGTTTGTGTGATAGTCTCTCTTCTAGGCCGTTGGTTTGGAGGCAGATCCTTTGCTAACTCCTCCAGTACAATTTCCACTTGCCCTGGTTTGCCACAATAATTTCCAATTTCTAGATAAACACTTGCCTTTTAAGTTTCATGTTTTCCTTCACCTTGCATTAGAAAGAGAAACAGCAGATAGCAAAGAGTACATTGGGGCATTGCAGTGTTTTAAATTCTGATTCATAGACATAATCAGGAAGTCAAAAGTCCATGGTGGGATTTCCACAGTTAATCACTGGTAGTCAGTCTGACTTCGCCACCATTAGTGCCTTGGGGGTAGACTTTTTAATGGACTTTACATCAGTCCCATTAAAAATTTTAATCATGATTCACATTAGTGTTCAGGCTTAATATTAGCATTACTATGCAAGGCTCTTTGGTCCATATCCTGCAGGAGTTGAGGCATGATTATATTCCCTATCAGATATACCTTCTGAGAGTCTCACATATGAAATAGGAGGCCCAGCAGTCCCAAAAGAAAATTTGTCCAATTTGTTCAGAATTTTAGATGTATTAATAAGATAATTGTAAAGGAAGTATTTTTGAAGTGTGTTCACAGGGAATATCAAGAGAAAAACCTAAATTGGCTCTATTAGAATTCAGTTCTTTGCAAGCTTTTTGAAATTATTTTGTTTCTTAAATCACATAGGAGATCAGTAACAGGATCAGCGTAGCATGGATAGTATTACTGTGCTATTAAATTCAAGTTGCTCTGTATGTAGTTACTGACAGATTTCTGTTTTGTGCTGTACTGACACAGTTTATCTTTGCAGTTGATACAGTAAATTACATTTCCAAGGAAAGATGTAATGAGCTTAATAACTTGGCAGAGAATTCCTGAGACAACTGAAATGGAAAAGACATTGTAATATAACTTGGCTGTGTGAGACATTAATTCTCACTGTATCTATTCAAGAAAATTCAACATCAATGAGCTCATTAAATCTGATGTTAAAATTTACATCATTAGATTTCAAAGTCAGCAAGCAAACATAATTATTTGGTGATGGAGTTCCTCTGGGTTCTTTTTTTTGTGGCATTTTTGAGAATGAAATGTATTGTTTACTTGACAGACAGGTGGCTTTATAGTGCTTATGGCTGATTTTAACTGTATGTGACAGTAAGGGAAATTAGAACTCATTAACATTCAACCCAGTGTCTGCACCAGTGATCAATGATTGGACTACTCTGTGGCTTAAAATGCTTAATGATTCTTTGTTTGACAGGAACTAACTGCTGTTGGAGGAAAATGTGGATGATCTGATAGCTGGCAGAGTGAATGCAGCCTGCACTTTATAAACAAGGAGAATGCGAACAACTGGGAAGCAGAATGAGTGAGAGAAGTCTCTCTAGGCTTGTGGTGACTGATAAACTCTATTATGGTTGACACACACATTCTATGTTTTGCATGAAAGTGTTAGCACCTCATTGAGCAGAAAAGCAGGGGAAAGTGAGATTGTCTATGTGATTAGTGGAAGGTCATCAGCCATCTGTTAGGCATAGTGCACTTACTAAAGATGAAGAGAGAAAGCATATGTGTGCATGTGCTTACACAAGATCTTTCACCTTTCATATAAGTATCCATGACAATATAGGACTGAATATAAAGATTTAACACAAGGCAAAAATAATATGCTCAATTCATCTATTTTTTTTCTCACACCAGAAGTGGTACAAGCTGGTAGCCATGTTCTATAGTTCATAAATGTGTCCTTTCAGCAGACTGAAACAGTGGCTTTGGAAGTGACAGGAACAGATAATTTGAGGTGTATTTTTTAAAAATAATGGTATCATGACTCTGATTGTGATGATGAAAATGAGGTTATGACCTGAAAATATTGAGAGATGAATTTTTATTGATCAGGACAATGATCAATATTGATGTTGTATTTTCATCTGTTTTTCTGCAAGTTTAAAATCATCCCATTTGTACAGCTCTTCTGGGTACAAAAAAGATCTGGTTTAGAAGAAAGCTGGAGTCTGACGTATGATGACTTGCCCACCTAAAACTGTCATTCATGATACCAGGATTGTGTGATGTAGAAAACATGAGCATAGCTTTTAAGTTTTTATAAAGAACTATAGCAGTGGAGAGGTCCTGCTTAGAAGGAAATGAATCACTTTCTTACATCTTTTAAAAATTATTTTTGCAAAGTATGAAAAACACCTCTGAAAAATTTATTCAGTTTTAATATGTGTTCTAATACTTACTGATTTACAATTCACTGTCTGTACATCTCACAAAATCTGGAAAAACAAAGTACTCCAGAAATAAAACAAAATCTAAGGCCAGCATTTAAATCGGTCGCTTAAAACATCAATGTATGACCCCAAAGTATTGTTTAACTTGATCACCCCTTCCTATATTTTTTTTAACAAATGTTTTAATCCACTAGATGATGCTTTTCAAATGTGAAATTAAAATTGGTTTTGCTAAAATTTATCATATGTTACTTATGGTACATTATACAAATACTGGAACTGATGAGGATATTCACTCTCTATCTTGCTGTTTTCACCTTCCATGTTTCAGTATGAAATTACTGTCCTAAATACTGGAGGAAAAAGAATGTAGCTAGAGGACAATAGATGTAAGTGTCCATATGAGAATGGGGTGGAGAACAGACAATTGGGTCATCCACAGTAACTGGGGGCTTAAAAAAACTATGAACACAAACCTTTACAAGGCTTGCGCATGGTCAGAAATCTGAAAAGCAGAACCGACTTTGATCAAAAACATGTTAGCAAGTTTTATAACTCCTAAATTGCATGAAAGAGATATATCTCTGCGGTTTGCTATTGCTGTTGCGCCTTGGTGTTTTGCTATTTAGTCCTTCAACATCAGAATTTTGTAAAACCCCCTCTGCACTGGGGATTTTCCTTTTTGCCTTCCCTACCCAACGCAAGAGGGTGACTGAAGGTTGCGCTCCGAGCGCCTCGCCGGCGCAGCCGTGACAGGGGAACTGTGTCGCCTTGCTCCAGTTGCGGAGGAGCTGGGGGAGGGATGGTGAGGAGGAGCTTTCACTTTCTCCGGTGATTTTAGGAGCTCTCTGTGACCGCACTGCTTCAGGGCCGGTTTGACTGGAACCTTTCAGTCGTTCTTTCTCGTAGTTGGACGGTGATGTCTTTTTATTTGACCAAGAAGCTATTTAAAGGATCTGTGTCCTAGTGCTTGGGTTCAGTCATTTCTAGCTGCAAGTTTCTCCTTTCAAGCATTTGTGAGCTTTTTAAAGCTTTCCCAGGCCTTGCTAATTAGTATCCACAGTGTGTTTTAGTACCTTTATAGTATTTTTTTTTTTTAAGAATGTGGAAAGAATGATCTATTTTAAAGTTTCTCCACATGTTCTTAATTGGAGTGTTGCAACTTCTTGTGATCTGGCAGAAAGGAAAGGATTTAAAGGACTTGACTTTGAGAGCAACTAGGATTAAAGAGGCATTAGCTGCAATGCTGGAGTGCCGCTATTAAAAGAGTCAAGCACATCGTAACAAAAAACAGGTCAGCAGGTTCCTAATGGCTGCTAATTGCAAACTCAGTGTAACAAAGCTAGAACTGCACTCTGCATGCAGCATGGACTAGCTTTTGTTCGCTTCTGCAGGAGCATGTTTTAATTTCTGTTTACTAATTGCTTTAATGTCCTTACTAGAGCTGAGTCACGTTGAAAAACTTGGTAAGAGTGCCAGGGTTTTTTTTTTGTGAAAAAACTATGAAGCAATTGCTGCCCTTCCTGTGTTTCTGTATCATTTGGTGAATCAGGACCAACTGTTTTGCTCATAGGCATGTTTGACAATAAACATACAGAACCAAGGACCACATGTGCTTCACCAAAATTTCATTTTTGGGAGGAAATAATGTAACGAATATGCTTAAAATACTAAGAGAGTTCTGGCTTTTAGAACAGTTGATTTCTGTGCTAGAAAACTGGGGTCATGATCAGCAGTGTCTAAGACAAAAATGTTTTTGATTTGAATAATTTGTCTAACAATATATTTTGAGTATTTACAGTAACAGAGTTTAAGTTGAAAAACAGGCAATGAAAAGAGATCAACTTGGAAAATACTCGGCATCCTGAAATGTTAATTTCATCCAGTCTTGCTGAAGAACTTTTTATTTAACACCATTTAATTCTGATTTTTTTAAAATTTGAACTAAAAGAGTTAGAAATTGTACAGCAAACACTGAGAATATTTGGAATCTTCTTTCATTCCCTTTTTTTGATTGCACTGATAGAAAATTTTGTTCTGAAGTGCCAAAATTGTATTTAGTATCAGGTTAATATCAGTTTGAAATATTGTTTTGTGAGGGTGACAGATGTGCTAAAGGTAATTTACTAAGCAGTGGCAGGGTAGGAGATAAAATGAAGTTAACTTTAAAGATAAATTTTTTGTCTTTCCTGTCCATGGTAAGTAGAATTGTGTTTGGATGCTTCTTTGGTACTCTTGCTGCCTGCAGGAGTAGTTCCTGTATGCTCCACTTCAAATATTTAGGAATACAACTCAGTAGTAACAGTGGAGTTGATTTAATAGTGAAAGGCACTGGTTTTTTCTGCAATCTTATGGCTTTTATGTTAAATGGGTTTTTTTTGTTTGTTTGTTTGTGGGTTTGTTTGTTTTGGGTTTGGTTTGGTTGTGTTTTTTGTTTGTTTGTTTTTGTTTGGGTTTTTTCCCCCTTTCTCCTTCATAGGGTTTATTGCAGCCTTCTGTATTACATTTAGCTAGAAGTAGAGAGAAAGAGGTACAAAGTAAAATGCTTTACTTATTTACTTTTTTCAATGTAACTCATAAGTGTATATTGATGACACAGCTTTTGGATCTTTATAAAGACGCTTTGTAAAATGATATTTTAATTTTAGGTACATATTTTGCCATTTGTAGTATTTACCTCTGTGTTTTGTGAGAATTGTTCCTTATTGTAACTGTTCTTAATCTAACAAAAATATGATAATTTTAACTTCAAAATGAAGTTCAATGAATCAACCAAATGTCCTCAATGGTTGCTTCAAGTTTGTGCTCAAATTTTTAGTTGTATGTGATCAATAGTTGAGTGGACGCTTAGGAAATTTGAATAAAATGAGATATTCTGTGTTTAGTCACAAATTTCAGGCCAAGGAGTATGTTCTAGTACATACTAGTTTACAAATACCAGTCCTGTATTCACTCATGAAGTTCAGTAAAATTATGCCAACTTTGTCAATGCTCATTTATTAATGTTGCAGTTGAGGAAAACCAGAACATTTTTTTCATTAATGAAAACTGGAATTTTCAAAGTGATTATCTACAATGAGAGAAATATAGTATTTGCTGGTTTTCTCGTAGAAATATCTTGTTTCTTAAAATCAATAAAGTTAATTTGAAAAACATATTTAGTTTTGAACTTCTAATATATATTTGTAGGGTAAAGAATTTATTTAGAAGTACAATGGCTCTGAGACATTATCATTTACTCCTTGTCTTGTGGAATATTTTTGTTGCTAAATTTGTTCTTGTAACAGCAGTCTCTTTTCTTTTTATCTTTGCAGCTATTTGTGGAAGAGGTATGGTCTAGACTTTCTCATGTTAGCCATGGATGTAGCACTTTCTCCCATGAGAACACAAGAACTGGATCCAATGCCATCTGATGCATCTCCCATGCTTATAAACATGACTCCTACAGTGGGACAAGATGGGGAGGAGGATGTCATGAAGGAGCTTGATTCTGGCCAGCAGTATGAAAAGCCTCCACCTCTACACACTGGGGCTGATTGGAAGATTGTTCTCCACTTGCCAGAAATTGAGACTTGGCTTCGAATGACATCTGAAAGAGTCAGGGATCTGACCTACTCTGTTCAGCAGGACTCAGATAGCAAGCATGTGGATGTGCATCTAGTACAGTTAAAGGTAGGATGAATTTTATATTGTAGACTTCTCAGTGAAGGTGGCTCATTCGACTCTGCTATTAGAAAAGTAAAGAAAGAGCTTTTTATAACTGCTGAAGCATGTCTGACAGCCTGTGTTAAAAAGTTAATAAATCCTTTTCAGGGAAATAATAGAAACTGTATAATTATCAGATTTTTTCAACATTTGTTGCCCAACACTTAATTCAGCAGTCATAACCATACTCATGAAGAGGTTCACACTCCAAGAGCAGGCAATACAACATTAGCAGTAACCTGACTGGACATCTCACAAGTGTCCAGAAATATTCTCATTGATTTTAATGGGCTTCAATACCTAAAACTCCCAAATAAAATTCCAGTGAACAGGGCTGCTCATTGGAAAACTACACAAGTTTCAGACATAGTAGGGTACACAGGTGGTCTGATGTCTGCCCTTTCAGTCATGTAAAGATTATATCGAAGATTGAACTCTGGTGGAACTACATACAAAATTGTAAATTCTTAGGAATTTTTTTCCAGACTTGAGGCTTGTTAAGAATTATGAATTGGTAAGATTTGAACAGTCACAAACAGTAAATCAATGTTTTTTCCTTTCATTTTCCAGCAAGACAATGTATTACCAAGACTGGAATTTGTCGCCCCAAAATATATGTGACAACCAAGCACAAGTATCTTTTCACAATATCTCTGTCATGGCCCCAAATTTAATTCTTATGGCTAAATCTTTAAAGCAGTTAAGGAAATTCAAGGCAAAATTGAAATAAATAGTGTCTGGGACTGTAAGTGTATGTTTATTTGCATGGCTTGGTTTGCTGCAGCAGATGAAGCATGCTTTTGAAGGCAGCATACTATCTCCAAAAATAGCACAAATGTTATCTCTTCAGGCTGAGCTGTCTTCAGAGCTGCATTCTGAGGCCTCTTTATGTGAACATAGTCTTCCTTCCTACTCAGTGCAATGGCATTTTATTTGTGTTTATTTTAGGACTGGAGCTGTGAGCTGTCTTAAAATACAGCTCTGCATACTAGCACTAACCAGAGCCATTGCGCCATAATCAGTCCTAAGAGAGGTGATCTTTATTTTTTTATGGCCCCACCATTTTTCTAAGAAAATTGGGGTAGATGTTGTCAGCTTTTGATGAGAAAAGAACTAAAGCCACTATGTGCAGCAGGTTTTTTGCAGTTATTCTGAAAGGTATTTCTGCAGGCAGACATGAGAAATCTTGCTGGACTTGGTGCCTGTTCTGATCTGTAATTGCTTTTGGCTGTATTAGCGCAGCGCTGAGCTGACACTAGAGGTCTGTGGAGCTTGTGGGTAGTGTTTGTGCAGTCTTGGGCTGGCTCAGAGCACAGGCAGAACTGATTTGTGCCTGCTTATGAAACGAGAATATTCTGTACATTTAACTCACCCTCATATGTCCACTGAAACATTTTCTTTCCAAATGGAGGTCAACAAATGAATAGTATTCCTCATGTTTTTTCTTCTTTTTAGAGTTTATTTGTGAAGTTACAAGAGTAAAACGTAGTTCATAAAATACTTTCCCAATGATTTTATCTATGTAAGCAAATGCTGTAGCAATTGGGAGTGTTGAGGACTAGGATGAAATCTGGTTAATGCAACTCTAAAAAAGGATGAAGGAATCTAAATTATCTTCAACTCCCTGGCCTGCCACCTTTGGGGGTTCTGTCATTGAGGCTAGACACCCAGGAAAGTGCTCTTTTCCTGTGTGTTCACATATGCATGATAATGACTTGTATTTGAAGATATTTTTATAATATTTTATAGATTTTAATTTTTTTCACAAAGTATCATAAAAAGAAAAAGCTTTCTGAAAGATCTGAAGTAGGACTGAAAACCAGCAAGGTTTTTTAGTACCTTCTACTAATGTGTAGCAAACACATCAATCATAGAGAACTTCAGTAATCTGCTTACCTTTAAATCTGTATACAGACAAAAAGAAATATGACTGTAAAAACAAGTGTTATGGAATTATTTGATGCAGACTTTAGATATATTTTGAACTGTTTATGCATTATATAACTTAATGAAAATCCACTAAGCAACAATACCCCAAAACAAACAAAATCCCAACCATAACATTGTATAATAATTTCATTATTTCTTCTGTGCTCTGATAGTTTTCCTGGAGGGGCTACTTCCAAATGATTCATGTCCTTTTGTTGTGCCCAGGCTTGACACTGGTATCAATGTGAAATGTCAGCATTGCTAAGTAGATGGGGAAAAGTGTTTCACATGTCTTTCAAACAATACATACCGATTTAGTATTTTTTCCACAAGACCAGGAGATGGTTGGTTCATGTTCAGCTTGTAATTCACTGTAACTCTCAAACTCCTTTCCCACAATATGGGTTTTTTTCACCTCTCTCTTATCCATTTTATGTGTGAAATTTTACATGTAGAATTTTACTTTTGTCCACTATTAAGCTTTTTCTTTCTTTTATTCAATTTCTCAAGTATCTCCTCCAAGTATACACATGGGTTTCATGTGCAAATTTAAGAAGCTTTCACTCTATTCCTCTGTCAATCAAAATGAGAAAAAATAATGATACAGGCTCAGGATGAAAGTCTATAACAGCATAATTTTCAAAATGCAAACATGTCATTAAGGCAAACTATTTTTCATAGTTTCTTTCCTCAGCCAAGAGAGGTCTGATTCCATTTTCATGCAGCTTTCTGTTTGTCTTGGATGCTTAAGCTTGATTTCCTTCCTCTGGCTGTCAGTTGGCTTGAGGATCCAGGCCATAGCAAACTTTTTATGTTATTCTTTGGAAAAAATTGCTTAGCACACAGATCATCTCTTTCTCTTGTGAAAATTTGCTCTGTATCCTTGTTGCAGATCTGTCTGTGCTTCTGCTCTTTCTGTAATCAAGAACATTGTTTCTTTTTTGTGGCTTGTTCCCCAGGGATTTTGGTGTTTTCTGTCAGTCTCTTTTCATGCTACATGACTTAGGTCTTTAGTAAAGACCACTGATCCTTTGAAAATACTTGTTTCTCTCACTTTTGCAATGCCCTTTCTCAGAACTGGCCCCACAGCATGAGTGTCTTATACTGTCCCTGGGGAAATTTCCTGGAAAGCTCAGCTTCACATGAGTGCTTCAGGAGGATCGTTGCATGAACCAGAACTTTCTGGATTCCAGAATGCCCTGTATTAGTCATTTATCTGGCATCACTCTTAACTCAAGCTGTGCTAAGATACTTTTGCATCTCTCTAACACATTCAGTGTAACTGTTACCAATTGCAAATATTGTAAAAGAGTTTAAAGAAAAGATGTTTTTGCTACCAGCAAATGTGGAAGAGCTCTGTTTGTCCTTGTATGATCTTAACTTGCTGAGATGCTTCCATGATCCATTAAGGTTTTTATTTGTAATAAAATACACTTGCTTTTACAGCAAAATCTTTCTTGGAATCCTTCTGAGGTATAACTTGGAGTCAGCTCCCATTCTTCTGCTTTGCTTTATATCCCACAACTCTCTCAAAGGAGGGTCTAGTGTTTCAAATTATTGTTTACTGCTTTCTATCTTTTTGAAAAAACCATCATTTTGAATGATCTAGTATAATCTTTTGTATCTGAGATGTCTGTTAATCTCTAACTTGTTTTGGATAAAGCACTCCACCACTGCTTTTTGACTTAAATATCTGAACCATATATTACATTTTGACAGACATTTTATGCTATGATAGTGTCTTTAGGTCTTTGCAGACCACTGGTGTTTTCTCTATGTCCAAGGAGAGAAACTTCAGTCATCTTTTTCCAGTATATCTGGGTCAGCCTCAAACATCTCTTGACTGGATCTTTCACCTTTCCTCCTGGCTCCTACCATAAGATTTTCATGAGCTTTGAATACGGATCATGTATCATGTAACCATTCTCCTTTCACTATCTTCGTTTCCACTTGTGTTGGGGACAAGTAAGTTTTAGTTGCATTTTTCCTTGAACTTAAGTCCTGGATAAGAGAAGAGTGTGAGAAATTATCAAAAGAAGACGTTGAAGGGTATCAGTTTCTAATATATCTGCAGTTAGATACAGGTTATTCCTTTTCTCATTCCATTATGAGCATTTTGAAAAAAAATGTAAAACCAGGGTACAGTAGATATCTTTCTCATCCCTTTTTCTTGCATTCAGTAGGCTTTTATTAAATAAATACTTCATCTACCACATGTCTTTTGTAACATTAGAAGCAGGTATATTCTTTCTTCTCACAGATTTCTCTGACAAATAGAATTAGTGTCTAAGCAGCAGAAATTTGACTATAAACTCTGACCTGTAGCTCAGAGGAGACAAAGGCATACTATTGTATTTATGTCTGAGAATCATAAAGTTGCTGGACATAAATTAGTGGAAATTCTGTCATGTGCAGTGAGTCTCAGGGTGAGCAAATAGTTAGAGAGCCAGTAATATGGTAATTATTTATTTTTGGCACTATTAACAACCCTGTACTAAGAAATTGAGTTGCACAGAAATAAAACTAGTTTAATTAAAATGCAATTCAGATACAAAAAAAATGAATATTTAAGGGCTATCTATACAATATGATATTTCAACTTTGAAATATTATTTTCAGATTTTGAGGACTGTTCTGTTGCCTACTTTCTGTCCTAATATTTATTCTGCTCTGACCATTGAAGTGTGTTAAGAATGCATCCCTGAAGGCCCAATTTTAAGTTCTTAATGGAAAAAAAAAATACTGTCCTGGTTGCTTATAGCATTTCCCAATAAACACAGGAATTCATTGGTTTACTGCTAGTTATATACTATGGTCAGTCCTGAAACTATTTTTAGTGTTACAAATATTTTATACTAAAAATGTATTTGTTGAGCCTTTGTAGACTCTTACATGTTTTTAACTTCAAATACCTGAGTATTTCCAGTGACTATATTGGTTTATTAAAATTCAGATAATCTGTTTTTTTCAACAAAAACCTTAGAAAAAAAATAAACACCAACATTTTTAATCTAATTTTAAATTATAATCTAGTGTAATTGTAGATAATAATACAACTTCACAGTTAAATTTTATATCTTTAATGTTTAGCTAATCTCTGATGATCATTAAAAATTTGTAGAAAAGAAAATAATGGCAGATTGACACAATGATTGTTAAATATTAGTTGGGTTTAAGCTGTGCCATCCAGATTAATAGAAAAAAATTTCTGCCTCTTATGCTGGGTATTGTTCAGTCTGTGCAGATGCAATGAAATTAAATTGATTTTCTTTCTTCTGTTAGAATTAGGTAAACAAGTCTATTTATATAGCCCATATTTATGCAAACTGTCCTCTAATTATCTGCTTGGGTGCCATAGGTGTTCATAGTATGAACAGAGACAGCATATACATATTTCACTGGAGATTCAGGAAAAAAAAAAAAAAAAGAAAGCTGTTCATTATTTGAGGGGTCAACTTCAGATAGAAGGCTGCTGGTTAGAATAGAATAAGAGGTGGAAAGAGTTGTGACCTAATAAAAAGTAGAAAAAATTGAGAAACAATAAGAAATTCCCATCTGTTTCTGAGTAGAGAAGTGAGAACTACTTGGTTAGTCTGCTGTTGCCTATGCATCAAGGGAATGAAAGTAGCTAAAAGCTGGAGAAGACTTAACTGGTAACCCCAGGGACAATGGAGGATCTGGCTTGCATAATTTATCAGGATAAACGAATAAATAATAAATGTTGCAGACAGTGTGCTGGACCATTTTAAGCTTGGACTTCCTTTCTAGAAGAGCCAGGAAAGGATACCAATACAAATTATTGGAATTACTGTTCTTGTGGCAAATGGACTTTAATATTCCTTGGAGTGGTAGAAGACACCAGCACTGGATATAATTTCTGGGATTTGGAGAAACAGGTTAAAAAAAATGAAAAAGAAGAAAGAAAAATAAAAAAGTAAAAAAGAAAAGGCACATGTTACCTGATAAACTCATTTGGGGCCTTTGGAAAGAACTTTTGAACAATGTATGCAGCATCTAAACCAACTTAATTCACAGGTACAATCTGAACAGCTCTTTAAATCAGCTTGAATTTCTGCAATACTGTGGAGGTCTTAAGGTTGTCCTAAAATAGACATTTGGATTGTTAAGCAGTCAGGAGACTCAGGAGAAGAAAGGTGAACATCCGCTTGTGAAAAGGGAATTGAAGATTCAAGATGAGAAAAAAAAGTGGGTCTTATATACTTCACAGTTTATTCTAGTTCTAAAAATAAAAACTCCATAAATTCTCACTCTCATTTGGATATCTACACTTTTGAAATAGACACTTATTCCAGAATTTCTCTTTTAGACCTCAGCAATACACAAATGCATGTAACTGCACTTTGAGCAAATTATTATTTCTTTCTCTTCTCCCTCCATATTGCTCCTACATCAAAATATGTTAATACAGGCTTTAGAAAATGAGCTAATGTACTCTACCAGTGGTCTCTGGAGAAATATTAAAGTAACTATCAGATTCCAGCACAGATGTTACCTATTACAGTCTCCTCTAGCTTATATCCTAATCTGCCTCAAACACAAATGTTTACTGGATATAATGAAGTAATGATATAAATACTTTTCATTATGATGAAAAAATTGTTGCATGTTAAGTCATCCTGCAAATTAATTAACCAAAACATTTGCCAAGAGAATGTATTTTGTTGTTTAGTATATGTATATGTGATGATAATAACCCATATTGATGTTTAGATTTTCTGGAAAACCCTAAATTAATACTGTTTCAATGGTAGAAGTAAGATTTAGTATTGTCAACTTTTAAAATTAATAGCTGTTGACATTATCTCATTATTTTTATTAAAAAGTAAGGATGGCAGTGGAAATTTTTATTATGACAACTGTCATTGAAAGAATTTTTGTATATATATGTGTATGTGTAAATATATATGTGTGTGTGTGTGTGTGTGTAAACAGACAAATATGCACAAAAGCAGCGTCACATAAATCCTTCTGGTGATGTTTCTTCTTGAGGATTTGTTTGAGTCTATATGTTTAGAAGGTAGGATATTATTATACGTTATACCAGTCATCTAGTTCTGATCTGCATTGTGAACTATTATGTTTATAAATCTTTCTTTGCTTTGCATATTTCAGTAGTCTTTGTATACATATATCTTATGCGTCGTTATACTGGCTGGGTTTGGTTTTTTTTTCTTTTTCAATTTATATTTACTTGTCACTTATAACAGATATCCAAAACCTGAAATATGCATAAGGCAGCAGTCACAGAGCAGGCATGGAAAATTGCACAAAATGTAAGGAATTTTTCAGTTTGTTACATAATGTTTAAAATTCTCTGATGGGCTTTTATTATGGGAGAGTTGACAGAAGAAATTTTATAGGATGGTTGATGTCTGAATGCCAAAAATGCAGCAAGAATATTTAAATAACATAACAAGCTTTCATGTTGGAAAGAACAGGTTCCACATGTTTTTTTACATTTTACATGTCCTTGGATATTTACCTCTTGAATTATGTGAATTATTCCTCAGAATGAAATCCATGGAATCCTTTTCTCTATAGTTAACCATTAAAATGTCTGCTATGAATTGATGTGATTCCTTTCCACATCAGCAAAGCAAAAGGCTGCTGTGCATTTTCCCGTGGAGAAGGCAACTGACTGTGGAGAACTCAGCTGGGTGCTGAGTTTATACATTTAATTAGATTGTTGCTCTGTGCATACTACCCACCCTGTGACTGAGGTTTGTGAGATACCATTTGGAGGATTCAGATGAAGTTCATATGGCCTTGCCTGAGCTTGATCTGTCTTAGGGCAATCTGGGGAATCATACTTGACCCTGACCTTTTCTTAAGAATTGCTCTGGAGCTTGGCGTCATTGTTTGAATCTAACAAACACAGCTGGGTGGCAAGCCTGGGCAGGAGCCTGAATGCAGCTTAGTGTGTGACTGACATTGTAGGTGTAGTGATAACATCTTCTTCAGAAAAGGTTATAAATACGCATGAGATTCTTTTTTTCAAGCATTGTCTTATGTTTTTTTGAGTCATGTAAGGAGGCATTAGAGGCATTAGCAGTTACACACATACATCCAAAAAATTTGCCTTGACGATTTCATGTCTCTAGAGAAATTGTGCAGAATTAGAGACAGACGAAGAAATTTTCTCTTTGAACAGGAGCTGAACCATTTACAGTGGACTATGTAAAAACAGGGAGGAAAATAACTAATACCTTCCAGTTCCATCTGTTAAATCTTCATGAATGTTCTCCCCTATTTCTTCCTGTAAACAATTCTCTGGACAAAGACAGTTTTTGTGTAGTCAGTTATGATTCTATGCCTTAGATTTCAAAAGATGGGACACTTCTTTTTTTGGGAAATATTTCCATTTCATTTTGGAAAACACATGTAATTTAAAAGGCATAAAGCAGCACTATATTACAGCGCTACTACTACAGCAATAGCAGCACTCCAGAATTCTGATAGACCCTTTATAAGTTTTCACAAAATACAAAAAACACTGAATGTAGTAGTACATTTCCCTTTCCTACTGAGCAGTGTACTTACTTTTCATAATTTGTATTAGCTGAGGAAATGCATTTCATAAACGTCTGAACTATTCTGCTTTTATTATCCTCAGCTGGCCCTGGAGCCATACGTGCCCTTAGCTGTGGTTCCATACTTCAAAAGGGACTTGAAGCAAGTTTCAATATGCAGTCTAATCTTTTGGTGTGACCATTCATGTCTTTGTGTTGAGATGAGTACATTTGCTTCTGGTCACAAACAATGCAGATGTTCCACAGGCAAGAAACGTTTCTGCAGAATAGGTTCTGTACATTCATCTGCTTCTGTATAAGGAATAGATGATTTTAAATGTGCACTTCCAGTGTGATTGTGATCTGGCATTATGGAATATGTTAATTTTTAATAACTGACATACATATGTAGGCATATATGTGCATAAATATATTTTTATGTGTGTATATCATGTTTGTAGTACTGTAGAAGAAGTACAGTGGGACTATTACCTCAGCATGTGAATGTGTACTTATTTCCTCACACATTTCTGATTTATTCTCAAAGATTCTTCTGAATTACCTAAAATATTAGAGCAACGATACTACAATTCACAGTAGTGCACCATTAATGTGAGAGGGGGTGTGTGTGCAATATCTCTGCAGTTCACCTCATATTTCATAGTTATTGAAGGGCTACTCTGTGTTTATGTGTCTATTTAGTATACTGATGGAATAAAAATTTCTGACATGACAGATTATGGTTAATTATAATCAAGGAGCAGCATTATATTTTAAATGATGCAAAGTATCTGTGCTCTTGGATACAGTAAACTATCCAAATGACCCACAGAATAAAGAAACAGAATTGGATTTTTTTAAGCTGTGAGATGAGCAAAGGGGTTTATACACCACACAATCACTACAGTCAGGTATGGCTGACATCTGTTTCTACATCCCAACCCTGTTCAGCAGCTAATACACAAAATCATCAGCTGGAAGTCTGTAAAGTCATTAGACAACTATGTTCTAAAATCATAGAACTCAGATACTAAACTGAATATTCTTTCTCTTCCACAGTTATTTTGGGGCTATATAACTAAGAAGCAAGCAAGGATAGAAACCTTTAAATTAAATCCAGAATTTTGAAGCAGTAAATAAATTTCACAGTCTGAACAGTTAAGAATATTATCAGGTATTGTGAGACTCATGGTAAAATAAAGGGAGTATGGATATTTCTGAAGCAAATACAGTAGGATTTGTACAGACATGGTACCACTTAGGCTATTCTATGTTTTCTTTGCTAAGGTCTTTTGGACTTCTTTCATGCAGTATTTATAGGGGCTTCCTGGAATTTCAGATGCCGGGTTTAACTGTGGAGACAAGACAGTTTGCTACACATTTGTTCATTTGTTATCAGGTACAGGATCCCTTCTATACCTATTTTTCCCATGGAGCTAAGATCTTAACTTATATAGATACTTTTGAGACTCTGGATTAAAATAGCAAGTTTTACAGTGCATTACCTGTAAATATGTGTAACCTCATATAGATTCTCACAAATATAACCTTCTCTTCAAAGAATACTTTAATTATCCACATTGTCTAGGAATCTAGACAAACAGTTCAGTATGAGGGGTTAAGGCAGCGGTAAATAGAAAGATGCATGGCAAAAAAGTCACTCTCTTTTCTCCAAAGGTACATTGCACCTCTGGTTATAAATAACATTGTTTACTTTCAAAAACCCCTCACAAAATACTGACAATGATGTATTTCTTTCAAAGTTCAGGTAGCGTAAGGAATGCTGAAAACATGCTTTTTTACCATATTATGATTTAAATTTTATGCTTTTGATTTTCAGATGAGATCTGCAAGAATAACTTCCCTGTCTACTCCTGTATTATCTTTTTCTTTCTTTTTTTTTTTTTTTCTTTTTTAAGAGCTAATGAAAAGCCAGATCATCAAATTAAGCATCTGAGTGGCAAAGACTTCATGGTGGTCTCCGCTGCAATTTAAACTATCATGTTCAGTTTTTTAGTCAGAGTATTTGGGAACAATTTATGAATTTTGATGAGTTCTTAATTATTAGATGGATTTTTTTTGCTACTGTCTTATCTTATATAGGAGACAGCAAATAAGAAGGACAGAGCCACACCTGTAAGTTATTATAGAGGTTGCTTGAAAAATTACCATGGAAAAACCCATGTTATATAGATATCTTACAAACTGTTGAAAAAGACACTTTCCTTTATTCATAATAATACATGTGTCAGTACAGAGTGCCTTGGGAGTTTTCTTTGTTAGACTGCAAATCAGTTTCTAGCTTTTGACTGCTAGCTTTATTTTCCAGCCTCTCTCCTCTGTTTAGTTTTCCTTTCAGCTATTTTCAAGTTCGCCCTCTCACAATTTTTGTCTTTCAAAATTCCCACCTGATTCCTGTCCTTTTCAATTTCCTTCCCGTCCTTTCACTGAAGCCCATTGCCATTGCCGTTCATCTGCTGCCATACTGAATTGCTACTTCAAAAAGCTCTGCTTTCCTTCTTAACCTGGACCAACGCCATGTTCTGTGGAGAGAGCAGGAGCCTGCCAGAGCACATGTTTAAGAATACTTACTGCATTAAAAATGAAGGAGTGAAGTAGAAAACTGTGCTGTTCTCTTCACATGGGCCTTATTTCATTCTCTTGTAGTTTTTTTTGTAATCTGGCTTCATGTAATTTCTATGACTATAGAAAAGTAAAGAGAAGATTCAGTTTAAAATCTTTAAAATAAATTTTCTACTGTGCTCAAAACAATGAATGCATAGATATTAAGGTGTAGGACTTGCTTCTGCTTCAAAGGGTTTTGAGAATGGTCGTGGTATGTTCCTGCAGTAAACTATCTGGTCAGGAGTTTTCTCTGTGTTGACACACAGTCCTGCATTACTAGAATCCGATCTTGCTGATTTTATTGGAAGTTTTATTCTTAGTTTTTTTATTCCCTTATTAAAGATGAAGGTTCTGTTGTTATAATTGAATGGATAATAGTTCTGTTGCCTTGATGTTTGAATAATTTGTCCTTGAATAAGAAATATAGCTGATAGAATTTATAGAAAGGAGGTGATTTAATCTTGGTACTGAAATATTGCAACTGAGAAGGAACTATAAATCAGGTATCTACAAGAATTTCCTAGAATCCTCCACTAAACTGCAACTATTTAATATTTTGAGTCTCCTTGGAAGCCCTCTCTTCCTCTGGCTGTTCCAAGCAAGGAGATTTTTCTATCTGGCAGAACCAGTTGCAATTGGGAAATTTCCCAGTGCATGAAAGTCTACTTGTCAGGGTAAAATGAACAAAAATCCCCAAACTCCCCCAACCAACTAAAATAAAAAAAAAAACAAAAACCCTACAAAAACAGCCCAAACAAGCCCTCCACTCCAAAAAAACCCCTCAAAAACAAACAAAAAACCTCCAAACAAACAAAAAACCCCAAACAAAAAAAAAACACCACCAAACCAAACCCAACGTCAAAACCTCTGCATTTAGTAATATAAAGAAAGACAGAGAACTAATGTACATTTAGGATATAGTTTTGCAAATGTACACAATGGCAACTTTAAGCTCCTGGGAAGTCCTTGAATGATATGGAACTACTGGAATGTGGAGATTAATAACATGTTTGAATTATTTTTTAACGTGTAAAAAACATATATATTGCTTTACCTCATTTAGTTATTTTTATATTTATTGCATTGTATTTCTATTAGAGAAAATACTTTCAAAAAGTGCAAATTTTGTATCATAGTATTGTAGGAAAATCTTAGTCATTTACCTTCTTGGCTCACTGTATAAGAAGATAAAGGAGGTAAGTGATAAGCTTCAAAAATCTGGCAAAAATTTACATTTCTTGTGTATATCAATGTTTTTGTTGTTCTTTATTTCTATTCTTACAGCACTTGTGAGAAAACCACACAAAACGTAGTGTCCTAAAAAGTCAGAATTTATGTTAAAACAAAGGGGAAAAAAAAAACAGCAAAACAACGTGAAAACTCAGAGCCTCTTGGGCAATAATCTTCAGTAGGAAGTTTTAGTAACTTCAATATTAAAAAGAGCAATGAGACATTCGAGGTCCAGGGCACCTCGGAGCCAGCAGGTTCTGCTGCGGCTGTGCTGCAGCTCCACCTAGTGCTCCAGCAGCTGGAGGAGCTGCCCAGGTGCTGCCCTTGCTGCCGACAGGGGGGAAATACAGTTTGTCATCACTTGCACAGAACTATGGAGCATTAATAGTAATTTGCAAGGTTTTAAAAATATTTCACTGAGAAAAAAGTCGTTACTAATGTGTCAAATTTAGCATAAGATTTACAAAATAAAATGCTTGATCTTGTAATGGTAAAGCTGATATAGAGCCCTTAGATAAATGTGTATGCATTTGTGTACATGCTTATATTTATAAATATTTATACTCTTGCTCCCGTGAAACACTCATTTGCTACAGTGCTCTGTATGAGAAAAATACCAGTTTGGCAATACTGCTAACAGGAGGTAGCGTTCAACTTAGGGGTGTCCTTGAACATGGAGATACCTCTAATCCCAAACATTTCTGCTTGGATACAAAAATTAAAGCTTCTCCAGCTTTGCATGGGTCGCTGGATAGATATATATTTTAGTTGTTTTTGCATACAGTTTTAAAGTTGTTTACACAATGCTGGTTAGTGTGAGCACACTCACTGTATACTTGACATAATGCAGACCATACAGGCACAATGGGGCTTGTACTGAAGTCCAGACTAAACTGGTAGCAAAATCAGCGGTAAGGGCAAGTTATTTCAGTCCAACCAATCCACGAGACCACTGTTATCACCCACTCACCCTCTCAGGCAGTTCCTAAGGCAAGCTTTTTCTTTTGTAACAACATAGTTCCTTTACTGTTTTGCTTACGCTTCACAGTTTATTTAAATCAAAGTGAACTCTTGTATTTTGCAATAAGAGTTATCACAAAACAAGTTTTCTGGAAGAGGTGCAGACATTAATGCAACAACATCCTGAAAACATAATATATCCTGCACGCTAAAATTTTAGCATGAGAAATATCCTTATGCATTAAGTAGACTAATGGATTTTAACTTCCTTTGATAAGTTTATGACCATCTAACTATGTTTCTAAATAAGAACATGATAAACTCCACTCATCCAAATGTACTAATTTCTGTACTTCACTGGAAAAAAACCCCCACAAAACAAAACAAAAGAAAGCCAGTGAAAAAGATATAAGATAGGCTGAATTTGAAGTGGCTGATTATGAGAGCTGGCAAGTATCTTCAAAAGTATCTATGCTTCGTCTTAAAAATCTCTGTGTGCTTTTCCGTCTCCCAGTCTATGAAGTTCTATGAGAATTATTCACACATGGCACATACAGCTGTGGACATCAAATGCTAATAAGAAGCAATGTGAACTATGCAACAAAATACTGTACTGATTTTGTGTGGGATGAATAAGGGGCTTGCAGTACATTGAAGCAGTGATAAGACCAAGATTTTTGTAAGCTCTGTTTTCTTTCTGTTGCTTTGGAACAATATGTGCATTCAATTAACTATGGAATAAAACTATTAGGTCTTTTGCACAGTTTCATCTCAGTGCAGCTCAGATGGACTGAAAGAACAGCTGAATAGCTATATATGGAAAACTTATAGGTCATGAATATTGGATGTAACAGCTGTTTTCATTTTTTTAAAAAAATTGAATTACGTAATCCCATTGCCTAGAAATGTCTAGAATGTGACAATCAGTCACTTGGAATGGGAGAAAGAAAACTGGTTTTAATCAGCCTTTCATTTCCTAGGAAAGACCATGTTTAGAGTTTTTCATTATTAAATCCGTCAGAGCAAAAGCTAAAACTGTCATTTGCTTAGCTATTTATTCTCTGTGAAATTTTAGAAATGCAATTTAGAAAGTTTTCCTCTGCAGTAACTTTACTCAGCTTTCGGTTTTTCAGGAGGTTGATGAAATGTTGAAACAGAGTAGTCTGACTCCACTTAGAGCCTTTGAATTGCAATATATGTTTCTAAATATGTCAACTCATATTTTGCAGTGAGGAATTTTTTTAATAGAATACTAAGTTTGAACTCTGTGAGTGAAATGTGCAGCTTCACCTGTTTCCAGTGCAGTTTGATAGAATAACTAGGGAGCCAACATGTGTGCACTCCATGCAGCTCCATTCATTTCCTTATTTTCTGAAAGAAAGAATTTGAAAATGTAGGAAGGAACAGATTAAACCTTGACTCTGCTGTGTGCAAATGGAGGATAGGATGTGACAAAGGGGTACATAATAGGTAGTGAAAAAATTGATTCTCGATACTCAGTTTAAATGACAGTAATAAAAAAGCTGACGGCAGTATTTACTGATGTTTCCTCTATCAGAAGGAGAGGGTAATGTCTCCCACTTCTTTTTGTCTCACATAGATGCATTTCTTCATGGACTTTTTCTGAAGATACTAAATAAATGGAAATACAGGCAGTTGGACTGGCACTTGGGACAGATTTTTTTTTAAACTTTATTTTTTAATTAAATTGTAGAGATATACAGACTACAAAAAATTATGTGTTAAAATGCATCTGCTTTGCTTTGAATCTATTTGTTGTTTCTAACTGAAGTGTTTTCCTTTTTTTGTTTATAATGACTTTATGGGGTGCTTAGGAAAAATTTTAGATGACACAATAAAACTGTGAATTGAATCTTCATCAAGTTTGAACATTCCCACTCCTGTATTTAGACTTCATTATATCACCTGCAAGAGAATAAACCCATCCTATTCTGTTATGTTCAAATCCACAAATTGAATTTTATCTTAAAAAATTGCAGAAAAACAAAATATCAAGCATCCAACACTTGTCTTGATACCCACCCTGAATTACTCTGTGTAAGTCCTTGATGTACTTCACATAGTATATCACGAAAATACCAAGTAAAAAAGAATTAGAAAATACCAAATAAAAAAGTGATTTGAATTTTGCTCTCTGGCTTCACACCTGAGATTCACAGAAATGTAATAGGTTGTAAAACACTTTTGTTTTTAGTTTTTGGGTTTTGGTTTTGTGTTTTCTTTTTTTTTTTTTGGTGTGGTTTGGTTTTGTTTTGTTTTGTTTTGTTTTTTAATCATGCATGTTTGAATCACATCTACAAACTGGATATCATGGAGAGAAAGCCTATTCTGATTTTGAGAAACTTTTCCAGTCAAAATTGCTTTGCAAAATTTTGATTTAAACTAATAAACACTTTTTCCTGTGAAGATTTCTTTAACTGGAAAACTTGAAACTAGCTTAACTCATCCAGGTCTGTTTTCCATACTCATAAAAGATCAGGTTGGTTGCAAATAAGAGCTGAAATTTTAGTCAGTAACATAAAAAAAAGTTGAGTTCGTAATAAAAATTAGTAGGCTGTTTGGTTGGTAAAGATTAGCTCAAGAGAAAAAGCATGGGAATTGAACCTCAAATGAAAGTATGCAGTTGAAAAAAGTTACAGGGATGTTACCAGTTTGAACTTAGAAGCCTGTCATATCTTATTTCTGTCTTTTTTTCACTAAAAAAATCTGCCAACCCCCTCATTATTAACGAATAAATAATAACACCCCTCTAGCCAGTAATTCTATTGAGAGTGCATAAGGGAGCGTGTGAGTTATGAAACTGATCATTCACTTACTTCACTGAAAAGTTCCATTTTTCCAAACCCTTCCAAAAGTATTTGTTTTTTTGGGAAAGCATATGACTCATTCATTAATTCTAGCCTGAGTTTTTTTTCCTTATGGCCTTCTCTCACATCTCCAGAATAATTTACTGAAAATGGGCCCCCTTGTGCAAAGGTAGCAATAAAGATCTTTCAAAACACTTCTGATGAAACCTTCCAGTTCTGCTGAATTGTCCTCCTACTGTGCAGTGTTTGATTATTAAAGCCAACTCATATATATTATTCTGTTTATATTTCTTTCACTGTGTTTTTATTTAAGATCTTTATATAGTTTTCCTAATTAGGATGGTAGTACATTTCTAACTCATCAGTAGACTAGGTGGTTTTCTCATCAAACTTGATTCATCTAAGCTCCCTCCTGGAACAGGGAGGGCAATCAGCAGGTAAAACACTAATAAACACTTGTAAATCAGCAAGTGGAACACTAGTAATGCAAACAACATTCTAAGCTTCAAAAGAAAATGAATTTCCTGCTATTAGGCAGGTATGAATCAAGTTTCAGAGAGAACTGAGCCACTGATCCTCGGTAATTCTTTCTCAATAAGTTAAGCCCCAAAACAGAGGAAACCCTTGTAGAATCATAGAATCTCAATGTATTGCGCCACTGTTGCATGTAAATAAAATACAGGCTTTAATTAAACTTAGAAATCTATTTCATACAGAAAAAAGGATATAAATCTACCTACGTAGATTTACCCTACGTAGCCTACGTAGCTACCTGTTTGAGTATTAGCACTTGATGAAAACTGATACATTTCCTCTGAAAGATATAGTATTTTTAGAACCAGAATTACTTGAAACTGGTACTGAACAAAACTGCAAATGAAATATTTTGAAAAAATTTTGAGCAATGATTTTTTAAAATGTAGCCAGAGGGCTTCCTATAACACTCTTCAAGATTACTTCAGTAAAATCAAGTAATGCAGTGCAGGATATAATCTTTGAGCACAAAGCAAGCAACCATGGCCAAACATGGAAATGCTGTTATGGTCAAATTTTTCTCCTCTCTACTCTGAAGTCAGTAGTCCCAATCTGCTTTTTAACAAAGCACTGGAAAAAAACATTTGCCTTACTGCTATTTTTACTACCATTTCTCAACCAATACACTTACCCTAATTTTTTTGAGACTTCTGCTTGCTCCCATACAGATCAGCCTATTTATATGTTCAGGAATGGATCTAAAATGGAAAAGGTATTTATTTAAATGCAGATTTCGTGATTCCTGGATTTTAAAAAAGAGAATGTTGGAGTACAAAAAACATCTTTTTTCTTAAACTCCTTAGAGTTTTTGATGGCTGAGTCTATGCTGCATTAGCAAGACAATGCTTTCATGATGTCTTCGAAGAGTTAGGTCATAGTATTTCACAAGAAATCTTCTGTTATAAAAGTATTCTTCTGAAACAAGCAGTTGTGTATCCGTGGGAGCAATGTTTCAGTTCTTATGTTCAGAGTTCAGCTGTGTGTGTGCATTCAGGCACTCAAAAACTCCTGCTCTTGATCTTGGGTTATAATTGAAGGCTTTGTCTGCTGCCTTATTGTATTTTAAATTTTTCTATTTCAGATACCTCTAACACTCAGTTGTTGCTAATTGTTTTGAATGCTCTGTGAAGTTTGTATGTAACTCAGGAAGCATTTAATATTTTAAAATGAGGACAACAGGAGTTTATGTTGCTTTCACCCTTGTTTTCTCAATATTTTTAATTCTCAGAAGTACATTTTGCCTTTGGTGTATTTAGCTACACTATCAAGGGAGCAGTTTCATTGTGATTTGTGATGTGTAGAAGTTACTAAATAATTTGCAAAAGTAACAACTTTTCTTGGGTTTTGGTCTTTTTGGTTATTTTCATGGTCTGTTTTTTGCCCCCCTTCATTTATTCTATTTTAAAGAAATATGTCTCATTTATTAGTGTTTCTGACTGTGCTGCTTTCAGAAAAGCTTCTCTTGGATGTGTGTGCACACACATGAGCTGGCTCAAAATTCTCACTCTAACCTGGGGCAGTCAGAGGAGCTGTTTGTCATGGTTCCATATGTGAAGTTAGATCTGCCACTATTGGAAGTATGAGAATGGGTGGGAACAAGAAAGCTGATCCATGAATAAAAAAGAAACAAGAAGGGGGAGGGATGAGAATGAACAGCAAATGAGGGTGTGGAGGTATGACTGAGCCTTTTGACACGACTTAGAAATAGTTAGACAGCCAGAGAATTCCAAAGGAATCCAGGGCAAATGAGGGTTTCCAAAGGGCTGTACAGAAGAGGGAGCTCTTTTCAAGATAACCAAGGAAAAAACTAAAAGGCATTGTTATAGAATCCAGCTATAAGTTCAAGAACTATGTAAGTGATTTTCTCTTCCCATTCAGAATGCAGTAGGTAATTATTACAAGTGTGAACATTACTAAAGTAACAGTCTCTGTTTTCTAAGCAATGAATCTCTCCATTAGGGAAGTCATAACTTCCTATTAATACATTTGTTCCAAGCATATGATCTACCAGGTCCTAAAATAAGCTCTAAACTTCCTAATATTAATCAAGTAGATATTTCCATTCTATTCAAAGCTTAAAACCAAAAACTGAAGTGAATTTGGGGTCAGATATTTACTCTTATGCTGTGAATTAGAGGGTCTTGTCTCCAAGATCAGCTTTACAGGGTTGCCAAGTGACTGATACGATACTAGATTCCTTCCTGTCATAATGCCATAAACATTCTGCTGGAACTTAGGTCAGTGCTTAAAATAACCTTGCTAATTGCAAGTCTACAAGTGTCGGCTGAAATTTCAGTGAGCTGCCTTACAGCAGATTGAATGTTGAGAAATCACTACTGTAGCTCGGAACGTGCAGGGGAAGAGCAGACAGGCCTAAACTTGATCTGCACAATAACACAGGTACAGTCAGCAGACTATTCACTATATTTCATGTAAAACAAAAGCTGTTGACTCTGCACTGAAGATGGATTTGCTTATAGATCATCTATGGCTTACTTGTCTGTCTTAAACAGACACATTTTTTTTGCATTGCTGGTTGCATGTAACTCCTTTAGCTGAGGAAATGAAATGGGACAGTCCATTTTTTTGCAAAGCTGATACCTGAAAACTCTCCTTCTGGCATAATGAGGTAAGATACCATTAAACTGAAATATTTTACAAAATGCTAAAAAAGTCTGAAGCAAGAAATTATCAGTTTGTAATTTTTTTATCAGTGGAGACATTTTTTTTTTAAATCAGCTGGTTTTCAAATTCATTACAAGTACTGCATGACCTAAGTGTGTTTCATTTGAAATAATATATTGCATTTCCTGTGCACTGTAAATCTAACTGGCAAAACTGACAGTATTTTTTCCCTGTTGATGTAGATTTCTCTATATTGAGAAAAGATTTTCAGTCTCTTTCACTTGCTGTTCTCCATACTGTTTCTGCAATCACAATCTTAGGCTTAAACAACTAAAAGCTTTCACTTCTGAAGGTAAAAAAGATGTTTGTCATGTGCAGAGCTCTTGGTCCCATGTTTTAATGCAGAAATTATAGGGTTTTTTTGTGTGTCGAGGTGAAACTTAATGCTCAGTCGTCTCCATTCTCTGAAACATTACGCAGCTAACTTTTTATAGGTCACAGTATTATTAGAAATAGACACTGTAAGTTTATAATTGCATTACTTTGGCTACAGCTTTGACCTATATTGTGAAGAGAGGTGTTTATTAAAGGTTTAGAAAACTAACTAAAACTGAAAACTAAGACTGAAACTAAGTCTGAAAATCATGTAAGTAATAGAAAACAGGGAACTTCATCAATATATGTAGATTTTACTATTTTTATTAGAAACTTAATAAATTCTGCAGCTTTTTGTAAGGAGACTGAATGTCATGAACAGTCTGATGCTTACCACTGTTGCACTAGTTTAGCAGACCATTTAAAAAAAAAAATTCTGATAGTTGTATGCTTTCCAAAGGCACTTTGTGTTAATTTTCTTCTCAGCTCACAAAACTGTTTGTGGGCCATCTTAAGGAATATGCTCAGACTGCTCAAAAGCATTTGTTCTCTCTGCAAAATTATTCATTCTTTTGAAATTGTATCTACAGGAAAAGTTCAGGAATTTTTTGATTAGCCAAGACTGTTTTCTTCAAAGATTTGCATTGGATTAAGATGATAAAGCCTTTTGACTACCCTGAAGCAAAATTTGGCACTGGGTAGAGAATTGTTGACTGATGTATAGTCTCTACAAACTGCCAGAAGAATGGGAGATCAGCCATAGATTATGGCAGCAGTTACATCAGCTATTTGAATAGGAATTTTTCATTGACTCTTAAAAGGTTTTTCCTTCGCTCTTCAGCTGCCCATGCATCAGTGGCCAATTGCTCGTTTAAACTTTGCTGACTAAACAAGTTAGAACCTTCATCTCTATAACGGCAGTTGCTGCCATATTCTTCTTCAAAGTGCAATTTGTGAAAGTTTCACTTAAAGCTCAAAAACAAGGAGTGGAAAATTCTACCACAGCTATATGTGCTTAGTACTAGACTAAGTGCAGTAGGTGCCTATTATTGCTCCATTTCATAGCCTTCTGAGTGCTGCTTCAGATACTGAAATTTATCAGTAAAGTAGGAGTCTGAACTAATTCTGTCCAATATAAGAAGAACTAGAGAGATGTTTTTGTTCTTCTGGGGATTTCTCTATATTACCATTTTACTTTCATTTGGGAGTCTGATTTTGAAGTGAATCTGCTCTAATCCCCATTCAGCACTCTCTGTTTTATACTGGAGGGCAGTCTCTCTGGGTGCAATTGCTCGTAGTCTTTGCCATGTAGAGGTTTCTTTTTAAAATTTGCTTTCTCAATCCTTTTATGTCTATTTATGTGTAACTTGTTGTCACACCTGTAGCAGTATTTTCATTTGCCTTTCATCTGACTCAATAGCTTCTTGTGCAAGTATGTTTTGTGTTTAATGTTTATATGATCGCCTTGAATGAGTTAAAGATAATTAGCTGATAAAGTATTGCCTTTCCCATACCTATTTTCTGTGCTGATAAGCAAAGCAAATTTCTCAGGAGTTAATATTTTTGTTTTTGCAGTATGCTTACCTCAGACAAAATCAGAAAGTGTAGAGTCAAGTTCAATGCTGGTTATTGCTAGAATTTCATTTGAAGTCTGCAAAACAGAGTTTTCATAAGTTGGAAACCTCTTCAGGGGAAGTTTTCGAATTATTTTGATGTTCCTGATCCCATTTGAAATTGCAAAAGACATAATGAAATATAAACAGTAATGGTAAATTTTATAAATTCTTCACACTGTGAGGTTCAAAACAAGGTATAGCTAATGTTTTGGGAAACAGTCATTACAAAAAGCAATTCTGTCATCCTTTTTGTTCATGCTTCAATCTCAGAGTGTGATACTTCTCTGTTTATTATGAATTATGGGCTCCCCCAGCCCCTTATTAAGAGAGCTAAGCAGTTGGTATGGGTTTTAGTCTGTCTTCTTGATGGAAGTTAATTTATAGTAATGGCTGAGAGGAGTCATAATGTTCTATATAACATATTAGTGCTTGATTAATGTATTTTTGGAGGGCAGGATATTGAATTGTAGGCAGTGATAAAATTTAAAGAGAATGGATGTAGAGAGGATATTGGGTTTGACAGACTTGCCATTATCAATACTATTTCAAGAATTTCTCAGCTGACCAAACTTCCCTTTGACTCAGTGTGACACAGTTTCTCACAAAATTCTTGATGAAGTGCTGAAAAAGTCTCTGTGAAAAGATCTCAATATTTAATAGTTGTAAGAGAAATAAAAAGATTATTTGAAAACACCAATGCTCCTTCCATTTTACTCAGACTTGCCAAGATTGGCTGATATCTGACTGTGGCTTGTCAAGAAGGGGAAAACAGTTCTGCTTTTTCTACAGCTTAATGAATTTCTTGTTTTGGTAGAAGATGACCTGCATAGAAATATATTGTACTTTTGAAATATGTTGAAAACACAAAAGGTACGGAAGCCCCTAAGAATGTAGACTTTTGGGGTGCATGGGGGAGGAGGGCTGTTTCTTGCTAGCAGTCTCAGACTAGACATCATGATTTCATAGTCAGGGCTGCTGCAAGGGTTGTCCTTTTCAAGATTGTTGTACAGTAACACTGTCTTCAGCCTACCAGAGTTAAACTGTCCCTCGCTTCTATATTACCTGTGCAGGAGGTGGAGACAGTCCGGCTGCCTCGGCTAGACAGGGTGAGTCAGGCTTTGGCAGTGCTGTGAGCTCAAGTGTGATACCACGAGTGTGGAGTTACTGTATTTCCAGGCTCACATCCAGTCCAGCAGCAACATGGCCTCTTTATCACAGAGGAAAGCTTGTGACCAGGTTAGGTCTCTGCAGACCCAGCTCAGACATTCCGAGAAGAATATAGAAATATGAACACTTGCAATTTATGCGCTGCTTACTTTTCCTTCTCCGTCTACACTTCAGAATGCCACAATGCAAGGATCCAATGCCATTTTCTGTGAATCTTATTATTTGAGGAAAATAAAGATTTGACAGCGTAAATTTAGAAACCAATTTGAGGAAAAATTGATGATGGCTAATTTTGAAGGAAATATAAATATTTACTAGTGAATAAAATGCACAAATATGTATTTGAAGCTTGAAGCCACTTAGTTTCATTAGCATCTGTACAGACAAATTCGGCTATTGAATTTCAAAGGGTTGCTTTACAAGCCCAGGCATGGCAACAAGCTTTCTTTTTCTCACTGGGCCTGCACAGTGGTAAGAGTTACACTCATCACTGACAGCTATAGTCTAGACAAAGATGATTTATAACTTATCTCTGTTCAGCTAGAAAATGGCATATGAAGAAATACCATCCTGTTCAGAGATACAACTGACAGCATAAGAAACAATTTATCTAACAGGTCATGCTGTCTTGCTTTCTTAATGACATAAATGACACCGACTATGAAGTGCTTTATAAATCAAGGATCTTATTCTGGTTAGCAACATGTAGTAAATATGTTTGCCTATATATACACATATGTGTATATAAGAATGAATAAATATTTAGATAAACACTGCTCATTTTCTCCTTCTTTCAAGGCACTTCAGTTCTACTGTAGTACACAAGTACTTTCTCAAGCAGCATCAACATCTTAGCAACCATTAAATCTGTCAGTGCTTTACCCTGGGAAGTTCTCTTGTAAAGCTAAAAATTTGCACCATTTAAATCATCCTAGCAGAGCAAAGCTGTCTTCTCAGAACTGTCACACTGGAATATGCCTTGTACGAATATGGATTTTTGTTTATTTTCTTGGGGGGATTTTTGTTTGTGTTTCTTTTTTTTTTTTTTTCCTAGCACAGTTTTATATAGTCTTACCCTGACTCATATAATACAGCAAGGAATATTCATAATGGAACAAGCCTCCTGGTATGAAGGGGAGGTGGTAGCTTTTTAGATTACAGGAAATACCTCTACATGCTCTAAGTGCTTTGTAATTGTTACTAACCCATTGGAGGATCTATAAGGGCTTTCCAGCTGGCTTGAACATTTGTCATTTGGGAGAGAGGGCAGGAAGGTCACAAACAGCAAGCAACATGCAAGGTAGACTATAAGGTTTCTATTTCATGTTTCTAAATGAAGCAAAAAAAATCTTAGTGATCCCCATAAGGTTTCATTGACCAAATGTTAACTTTCAGTCTTTTCCAAGCTAAATGATTCTGTGATTCTATGATTCACTGAACAACATAAAAGGGAACAACAGTGCTAATAAAGTGAGGTCTGGTAATAAAGAACAAGAGAATTTGTGTCCTTTTTGCTGTCCTAACAATGACTGATGGAAAATAACTTCAAAAACATGTTACAGAAGCTCTTGGAGGCTTAGCTGCACTGATATAAACAGCCACTTGTCTTGAAAACTGTTATCATGCTATCAGTTTTCGTTATAGAAGACCTGGCACAGATGGTAGTTCTTCACTTCTGACCCTTCATATCTCATTTGAGATGAGAGTAGAGTCTCACCATCTTTTAATAAATTCTGTTATAGTCACTAGGCTTCAGTCAAAGAGAGTGAATGAGGTTAGCATTCTTTGGCTTGAGCAAGTCAAAACATTTTGGTGAAAATTTTTCTGTTATGTTCTGCATGTCTATGCAGAAGGCCTGAATTTTTCTCCTGTTTGAACTTGAAGTTACTCTTATTTATTTATTTATTTTGACATCCTACACTTCAGTAGCTCATTGCTGCCCAAAATACTGTCTGCTATTTATGTAGGGATACATTTTGTTTGTTATTTGACATTTCATTATTTCAAGAATGAGACTTTTTCTCCAAGAAGTTTTTCTCTTTCACCTAAATTCTTCTCTTTAGGACCAGCTGTTTTATATCAGAGACCCTAATTAAGTCTATTGAGTTTAATAAAAACAAGAGTCTTTCTGATGAACTCTGTAAACTGAAAAATCTTTTAAAATAGATGCATCTTTTTACTTGTAGAAACAACAAAAAGAGACTGGCTTACTATAAAATAGGGCTCAGACAATGAAGACCCTGTGGCTTTGCAGAAGGCTTAAAGAATTCTTGAAATTTTCTTATTCTATGTCAAAGTAATTCCAAGTCTTCAAACTAAAAATGACAACAGAACAAGAGTGGGACATATTCAAAGCTGAAATGTCAGAATAACTTTGTCTGCACAGACCTTTGAAAACTAACTGTTTTTGAAGGGGTAAACATTTCTACTGGGAAATTACTCAACTGTTGGTGCAATACTTTTGAATTCTGCTTATTATTTCATATTGTGGATCAAATTATGAAAGTTCTGACCAAATAGTTGGAGTGCTATTTATGATTCTTCATAGAGCTAACATGATTGTTTGTCATATTAAATTTTTGTAAGTCTTGTGTGAAATGACAGTAGGGGTTTCTTATAGGCAGTTAATTATTCTCTACACTGAGGTCAAAAACTGTCTAGTCCTGGCCAGGCTACCAAGACCTGGTTGGTTTAGCTATAAGAGAGTCTGTGTGTTCACTGTGAGTACTTCCATTGCATCCTCAATTTTCATTTGTATGTGGTAATTTGAAATAGTCAGAAATGCCTTAAAATTCCACTTGGTATATATGGCCTACAGAAAGCAAGAAAGTGCTGAGTAAAGAGACTAAAAAAAGCAAGAAGCAAAGGTAGTTATCTAGGCAGTTGCAAAATATGTCCTGCATTCTTCTACTATTGTGGAAAAAAAGTATAGAGTTGTGTGAAGGCAACTATAAGCTATATAAGTATGTTTTAATGTCTGCTCTCTTCCATTTCAATAGGTATGAATACATAATGCATGATGAGTGTGCTTAGTATAGAACTACCTTATGATTTTTTCTCATGCAAGATACAAATATGTATTTATATATCCATATAATTATAATTATCCTATAAACAGTTATTTGAAAAATGCTTTTTTTTTTCCCAAAACTTGTGTCTACTGCCACTTGCTTGACCAGGTTTTCATACCATGGACTTTGGGGTTTGGTATTTTTCCTTTTTTGTCTGAAGTAGGCAGAACCAGAACCTGCTACTGTATCGCACAGTTCAGTAGTATCTATCTTCTTGCATGAACAACTGTTCTAGAGTACCTGTGCAATGTTGTCTTCCAGAGTGTCATAAAAACCCAGACTTCAGTCAGCATAATTATGATATTTTCTATCAAGTTTTACGTTGTTTAAAATTTGCAAAGTTAGGCCTTGATAAAATTAGTTTAATTTAAGTTAAAGTTTGGATTATCTTAAAGTAAGATAAATGAAAATTTGTGCAGTTATGCATGGGAGAAATAAAAAGTGATAATTTAATAGGCAAAGCCTCTGAACATTGGGGGCATGGGGCATATGAGAATATATTTCTTATTTTGAAGGTTTCAAAGGGGTTTTAAATTGTAGCTTTAGGCACATCACACCATAGAACCAGTGGAAGTTCAGGAGTATTTCAGGAATATGAAAACAACATTTAGTTGCAGATGTCACATCACTTCCCACAGCAACTTAGATACCATATTCACTTTGTATATGCAGTTACTTACACAAATGCAATCCATGCACCAATTCTACTGATGTCAGGAATATTCCAGAGCTGGCTAGCCCTGATTTGTTTACATAATACTCTTTCAATACAGTTCGGAGCTGCCTCCTTTTAATGCCATAACCTCCTGTGGCTCTCCAGTTCCATTACAGGGTTTAGAGTGTCTTTGTGCATCAGCTATCTGAAGATTCCTGGGTGTACTAAATTATTCCTTGTATGTAAGACTCTGACCTGTGGTAAATGTTGTGCTCAGAAAGTCTTTTTACGTTAAGACATGGATTAAATTTAATAGGGGAAATAAACATTTGAAAGCAGGCTGTCTTCCCTGCAGCCATTCCCTCCAGTAGAAAAGGTGCAGGCTGGCCTAGGTTTGTGGGGCACTGCAGCTGGTCCTGGCAGCATGCTGGAATTACTCCTAGCAGCAACTGCCCTGTTTCTGGACAAAAGGGGCCCTTTGCATGTTCCCAGGGTGTTGATCCCTTGGCCCCAGCAATGACCCATATGGCAAAACAAATGCAAGTTGCTGGAATCCTGAGACAGGAGTTTCACCATTAACATTTCAGTCATTTTTCCTCAGCCTGAAGTGCTTAGCATGTGATGTCATATCTTCTTCCTTTCTTCTTGCTCATGTTCCTTGCAGATTGTCAACTGATACACAATAAACATGCTAATAAAACATGGGACCTAAACAACTAATAAATTATTACAAAGCAGCTCCGTGTTTGCTACAAAACAAGACAAACTTTACTTTTTTAGAAACTCTGTCAAAGAACTGATGATTTGACATCTATTTCACATTATTTTTAAGTACAGGGATATAAGAATGTGACTCACTGATTCCGGAGATAACAAAACACAGTAGAAATATATCTACTTAGAGTTCACCAGACTCATTATTTATTTTCAAAACTGTTTTGAGAATTATGCAATAGCAATATTTGTATAACAGAAAGTGGATCATCTTAGATGCACTTACTGAAATTTTGCAATGATTAAAATCTTGCTCACTTAAAACATGAGAACAAATTAGTCAAAATAAAAGCCAAGTTGGGAAAGAGAATAATGTGCAGAAAATGATGGTCCACCAGGAAAAAGCTACTGTCAGTAGTATGTGTATTATCATGAGGGAAGAGGGGAGAAGCTTACTTCAAGGAACAATGTGATTCCAAGCTGTCAGTGTCAGCAGCTGGCAGGGTCAGTGATCTCAGTGAACCTGGTAGCTGTTTTCCTGCTGCACTTGGCATTCTGCACCCAGTAAAATATATTCATTTCCCCTAGTCGCTGAGTGCCACAGCCACACCAGCTGCAGTACTTTAGTACTTCAATCACTTCCTGACAAACTTGCCATGCCCAATCAGTCCAGGCCCTTCCAGGGCAGTTGATTTCTCCTAGTCAAGTTCTGGAGTTTTTTTCATACATGGTTATTTTGTTTGACATAATTGTTCACTTAAAAATAGTCACAAGAAGGTGTTGTAGCATTTCCCTTAAGGTTTTACCAATAATTCAAAATAGAAGAGAACAATTTTATCCTTATTATAACCCTGTTTAGATGTACAGCAGATAGGGATGAAAAAAATGAGAAACTTTTTCTCTTAGATAAGTCAGAGTGCATTTTAAAGGAACAATACCTTTTTGAAAGGTGCAAATCTTTATTTGTTCAGCAACAAAAACCTCTCTCTTTTTCACTTTTTATAAATGCATAAGCATTAAAGGACTGTGTGGAGGGTGAGTTCAATTTATAATTTTCAAGTACATTTAAAATAATGAACCTGAAAATCCTTTGTCATGTCTTCTACTTTTTTTTCTAAACAGAAGAACTTGCGCATTCTGATTGGAATATTTGTCCTCTGAGTAATTAAAGTACACTGAAAAGGAAAGATCAAGGAGACATTTCCTTAATTCATCGATTACGTTTGCATGTACAGTAGTCATAAGACTCAATAGCAATCAGTTTGTCCTGCTGAGGTTTTACTGCAAGATCAAAGAATAGAAATCTCCAGTATGGCTTCTCTGCCACTAACTCTAAAGAAACATACTGCAACCCATTATCTTTCAGTATGTTCATGTACATCTTAACACAATTTCTTGAAGACCACAGAGAAAATATTTTTAAAAGTCAACATCAAAACGGTTTTCATCGACTCTTGTGAGTTTATTTATGCACTTTTTCTTCATTTACTGCAGTGTTTGCTGGTCAGGGTATTTTAGTTGAAGTGGAGGGTTATGAGCAGGCTGATGGATTCAGCAGCTGCAAAGTACAGGATCAGCTGTCTGGAAGACTGAGTGAAGTGGGCAGTTGGCAGCCAAATGGGTAGAACCCCTGAAGCCAAAGAAATTCCACAGTCAGTGCTACAGCAAAGCCCATGAGAGGATGACAAAATCTTTACCATAACACCACTATGAAACTGCATAAAAATAAAAATGCCCAGCAGATGTGTGAGATTAATTACTATAAAAAGTTGCTCTGAAAGTGGCTCTTTCTAAAAATCAAGTTATATATCTTCTGATATGAAACTATATACTGTTAAAATGGGGAAGATTTTCCACACTTATATGTATAGGCTTTATATTATTGCCATTCACCTGGAACTATGCATATTTACAAATAGATGTCAACAGATAAATGCTGTTTTCTTATTACTTAAAAGCACTTTGTTTATTTTATCTACCTGTCACTTCTGGTAACAGCAATTGACACTCATGACAGCATTTGGGTACTATCTTGTGATAACTGCTGTTCTTTATTTATAAATTCAAAGTGTAAAAAGGACACGTGACATTAATTATTACAGGAAATTATTAAATTCTCTGCTGTGCCAGATATAATTATTTGATTTTGCTCAATTATATGTAAATCTAGACATCAGATACTGTAAAAAGAAAAAGTTGTATTAGATAATGTCACCTAGATTTGATATGAGGTTGTTTCTTCTCAATATGTTGGTCTTTGCCAGGCAAGTGTAGAGAAAAGTTGCAAGTTAATACGATGCAGCTTTATTAAGGCCCTTCTGCTGAAGACTAATCAGCATTAACTTATATGGCAAAAGTTATAATTTCTTCATAATTTTGTTCTCTTTCAGGCCAGTGCTAGTCTTTGCACAGCTATTTTTCTCTCCTTTGCACAGCCAATCCCTTCACATCATCATATGAGAGTTAAAAACCAAAGAAGGTAGAGATAATAGGGGCCTAAATTCTTTTTTACAAACTTCACATAAGATAGGCTTCCTGCAAACAGATCTAATTCATTTTATCCAGGAACCTGACCTGTGGTGCAATGAAATCCAGTTCTATTGACAACGGTTATAGGCTCAGCTGAAATGGAAGTCACCCATGAAAAGATTGCTATGTGATGTAGGAATGTTAACCTATGACTCCTCAGATTTTTTTAAAGAAATACCTAACAGACTGATACATGACTGTGTGCCTTCCACGTGGTGTCTGAGATGCTGGGAACTGCTGCTCAGCTACTGGATCTCACATCAGCAGCTAGTGCCTGCTCAGTAAGAGGTACACTGACACTACTGTGTAAGTGGACTGCATAGCATATATCAGATATTAAACTGGACATACTGAACTTGTGCATGCACTATAGACAATTGTTCAGTGCTTCTGGACGTTGAATAGCTGAAGCTATTAATAGGGGAGTTAAATCGCTTCAAATCTATGCCTGATCCTCTTGCAAATTAAATCAGATATCCCGAGTGCTTCAATCAGATTTTTGTCTTATAGGAAAAGAACTAAAAATCTCCTAAACCCTAAAAGCCCTAAAAATCATCTCCTTTCAACATACTTATCAGCAAAGGGAAAAATCCTTTCCATTGTCTCATAAAAGACTAGACTATAGCGAGAGTGGATCTGAATTCTTGATTTAAAGTACTATCTAGATTCACTAGCCAATATTTCCGGTACATTATGTAACAATTTTCAGGAGACATTTGCTTGTTGTTAATTCTTTCCTCTTATGACTTTGTGTTTCTGAGAATTCTTATGGCAGCTGAATTCAGCATGTACCTGTGTGTGTGTGAAGCTGGAAAACACTGAAAACTTATTTTGCACTTTGACACATCCTTAAGTTCTTTCACACAAATAGTCTAAAATGAAATTATATCAAGTATTTTACTAGAGATTGTGTCTAATTTACAAAATTACAGTCACTGGGCAACAATCTATTTTTTAATCCCTGGAATTAAAATTAAACTGCATTATGGCCAAGAGGAGAAAGACATTAACAATCTTGGAGAACTGAATGCAATTTCAGTCAAACTAATTCATTAGAAATATCTTTTAAAACATTTGAAACAACATCGAATTACAGCTGTGCTTTTCAGTCAAGTATCAGTTGTGGCTGGATAAATGGATAATAATAACTAAATGGACAATAATAACTTTTTCCAAAGCTTGGAAAATATTTTGCTGGGAGTTTTAGCTTTCTCTGTATGTCTGTAAAATTAGATGAGCACTCTAATCTGGTAAGTAGAGTGTCCGTTTGCTCACCTGGGAGTTTGTGGATACTTGAAGCCCTGAGCACTTGCCGTGCTACGTGTTGGCAGGTGAGGCTGTGTATGTTGCACTTGCAAATATAGATGCTGATTGTTACAGCAAGGGGATTGAGGATAGAAGGGGAGAGATACTGCCATCCTCTCATGGCAGCCCCAGTGCTCTGCTCATTGAAACTCCAAACTTTTGTGCTCATCTGGCATTTCTGAGAACTACCCCTGGAGGGGACATGGTGTCACTGTCAGTGCTTTATTAAAATGAGTAACTACCAGTTGCACTCAACAATAATAGCTAATATTGTGCTATTTGTTGGACAAAATTATTTACTATTATCTAGAGGTGTGACTGGTTTAATTTGTTACATACGTGCAATTACATAGTCAAAAATTTGTCTTTATTTTCAGATTGAAGATGCCAAATCTGAACTGATAGAAATTACTGGCCCATTTTATTAGGGTTTTTATTTTTTAGTCTCATCAGAGACTGTTTCATTGTAATAAAGTTTCATTATTCATTATAATAAAGCTTCATTGTAATAGGGATTTATTGTAATTGTCTGATAGAATTGCTTATATAGTGAATTTGAAATGAATTAAAATTATTATTTTTCTCACTTTTATTTCTGTATACAAAAAGGACATTGCTGAAGTTTTGAGTTAGATTTATGTATTTTTGAGAAATATATCTGGAATTTAAATATGATATTGTCACCTTTAAATATATGTCACAGAGGAGGGAAAAAACTTCTAGGATCCAGTGTTAATTTTTTTCAGTGTTCACATTTCCTTACTTGTTTATAACAGGCTTTTTACACATAGTTTTCACACAGAGTTGTTACAAAGCAGTGTTGTTTGCTCCATAGAATAAGATTAAATATTCTTTAGTATTGCAATTTTTACTTTCACAAAGAAAATTAAGAGTAGATTGAAATAATTTTACCTTGTATGCAGCACGGTTTAGTAACCTGTAACATTAATTGTTAAATTCAGAGGCCACCATCCCATTAAAAACTTAGTTTTATAACCTGATACCTTTTCTCTTTTCTCCTTTACTAACACAACTTTTCACAGCTTCTCTGTTTTTCTTCATATCCTTTTCCACCCAACTTCTTCTGTTTAGTTTTGAGCCCAGAACAAGACTATGCAAAAATTAGTGCCTTCTCAGCACCACAGTCAGCAATGGGTCACAGAAACAGCTTATTCACACTGAGTCAATTCCAGACTTTGTGCTACTTGGTTACAGAGGAGAGATTAAAAGTGAAATTCTGTCCACATGAATTTTATTGAGGATGGCACAAACCAGATTCTTTACATTTTAACTGGTCTGCGTGTGTGTGCAGCAGAGAGGGAGACAGCCCATGGCAATCATACCATTTCATTCCTATTGCTGTCTTCTAGAATGTCACCTTATGGTGTTAGTTTTCTGCTTCTGATTCATGTGATCTTGTTGGGCCATTCTTCTTTATTGTGT
>JAWWMO010000174.1:36658427-36697337 GCA_035047845.1 Dendrocincla fuliginosa
CATGAAAGGACTATACCTGTAGCTAAATATCTACTTTATTTTTCCATTACAGGATATTTGTGAAGATATATCTGATCACGTTGAACAAATTCATGCTCTACTAGAGACTGAGTTTTCCCTGAAGCTTCTGTCTTATTCTGTCAATGTGATAGTCGATATCCATACAGTACAACTGCTCTGGCACCAGCTACGTGTTTCTGTTCTGGTTCTGAGAGAGCGTATTCTGCAGGGGCTACAAGACGCCAATGGAAACTACACCAGGCAGACTGATATTCTGCAAGCATTTTCTGAAGAGACTAAGGAGGTATAGTAACTAAATCCAATTTTGAGAATTTCATCTGTGTTTGAAGCAGCTCATCCCTGTTGCACATTTAAAATTGCTAGGATGACCATTTTAAGGATGACTTACTTGTCTTCTAGGTATTTTGCTAATTTTTTTTTTTTAAAATCTCTTTGTCTGATATCTTTTCTTATTGAACCAAATTAGTGCAAATTAAGGTCAACTTTAGAAATGTCATGCTATAGGCTAGCAATGTTTTCACCTGATTGAAATATTTTTCAGAAAGGATTTGAAACACAGAGGTGCATCTGTTCCAAAGTTGTTGGTCTGGTCACTCGTGTATTTATAAGGTTTATAGACAATTCAAAAGTCATTTTGTATGTGCAATGATTTCTTCAATATAAAGTTTAGACTTTTCCCTTCTTGCATACACAAAACTGAATCTTACATAATGTTTTCCAAAACTTTCCAGACTAGATCAGTATTGCCTCATAGCAAGAGGATGGGCTTTTATTTGAGTGGCAATTCTGCAATATGCCTTTAAACAGTCACACTGTTTAAAGTGTGAGGAACAATGATGCACAAATCATACCTTCTTTAACAGTATGTCGAATTCATGCACATTTAAATGGTTTGTAAATTTGGATTAATTTAACTGAAATGTCTTTTCCTTAGAATTTATCATTACTAAATTAACTTACTTAGAAGGACACTACTGGCCTAATTTTTTAACTTAAAGAAGATGCACATTTTTAATAGTTAGGGTCATTAATGGATGATAGCATGTAGAAGACTTTTTCATTCTATGAAAGTCCTAAGACTAAATGCTTTTGTCAGGATTAGATGCGTTTACAGAAAGAGACCTCTAGATCAATGCAGTCAATTCTGCAACCTGTGTTTCAGAGGAAGTCAGAAGCCCCCTAAACAGGTCCTGAATTTCATTATCACTCAGCGTCAAAGAGAATGGACCTACTGCTCTGCTCTCTCTTGGGTTTTATATTTGTCTTGGACACAACAGAGTGGGTGGTCCAGAAATCAATGCTCAGAGATGCCCAGGCCCACTTTTCCCACCCCCTCTTCATAATGTATATGTACTTGGTGTTTCAGATTCAATTTCTGCTTTGCTGTTGCTGGTAAACCTCTGGCAGATATGAAGGAAATCTACAGTTGTCTTAATATCCAGACTAGTGAATTAGTGTGAAGTCATTATTTTATGACATAAGCATGGTAATTTCAAGACATAAAGAAGGCAGAGATTCAGATACTAAGAAGCAGGAAATGTTCCATCTGGATCTGATTACAAACGCTATAAAAAACATCCCTCCAGTGGAGGGGAAGACTGACTCGGGAAGGAAAGATTATTTTTCAACGGCTAAAACATGTGTTGCCAGATAGGCTTACATGGTGATCTAAAAGACAAAATATCCTGACATCATCCTTTTTATCCACTCCAATTAAAACATAGTTTGTAATATTTGATAATATTTGATAAAATTAATGGCTATCAATAGCAGGGATGCAAAGTTGATATCAAGTTTCTTCCCTACTGCTTAAATAAGTTCACAGAAATTGCTCTGCAGTTTGTAACCCTCAGGTATTCAAGCTTTTTATCAGGTATAATGATAGCAGCTAGTTGATGAATATAAATAAATGAATAAATAAATAAAATGTAGAAACAATTGTGTCTACTCTTATTCACTTTTTTTTTTCTTTTTTTTTTTTTTTTTTGATGTTTCACCCCCTATTCCTTTCCCAGACAGGGCTACACTGTGGAACTAGTAAGTGCCTCATGAAAACAAGTATTTTCTTTTGGGAATTTTCCTGCATAGGTAAATTGTAAGTCTCTCTTTGCCCATACAGATTCCTTGGAGAAACATTCTACTAATTTTCAGCACCCCTTTGGGATTATAAACTCAGAATGAGAGTTTATTTTTGCTCCTAAGATTGAGAAATCATCAGATTTGAGATCAAGAGAAGGAAACTTTCACACACAACAAAGACTTCTATTTTGGAATTCACTAGCGTAGGACACTTAGAAGTTCAGAGAAGATAAAAAAATAAATGTGAAAACTAAGCAAAGATGAGAGGAATATTAACCACCAGATGAGGAAGTCCCTGTGCTGCTCATTAGTAGAAGCTGGGAGTGCAGGTACAAATGTGTGTAGAAGGGCCATGTCTTATAGCTCAGCTAGCAGAAAACATTTTGAAGTGATGCAGAGACAAGGATACTGGGCCTTGATGAAAGATGAAAATTTGATCTGAACAAATTTTTGATGCTATGCTTTTCTGTAGTTCATGAACCTATAAGTTCGCAAAATGTTTGACTCTTTCCTTAAGTCCATTGACTTCTGTGTGACACTGAAGAGCAGCTTTGGCTACCAGGGTTAACTGAGGAGTTCCCCAGAAGAAGTGAACTGCCAAGGTTTCTTTTGTGTTCAGTGAGCCAGTCTCATGCTAATATTCAGTCTCGGTTCATAGACTGCACTGCAGTCACAGTGCAGCAGTCCCACCTGGGCTGTATTTACAGTGTAGCTGTAACACCCGTAAGTATGTACAAGCTGTCCTTGACAAAATGCTCAGGGAGAACACTGGTGGAGGAGCTACCAAAACACCAAAGTGTCCAGACAGCACAGGCTGCACTGGCTTGGTTCGGTACCCAGCTCATTAACTGGGCACGCAGCAAGTGCACTTTGAGCTACCCCAGCAGTGCCACACTGAATAAAATGCCAGCAGGAAAGGGCACACCAAGTTGGTTTTTTCTTGAAGGAAATAGAGGAAATAGTAAGGCAAGCTGTCTGTCAGGATGAGATGCAAAATTAAGAAAATAATTGTTTTGATAAAAAGCTTTGGAGAGTTAAGACTTTGAAGGACCACTTCTTCGGGAATTACCCAGAGATGTTAAAAATGAAAGAAAAATGAGTTTTGTGCAACCTGAGTTCTGTCCAGCTAAACCTAACCTGGGAGTTTTATTTCAGAATTGATAAAGCCAGGAAATAGGGAAAAGATCAGTATAAGGCTATGTTAAAATAAAGTAAATCCTGATGTTTTCCAGCAGTTGGTAAAATCACAAAAGAAATGTTTTGCACCTTAAATATATCGACTTGAAAGAGTAAAAAAAGGCACAATTTTATTGCTTTAGTTATAAATACAAGAAGGTATTGGAAAGAGCCTACAGACTTTCTCAGAAAGCATTACTATGTGAAAAGGGAAAAAAAAAATGAACTAAGGCATTCCTATTGGTAGCCATACAACTAATTAAATTTAACATTTTCCTGAGATAAAAACAATAAAAAATTGTTCATGCTCCTCTGAAACACACATTTCACAGCCTGCTTGGAAAATGACCAAGTAAGATACAGTTGTAAATTTTAATAATGTTAATAAACATCTTTTTAAGAGATGAAGGAATGGATCTCATTATTCAGGAGAAATAACGGCCTTTAGGGCCTTGGAAAGGATTTTGATTTATATAGGGTTTTACAGCTCCTAATCTTTTCCTGAGATTATAAGGAAAATGCAACTGTAATACTGATCATTCTTTAGTCATTATTTTCCTTAATAAATGCAGCTTCAAAATATAAATTTGGCAGATTTATAGAAAATTCCCCTTTTAATCTGAACTGTTGACAATGTCCAATTTGTGGCATACGTTCTACATCTGGATAGAATGTGCTAAATAAAATATATTTTCAGTGTCTAAGATTATGGTTGATAAATAATTTTCTAATCAATCTTTTCTATAAATAATATTTTAGCTGGAGGATTTTTTCTATTTTTACTTTGAGAAATGTAAGGAGGGTGGATAAACAATGGGGATCAAATGTTAGATGTTTATAGAATTCGGAACAATAACCTTTTTATTGACATGAGTCCAAATCCAAACATTTTATTGTGAGATGAAGAGATAATGTGGTTATTCACCTTCTCCAGGCATGATGCTTAAGGTTCTTAAACTACGGATTTGCGAGTATAGTGAGACAAGTGTATAGTGTTACAGAGAAGAATTTGGACATAAACCGATTGTGGATACTCAAGAGTTTGCTTAAAACAACTGTTGTGAAAACCAAACCTGGAAAGAAAGAATATTGGTATACTGATATAGGCATGTAAATTTAGAATAGGAGAACATGAATTTCTTCCCTTCATGATGTGTTTTTTTAAAGCAGTCTCTGTAAGCAGAAGGCTTGTCTATCTGTTGGAACATATACTAAAAATGTGCTTACAAAATGCAGACTAAACACAATTTTGCAGTGATTGGTACATATCATTCAGTTTTTGGATCTTAATCTCATCAGAATTTTTTAGTGTCCTTCAAAGAACACCATCAGCATTAATTTGACTTTGATCTTAAAATCTCATTTGCCACCGGAGATGGTCTCTGGCTATATTCTATATTTCTGAGATTGAAGGACTTCCACTGAAAAGATATTGACAAGGGGACATGGGAGGCTGGAGGTTTAGCACGCCTGGATATAGTTTCTTTTCCTTGAGCTGTTCTTCATTTGTTCTCTAAATATCTGGCAAATAAATTTTCAGGTGATAATACTACAGAAAAGTGTAATATAGTTAGCAACCTCTGCCTCATAAATATGAGAAGAAATGGCTGTCTGTCCATGATGCTTGGAAAAAACATTCTAGCAATCAACTGAAAAATTGTAGAGCAGCATAGATTTTTAAGAACACAAGATTAACAAGGAGACTGGTATACTCAGAAGTTCCCAAGAAACCCTCCCTCCTGTTTGTGGTAGTTAGCATAGGAAATACTATGATTCTGCTGGATGGAATTCCTGACACCCCCTGCACAGTAAGTAGAACCAAAAGCAGAATTTAATGAGGAAAACAGCAGTACAAAAGTGAGTTGCTCTTTTTAAGTAATTTGCTGCACCAGACTGAAATGAAGCATTTTTCAGTTTACTGCTGTTTTTCATTCCCAAATACTTCAGAATGGTTGCCTCATCTACAGGGTACTGCTAAAACAGGCAGGTCAGTGATGAATGCTTTTCTAAATGTTAGGCAGTGAAACACAGAAGCTGATAGTTTGTTACTTGTGTTTGCTGTATATGAAAATTAATTTAGTAAAAAAATACCATTTCTTTGTGTATTTCAGGATCGTCTTGACTCTTTAACTGAAGTTGATGATTCTGGACAGTTAACCATCAAATGTTCTCAAAATTACTTGTCTCTGGATTGTGGTATCACTGCTTTTGAACTCTCTGATTACAGTCCTAGTGAGGATTTGCTTGGTGCTCTGGATGATATGACCTCCAGCCAAGGGAAAGCAAAATCATTTGAATCCTGGAACTATAGTGAGATGGATAAGGAGTTTCCAGGACTTATCAGAAGTGTGGGCTTACTTGCAGTAGCAACTGATTCCATTGCTTCCCAGTGTAATGAAGCATTAAAGGAGAAAGAAACCGACATACCTCTTTCAGCAGAAGATGGAGAAGAAAGCAAAGACAAGAAAGCACCACATGATCCCCCACTAGCATCTCCTTCAGTGAATTCTTCTCTTTCTAAAGAACCTTGCTCTGAAAATGTTATTTTACCTACTGAAAGCAAACCAGTTTCCACATCAAAGAATCCAGAATGCAATCTCCCACAGCACACTGGTGAAAAAATCAAACACTCTCACTGTGAAAACTCAACTCCTAAGAGGTCCATAAGAGACTGCTTTAACTATAATGAAGACTCTCCTACACAGCCTACATTGCCAAAAAGAGGTCTATTTCTGAAAGATGATGTGTTTAAAGATTATATGGAAGCCAGTGATTTAAAAAGGCAAATCTCTCAAATAGTCAAAAATGAAATGAGTAGAAGTACACCCTCATTGTTAGACCCCCCAGACAGGTCCAAGCTTTGCCTAGCTTTACAGTCACCCTATACTAACAGTCCATCTGCAGTAAGTCAGTCATATGACTGCTTAAATACAATAAGTGATAAAAATCTTGATTACACAATAAATAATCACTTTAAAGACAGTCCCATAATTCTAGAAAAGCCTACTTCCTACACCTGTAAAGAAAAATCAAAGCACAAGAAGTGTCATGATGCTCCAGAGAAAGTGAAAGCTGGCAGAACACCTGGAAGTATGTGTAAAACAGCTCCATCAACACACGACAAAAAAGGACGATGTTCTTCTCTAGAGAATGGAATTACTTCTCATAACTCTCAGTCTCTGGAGGAGACAGAAACAGATTCTTCTGCATCATCAGGTTCTTGTAACCAGAGAGATCTAAATGGGCAATCACAAGCTAAAACTGAGCCCTCTATTTCACCAACGCATAGCCAAAAGAGTGCTTCTTCAGCTAGTTCTGAGCTTTCCAAGTCATCCCCTCTTCTACTGACAAGAAAGAAAAATAAAAGCTTATCCTCAACACCCCACTACACTCAAAAAACCAGTAAAGACAGTGAGGTGTGGTATGGATCTGATGAATATTTAGCACTTCCTTCACATCTCAAACAGACTGAAGTATTAGCTTTAAAACTAGAAAATTTGACCAAGTTGCTGCCTCAAAAGCCCAGAAGAGAAACCATTCAAAACATTGATGACTGGGAGCTGTCAGAAATGAACTCAGATTCAGAAATGTATCCAACATACCAGACAAAGAAGCACAAAAAAAGGGGTAGAATTTCACCAAGCTCTTCAAGTGATATAGTATCATCCTTAGGTGACAGTATTGAATCTGGGCCTCTCAGTGATATTCTCTCTGATGAAGATCTTTGTATGCCTGTAACTTGCATTAAAAAATACATTGAAGAAAAGTCAGAAAGGACTGCTGTTACTCAGCCCACTGGCAATGAGACTTCTGCTACAAATAAAACAGCTTTAATTCATCAACTGATGCAAGATATACAACATCAAGAGAATTATGAAACCATATGGGAAAAAATTGAGGTAAGGGAATAATCCTGTGTTCTTTTGCTGTGTACCTGATCAGCCTGCATATGGAGATGGAGCTGTGGGCAGGGATGGGGTTGCATTCCTGGGGTGTTTTTGATGATAAAAATAGTCTCACCTAGTGACTTCTAGTAGTGGAGAAGGGCAGTGATTATTATGATTACAATAGACTGCAGTTACTTTAACTATACAGAATTTTCCTACATTATTCTACTTACACCAATGCCTTTAAATTTGATAAACATTATTTTATCAACAGAGCTTCACTTTGCCAAGATTGGGTACATAAGTTATTTTTTGTCTGAAGGGTAAAATAAACATTAGAAATTCAGGGGTCTTTGTTGTACTTGAATGAAGTTATACTTAATATCATCTGAATATTTTCTTAATTTAAAAGATTTGCTTTCGTCCAAGAATAAGAATCTTGATTCCTGCCACACAATGTATAATAACAACATTTCTTTTTAATTAGTTCTCTCCCCTTGCACTGATTTTTGTTTCAGTTTTCTGATGGGTTTGTCTTCCTGGCCATTGTAGAGAGCTCTTCAGCTCAGAACATTTCATTCCCAGCCTCAGTGGACTTTAAATATTCAGAAAAGAAAGCTCCTCTATTAGATTTTAAAATCCTTTAGAATTCATAACATATGGCTTAAAGGGTGGTGTTGACATCTAAATGCTAAATATGGTATCTGCATTAACTTGTGTTATCAAGTTCTGTACTTGTGAAGAAAAAAGGACTAGTTTTATAATGCTTCTTATGATGCACAATTTCTGTAACTTTTGAAGGCATTGGAAGTGTTATAACTGGTAGGGAAATAGTTGAGCTAGAGATGTTTGAGTATAAAGTCAGGGTAGAAAACACAGAAAGAAATTTCTTCCTAATCAAAGGAGGGTGCAGCAGCTGTCAGTTCTAAAGGGCAGTGCTTCATGATTCGAGTTGTTTCCTCCATCTTCATGGCCGGGATTCATCTTCCAGGCTCTAATGAAAGAATCATCTTCACAAGTGCAAGCTGTTCTGTCCTTAAGTTGGTGTAGTGTTGAAAATTAGTCCAGCTGAAGCTGCCACATACAGAGCCCTTCATTCTGTGAAAGCAACAAAGCCCATCAAAGCTGCTTGTGAATACACAAGATGCTGTCTTTCAAAAGACACTACAAGAACCTGTTTAAGAATGGAATTGTTGAGTGTCTAGGGACCAGCTCACTCCAATAGATGCCGACTAGCATCCTTTTGGCAAGAAACAGGTGGCAGAGAAACATTTTGTATCATCATCTCAAATCATCATATTATTTTTATCAAACTTTTTGAAAAGGTAATTCTCTTTTGAGGGGTCATCTGTCTTTGAGTGATTCCCTGCAGCTGCAGTTCAGTCCTGTCAGGATTCAGGAATAAGTTGTAGCAATTGGTTGCAGCTGTAAACACCCGCTTCCTCTCCATACCCATCCTCTCCTCATCTCTTCTGGAGAGTGGGTTGAGCTTGTGACAGCAATTAAAAGGTAGTTAGCCAGAGTAAACCCTTCTAGATTGTGATTGCAGCTGCTGATCGTGTCCTTGAGGAAATTTGTTACTGCTGACAATGCTTTTTCTACAATTTCTCAGTGTTTCTGGTTGTGATAAATGTTTTGAAAACGTTGGTCATAGAGTTTGAAAATAATCTTATGAAGTATGTTGTGAGAAGGGGCTCATAGGAAAAGAAGGGCTTTAAACAAAAAGAAGAGTGGATGCAAAGAGCACTACTAGAAAGAGAGCTTAGTGTTCCGTGCACTTAAAAGCAGCACACAAGAAAGTTTCGTATTTATTTCATGCAGGAAGATGTATGCTGAATACACTAAAGGAGCTTCTTGAATCATGAATAAGAATAATAAACCAAAAATCTTGAAATATTTTGCAAAGCAATTATACTCTTTAAAAAAATAAAACTTTTTTTTCTAAGGTGCTATTTACATGAGTTTTTACATAAGTGCTAGTTATTAAATCGTCTGTTTGTAAGACTAGTTAAAAACCAATTTTTCAACACAAGAGCTCTAACCAAGGTAAATCCTGCCTCAGTAACAATATGGTGCCATGCTGAGGTTATTAAACTTGACAAAGTAGTAAGAAAATAGAAAATCCCTCCCTTGTGACATGCTATGAAATATTGTGTACATACACACAAAATCTAACTAAAAATACCATGCCTGTGTCACAACTGAGTGCTTTCTTTTGCTAGATCTCCAGTCTCATCATTCTCTAAGTCAAGCATCAAAAATGTGCCCTTGCTTTTTCAATAACTGTCATTTGGCATTTGTGTTAAGATGTATCCAACCCAAAAAGGAGTTTCCTAATTGCATGAATACATGTCTTAGCAATAATTCAATACTGCTTTTGTGCAGAAGTCAGATCTGAATTGTAAATATAATTAAGGACAGAAGAAGCATGCTTATTCCTGTTAGTAATCCAGTTACACTGCTGCAAATGTCTACCCTAATGTATTTTGTTTATTAAGATTGTAAAACAAAACTATAATTATGCAGTCTTTCATTCTGGGATAACAACATCTTAGAAAAATCTGGCAGTCTCAAAATCATTGAAAGTCATATTTCAGCAAGGTAATAGAACAAAAAAAGAAGTTTCAGCATTTATCATGATGGGAATAATTTTGAATTAGTATAAATGTGGTAATATCTTGATAGAAAACAATTTTCTGAACATATACTAAAGCATTTATTGGAAGCCTTATTCATTTCTCAGTTATAGAAAGGATAGTCATGGGCAGAAACATAAAATGTAGGTTTTGGTACTTGCAAGTTATGCAGATGTCCTTGTGTGGGCATTATCGTGCTGTTAATCTAGCTCTCTGTCTACAAACAGGATTCTGCTTGACTGGCCCATTTGCCAGGCCCATAAGGCCATTTTCTTCCCTTGCAATAAATATTGCATACTCTTGCCATATTTTGTCTTGCACTGCAGGTTACTCTTTGGCACATGCTTCTTGTGCCCTTAGTACTGGGCACCTTCATTCTAGCATACAAAACAATTTCAGCAGTGGTTGCTCTTATGTTTCAGAAGTCACTTTTTGGAGTTAAATATGAAAATGAGCAATATCAAATTTTGAATATTCTTCTTATTGTTATAGTACGGCTTTTAGGATTCAGATTAAGCTCTGTAGTTTTTGTTAAATTAACTGGAAAGGGGAAAGGTGTAACAACATTATTCTCACAGATAATGCCAATAGTGTTCTTTGCTATAAGAAGTTAGTCAATTACCACTTGACCTTTGTAACATTAGGACTTTGGACTATCAGTTTCAGAATGCTTTAAGGCTTGCTTTCTGAAAGAATACTAGGTTTTCCTTAAAATCACACTAATAATTGTTTGGGGTTCCCCCCCCCCCCCCATTTTTATGTGTTAACTGAAAAATTAGAAGAAAATAGTGTTCTTGGACTGAACTAATGGCAATACATTTATGCATTATACATTACAATAACTATACATTATATTAACTATATACATTATAATATATATACTAAATACATATAAATATATATAAATAATATATAAATAATAATATAATATATAATATAATTTATTAATATATTATGTAATATAGTAAATAATATATATAAATAATCATAATAAATATATATACTAAATACATTATGATAACTATAAAATAACCTCATTCAGGCAGTTTTATCTCCTTCTCTAGAAAGTGATACTAGGTTGACTATAATGACATCCTTGTGCTGTAATCTGTGGTGACTGATAATCCCATCTACTTGATTATTGAAGGCACTATTACAAAGGGTAGAAATATAACCATTTGCAAGACACTCCATTTAAATGAAAACGTGTTTGCTTTGCAGGCCTCAGGGTTAATTGCATGGAGCAAATTGCTGGGTTTTTTCCCATTATATAGATTAATCACAGGCTCCATTTCTGCAAGAGGCAGCTGAATTTCCTCTGCAAGAAGCAATTTGGTGTCTATTAAGTCCTTCTTTTTATTTCACCACGTTTCAAAATTTGCCCTCAACTTCCTTGGCTCTATATTTTGCTTGGGGAGCCCAGTCAATCTTGGCTACCCACCTTCTTGATGTGATAAGGGGATATAATAATGCTCCCCTACATGTTTCTCAGCTGTCAGTTAGAGCATGACCCAGGGATCCTACTGCAAAGAGATGGATAAAAATTTTACTGCCTTCCAGGACCCAGGCAGGAAAACCCTCACCTCATGTAACCGTTTATCCCCACTTAACTCAGGATATCCCTGCGGAACAGATATTTAAGACCCCTCTTTTAAATTGTAGTAATGGGAACTTTCCTGTCTAAGAGGAACTAAGGATCAGTGCATTCTATAAAGGACAGTGCAATATCAGAGCTAAGCTTGCTAGTGTGACAAATAGCTTGTGTGTTGGGGTGGGAAGGGTTTCCATTTTTAGAGGGTGGTCATAAAAAGTAACTAAATGGTAGGCTTCTGCAAGTGCTTAATGGACCTGGTACAAGTTTGTGTTGGAGATATGGCTGGATGTTCATTTGGGTAGTGGAGAAACAGTTGTTAAAATAGTTGGAGAGCTGATACAAAGTGGAAATAATTTGTTTAGATTGAAAGGAGACAGAGTTGCTTCTGGACAGAGAATGGCCAGAAAACACACCAGTACAATTAAGGTAGAAGCTGGTTTGCTGTAGGGGAAGAAAAGTTTACTTATGTTTAGAGGTGATTTTTGTCATCAGAGGGAAAACTTTGCATAGAGGACAAATGCAGTTCAACCTGCAGGGCTAAAGTAGTGAAAAACTAATAGGAATTGATATGCTGATGGAGCTTGGTAACAAAGAAGAACATGGAACTGAAATCAGTAATGACAGGACAAGGGGAAAAAGCAAAGATAATCAAGAGGGCACAGGACTGGTTTATTTTGAATTACAAGATAAAGGATTTTTAAAGTGTTGTAGTGCTCCTTCCAGTGGTCTTGCTTTCAATAACTTAGTAACACTGCATCTGATACCGACCCTCTTAAAATATATTGCATAGTTTTCCTAAGAGATAGCACACTTGCCAAAATCTGTTAATATCTGAATCTTACTTAAGCTGCTTCATGCAATTGATATTGAAATACCACTCTTTGTTGATGAGCAGTTTATAAAAAACAGTAAGTGAAAGAGGTATCAGATCCAGAAATTACTTGGCAACTTTGCAGTTTTCTCAGCAGTCTTTCTGCTTTATGCAGCATAATTGAAAATGTCACTTCACATTTTGTGCTGAGAGTCAAGTCTGTGCTTTGTTGGTTTGAGTTTGATGATACTGCCCTGCTTTAAAAGCCCATCCCTTAGGTTTCAAGCTGGGTAAACCACTACTAAGCAGTAATGTAGTATACATATGGAACTTCCACTTTTGCACAGACAAATACAGCTTTACTAGAAGATTATATTGAACTACAGTGAGCCCTCTGTTCCTCCAAAAGACAGTTTGCTTGAATTTTAAACAGCTCCTCCAAGTACATTCATTTTCTTTGGCATTTGCTTTACCACAAACAGTATGAGTTTGTTACCAGCAATCTTTGTAAAAAGCGACAACTTCTATCTAAAATGTGCACATTCTGAGTTTGTAACTTTATGTCTAAAACTGACAGCAGGAATTATGCTTCCTTAATGAAACATATCTATTGTGAAGCATATGCTTGTTCAGAATAGTTTGAATTCCCAAAGTAAAGACCTTGGAACGATTTGGCAGTGAACAGTTTTAGATCAGGGATTTTTTACATTCAGTATTTGGCAAGTAATTCCAAATAATTTGGGGTGTGGGTGTGGAAAGGGAAGGGAAGAGAGAGGGAGAGAAAGAAACGTAAAAAAATCTGCTCCCAAATAATTTTAGTAGCATTGATTTGAAGGTATGTCTTTACTAGTATTTAGAACTGGCTGTATGGGATATGCCTACATCCAATGTTCAGCTCACATCTGTTGTGAGACCTTTGACTGCAAAAAGCCTCATAATTCTCTCTTTTTGTGTACGTAGTTGGATACCCCATTTCAGCTCAGGGATGGCTACTAGCAGCCTGGATGGACTGAGGAACAGCTGCTTTCACATAAATATTTCTGTGAACCCTGAGCTTCTCTTCTAATGCAGTCACTCAGTTAAGCTTTAAGTGACCATTGGCTTTATGACCCTGAACCATGTCTTAATCGTCTGTACTACAGCCTAGCCACAAGCCTGTACCAGAATCACCTATGATAGTTAAACTGAAAATGTTCTTGATATTGCACAAGGATCTCTGGATCTCTGCTAATAGGCTATAGGGTGCAAAAGAGTTGAAGATGGAGAGATGGAATGGTAAAACTGCAAGAGGAGGACTTCTTGCTCTCACTATAGTGAAAGATGGGCATGAAGGTGAGCAGTGGGTCCCAGGTGACTTACCTGGATAGCCAATAGAGGCTTAAGATTCAACAGGGACACAGCTGTAACTTGGGCAACTAGTCACTAGGAACTTCAAGATGATCTTATCATACTCTCCTTTCTGTCAGTGCAGATACACTCTGTTGCCTGTAATTATTCAGAGCTTTCAGTTTTCTCATGGAGATAATGAAAGGCCCTAAGAAATCTTTGAAGCAAGTTTTGAAGCTTTGGAAACACAGACAGCCAAATTGCTATTGGGAATTTACTTCAGTGTGAGCGTGGTGGTTTAAGAAGAATCTTCTTGTGTTATTCAGGACTGAGTCATCTATACTGCTGTCTTATAGACATTGGTACTGAGGAGAGGGTTGTTTGTTTGTGAAGAATTTGAGATAACTTCAGATCTACCCTGTTAATTACTTACTGCATTGATTTTATGGCTCCTTGAAGTGCCGCCCTTTTTAAGCAGAAAAATATTACATTTAAAAATATGGTTTCTAATATTCCCTTAAATATGGTAAATATAGAGGGGTGATGGAGAATGTTCCTTGCTTTATATTTTCATAGGGATAAGCCTTTCACAATCTTTTAAGGTCTAGCTGTTCTGTTACATAATATACTTACTCTCTGGGATACTCATGTTTTATGTATCTTCTCTGAGGAAGTACAGGGTATTCCAGAAAGGCACAGTATACCAAAATCACCATGCTCTATTCTAAATATTTAATTTTTTAAATAATACATTGCTACTAATTTCCACCTAAATCAAATTCCAGTCTATCTACTGTTAACACATCATTGCCTTAAAATGTGTACATGGTGGAGATGAGGCAGAGCAAGAGAAATGTTCAAGGGTCTAGAGAGGATTAACCTGAGAGGAAAGATCAAACCCACTTATGTAAGACTATTGCATAACTTCTCCAAATCTGTTCATATATCTTTCTTCTTGTGTATCTTTATATATTTTGACAGCAACTAGTTTCCATTCCTTCATCCTTTCCAGTATGTTATGATAAGTAATGAACCATTAAATCATGCTGACTCTTAAATTGTAGTTGTCACCTCTAGGCATCAGAGTGAATATAATTTGTGGTAAATATGGTCAAGAAACTGTCTCTCAGGGGCTTGTTTCAGACCATTTGTATGTTTATGCAGGTTTTCTTTATTTATTTTGAAAGTAAACAGAAAGATAAAAAAATTGTTTTCTTGTCCTCATTTTAGGTTTTGGGGTGCAGATGAAAATCTTCACAAACAGCCAAGCTGTCCTCAGCACATCAAATTGGAATTGTATCTGAATTTTATCTTTTTCATTAGTAAAGACTTATTTTGAAGACAGATTCACATTCAGGTCAAGTAAGGTCTCCCAAACAAGAGCTAGGCTTGCCTCTGGTTTCCTTTGACCAGTGTTTGGAATCTCTCCAGGCTAACACGGGGAGAACCAACAAGCAAACAGATTTTTGGTGGTAGACAGTGTAGATGTTCAAGGCACAGTAACTTAATATTACTAAGTGCCTTTTCCCTGCTGATGTCAACGTGACTACACGAACGTTTCCTCACTGTGCTGTGTAAGACTAAAGACACACAAGATAATTTGAAATTCAACTGTTGCACTGTTAGCTGCCTAAAATTGTAATAGATAAGAACAATCTAGGGTCAGCTTCATCTGTGCATTGCAGTTCAAATCTCTTACAGCTTTGTTGAAGTACAGAAAACCAGGAAAAAAGTACTGAATGTGTAAGAAACAGTAAAGCTTCTGCAGTTAAAAAATAAAGAATAAGGAGACAAAATAAAACAAGTCTAGAGATTGTTTTTATTTTATTCTGTAAACATATCCATATTTTGGGATAAAAAAGTAAGTCAGAACTAGAGTCTAAAGAGGGTGTAAAGGAAGGCCTCCTAGAGACCACTAAAAAAAGAAGCTTTCTAAAAGGGAAGGTAGATGAATTAGGAAGCAAAAGAAAAGCAATTAATGGAGGAACTAATAGTGACAGGATTTCTTTGAAGACTGCAGGTGAACAGGAACCATGCATAACAGGAGGCTAAATGAGGAAACTAGAGGAATAATAATGGAGTAAAGAGAAGAGGTGGTGAATCTTAATCTCTCCTCACTGTTGCCATATTTAGTGAATAGGGGCAATCACCATTTCCCTGGTTTTAATTCAGAAATCTTAACTGCAAAACAAGTTCATGGGTCAAAGAATTATAATATCTCTTGTGAGGTGACAGACTTAACCTCTTCTAACCAATTAGCCTTGAAAAATAGGAAATGCTGAATTAAATGTTCTGTCTTTGAGAGGGAATCGTGGTCATTATATCTTAAGTCATGTCAGTGATTCAGCAGAGGTCAATATATTTAGCACTTACCCACAAGCAAACAGCATCTGTTCTATTTTAGTAAAAAGTGGTTTTTCCCCTTCGCTTTCGAAAACTTTCAGACATGGTGCTATATCGCCCTCTTGAGGCCATAATTTGTTCCTGCACGTATTTTACAGATTATTGCCTTTTCGGTGAATGAGCCCCACACAACCTTGCAAACGTAGTTGTTAGAAATTCAGAAAACAAATAAATAAAAAACTAGAAAATTTCCTCATTTTTAACATATTTTTTGCTCTAATGTAGTGTCCAAGTTTTTTTTGCTATGTATTTTATTCCAACAAATTTAATGCCGAAATATTGTTCTGTTTTTTTTTTTTTAAAATAGCATGTGTATGTCAATTATTAAACTTTTAAAAACTAGAACCTGCTTGTGCACTTCTACAGACTTTGTGAAATATGTATGTAAAGAAATCCTATCCTCTATAAAACATTTAGAGATTATACCTCCCTGCAAATATAACTACCATTTTTATTATTATTTGGAGAACTATAGTAATATTATTTAAATAAGCAGTGTTTATTCCTGTTTTGGGACCATCAGGTCAAGAATATAGTGGCTTTCTTTCTATCTATCACTTACTGGCTAATTAACTGAAAATGTTATGTAAAAAATAATGAACTTAGCTTTTATTGAAAAGGCACTGAAAGTCTCATGGAATTAATTTTTTGCTATGGGGTAAGGGTATAAAATTTGGCTAATTTCATTCTTTTAATGTGACTTATATTTTGTTTGGCAAAATGTAACATTTTTGGAAATTCACAAGGCATTTTTTAATGGATATCATGCCTCTGATTTCAGGCTACAAGAGCAACCATGGATTGTGTACACCATGTGAGCCTTTCAAAGAATTAAATGCTTGGGTAATGAGGTTTGTTTCTAACAAGTATGAGATCAAAGAGTAAAGAAATATTGGGACCGGTTAGGGGAGGTGCCAGCATGGCTCAAATTGAGTGTCCTCTAGTGCCCAGAGCATGTGCAAGATAACAGCTGACCATCAGCTGGAAATAGCAGCTGCACAAGGGCGTTCCACCCCCAGTCTGCTGTATGAAGCCCAAATACTCAGGGTATGCAAACCAAGGAATGACGGTCATCCAAAATTGTCTATTTTTCAGAGCAGAACAAAGCTTTATATTAATCTATTACAGAGGCCATTATATGGAAAAAAATGCAAATGTAGATTAGTTTCTCTTTTGGATGCATTTTATCTCATAAATTGATACATGCATTAGGTGTAACACAATCTGAAAATAAGGTGTGTCACCAACACAGCATTTAAAATAATTATAGGAAGAGGCAATGCAGTACTTCCAAGTACCCTTACATCAATGTAAGTTGCTTCAAGATCCATAGTTATACCGGCAGAACTTTTAGACAAAGCACATCAGACAACTAGCATCACTGAAAATTAAGATTCTAATTAAAGACATATTATCCATAGCATTTGGATCAAGGTTGCTGCATAACAAACACTTCATACCAAAAGGAAGGGTACGGTACTTATTAGAAGATTTGATTCTAGGTTTATCTGTAGAAGAAATAATTTGTACTTATGAACAAAAGGTCCTGAACTAACTTTTGCAGGTTCTGTTCTATTTTAGAGATGTTCTGATGTTCCCAAAAAAAACCCCAATTGGGACTGTGAAATAGGTGTGAATTTACTACAGCTTTGTGTCACTATCTTTTATACAGGACATAGTAATTCATTTTGGTGCCTGGCATTTTTACCAAAGACAGGCCCCTCTCCTGTGTTGTGCTCAGGGTCTCTCCGGAATCCAGATACTCCTTCCAGCTGCTGATGCAGAGCTGAAGTTCCCCTTTCTGGGATATATTGGCATCATCTTTCTTGGCTTGGGCAGATTTATTTGCTGTTCTTTCCTTGACACATAATTTGCTACAAATTTCTGAAGATGTACTTGCTCTGTAGTTTACCAAGTAAAACAAGAATATGTGGCCTAAAAACATTCACATCTTAGCTGATCTCTAGATATAACAAGTTTGACTTAGACAGGGTCACATGAAAGTATAAGCTAAAAAGGTTTCCGTTTAGGGTACTTGATGCTGTGATACATAAGAGAAACTTATCCTGTATTAGAAGATGTTTTGGCCATCTATATTTATTTCCTATCTGCTTCTTAGGACTCCTGAATTTTAGGTAGAGAAGAAATAACTCAGAAAAAAAGTTATTTTAAGAACAGTAAGAGTTTTTGTGAGATATGAACAGTAACAGGCATTGCTCTTTGTGAAAAAAATATATTTTCAGAAACTCTATGTTCAGTCCTAATAGTATGATGAACTTTAAAGACCAGATTTATATGAACATTCAAAAGTTTGAATATTACTCAGCTCACTCAATATCATGGTTGCTGACTGTTCCAGTTTTAACTCTTAGAGCTTCTGCTGGCCTGTTTTATTGCTGAAGGCTGAAAGCATATCAAACTGCTTTTTTCCTCCTTCCACCCCCGTTTTTTTTTCTTTCTTACTAAGTATAAATAGCTATCTTGTCCTTTTCTTATATTTCCTCCTCCTCCATTTTCCTCCCTGTTTATGTCCCATTTCTTTATAGTGTGTTCTTCCTTCCATTTTCAGCACTCTTGGCATGAACTTACAGGTTTCTCCTTTCTGCTGCTTCTAGTATTCACTCCATAGTTTCAACATTGTTTCCTCGGGAGCCTTTTTCCAGTCCACCTCAAAAATTTCACCCAGACTACGGATGCTGAATGAGCTGAGGGCCGGAAACATTTTAATACAGATTCACACTGCAGAGGTTCCCTTGACAAAAGCCAGTACTGATTAGAACAGTGGGAAATATTCGCTTCTTTAACCGATACCCGTGTGCCTGCACAACCGAAGCTATCCCGTGTCCGAGGGGTGGGTTTTGGCCGCTGTCCCTGCCGCCTGCCGGAGGGGTCACTGGGGCTCCGCGGCGCTGGCAGGCGGCGCACGCCGCCTCCACCAGAGGGCTCGCACCCGCCGCCCCGCCCCGAGAACAACTCCAATTCAAAGGAGGAGGCACGATAACTTAGGAGGCAGATAAGCAAAATTATTGTTTGTCATCCAGAATGTAAATGCATATGTAAGACTATTCCATAGCAAGGATGATATGCCCATTTAGTTACATACTCAGCCCCCGGGAGTGCTTTGAACCTCGCACTGCTTTCGAAGTACAGCGCTGGCCTCCTGTATTTTCTCAGCCTGAACTCTGTCCTCATCTGAATGAATGCAGGAGGCTTAAAATTTTGCCTGGCCCTGTGCCTGTTAACGTCACATATCAGGCGGGAAGCATGGCCATGTCAGAATGACGAGAGGCCGGCAGACATTTGTATTCCTGGCATTATTGCCGTCAGAGTAGATGGCATCTCTGGAGTTTTACAGAGAGCCCATTCTGCTGTTTTGTTCATACCAGAGTACTCTTTAAATGATGGATCAATCAAATGTTCTTGCCTTTTTCCTCCCTTCTCTCCACCAGTCCTCCCTACTCTTGAACCCTTGCAAAGTCACAATGACAATCACTTTTCCTACACAGCTACATGACATTCCTGTGCACAGCACTTTTGGCCTCAGTGCTACATGCTAGCAGTGTCCTTCCAGCCCATGGATTTTACTCCTGTGGTTCTGGGTGTTCAACAGTCCTACAAAAGACTGAGGGAAATGTCACCAGTGGTGGAAGTTTGTCTGCTAATCTAAGAATATACCTCTCAGGAACAGGGTTTAGGAAGCATTTGGCTTACTTTTCCTGTGTCTATCTTAGCCCCACAGTCAGTCTGCTGGTGTTTAGAATATCCTTTTTTTAGATCTTGCAAGTGTCAAACAGAAGTGGAGGCCTTGTGGTGGTTCTTTCAAACAAAAAACAGACCTTCACCTTGAGCCAAAGATAAGACAAGGCACAGGGTAAAGAAAGAATTACCTTTGTAGCATCATGGAAAGGTTTAAGTATCTACAGAGACACATTTAGGAATGATTCTTAATATTCAGGTTAACATAATCTGCTCTTTGTCTAGAAGCAGAACAAAAGTCAAAAGTCCCATCGAGGCAATGAATGTTTGATTGCAGAATTGGGTTCAATGTTTTCAAATACAGTTGTTTATACAAGTAACACTTTGCATGTTTTTCTGTATCATGCCTATAAAACCTCTCTTACATTTATTGTCCTGGCTCTTCTAGCTAGAAGGCGTTAGGAAACTGAGAAATTAAAAATCTTTTTGGCTATTCCTGCTCCAGTTAGAATACAATATGGAAAAATAGCCTGGACTCTAAATCCAGGAAAAATAATGAGCGAGTTACCGTCCTGTGGTTATGGAACTTTTCTGCTCTGTAACCGTGTAAATCATGGCAAATTCAATAGATGCCCATCAGGAAAAAGGCATTTCATAGTAATTTCTAATTCTGTGTGTGGTAGTTGCACACAAAGCCTAGAGCAGGGGGCTCATGAAAGATTTGTGTAATTTAACAGTCTTAAAAATGCTTAACTAGACAGTATACAGTAGAAGAAATTGTGTCTTTACATGGATGTCATCTGAGAAAAGTATTCGATATTCATCTTTCCCCAGTTTGGAGGGAACATTTAAGTCACCCATTCTCTTAGACTGGGATTATTGAATAAATACAGCACTTTTCAGTGGAAAGTCTCTATTTCTGAATTGTTTGTGAATATATCCTGAATTGCATGTTAAGTATTTCCATCCTACTGATGTGTTTGGTCAGTTGTATGTTTCTGTGAGGTCACCACCTGCCACAAAATCTTGACAATATCACACATAGAATATTTTCCATTGTGACATCTTGGTTCCTTGGGGATCCCTAACGTCTGTATTGCTAATGGTTTTACTGTTGCCTCTGGCTCTACCTCCAATTAAATTGACTGTGGCAGTTTGTTGCAGCCTCATCCTCTTGTGTACCTGGATTTCTTTGACTTACCTTTGCCTATGAAGAAAGTGCACTTTTATCCTTTTGAAAATAAAGTCCATGGGCAGGAATGTGTTCCTCCTGAGACTAATATGCAAGTCCTTTTGTGGTTAGACAAAGGGTTTTCTTAATGCATTCTGTGATAGAAGTGCCCTTAGAGCCAGCCCATCCTTGTACACAGACCGCTCTGTGAGCTCAGTCCTTTTGTAAATTGGGAACAAACTTTACAACACTGTCTTCTTGCAACAAAATTGGACATTCATTTTTAAGCACACAGCCTCATAACCAATTCTTTTAAGAAGAGAACTCCCTTTGTGTAATAAAAGGGAAGGTGGAGAGAAAAAAGGTCTGGGGTAGTGATTTAACAAACACTGTTGTCTAGTGTTTCCACACTGAGGCTTGTGTAAAACAGCAGACTTTCCACCATCACTCTTATCTATCATGGCAAATAATTTTAGTAGGTTTGTATTTATTAGTTTGGCATGTTGCTTTTGTTCTGATTTTAATCTTACTTCAAGTCATTAGAAGGGCCTTGAACTTTTACAAATGCAATGACCAGAAATGTCTTATGAATAAGCCAGCATACATGTTAAATGAGAGTATTAGGATAATAGGGTGTTAAAACTGCACAGCTTGAAATTGCAAGCCAAAAAGTAGGGAAATAAATTTTCTACCTGTGCCAGGTAGACACAGTAAATCTGGGAGGTTTTTTCCATAAAAAAGCAAACCCAAATTTGATATAGGATGAGTGCCATAAAATTATTCATAATGGTAGGATGTAGTTGCATCCCCTGTTTTATGGTATAATTTTGGCAATGTTTATGTCAACATATGAACTTCCTTAAAGTGCATATATCCAAATTCCCTATCCAAAGGAAACTCACATTAAAAGTCTACTCAAAACATCTAAGATACTGCTGCTTTTGGTGCAACAACAAAAAATAAAGTTGCATTTTATAATATAAGTTCCATGTTTTTGAATTCTAGTTTTTAGTAACCCTAATTGTGCTTTCAGACTAAAGCTCAAAACTACAGAACTGGGGTTCAGTTTGCTTCCATTCTAAATGTGGCCTAATAAAAGCTGGACTTTTAAAGTGATAGGTGCAGCTGAGATGGAAACTTCCTCTTTTCCCATTCCATTCAATTAATGAAAGCAGAACTTCAAAGTCTAAATGAGATCATTTGAAGTGCTAAAATTATTGAACACTGGAACTGTTTTCTTTCCTATCTGACCAAAGAAAAGGAGAGAGATCTTGTAATGTAAAAGTAAAATTAAACAACTGAACTAAAGTTAGTAAACTTTAAAAGTTCACGTGCAAGTGGTTTTAACCTAGTTGAGAGGCATTTGTGCAAAATTTTAAGTGACTCACTTGCTAGTCAACACATTCTTTTCACGACTGTGACAGTAAAAGCTTTGCTGGGAGGTCTTAGTTGTGTGCTGCTCAGAAAATTGCAATCCAATTAAAATATTTAGGAGCAACACCACTGAAAAGCTGAGAATATCTGCTGATATCATCAGGAGCTGGAGCCTTTCTGTAGTATCATAAGCACTTACGTTGTTATCACTAGTTTTGTAGTTGTTACCATAAGTTTTTAGTTCGTCAGCTGCCTGTTGTTTTACTGACAGCCTATAATATTTATCCTGGCCTCTACTTGGTGTTTTCAAACCATGAGCACTGGCTGTGCCACCAGCTCCAGGAGCATGTAACTAGGGTCAGTGGATACCAAAACTTATTTGATTGACTCAGCTGATGGCAGTAAGCAGCAGCCTTGGGTTTGCTGCTGCAAAATAGAAAGTGGAAAGTTAAAATATTTCTAAAGAATCATGGTCTTTGGCCAGAGATGGGGTGAGCTTCTGAGGTTCAACAGGAAAGTGTAGGAGGGGACTGTGGATGGTGAAGAAACTCAGAGAGCAAGGAATTGCTGGGCCATTCCAAAAGTAGTGGGCTGCAGGCAGTGAGGAGTGAGGTGTGCTGAACAGTCATCATGAGTAGGGAGGAATATCTTAACAGAATCCAGCAAAGCAGGAGAAAGGGATGGAGTCCAGCACAAACTGCTTGGGTTTTCAAAGACTCCCTATTTCTGTGTTCATTTAAACTATTCAAGTTTTATGACACACACTTGGGATAAACCGAACACACAGAGTCCTATTAAATGTAATTAATTGCATGTGAGACTTGTTCATTTGTCCACCTCTGTCCATGCTCCAGATTTTCTTGTACTGGTGGCACACCACTGATGCTCTCCCACATGCTCTGTTATCCCACATGCCAGATGCAACCAGGCTGCCTAACCCAAGGTCCTATGGGCAGCTGTACTGGGTGTAGAGAGTCCTGCAGCCCTGTGCAGCAGGTGGGGGATCTGTATCTTTTTGATGCCCTTCTATTTAACATTTCCAGGTACATGCTTCCTCAGGCCAGTATCCATAAATGCCTTTGGCCTATGAGCTGATCAATCCCTGCCCTTTTTGTGTGACTCAGCAAGTGAATTCTCATTCTTGTGATTCAAAAAATTTGAGTATTGTGGTTATTAATGAGAAAGACTCAGGATATTTAGTGAAATCCCATCAAATCTATTTTTAATACTTCAGTAAATTAATTAATTCCTTAATTGTACAGAACAATTGAATTAAGTGTATTTTCATTCTATAAGATAACAAAGCAGACACATTGAGTTATAGATTCCCCCTCTCCCCAATACTTAGAATTGTCTTTCTTTTTCTTTCTTATCCATCCAGAGAAAATAGAATTACACCACAAACTTTGCGCCAAATTTCAAAGGAAGCCATTTTTGCTCTAACTTTTTTTCAGAGATGTCTGATCAGGAGTTTCTTCCTCCCCCTAGAAAAATCTGTAAAACTGTCATGAAACAAAATGGAAAGCTGAAGGTTTTAAAGGTCAATGTTTTGAAATTTCTTGTGTGGGATATGGGAAGAGCTTTATCCTTATTTGCAAACTTTATCACAGAAATTGCTACAAATCATCCAATAACAATCCAGAAACATTTGTTTCTGTACTAAGCAGCATAGAATAAGAATAACTTTATTCTCTAGGAGCTCTAGCTTTTTAAAGATCTAGGTAGCTAGCACAGTGCAGAACTATTATATTTGCAAAACTGAACCAGCTGGTCAGAAGGCAGAGACTGGATTACATTGGTCTTTTTTTTTTTTTCTCATCTGTTTCCCTTTTTTTCTCTCTGAGGAATTATTGTACAGTAATTTTTAGCTTCAATGTAGCCAACTATGAGCTTTCAACTTCCAAGAAGTTTAGATGGGAAATACAATAGTTTAATTTCCTGTTAATTTCTACCAAAGTATGAATTGGGTAGAATTTATGGTATTTTCATTGAAAGTGTGATACCGTCTAGATCAGACTCACAACTAGCATAAATTAGCATAGTTTCACCAAAGTTTAATCCTATTGAAACTGTTTCCCATCTGAAGAATGATGAATAAAAATATTTAGAGAAGGAAAAACATAATCTCGGTCAGAAAAAGCAGAAAGGTAAAAAGTGTCTAGAAAGAGATGTAAAGTGTTTTCATTGGTATTTTATCAAGTAATGGGGGGGGGGGGAAGAATAATATCCTGTATTGGTTAGAATCTGACACTCTATTAATTTTTTTCACTGAGTCCTCCTGGATTTGGAATTAGGATTGCATGCTAAACCTCATCCTTTGTTTTGGTATAATTTATCTTTTAATCTGTTTTGAAAGCACAGGTTCACGCTGACAGTCTCACAATAGATCTTACATATTGTAAGACAATGCTTTTTCACCAGTATTTTTCAGAAGTTATTTTGTCTTAACCTTTTATTTAAAATGTGTACTCTGGGAAATACTTGAGTTTATAAGAAAAGGAACTATTCTAATGCTGTTTGTGCCCCTGACTGCATGTGCATTATTATTTGTATTCTAATCAACTATGCCATCTTAATTATACAGAAATCACTCTGTGTTGGTCAGTCTTTGGAGGGGCAGTGACCCTTCAGTCAGGGGATAAGTTATGTTTTGGACTTCCCGTCTCTTATGGTACTTGAGGAGATTAAAGGCCCCGGTTTAAATTTGTGACAGCTCTACAAGGACCACCGACACCACAGATGCTCCTTCTCTAAGTGTGAGCGAGCAGGTGGCCTTGTTCCTGCCCTTGGCTGCCCAGGCTAGCCGGGCCAGTCTGGCGGGGTTGTTTGTACTGGCCTCAGTCTCATACCCTGCTGCACCCTGACCAAAAGTCAAAAGAGAGAAGGGAAAGTTCAGCATCAAGAGCGAAGGCAGCCAGGTCCATCACTCTCGAGCCGCTGCGGTCGGCAGTACTCGCAGAGGTTTCAATTTCCCAGCCGGAGCTGCCTCCCTCCTGGGCAGGGGTGAGCTGCGAGGCTGGCATATCACCGGAGGATAAAGGCCACTCCTTCCATCCTTTTCCACCTGCATAAGGCTATTCAAATAAATAGGACGGAATGCTGGGCAGTGCTATGAAATAGCGAAAAACTCCGTGGCATTATTTTGGTCAGTAATTCACGGCGAGTGAAGTACCTGAGTACGGGACGCAGCCGACGCCGCTGTTCGCTGTCGCGGGCTGTGCCGCAGGCGGCCGCGGTGCCCGGCAGGGGGCGCTGTGTGCTCAGGCACGGCGCTCGCTCCGGCCGGGATGCTTCGGGCGCCCGGCCCGGCCCGGCCCGGCCCGCCAATCCATGGTTCCAATAAAATTTTATTGCTGTCATTTCAAAAATGGGAGGATTACTGTGATCTGTGCGGCTCGGCTGAGGAGAGCCCGCCGGGGCTGGCCGCGGCCGGTGTTCCCCCTGCCCCGGGCTCCCCTCGGGAGCCGCGTCCCCCGCCGCGATTCCAGCGTGGCGGGTGGCTCTGGAGATGGAGCTTGCAGCCTTTCCTTTTTTATTATTTTTATTTCTTGCCTCGCATAACGTGGCTCATCGTGGTTCTACATTTTTTGTTCAGGCCCCCAAACGAGCCCCCAGGCATCCCCCGCTTCCCACTGGAGCATCCCCTGCTCCTCAATGGAGCAACCCCCGCTCCCCACTGGAGCGTTCCCCCCTCCCCAATGGAGCAACCCCCGCTCCCCACTGGAGCGTTCCCCCCTCCCCAATGGAGCATCCCCCGCACCCCACTGGAGCGTTCCCCGCTCCTCAATGGAGCATCCCCCGCTCCCCACTGGAGCGTTTCCCGCAGCCAGCCTGTCCTGGGCGGTGGGGAGACACACCATGGTGGCCGGGGCTGGCTGCCTGGGAGTGTCTGAGTAGCAGCGTGAAGTAGCAAACATTACAACACAGGCACGTTTCATGAGAGGGCAGAAGTAACTCTGTGGCTAATAGTTGCTTTTTAGAGTGCTGCAAGCCTTCAGTGTTTCCGAGCACCCTTTTGAAGGCATACAGACATCGAGTACTGCAGGCAGATGTTATACGTGTCTGTCTCTGTAAAATACATGACGCATATACAAGAGAGAGCCTTTTTCTTCTTTTTTTTTCCCTTTTTTTTCCCTTTTTTTTTTTTTCTTTTGCTTACCATATCACCTTGTCTCTCAAGGACAGCATGTTGCTAAAATGCAGGCAGAGATTTATTGGAGGGACAAGAAAGACTTTACTCCTCCTGCTCCTCTCCCCCTCAGCTCACATCTCCTACTTCTCTGCCAGTCTGGCATCTTTTATGCTCCACTGTGAGCTGGAAGAAAGCAAGCAAGGTAGCCAGGGGAACATCTTGACTCCCACCCTGTCCCATGGCTTGATGTGGGGAATGTAGCCCTTGTGGCACGGCCTGCTGTGGGATAGGGGAGATGTAGCTACCTTAATCACTTGCCCCAGAGTGTCTCAGTCACTATAGCCACTGGGTTACTTTCTCTGTTTTCCTTTCCCCTTTCTGGAATGTCCTGATAAACAGCCTACAATGAAATCTGCTCAATAACAGTTTTCTTCTGTATAATGATTTGATATACAGTGGATTCCATGATTAGAGGTAGCAATAGTGTCCTCATCATGAGGTCTTGTGGGCACTCACATAAAAAAAATAAATCATTAAAATCTTCAGAGTGTCTCAGTGGTGCTGTTATGCCTGCATTATGCACTGCAGCTTCCTGCCAGAGTCTAGCTTTGGTTTCAAAAGCACTGCCACTTCACTTGGAAACCAAGAGTTGATTGTTGGACCCTGCTCCTTGGCACAGTGCTGGGCCAAAATTACTCTGCTGCCATTAATTTTGAAGGAAGTGTCGTTCTACTTGGTGTGTGTTATTAGCACTGCATAACATGGCTGTGCATCTACTGCTCAGACTCCTGTTTCTGTCTCATTTGCAATTCCAGTTTCATGTGCACCTTCAGAGAAGGGGATTTGGGGTCCCACGTCACTGAGGAATCTTTAAAAGTTCAGTGCTTAGCTTGCTTTTAGCTATCTGAATGGACTAGTAAATAGCCAAAATCATTCCATACATAAGAAGGTGAGAGTGAGATACTGAGTGTGTATACTGAGTTGTTATCCGACTGGAAACTAAAATTCCCACCATGCTGTGGAATCCATAGCTAATGACTAATAATATAACCAGTATTAGAACTAACTTAATCTAGTCTTACAATGCTTGTAATAGATGGGCATTCCTCTACAGAGTTAATTTTCAGGCTGCTTATAGACATCACGGTCAGTTTATTCCATTTACTCTCTTGCTTCATGGTGGATAAGACTTAGGTAAAATTATCTGTACTCAGTATGTGCCTATAGTATCATCCAATCATGTAAATTCAGGGGCACTATTTTTAATCAGACAATATAATTGGTACTAATTTTGAAATAAATGGTGTTCCTGAGAAGCAGGAGCTCCTGTCTTCTCTGGAGCACCATCTGTGTGCCTTATATGCAATCAGCAATATTTATATTAAATGCTATATATTCTACCTCATCTGCCGTTTGATTTCTTCTCTCTGAGTCCCATCCTATGAACCAAAATAGGAATCACAACACCCAAGTTCTGACAAGTAATTTCTTCCCTCAGTCTGCTATGTTTACTTTATTACTGCAGCTTTTTTCCAGCCCTTTTGTCAACCTACGGTGCTCATAGTACACTCAGCCTACCCTGTGCAAGGTCTTTAGCTTGATTTTTATTATAATCTCTACGAAGCTTTCTATATATACCCCTCATATCTTCTAAAACTTTGCTATTTTCTGTATTTCACCGCAGTCAAATGGATCTCACATTGTCTTGTTCCAAAATATCACATTAGATTATCCCCAGAAACACTGTTCTGCTTCTCATTTACTAGAAGAACACTTTCTAATTTTTTGGGGTTTGATTCATGTTTTGTTTTGTTTTGTTTTTTCTTTGCATGCTTTTAAGAGGCAAAATTGTACTCTCTTGGCCAAAAAAAATAATAAAATTGAGCTTATATTTTTTACTTTGCCATTTTGCTAACAAGTGTGCTTTTCTTGTTCTTTCTTTTTTCTTACATGGTAAGGGGTTTGTAAGCAAACTGGATGAATTCATTCACTGGTTAAATGAAGCCATGGAAACAACAGAGAATTGGACTCCTCCTAAAGCAGAGACAGACAGCCTTAAACTGTACCTGGAGACACACTTGGTAGGACAAGATTATACTATGATTATTATCAGTAATTGAAGTGTGCTGCTGTGCTTTTTATTTGATTATTATTTTTAATTGCTAGTGTGCATCTATAGTTTAATGTAAGATTTGCAGCCTTACAGTTTATTTTAATGAAAATACCAACAAATTATTTTCTCTATTTGAAATATGTACTGATAGCTTCGTAAAAATTAAATTGAAAGTTAGAATTGCATTTATGTTCAAAACTGAAAAAAATGTCAATAGCAAAAGGAGAAAGGATGATGTTTTTTCTGCTGATCATTGTAGGATTTTTTTCTCCACTGTAACATTTACAAAAGTCTTTCTAGTGTGTAACTCTTATTCTCTCTCCCACAGTTTTAACACAGGACAGAGTAATTTAAATAAAAATTTGAAGTAGTTATTTCAATAATTTTATTTGATGTGCATTTCTATCATGTAATTAATACAACTGTCACTAACTTTGTTCTTGTGCAGAAAGCAAAAACATTGAGTCGAAGTAGAAAACAGTTGGACAAATAATCTGAATATATTACAGGTTAGAATTATAGATTGGAAAATATTTGATAACCCTCATGGGACTTTCACTGAATTCTTCCAAGAGCTGTTTCTTGTTATGAGAAGGTGAAATAAAGAGCTGCATTAAACCAGGCATGAAGTCCTCAAAAGTAAGATTTTATACTGCTGATAGAGAATAGAGCTCAATGTATTGAGCTATACCTGCTTTTCAGTGGGTAGGTATCTTAATAGGTAAACTCCTCTAGCTGGTGAAAAGAACAGAAAAAGAATGGAAAATTAAGCTAAGAAATTTCCTCTCATTCTGCCAAAATCTTAGATTCTTGCCAGTATGACATGGAAGTATGATACTGTGATAACACTACCCTGAGTAAATGACCTAGACATCCCAGTTAGATAAAAGAGTACAGTAACTGAACCCACATCAGACCATCAACCCCCAAAGCTCAGTCTCATTTCCAGTCTCTGATAATCTTACGGTAGGAAAGTATTTGATAGTCCCAGGAAGTCACGTGATGCATTACAGGAAAAAATGCCATCCTAATTCCTACCGTAATACTGGAGTGACCATTATTAAATTAATTAAGTATATATTAACCACATATGCAATTAGAACCAAATTGAAAACCATCTTCAGAATTTCATCTTCAGAATACAGACAGCTCTTGTGCCTTTTGTTCTTAGACCTTTCTGTTGTAGTAGCACCTACAGGCATGCAGTGTGAAGACACTGTATTTTTGCCTTCTGTTGCAGATTTTGGGTTTTGGGACAGAGTTCAGATTTTTGCCTTGTGCTGCACACAATCAGTCCCATGATTCCCATTGTGCTTACGGGTGCTCTGAAGACACAGAGCACATTGTGAAGTTAGACCTCAGAAAAGGCATCGGTCGATTTATTTTCCTTGTACTCTGCAATAAGAATCTTTTGGTGAGATAATTTTTTATGAGTAGAATTGCAATTTTCACTCCACACAGAGAAACATATTCCAGGAACAGGGCAATCACCAGGCTGAGTACCTCTCAGAGTCAGTTTTGTTTTCCCTTTCTTCCGTGGGAAGCACAGTATGAGCACAGTAGCTCATTTGCAGGCAAATGACTTCCAACTTTGCCATGTGGTTCTCTGAGAGGTGAGGCCAAACCTATCCATATCAGACTGGAATGTGGAATAGTAGCTCAGAGGCGAGTCCTTCATTGCTAGAGGTAGTCTGAATAAATGAGTTTGTGGGCACCTGTACAACCTCTCTTTCCCCTGGCAGTACCTAGGTTCCCAACTGCACTCTTTATATCTGCATATCTTTGGGGTAAGAAAATCTTTGTATGCTTCAGGATGACTATGTTATGAAACAAGTTGGTTTTTTTCTTTACTTCTCTGAAGAAGTAAAATGTCTAAAGAGCAGTTCAATTTCAATTTGATAACATTATAATTATTTTTATAGCACCTATACCCAGTGAAAACCCCACAGCATAACCTGAAAAAACTCTGAGTTTTCTTTTTTGGATTTCAGAAAATGTATGCTATCATACCAGTTTCTAGACAGCTGAAGAAATGAGAGCATTTTTAGAGTGGGGAAGATTGTTACTTGTATTAATTAGATTGTCAGCTTTTCAGTGGCATTTATCTGTCAGACATCCTAATCTGTGTTTAAACAGAAGTATATGAACTTCAATTCACATTAAGCTCAATGTTGAATTTTTCCTTAGTTGAGCATTGTAAGACAATGGTGATCAAGGTCTTTGTGAGGGACTTATACTTCCCATTTTCCTCTTTTGCCAGTCAGGTTATACATGTTATCAGACTCATCTAAGATATGTTGAAGTACAGGGCTTAGAACTTTACAAGATTAGATTCCAGACTTATGGGTTTATAGTACAGACACTGATAGCAAACTCACCTGGAAAACACAGAAAATGTTTGAGTTCTTTTCTATGTACTGCATCTATGCTAGCAAATCTCTTAACTGGGATTCCTCACTGGTGTAGGTTTTCTCATCATAGAAATAGTGAAAACAGTGTAGATGAAAACTCAGTGTAGATAAGTATTTTTATTAGTAGAGATGGCCTTAGCCTTTGGCACAATTTATCAATTTCACCACCTGTGATAATTGTTTTCTCAGAAATATGTTTGTTGTGATGACAAAATTAGTGTCATAAAGAGAATATTTTGCGTTCATGAGTGAAATCTGTCAAAATGTAAGAAAAGAAAATACGGAAGCAGGAGAACAGAAAAAAAAAGTACTTTTCCCCTTTTTCATTATTGGTTGCGGAAAGTCCTGCAAAGGGGACAAGGACAAGAATGTGAACATCCTCCAAATTTTTCAGTATGTAAAATTCTATACAGTCATTTCGGGATTCCAATGTAAGCTGTTGATAAATGACTGAATTTTCAAGTCTCTCCTCACTCATCTTTTCTTTTCACTATTGTTGACATCTCAAGAAATAGTGTGGCACAGACACTTAAAGAGACTGTGTTAAAAAAAAAAAAAGGCAGCATCGTAAGAAACCTACACATCAACTTATTAGAATCTTTGCGTAAGGTAGTGCTCACATGAAGAGTCAAGTATCTTGAACAAATGGTGATGCAAGTCTCTATTACAAGCATCATTGTATGACATCTTCAGCTTAGATTGGTAGAACTTCCCAAACAACTTTTCTTAATTCTTATATATGTTCTGGCAATATTGTCCACCCACGATGTTAATCAGCACTTTGAAGCAGATAAATAATGTTTGTCTATTGCTCTTTACTCAGCAAGAGCTGCCTTCAGGCATTGCTGTAACTGTCTGAAGGTCCAACCCAGATAGCCCCTGAAATAGAGGAGCATTTTGTTGTGAAAGTAGAAGGCAGCCTCACCTCAAGTTGATCTGTTTTTCCCGATTATCTCATCTGCACAGAGACTAGCTGGGGAGCTCCTGGGGCACCCAGGGAATTCATGACTAAATGCACTGTGTGCACACAGGCCTGATACCCAAATGCACTAAAATTATAATTACTGACTGGAGGACAAATTGGAATTTCATTCTTAAATCACAGTTACATCTTAAACTTCATAGATTTTTCCATGATGAGTAATCATACAATTTGCTAAAGAGTATGATTTTTTCCTGTAAATTGAAAGGTAGTCTACATCTTGAATGTGTGCCAAAATAGGCAATCTTCAGCTTTGAGAACATTTTCTTGCAAATTTTAAAACCAGGTTCCCTGATGTTCTGCAGAACAGAAGTTGCTATATGCTTAATTTTAGATAACACCAAAGCACAAAGCTATAAATGAAAGTGCTCTGAGATATCCATGGAATAGTGATTGAAATTATTCTTTCAGTTTTACAGGTCTTCACAACTGAGTAACATTGGTTAAACTGATTTGGAAGCTGCGTGCTTCCCATTCATATGGAAGGGCTGACATGGAGCAGCCACCACTTGAACATCTGGCACTCTGCAGGCAGCCACCCAAGCCAGCAGATGTCGAAAGCACTAATACGTTTTCATAAAACAGGGGTATTTTTCAGCAGAAATCTACTTTTCCACAAAGGCCTCACTCATTCTTACTAGAGAAGAAAATGAGGCAGGTTTTGAATTTTCTGAACATCTAGGCTCACGTCCATTTCCAATGAAAAGATAACTTCATTTACCTTTCCAAAAAAAGGAGCTTCTGAAAATGGTTTCTGATTCACTTTATCTTTTATATCTCTCCTTTTCTGTTATGCTGATTCTTTCCCATTGGCATCCTGATCAAAATCAGCTACTAGCAGACTCTAAGCACAGACTTGGTGGTATGCAAATCAATTTTCATCAAAAACAGTATCCTAAAGGCAGCTTATGAGCTAAAAACATCTATCTAGGTGGTACCGCTGTGCTTGTGAAACCAAGCAGGCTTTCTTAGCAGCTTGACAAATAAGAATTCACCATAATGCTCTTGACCATTTTAGTTTGCTAAAATAGAAATTTAACTTTAGATTTATCCCTGGCCCAACAAGATATATTATTTTAGCAGAGTAAAAGGAGTAAGCTAGCAAATAAGGAAATATGAAGAATGGTTGAGGAAAAAGTTTAGACAAAAGGCATTATATATATATTTGCTAAGGTTTGGAACTTTTAATTCTTTTTCCTTTGTTGTTAAAACAGTACTTTGTTTTCTTGTTGCTGCACAACTTCTAGTTGTGCACTGTACTATGATGCGCTCTTAGGTCTTTTGTCCTTAGCCATTTTTGTGTTTAGTGTCATATTTAGAGCTAGGTAATACAAGACATTTAAATAGGAACCTGAAAATGAAAAAGATCATATTTTACACTTATTTGGTGGAACCTATGCCCTTCTTGCATTATTAATAGGTGTTGGCAGACAATATTTTTCAGTAGAGATAAAATTTGGAATTAGTAGTCAGGCACTTCTGTCCTAACAGTTTTCCTCTTAAGAATTTGTGTAATATTCTGAAATCCAGAGTACAGGGAACAAAGAAGAGAGAAAAAGTAATGACAGATTTTGCATTTTTTCTTCAAAGCCAGGTAAAAAATGGCCAGTTTCCCATGATGATGCAGTTTCTTTCGAGGTGGCTGTTCCCTTTTGTCCTTTTGAGTAATATCATGGCTGTAACCTGCCTGCACTGAAGTTTGTGATTTGGAGGAGAGCAAATCATAGAATCATATAATAGTTTGTGTTGGAAGGAACCTTTAAAATTCATCTGTTCTATACCCCCTGCAATGAGTAGGGACATCTTCAACTGTATTAGATTGCTCAGAGTCCCTTTCTATCTGACCTTTAATATTTCCAGGGATAGGCATCCACAACCTCCCTGGGAAACCTGTGCCCACTCTCATGGTGAAAAACGTCTTCCTTATATGTAGTATAAATCCACAGTCTTTTAGTTTAAAGCCATTAACCCTAGTCCTATTACAACATTCCCTGCTAAAAAGTTTGTTTCTATCTTGGGGGTTGGAGTAGATGATCTCCAGAGGTCCCTTCCAATCCTAACTATTCTGTGATTCTGTGATTCTGTGATCTTCCTTATAAGTACTTCCTTCAAGTACTGAAAGGCTGACATAAGATCTCTGAACAACTCTAACTGTCAAGCTTTTACTCATAGGGTGGTGCTCCCATCCCTCTGATCATTTTCATGGCCCTCCTCTGGGCCTGCTTTCAAAAAGGTTCATACCTTTCTTGTACTGAAGACCTCAGAGCTGGATGCCATACTCCAGATGGGGTCTCATGAGAGTAGAGTAGAGGGGCAGAATCACCTCCCTCGACCTGCTGACCACACTGCTTTCAGTGCAGCCCCAGGATGCTGTTGGCTTTCTGGGCAGTGAGCACTCATTGCTGGCTCATGTCCAGCCTTTCATCTGCCAATATCCCCAAGTCCTCTGCAGGGCTTTTCTCATTGTTTCACTTTACTCTCATATATCTTTAGAAAAGATGGCAGCTGGAAGTTTCTTATTTTTCCAGATAACACAAAGAAGAAATTTTGTCACTTGTGGAAGGAAAGAAAGAGGATGCCCTCCTTGAGAAAAAACAATTAATTGTTCACACAACAGTTATTTGCTTCTTGGATTTGTGTTTTTTTTTTTTTTTTTTAGGCAAAAATATGCTTTCTGTTTACTTGAAACTAGAATAACAAATATTGTTCTGTACAAAGTACAAGTGGCTAGGAATGCATGTACTTATTCCAAAGTGTGGTTTGGAAATGCTAACTGATAATTTTCATGAATCATAATTTCTTGGTTTTCTTTTTAGACCTCTGTCAGTACTTTTTACTCCAGTTTAGTCACAAGCTTTGTGCCACATCAAAGTTCTTTTTAGCCTAAAAGTCTTTCATTATATTAACCTTCCCAGTCACCATATTTACTTTACTTGTTACAGTCTTATAAATATCATACAGCAAGCGTCACTGGTATTTCAAAACAAATCAGACAAGTTGATTCACACTGCCATTTACTTCCTTTCTGTATATGAAATGTAGATGTCATTTGCATTCTAGAACCAAAGTTTTCTTAAGGTATGGGGTGTTTGAATTTTATTATCTAAAGAGAAATGAAATAAGAACTTTTCTGTGTCCATTGTAAGTGTTTCCGGCCACATCACAGCTCAACACTTTCTTAGCTGCAAAAAGCAAATGCTTTCATACAGAAAATAGATTGTAGTTTCACATTTAAGAAATTGTGTTGGTGAAGTAATGATGCTTCTGTGATATTTAATGATAACTGATTGTCTCTTTATAAAAAGTTTCCAATGTCTGAAAAAATAATCATTCTCATCTCCCTGGAAAATCTCATTTTCTGAAAAATGTCAGTTTAGAAAAGTATTAAATATCTGTTCTCATTGAAAATAAGGTTAAATACACATGCCTTGGGCTAATCTACTGACTGTCTTTGTGGTAGCAGTGGTAATGGTAATTTTATTAAAGGCATTAAAGCCTCTGAAATGGGTAAGTTATGTATAGTGCTTTTGCTGTATGGGAATTTCCAATGTCCATGGCAGACAATTTAGATATTTTTCTCAAAATATAGGATACTGTCTTCAGGATGAGGGTGCTAAAGAGTCTGAGCACCACGAGTGGTCTGATCTTTTGTTTCTCTAGGGACATGGGTTTGAATTTGTTTAGCCTATTGTTAGTTTGAATTTTTTAATTTTATGGTGTTTTTTATCTTGAAAGGCATTTTGGGTATGCATGAACTTCTGAATATATGTCCTTTAATATAGGAAGCAGTCTGCAAAACACTAATCAGAGATACAGACTAAACTCAGCAGATTTTACAGGCAAATAAAACGACTTAATAGGAAGTAAGACAGCAAACTTAAACAAAGGGAGTACATATATATTGTCAGTTGTGACTATAATTCAGCTTTTAAAATCTGTAAACCAAATAACCTTATGTAAGTTTTTCTGTTTCCTGACTTGAAGTGCCTGAGAACATAAAAAGGAAACGCTGCTGTCAGTTTTATACATTTGGCTCTACCTGTGTTATAGTCTGAAGCCAGAGAGTGGATACTTGCTGGCAGTGGGAAAAACAGAGGTTTCTAAACTGTTTGGACTGTTATTTGAATTTCAGCATTTTTTTCTGTGACTAAGCAAGAGAAAAATCATGTATCTTAGAGAAAATGGATATATACCCTGCTAATAACAGCACTGCTGTCCTGACCAACACAAAAATACTGCACTTGATATCAAGATATTTCCCATAAAGTCCTGCAATGAAGAAAAGCTGACACAAATATTCTCCTTTGTGAGGAGAAGGAGCAGGCCGTGATAATGGTCCTAGCAGCACAGAAGTAGGAGATCTGTTGTAATGGAGATCTGTTATTACTGTAGGTGTTTTTAAAGAAGGAAAGGACTGCCCATTTACTGTTCTCCTACACTGTTGCTACCAGCTACCACCACTCAGTCCCACTCCAGAGGTTTATTTTGTGCAAGCCTGAAGCATAAGAAACAGATTCTTTGTAATTTTCCTGGAGACTCTTAAGAGCACTACATTTTTCTAAACCTGTCTTTCAAATTTATAGATACCTAACCTTGTATGTATTCATTTTGGTTTTTGATTGGTTCAAACCTTCCCAGGGCATTCTTTGCTACTGCCCCAGATTTGCACACTTGTGCACAGGAAGGGGATAGGACCCCATAATAAAAGGTAGCTCTGCTGGGCCTGCCTGTAATGTGTCAGTTGTTAAGAGGCTCTATGGGAAGCTGTCCCAGCTTTTCTGGTTCTGAGAGCCGCAGCTATCTCTGGACAGAGGCATGCTAAAGAAGAAGAAAAAGGGAAAATTGTAATGCCCAAAATCTGAACTGTATCATTTGTGAGGATTTTGAAATCTTGTATTCTAGGTATATGAAAATATAGAATATCATCTGTGTCTTAAGAACTCTCTAAGTATTGCTCTGTTGTTTTGAGGGTTTTGGTTCATGATGTTTGAGGTTTAAAAGTAAGAATTTTATTTTCACCAATATCCAGGATTCTTTTAAACTCCTGTTTTTTTCTTTGGAAGAGGAAGAGATGAGATCCTTAAAACACAGTGTTCTAATATAGCAGATCATATATTCCTCTGAGTACGTATTAAATATCTGTTATAGTTTTCTTGGGAAACAAGGCCAAATGCTGAGAACATTAAACCGAGATCATTCAGACTTTGGAAAATGTTTAAATTCATTTGCACTTGTTAGTGAAGCTGAACAAGGCAGGGCAACCTTATTTGTCAGTGTTACAAATGTTCACCTCCTCTCAAGTCTCACCACCCAAAGGTGTAAAAGTCTTAGGGTGCCAAGGTATCCCAAAATACAGATACTGTAAGTCTGAGTCCTAAATGTTAGGGATTCCAGTGGGTTGTGTGTCTGGCCTGTAGGAGAAATGATTTGGATACTGGGGACTCAGTACCTGTAATAATATAATGAAATTAAACTGCCATTATAAAATGCTGTGAACCAACTTGATCAGAAAATTTCAGTGAAAAGCATTTCACATAAGTTCTGTCTTAGAAGCTTTGTAGCTTTATATATGACAACTTGGTCATATTCTTTACAGAAATTTATCACTGTAACAACTTCTGAAACACTTTTAAATATTTTTTGAAAATAATGTTTATTTTATTAATAAACTGCATAAAGTTTATGTAGGAGCTTTGTTAGTTGTAATTTTTATGTCTGTTAAAATGCATGCTATTGCCTGAAGTTTTAGTACGCTAGTATTATCAATACCGATGTAGTCAGTAAATTGCTTTTGAAAGTGAAATGAAATTTATTTTTATAAAATTCTGAGATTGGAAATCATTGAAAGAATATAATGCCAGAATCACAAAGGAAAAAAAAAATGCACACTTTCAGTAACATTTAAACTGTATTTGCTTTTACTTACCTGCCAAGAGCTATGGTCCACTCCCACGGGTTCTCTGCTATGTCTCTCAGAGGCATAATATCATTCACATTTTAAGTACTAGAAGTAATACAATCCCTGTCTGTGTTTTGATGTTTGCAATGCCAAAGCATTCAGCAGACATATAGAAAATCCAGGGAATGAATGGACGTTTTGCTTGGTAAAGGTTTTTATTTGCATCTTCTACAACATTTATTTTTTCCCCATTTCTTAACTCTATAGGTGAATTGGATAAATAATTTGAGATCTTAATTTATTAGCTGAATTTTGCTAAGACGGCATTTTAGTTCACCTTTAAATTGCATAAAACCTTTTATTTGTACATACGTAAAACATCTTCTTATTCTCCTGAAATTTGAATAGGGCCGAAATCATTCAAAGATTGTTTTAAAACTATATAGTGTTATTTAATGTCAGAGTGTGCTTTTTGGTCTGTTAGTTGGCAAATTTATATTTAAAGGCTATTTATGTGTATGTTATTTTTCCCTCGATAACTCCATATTTGCTAAGACTGCAAATGCCCCATGAATTTATCTTTGCTTTGGAAAGCTGTTATCTCTTGGACAATATTTTGATTAGATAGTTTTCGGACGTGGTGTATCTCCAGGTAGAAGAAGTGTACTTAGAAATTTGTAAGATCAGGCAGACCAAGAAGAGTGTGATTTCTGCAGATTATTTTGAAGCAGCTCAAGAACGCAAGAAATTATTAGGAGTTGTTGTATATAGTGGACTGCATGTGTAATTCACCACCATGATTAGAAATACTTAGCAATTGTTTTATTGTATGACTGTTTTGCCCATGTCTTTTCCTGCATGCATTCTTTCATTCCTCATTGTCTCTTGATAATAAACAAACTGAGATTCAATTTAGGAAGCCTTATGTGAAGGTTTTGGTTTTTTTTTTTGACAATGTAAAATGTTTGTACACACAAAATCAAAGGGAAATTTACATACTGAAACACAGAAAATAAATTAAAGTTGGCAGCAGAAGAATTTATGTGAGTTTGTCTTCTAAATCTGCAAAATAAGCTTCCTGAAGAGTGGGGCTAACTATCTATTTTCTCCACATCTAAAATTATGCATTCAAAGCTTGGCTAAATTACCTAAGAGATGACAAACACAATGAGGCATGAGAAAGAGAAACTGAGGGACCT
>JAWWMO010000174.1:36697437-36748491 GCA_035047845.1 Dendrocincla fuliginosa
ATGCATTCAAAGCTTGGCTAAATTACCTAAGAGATGACAAACACAATGAGGCATGAGAAAGAGAAACTGAGGGACCTAAAGTATTTAATATGAGGAAGACTGTGTTATTCATGTTTATATGAAGTATAAACATGAGTTTATATGAGGTAACAAAGGGAAAAACATTGGTTGTCTAGTACTGTAGTGACAGAAGCTGTGACAGAGAAGAAAGGGCTGAGGTAATTTTACAAAGGTATGAATTACTATAGGACTGCTGGAGTAGAGCCTGCCCTTCATATTTAGTTCTGCTGGCCCATCACAAACTCTGTGGCATATGAAAGAGCTCAGTTACTGCTCTGTCAGTGCATTGCAGGCCTTACTTTTACATTTTTATCCAGTCTAGATTTAATGGTCTCAAGGGATCAGGGCTTTCACTATTTCCCTTAGGAGGTTATCATACAATCTAATAGATCTTTCTGTGGAAATTTCACTGGTATTTAACTTAAATTTTCTCTTTCTTAATATAATTCCATTAGTTTCATCTACTATAAAGCCTGATAATGTGCTAAGTCTTCTTTCTCCTTGGTGTTCAGAGTCATGGAATATAAGTAGATAATATTGGCCCTTTCTCTTAATTAACACTTAGTGAGTCTTGTTTTTTTTCTTATTTGTTCCACCATTTCCATCTTTAAACATACTTTATTTACTCTTTACTAAGCTCCTATCACTTAGTCTCCTCAGAAAGTGGTTGATTCCTCCCAGACAAAAAGGTACATGCAGATCAAGTGAAAGACAGAGAATGTGTATGAGTGATCAGGGGGCAAAATCATTCCCAGGGTTGCTATAGTTAGCTCATTACTAAGCATTTGGATACCAGAATGTTAATATTAGGTTTAAATGAATGATAAACTTACACAAAGAAATTATCTGAGCAGTTACATCATCTTATATCTGATCTACATCTATAGTGGCATAAAGCCAGTATGAGAGGATGATTACGGAATTTTAGTAGGGAGGTTCCCAGATCAGTTTTATGTCAATTTTAAAGGCATTTTGGATTATAACCTGATACTGTGAATCAACATAGACAGCAATATTGTTATTTTGGCCATTTTTGCCTGCCTACAGATGCCGGTGGCATGAAATGCCCCATGTTGTCTTTAAAAAGCAAAGGTGAAATCCCTGCTATTGTGGTAAAACTCAGTCTTGGCTACGGAGCTACATAAAACATTTCCATAGTCCTTGTGTTCTGCTTAACAGGTAGAGTATCACTCGGATAGAAATACAGATTAAAAGAAGAAAATAAAAAATTATTTGCAGTCACCTAGATTTTATGGAAAATGTGAACATTGACTGGAACCATCTCACATGAAATATTTAGTCCCCAGGAGAACATATCCTAGTAATACTTAATAGTAAGTAGGCTTTATAGTCCTGATTAAAAAAACCATGAGGCTTTCCTAAATGCTAAGAGTATGACCAGTTCCATGTTAATATAAGGACAACTTATGTATTAGTTGTTTTTTTGATACTCTGAATAACATTGGTAGGTAGTGCTCATGAATCTGAAAATACCACCAGGTTATCACATGGTTTATTAGGTTATTAATTCAAATTCTGAAATTATTTACTCAAATTCTTGACTGAAATAGTAGGTGCTGACCAAATAGAATCTGTGTCATCAGAACTCCTCAAGTTAAAAAAAAAAAAAAGAAAAAGGGAGGGGGGGGAAAAAGAAGAAAGACCAAAACCAAAAGTTGAATTCAGTGCTTGATATCTCGGTATTTTGTCATAGCAAGTTATGGGAAGGTCAGGACCAATAGACTGGCAAAAGTACCCGTATATTAAGCACATAAGAATGGATTTTCAAGAATTGTTTTAAATAATATTCCTTTTACGACAAATAAAATGTACTAATTTAAAAAAATTAAAAGTGAATTTTCAAAATAATGTTTTTTCCTGGGTGATTATTGGCATATAGCATGTATTTAAAAAATAAGTTTCATGTTTTTGTTATTTCATTTTCTTAGAGCTTTATTGCATGTTTGAACTGTCTCCATCTCCAAAACATAAGATTTCTGATAATATTTGTGGGAGTTTGGTTATCCTTCTATGGTTGTCTCAGTCAAAAGAATCCCTTAACTTTTCTGTCAGAAACTGTTCCCATTGCTCTAATTTTCACTCTAAATTACATCTGTCACAGTGAGTGTTATAATTAAAAGTGCTACATTCTTAGCCGAAACATACATTCCACTGTACCTAAATATAGAAGTCCCTTTTCTGGTAATATTGTACATTTCTCAAAAAATGCAAAATATTGTTAGGAAATTTTAAAGTATTTCCAATTCTGAAATCATAGAATCCAGGACAGTCAGATAATTTTTAATTGTCTGTACCTACAAAAGAAACACTCTAGAAGCAGTAGTATTTCTTTCAGTTATTTAAAAACATAAAAAATGAACCTCAAGAAAATTGTACCCCAGTACACCGCACCTGCTAATAGTATGCTTGGCTGAGAAAATTGAAATGTTTATTTTAATACAGTGTCTTAATGTGGCAGTAGGCGTAAACCACTGTGTCATCCAAACTATATTTATGTATATATTGTAGGTTCACATGATACTTAGTTGCTGTTTTGTTTCAGAGACAGTATACTGGAAAGAGTTAGTTGGATACGTTATGTCTTGAAAAAAATTAAAAGAAAAAATCTTGCTTATACAAAGTGTCTGTGCCTCTAGAAACCAAAAAAATTTTGCTAGTTGTCTGTCCTTACTGCAGATGTAAATACGTCAAGACGCAGATTGTGTTTTACCAAATTACAAAGATTTTCTAAGAACAGAGGGCTACAAAACAGCAAAAGGTTGCATATCAGAGCTCAATATGTACATACTGTAGGATACCTACTCAGTAGGAGCTTCCTAAATATAAGTAGCTACAACCATAAAATAAATCCTACGGGGAACATCAATTAAATCTTTTTTTTCCAAACAATTTTTTCTCATCCCCGTTTATAAGGACAAAGATGAGAGGGAGAGATCATCATATTCTGGGAAAGTGCTCTCTTATTTTTAGATTCCAGCCCAGATAAGGAGATGATGCTTTTCTTCCTCATGGAGGTTCTGCACTATTGCTGTCTGTTAGATCAATAAGTTTTCTGAAAATCAGGGGACAGCTTCATATTGTGGATACTGAGCTCCCTGCCCCTGTGCCATCAACAGAAGATAGCGCTCTTGGGGCTTTGTATTTACACTCTTGGAGTCTTTATTCCTGTTTACAGTTCTGAAGCTTTTCTAAAACTGCATGATTCCTGCCTCACTTTTCCTTTCTTTCTAAATAAGAACAGTTGATAGTTATATATAGGTACATGGTGATTGGGAAAAGTGCATAGAACCACATAAGGAAATTTTGCTTGTTGCAGCTTGTAAACCACATTATATACTCTGTAGTGTGAGGGATGACATTAATGTGTTGTTTAAAAAGCTGCTGTCAGGCCAATGCGCATGCATTTTCCATAATGTATATGTGCTCATGTGTGATATTTAGACTGCTCTATAGCTGCAAATGTGTCTGGAAAAATGGCTTTGATTAATTGACTTCCCTCCTCTTCTCCTTTCCTCCCTTCAGATGCATTATCAGGGAAGATCAGAGGAGGAGGGGAGCAGAGTACCTGGGTCATACGCTGTTAGAGTTACAATTTTCCAAATGCCATAAGTAAACAGTAGGGGACAGGAAACATCCAGGATGGGAGAGGACTGCTGTATTTGAAGGTCTTCCTCAGTTCCAAATATTTGGTCTGATTTTATCCTTAGCTGTGCAAATTTGCCTCTCTCCATTATATATACATGTAATATTTGTTACATTTTCAACTCTTGCCTTTTTTTTGTGTCACATTTTCAGCCATTCAGGTATGAGGAACCTTGAACATTGGAAGAGGGCTCTTCTTTCCAGTGTTCTTTGTCCAGTTATTAATTTTTCTTAGGAAATTACCACCTGTAAGAAATTATATATATGCATATAATTTTAAATTCAAAACTCAAACTTTACTACATCAACTGACAGCTCCCTTTGCCTCTGTATTTATGTTTACATGAATAGTTCTCTCCTTTTAATGTGTTCTGGTTTTGATTGGGATAGAGTTAATTTTCTTCATAGTAGCTAGTATGGGGCTATGTTTTGGATTTCTGCTGAAAATAGTGTTGACGATATAAGGATGTCTTAGCTACTGCTGAGTAGTGCTTACACAGCATTAAGGCTTTTTCTGCTCCTCGTGTCACCTCACCAACAAGTAGGCTGGGGTGAACAAGAAGCTGGAAAGGGGCAGAGCTGGGACATCTGAGCCAAACTGACCAAAGGGATATTCCGTTCCATAGTATATAAAGCTGGAGAAAGGAGAAAGGTGGGGGTTGCTTGAAGTTCCAGCATTTTTCTTCCCAAGTAACTGTTACACATAGCAGAGCCCGGCTTTTCTGGGGATGGCTGAACACCTGCCTGCCCATGGAAAGTGGTGAATGAATTCCTCATTTTGCTTTGCTTGTGCATGTGGCTTTTGTTTTCCCTACTGTCTTTATCTCACTTTCTAGCTTTTACTCTTCCAATTCTCTCCCCCATCCCACTGAGGGGGCAGTAAGCAAGAGACTGCATGGTGCTTAGTTGCTGGCTGGGATTAAGCCATGACATGATGCCTATGTGATGACAAAAGCTTATTTCCACTAAATTTCATGTATGTTCACGGTATTTGTGCCACACATAATTTATCCATAAAATAAGAATTTTGCACGAGGAGAATATTTCTAGTCAAACCCCAAAAGTTTGGCCCCATCTTTATTCATCATATTTTGCTTCTTCAGTTTAACATTATTACTGGTTAATAGGTGCACCTGAAAATCAAGCTGTATTGTAGTATCTGGTGTATTATGTTAAATGAATCTTTTCTAGGACAGCAAGTCTCTTTTTTTTTCCTAATGAAAAAGAATACCTCATCTTTTCCAATTTTCCTATCAAACACATCCACATCATCTCGAGACACTGCCAAATCCAGCTGCATCTATACTCGACTTCAATTATATGAAATTACACAACCTACTCTCAGGTCCTTTAGGTTCTCTTTTGCTGTGTGAGACACACGCACAGTGCATTTCCTGTGAAGTGCATGATTACAAACTATTCAGTACAAGCCTGTTTTAAGTAAACAGTAAATTAAATATTGTCAGTGCTTGTTCAGACATGCTCTTATGAAGGAAAAAGGACTTCTAGATTTGGGTTCATAAAACTCTAGACTTAAGAAATGGATAGACATAAACTAGGCATCCTTTCTCCCTTTCAACTTCTCTTGGCTGACCGACTTCTTCAACACCTGGTACAAAACAGTATATTCAAATGTCCATACAAGGAGATTGGACTAGACAAAGTGCTGAAGGTAGCAAAATTCCTGTTTATTCCTCTTTATTTGAATGGAGAATTCTCAAAAACATTCTGTCACTGTCAGGTACAATGCTGCCTGAGACTGTTAAGAGTGTCTGAGCAACATCCCTTTTTCAACCCTGACAAATACAGTAAAAGTATCTCATTTTATTTCAGTTCTGGCAATATTATTTTCTGCTATGCCAATCAGGCTGACTGCAGGGGTTGGGATAGAAAGAAAATGTTTGTTTCCCTAAAAATTGATGGCTTTAGAGTATTTTGTGGTATCTGCTACCAGTGTTAGCATGGTCACTAACATTTGGAGAGTATAAATGTGCACTTGCAAAGTGTCCTTTCGTCTCTGCCAGTTAACTCATTCTCAAGAGAAGGATAAGCTCTTTTTTTTTCCAAGTGGTCATATATCAGATATTTCAAAAAGAAAAAGTGTTGCACATATGTGTTCAGAATTTCACACAGTTTATGATGAAATACAGCAAGTACCCTTTTCTCCACTGTATTTTGTTTCTCTATCTTACAGGCAAGTATAGTGAGAAACTTTGGCAAAAAATTAAAAAATTTATTCGTTACCATTGGTGCATTAAATGGTATAACTTATATCATGTTTCCAGTTTTTCTCTTTGTTACTAGATTCTAACTTAATTTGTAAAAATAAAAAAAGGAGGGAAAATATTTTTGACTGTTAAAGCAGAGACCCTTTGTAAACTAACAAAAATATTAGTAAAAAAATATTTGAAAAATACTTTCTCTGCACATTAACGGTCAAAAGATCTGAAGTAGACTGATTTGTCCTCTGAAAAAGAATGTGAGAGTTAACTCAGGAACACAGTATTAATAGATTTGTATGAGTGCACATAAGGCCAATATATTCAATGCTGTAATTTTTTTATGGTTTCATAAATAGTGCTATCACCAACATTTCAAAGAAATCTGAAAAAAAACAGAGCTCATATGTGGCAGCATAAATTTAGTGTATTTTATAGAACACTCTTACTCCAGATATAGCCTACGGGTTGTGACTTTTCATAAAACCTAATGAATGTCTAGATTTGTCAGCTGTTTCAACACAGATGCACTTTGCTGATCTAATGGAAACATTTTGAGCCCAGATCCAAAATATCAATAGCTTTTAGTATCACAAATTAGTTTGGCTATTGGGTAAATAGGGATGTGATTCTTGATAAAAACCAGCAAGTAATTTGTGTTTTATGATAACTGCCTCTCCAATGTCTGATGCTGAGGTTTTTCCTCTCTCTTTTTTTCTTATTTTTTTTCTTTTTCTTTTTTTTTTTTTTTCAGAGTTTTAAGTTGAATGTAGATAGCCACTGTGCTTTAAAAGAAGCAGTGGTAGAAGAAGGACGCCAACTTCTTGAGCTTATTGTATCTCACAAATCAGGTAAATCCTTCTGAAATATTGCAAGGCTTTATGTCTCCAGACTATTAAAGAATGAAGAAGCATTGCTGTAAATTACTGCATATATTCACTTCCTTATGTATTATTAATATTTACATTATCAGATTGACCTTCAAGATTTATAAATGTTTCATATACTGCATACAATGCAGTGATACTTATAAAATGAAATACTGCCTGCAAATAGTCTGCTCATTTTATTTTGGTCTTGCTGTTCAGCTGAGTTCCAATTGAAATCACATCACTGAAAACTTCACACTGACATGTTCTTTGATGTAGGTGCTATGGAAATAACATTAAGATAATGAATTAGGATTTCATATATATGTATATATATGTATGTATATATGTATGTATTTACATACTCTGCATGGGTAATTGCATTGGTAAAGCTTTCTTTTCCCACCTAAACTAATTCTTACATTGATTTAAATATATTTATGAGGACTAGATTAAAATTAAAAGTACCTTCTTCCTTTGGGTAGGCATCTCTTTTTCTGCAGAGGCCTTAAATGGAGAGGAAAGAGAGAGATATACTGATTTCTCTTTATCCCCACTACCTCCTATATTCTCAGATGTTTGCGTGACTTGTCTGATAATAGGGTTTTAATCAGCATATACTGCTATGGAATGCCATCTTAATTTTGGCCTACTTAGCATGCTTTTCATCCTCGTTGAAGTTATTCTTTGGTGCACTGTTTTCTGATTATGTCATATGTGTACCTCTGTTGTTTCACAGCACCAGAGACATCTGCGTAAGTTGAAAGCAATAGGAAATTACTGACTTCCATGTATAGTTCCAAAAAGATAGACATAGTAAAGAAGAGTAGTGCATGTCACCATAGATGTAGGAATTGGTAATTTAAATATTTAAAGAAGTTGGAGGCAAGAAAAATGTCTATGGAATATTACGAAATGTTTCAAGATAAAGACTAGATATTAGGGGGGGAGATTGCCACAGTGATCCCTACTGCAGAGAAATGGCAGTATATGTGGAGTTTTTCTCTCAAAATTGTCAGTGGAAGCATAATCAAAATTTAATGATGACTAAGAGAAATGTCTGACCCTACAGCATTGTTTTGCAGTATGAACAATAGTAATGCTTGGATTTATTGTTGACAAAACATATTAAAATTCCTGTTGCATTTATTATTTTAAATATCCTGCTAATGATTTGAATAAAGGATAATGTTTAAAGATGCTGTTGAGTTTACAGCTTTTACTTTTTACCCCTTCATTGTGGAGAAGGACTGAAGGACATGCTGCAGATGATTGCAAGTCAATGGAAAGAACTACAGAGGCAAATCAAACGGCAACACAGCTGGATTCTTAGGGCTCTGGATATCATCAAAGCAGAGATACTGGCTACTGATGTGTCTGCAGAGAATGAGGAAGGGACTGGGAGCCCTAAGGTAAGTGGCTTGAAGTTTGCCTTATTTCCTCTTATTTCCCTCTTCTTTTGAACTAGGCACCACTGAAGTTTTCTTTCCACCCTAAGGCTTTTCATTTCTACTGGGTAAACCTTTTTTTTATAAACAAAATGAAATGCCTTACTCTGAAACAATAAAAAAATCTTAGAACTTTCAAGTTTTCCAGGAAGAGCTGTCTTATTCTGTGTAGAGGGGCATGAGGGGGAACATAAAACATTTAGTAAACAATACATAAAGCATCTTTAACATGAATAATCAGAATGGTTTTAAATTGTTTTGTTGCAACTATAAATCACTATAATCAGTGCAATCACTCAGCTCTGACATCCATTAGCCGCTTGGTTACAGCAAATTAGCAAAGAAGAGAGAAAGTGATTCATTATCTCATTCCTGTTAATGACTATCAGATGCATTGCTTAATTAGGGGATGGCCATTGTAGTGGGAAGAAGGTCATAAGCATTTTCACAAATCTTTTTGCTGTGAGTTTAAGTTGTAAGTAGTAGTGCCTGTGTTGAATGCAACAAGTACTTTAATTGTAAGGTATTGACACTTATCATCACTTTGTGAATATTAATTATTAAAGAGGGCTATAGTATTCACCAGTTGCCAAACTTAATAGTTGCAAGAGCATTTTAAATACAGACCATTCTTATTCAAATTGGTGCAAGCAGTGTAGGGATACGACACACAACAGAAACTTCTGGCTTAGGGTCCATGACCTTTCATTACCACCAGTAGTAAGCACAGGTGTTCCTTAAGCAAAGAACATGCAGCAGAGCAATCAAAAAACTCAACACCTTGACACGTATCAGGCTGAAATGTAAAGAAAAATAATCATGATTCTTGTTTCTAGAAATAGCAGAGATGGTTGTGCTGAGTAGATTTTCTGATTCTGATGCTAGACAATTCTTATCATTGATATTCAGTGCTTCCTAGAGCACAGCTTGTTGAGTAACTCTTGGCTAGGATTACGTGAAAGGTTTGGGTGTTTTCTTACCATAATTATACACAGCGAGAATGATCCTAGAAATGGTAGAGGAAGAGCCAAGGACAACAATGACATAAAAATACAGGAAAACACATATGTGCAGGAGACACAATTTGAACTGATATCTCTAATCACTTGCATGGTGGAAAATGCTTCTGGGCCATATAGCTCTTCCTTTAGGAATTAGGTGGTGGAGCAACACTTCGTTTCGTAATTAGGTCTGTTGAAGTAAGCAGGCTAGTTCAAGGATTATTTTTTTACCCTGACAATAAATGATCCCATGTCTCTGAACAGCTTGACTCATTCATGGCCAAAAGTTTAACTGCTTGATCAACACTATCATGTAAAAAATATTCTAAAATTCAACTTGATTTTGTTATGAAAATTATGGAAACCCTAGCTTGGAGGAATTTTATTCAAATCTTTACTTATATTTACTTAAATATTTATAATATTTATTTATATTTACTTATATATTTACTTAAATCTTACATTTATCCCCTTTACTTAATAGGGGATAAATGGAGACAGGGTTTATGTTACAGCAAATTTTTCTTATAGATGAGGTGGAGGCTCCTTGCCTGATCCTTTATGTTATAGATATAGGAACCAGAAACCATGCTTTTTTGTTTGTTTGTTTGTTTTGGTGCCTAAAATTAAATAAAAAATAGACAAAAATTTGATTAAATATTTTCTGGTTATTTAATTCATTAAATCACATCCCTATATCATTCTTGTAAGTGTGGGCAATAGAGTGAGCAAATACCATCTACTTCTTCAGCTAAAAGATTAACTAAAACTAAAATGCAGTTGGTAATATAACTGTAGATTTCAGTTTGCATTTGTTTCAAAAGACAAAAGGAACCTGAGAAGTATAACAGAAAATCTAAAGACTATACCTAGAGGGTATTTTTATTTTTGCTTTTTTTTGAGAAACTACAGGAACAGTGTTGGTGTTAGAAATTTGAAAAGAAATAGGAAAAGGAGGAATTTCAAAGACCCTAGGAAACTTTTCCCTTAGGACTTTTTAAAACATGTTTTCATATCACTATGGCATCTTTTATAAGAGCAGTGAAGAGTGGGAGGAAGATAGGGACATTCTGAACTCTAGAAATATGTTGTCAGCAATTGTATTCAAGAATTCAGATTTTGCTTAGGAAATTTTTCATTTTATTGTATGTAAGTTTCGTAGAGGTTTATAGTGATTGCTATAGAAGACTTTAGGATTGATTTTAGACATTTCTGATGCCTAAGATCTTCTAATGTATTGCATTCTCTGAAAGACCATAGAAAAACATCGAGATCTCTTTAAGTCTTTACTACAACTATTTTTTTGTCATTTTTATAAATAAAGAATTGATGACGACATTCAGTTTAAATAGAAGGATATAGTTTTTTCTTCTTACTCCATTGACAAGTACCTTTAAAAAATGAATGTCAGAATTGCCATGACATATTCCAACAAGTACTGCTCTAGCATTATGAGTAATAAATATGACACTATACACTTGACTTTCCTTTAGAATTTTGAGACACTTAGCTACAGTACGTGTTTGGTCTTGATGGAAACAGCAAGTAATATTCGGAAATATCTGGAAATAGGAGGAATGTTTTCATATATGTGTGTACCTTGCATTTTTTCGCCTTTTGAAGATGTCTGAGACCATTTTGTTTTTGTGAGTGATCTCTTCAATTGAGCCACTTCTCCATCAGGAAAGGCCTACTGGAACACTATTGCTTTCCATAAACGGTAAAGAGTGGTATTGCAAACCAGCATTATGTGCTTTCTTATCTATAGTGGCTATGACCTTGATCTGTTTAAGTCATAATTTGATGGAAAAGTTCATGGTTTTCTGAAGAGCTTGCAAGTCAATCCTGTAACTGATACCCTTTAAAAGCATACAAATCTCAACAGCATTTTCCCATAGTAGGCATTCTCCTTCACTGAACATTGTATGGAATAGTATTCTTAGGGTCAGTTGTAAGTTCTGTTCCCAGCATGCATTTGTAAAGTTAATTCTTGACTATAATTTTTGGATCTGGATATTTTTGTTCTGCAAGTAAATTTTTGAATTGTTTTGTTTTTTTTTTTTTGTTTTTGGTAACAGTTCAGAGCATAACATCAGAACCTAAAGGCTGGTAGGTTAAAAGAATAATGGTGTACTCTGCAAATATGTAGTCTGTATTTCTGGACAAGTTTCTTTCCAGAATAATTGCTTTGTTACTGAAAAACATCTCTAATTTTCCATTCCTGATTCAGAGAAACAAAAATGAAACTGGTTAGGACATCGGGCCTTAATGCTCAGAACATTGAAATTTGACTAAGTTGTCTCAGGTGAAAAAAGAACTTTTGGGAAGAGCGTGTTAACTCTATAATGGACTTGTCAGTAGAGTAAATCACAGAAGTGGCAAGCATTTGAAGAGTATTAGAGGAAGAAGTAAAAATGCATTTAATAAAGTAACCAAAAAATCACCGAAATGGTAGATGGCTCAAGGTAACAGAGTTTGAAGTGGTTAAACAAACCTTTGCATAAAGGGAAAAAGAAAACCAGTGTATCCTCTTGATATATAATTAAACATCCCATACCTACAGGATCATTTCCCACTCAGTTGCATGTAATTTTACAGGTTTTAAAACCATTCTAAACAAACAGTCTTCCGTACACTGAAAAGTTATTTTCATTTAAAAAAATGAAAACTTGGTGAATCTTTTTAATATCTACCACAATTTGGGATTCTGGGAACACTCCTTTAAAGACGGTTTTATAGTAACATTGGTCTCAGACTTGGTGGGTGCACTAAATACTGCAGTCCAGAACAATTACATCCTGATAATATGAGAATAAATTTGTGAAATGGGCAGCAAGACAGAGCAAAGGTTAGAGAATAGTAAAAGTTTTTTCTTTTTTACTGCAGATTAATACTTTGATATAAAAAGAATATACAAATGAAACGTTTTGGCATCTTTGTGATTAGTGTAGAGAAATATCATATTTGTGAGTAGATAATTATCTTTCTCTCAGTGTCTTTTAGCAACTCTGTATTTTTAATCTGCAGCCATGAATGTGATGCATGAGCTGTAGTATTAAAAGCAACATACCAGTATTATTTTTCTGATGCCTTTCATTATTTAAGGATAGGAGAAGTTTATTACTGAGACAGTTTTAAATATTATCAACAGATAACAGGGAGCATTGTTTTAGAGTCTAGTGCTTTTAGTTACATAACCACTTTGAAACCTGTGTTTTTGGTGTTCAGCATTATATATATTACTGTAGTGGTTAGTGCTTTGAAGTTGTCAGACAGCATATATAACTGGCCTTCATTCTCCTTCACTTGGTTGCTTCTAGTGAAAGGGCAGGAATAGCATATGGTAGAAGGATCATTTTGCTTGGGTTGCTGGAGTTTCTTAAGTTGCAAGGGACTTATAAACCTTCACATCTCAAACTGAATTTGTTTATTTACCTTAAAGTCTTTCTTTCTCTATTTTCCGTGTGCCCAAACTCAGGATGAGACTCCTGGATTCAGTCCTGTGCCTCATGTTTTTAGTACTGTGGAATAAAATGTCAAGTAAATAGCCATCCCTTCATCAGTAAAAATCTGAAAAAAAAAATGAAATGGAAATCAGACTTTCATCCCTGACATTGCAGACATATGAAAAGGGCTTTTCATCTGGTGATACACATGCCATTTTGGTCTATCATTATCTCATGACTTAATCAAGTCTCTTATTGGAAAAGAAATGGACAATCCCATATAAACATGCGATAGTTTTATGTCATGAATGCAACACCTCATAGATGAGACATTAAACTGAAGTTCTAACCACCTTTAGCGAGGTTTACTTCCAGTACCAGTAATTACCATCTGCCACCTTAATTCTTTCCAATTTCAGCTGAATGTACTAGTCTCTTCTGTTCAGAACAACTGGATAGGCTCCGGGTGCAGTTCAGTAGTTACTACCTTTCACTGGTGAATAAAATACCTCATAATATGTTACAACATATTTCTCTGCTGAAAAGTATTGCAAAGTATTATGAAAAGTATTATGAAGTCTGTAGTTCACCATTCACTACTTCAAAGGGTGGTAATAGGGAAGCGATTTCCTGTAGTTAGAACAGAAGGTTCTACTATCTTGCCATTAAAGCATATTCTTAAATTGTTGATTGTTTAAAATGCTATCTGTATATAAACACTATTATTGTGCCTACCAGCTGAACAGTTTAAAATCATTCATGTGACATTTCAATCCTCAATCTTTGGGAACATTGGAAGTCTAGACTAAAGATACTGTGATCTCAGTCTTAAACACAAATGATGCTGTGAATTCTGCTGCACTAGGGAAAAAATCATTGCCGTTACTATTTTGCTTGGCTTTAGGTATTTTAATATGTGACATTATAATATTCTTGACCTGTCAGTTTCTGTGGTGGGGATTTGGACCATGCATGACTTGGTCAAATGGATAAAATGGCAGTGTTTTTACAAAATCATTCTGTAAATCAATAGACAAAATTTTGGTTTTGCAAGGAATAAACCTGTGCTTTGGTGCTTTTACTGGAGGATGTAAAACACAATTGAGTTCTTCTGATATCCAAATATAGGATTAAGAACATCCCTTGAGAATTTCCAAGCTAATCAAACCAAACTAAAGGACAGTTTGTGTCTTTTAGTGCACCTAGACACTCCAAGTTCCTCAGCTTAATAGTTTTTAATACCTTGCTTTATAAGTTACATAATTTTAATGTTACAGACATTGTCTAGAATGTGCACAGATCTAGCCATCATCATAACAAAAAGAATCTTCAGGAAAGATTTGAGAGGTGAAACCATAATTCTACATACAATTTTAGAAAGAATGAATAAAAGGGAACAGAAAGTTGGTTTAGAATAAGTTTAGTAGCAGAAGCTAGCACAGGTAAAAGGAGAGCCTGATTATGGAAAATTAAATGGGACTGACTTATAGTGGGTCTTAGTGGAAGAAACAAGAAATACAGAAAAATGGGATCTACTGAAGTGTGTGAAAGTAGTGAAGTGTCAACGGAGCAGAAAAGCTTTATTGACAGTACTGTAACAGATTCTGAAAATTAGTTGAAAAATTTTGTTTGATAATTTTAGTGCCGATAGAGAGAAAACATAGACTTTTAGAACTTTTTAGTATCTTTCCAGTATAGGGGTTTCTATTTGCAAAACCAGTACCTTGACAAGAAAGTACCTCATTGTACTTTGAAGCAAAATTTTCTTCAGCTAAACAGAAGCTTTCAAAAACCCAGACAAACGCAAAGTAACCATGTAATCTTTCACGTACAGAATGTTTCCTTCAAGTTTCTAAGTGTATGCAATCTTAAATTGTTATATTGGATAGAGAATAGTCTAACAAGGTTCTTCTGTCTTTTATTTTGTATCTATCCTTGAGGAAAGGAATTACGTAGTTGAGCAAGTTCTTGTTGAGTTAAAATACTTTAACTGAGCTAGTCATTTTGGGGGTGATTTTAAGTTTCCAAGCTCATGAAATTTGAATTTTTGGGTTATTAGACCAAGTCCATTTTCCAAAACACAGGCATAAGCAAACTGAACCTTAAAGCCTACCTTTGGTCAGCTTTTTTACAAGGGCTTTCTCCCCAGGACACCCTGTGAGAAGCAGGTGTCAGAACTATTTTTCCTTTTTCAGAGGAAGAACATTACATTCTGTTTGGCTGTTCATAAGGATTTGCACAGCTGAGGTCTTCTAGGAAAGGCTGTAAATCAAGTTATGTCCTTGGTTTCCTCTTGTGCCTCTGTGAGTCTGCTGTGGATCGTGGTGGTGGTGGCTGCTTCGCAGGGAAAGAGGATGTATGGTTCTTCCCCACTGCCTTCCTCTCCACTGTCTGGAAATCCACAGCCTGTGTTGCTGAGGCCACTTGGGATGAATCTAACTCATTGTTTTGAGAGTAAAATATGGCAATAGTAACTACCAGCTAAAGTGCAGGATTATGCAGATGCGCTTGTGAATGGATTGCTAACACTTGACCACTGCCTTTGGACGTAATTTTCAGTTGACAGAAGATTTTAAATGCTACGTGTTTGGGAGAGTTCTATTTTGAAAATGTTTCTATTCTTCAAATATTCATAGCTTTTTCCAGAAGGATGGAAAGCAAAAGCACCAAAGGTGCCCCAGAAAGCATTTAGGGCTGTTAGATATATTGTCAGCTTCTACACAGCAGATTCACTGCTGTTTACTGGAAACCGTTTCTCCTGAGCTGTTAATTGTATGCCTTTTAGTGGGCAGGAGGAAGGATTTTGTGTTTAATTCAGAATCTCCCTTCACAGAAAAAAAGGATGAAGCTAAGCAGCCACTGTTTGGAGTGCAATAAGAAAAGACAAATGAACAGTGCTAGACATCTTCTTTCAGGTTACACAAGCCCTGGTATAACTTCTCTGTATCAAGAGTTAACCAAATACTTTGTCAGTTTTCCATGAAATGATGGCTCTGAAGTCTTAGGTAAGCAATCATGGGGCCCATTTTAGCTCACAGAGGTGGTTTTCTCATATATACATCATCTTCCTTGCATATTTGTGGCAAATTCTGTATTTCAGTATTTTTTCCTAGTATCTAAAATAATCCCAATAATTTTTAACAAACTAAATTTCTAAAGCAGTAGCAAAACTCCTTATTTTTTCTAGTGAATATAAAAGTAACTTTATGTGCAGTTTATTGAACTCACTACCAAGTGTAAAACTTAGAGAGCCACATCTTAAAAGTCATATTTTATGCAGCTAACTTGTATGGACTATTGGGCACAATATTCAGTCCTGTTATAAAACATAGGTGGATTTTTAACTAACATATTATCAAATTAACTGCAAAATATCAAAAGTAATTTTCTAATGTTCTACTTATAATATGCTTCTAATTTTTACACCTTGATGATTGTACATACTGTATATTGATGACTTTTGGCAAGTGTATGCTCTTTAACAGCCATCAGTGTTAGAAGAAACAGTTATGCTTACATAGCTAGCAAATAAATTATGATCTTTTTACTTCAGAAGTGAGGAAGGCTACTTTCTATTAAAACATAGATTAAGTTCAGTTTGAAAGATGTTTTAAATCTAAATCACTCCACTGAGAACAAGAGCACGACTGAGAACTTGATGAGAACAGATATTTAAACTGACATACGCCCAAGGGGCAAATTTTCTTATAATGCTGTTTGAGTCTTTGAACATTATTATCTGAAACCCTGAAAGTATGTTAGGCTGTTTTAACTTCATATGCATAAGAGGACCAACTCTGCCAAGTTTTATTTAGGTAAAAATCCTGTTTGGATTTGGCCTGTATTCATACATTTATTTTAAATGACATAAACTAAGTTAACCACTCAAAGGCTTGATTTTCTATTTTGCCACTATCTGGCCATTCTGCTCTCTCCCCACAATCATTTCATTTTTGTCCTTTTATTTTTAACAGAAGATATTTTCAGCAGCGAATATTGGTGGAAGGTTTCGTTTATTCATGTCTACCTATTGTTTCACATGTTTCTCAGATTTCCAGAGAAATCCACATTTAATAACTTTTAGTAACATGCACACACAAATACACAGATTAATTTTACTGAAAACTCAACATCTCCCTCTCTGAAGCAGAAATTTCTGGGATAGCCTGTCAGAGCTATTACTTGTCTCCTTTTCTATGTGGCTCAGAATCCCATGTGCTCATTCAAGGTTTTAGAGATGCAGCAGAAACAGAGCTTTCTTTTTTTTTTTTTTACTTTTTTTCTTTTACTTTTTTTTTTTTTTTTTTTTTTTTTTTAGTTTGAGTTTGAAATCAGAAGTTGATGGACTATCCTCAAATAAATTAATAAATAAGCAAGTGAAATGAAGGAATCCTAGCTGACTGAAAATGTATTTGTGCACCAAGTTAAGTATTAGATTTATAGATAGTGATCACTAATGAAGCAAATTGATTGAAATTCAGATCTTTTTAGATAACTTTGCTTCCTCATATCTTATTCCTGCTCTCTGTTCCTCCCTGCCATCTGTTGCTCTTCAAAACAGTTGAGGATTTCACCATGATCACAAGTGCAATATAGCACAGGGGTGTGTGGGGAGACTCTTCTCACAGGGTTCACTGCCGGTCAGGCACAGATGGCAGTGTAGGAGGATTGAAAGCTGGCACTCCATGGACATCGGAACTGACTTGCTGACAAACATACTAATGGTCAGATCAAATAGTAAAGTTTGAATGTGTCTTCTACTCCTGTGCTGTTTGCCAGTCATCATGAAGATAAATGTTTTGGATTTTTCAGATGATGTGGCATAAGATCTGGGCATTGGACTTACAACGTTATCATCTTCTACTTTCTCTACTAGTCTATTTCAGTTTTTCTAGCTCTAGTAGTAGCAATGTAATATCACCTCATGCTCCTCATCCTGTGTACTCCTGGTAGGGCAGGATTCAGTGGAATGCTTGCCTGATGTACTGAGATGCTTTCTTTTTTTTTTTTTTTTCCTTTTGGCGCCAAACCATTCCACCATCTTTTGCTATTTAAAAACAATCATGTTTGAAAAGCTATTTTTTGCCTTTAAACGCAGTCTTCTAAGACAGCTCAATGTGGCTGCTATTGCTAATTGTCATGACTAAAGATTGTTGCTTCTCTTAATAGCATTCTAACTTTGTCTTTTTATTAAACTTGTATTACTGGTCTGAAAACAAAAATTACTGCTTCATTCCATTAAAGAGTGACTGGCACGGCATTCCTCTGATCTTTAAAAAGAAATTTTACTTTCATTGTATTTGTGCATTAAATTAAGTGTTCCTATCTGCAGAATAAACTAACTTCTTATAAATATTACTGTGTTTAATTATCAGTTAGGTATTTGAGTTTTTGCTGTTATGGTTGATGTCTGAGAGTGATTCAATGCGTAACAGAGAACAAAAGAAACATTGATGTGAACAGAGATATTTTAAGATAAAGGTAAATTTTATCTTCTGCGTGTTTTTATTCTTTTTAAAGTATTTTAATTACTTTTATGTTCAGCATGATTTGGAGGCATTTCCTTTTCTTTTCTTTTTTTTTTTTTTTCCAATTCACTTCTTATTTTAGTCTTTCAGAATATCTTCTGGCAATCTGTAGTATCATTCAGTTCTAGTCTCAGCTCCATACTTAAAGCAGCTGTTTTTCACTGGGTCGGTCACAAAAGGAAAATCAGGTAAAACAATGTTTGAAGAAAAAATCTACTTGGACATCCTGCTTTTTAAAGCTGACTTATTCTTAAATGTCTTTTGGCACAGTATACTTGAATATACTTAAACTTTAAATTCAAAGTGGAGTTACAGATTTTGCTAGTTTTTTAAGCCAATCTATTAGAAGGCAGCAGAATACGATGCCGACTGTTGTGTGATCTAACTCCTTTATGCGTATCTATATTATGAAAAAAAATAAACAACCTTTCCAGTAGAGCATTGGGTGAAATTTAGACTAATGTATTAAAAGACTGTAAGATGCTTATGGCAAAAACATATATACATTTGTATGTGAGGTCTAGTAACCTGTGGGTAATTTTTTTTCTCTTTTAGTATTTTGTCTAGATTTTTAATTAAGCCTTTCTTAAAGTGTGTCAGATGCTCCTCATTTCATGATAATTATACTTACCCAAACTAATGTGGGAGATACACATTAGTATGGGGACTGCATAGCATTTAGAAATTTAGACTTGTTCCTTAAACACCTGGATGGAAGTAACTGCAACAAAAATCTGTGTGGTAGTAGTGTACTTTGCCTTATCCCATGGGCAGCGGTAAATGTTAATGCCAGTTAACCTAAGATGGCTTTAAATGTAAAATGGGTTTTCTGACCAGGAGACAGGTGGTATGCCATATTCTTTTATAATCGCCCCATAGCATGCTTTATGAACCATCACCACGCCAGAGAGAAAGAATAGCTCATCTGGGCATCTACACTTCATTTCTTCATCCTATTTTTCCTCTTTACAGTCATGTTATAGAAAGGAGACAGGCATTTAGCACAGAATACCTTAATCCTTGCTTTATGAGCCCTAAGAAAATCACAAGTGTGGTTGATGCTGACAGTCCACATCATCCCTTATGAAATGGAGAGAAATGTTGAGAAAAGAGAGAGAAAATTGCAAAGGAAAAGGTTCAGATCTGCTTAAGATCTCAGCACCATGTTCTTAAATACTATGACTTAAAGCTATGATATACAACAGAAGTTTAGAATGGTGCATTTATGACTGCTTACATTTGAGGACAGTCATTTCAGCTTGGAGGAAGGGGGTAAGAGAAAGGTGACTGAGATTAGATCAGCTTGTCTTTTCTGTCCTCACTGTTGTTTTGGCAAATTTTCCCGGAGACTGCAAGGGTATTAAGTACATGTATTAACTTGTACAGGCTATGCTTCCTATTTAAATTTGAGGTGCAAGCAGTTAGAGCATTGTATAATAACCCAATACTATTATAACTGCAAAATATACAGATAGATGCAAGAAAATAAGATGTTTCTCTTTTACACAGGTCTGAAACAAGGAATAGGCATATGCACCCAGTTTTTTTCAAATATGACAATTAAGTTGGTTTGCAAATCTGTGGTTTTTTTGTTATTAAGTAGTGCACAACAATAAGGTTTAAAAGTTAATTTCACACTTTTCTAATGTAATAAAACATTTTTAAATGTTGGACAGGGAATATATTAAGGAAATAAACAGTATATTTAAGTTCATCTTTTTGTTTGTTCATTTATTTGGGCATTGATTCTTCAGTACAGACCCTGCATGAAGCATGCGTATTTATCTCAGTGGACTTCTTCCTGACATGTATTGAGACACTTTTGTTTGTAAAGTATCAGCTAATTAAAATAAATCTAAAATTGAACATGAAAAATGCTGATTTCCAATTTAGTGAATCCTAGCAATATTATAATAAGTTTGGTTTTAATTCCTGAAAAACATATTAAAATTAACTTTTCTCCCATTTACGTAATGCATATAACTAAACTTCCTTCCTACTGTGAGACAGTTTCATTTATTGTTATTTGTAAACAGCTTAGTAAAGATGCAGAGTGGATTGGTCTAGAAACTCCTTGAATAGTTTCTTTTGAAATAACACTACATACGTTAAGCTCAATTACACATCCAAACAGCCACAACACACTTTTGGTAATTTATTCATTGATTTAACATAGTACCCAGAAGAGTCATGCCTGCTGTCAATTTTGTAATATATTATGTTTTAAATATACTCATGCTCACCCATGCACGCCATTAAGGTGTGCATAAACCTGTGTTTTTCTCTCTTGACAGCTATAAATGTTTGTTATTATTACACAAAACATATGTTCATGTTGTTTTTGTCTAAATTATTCTATCTGGGGCTATAAAGTTTTAATGTTATTAGTTGCCCTTAGAATTTTAATGTTTCACTGCTGTAACCTTCTTAGGATTTCTCTGCAATTAAATAGAAACTATTTCACTGCAGCCTGGAAGAACAATATATTTTATACAAATAAAAAAAAAATCCTTCTTGCTCCATTTTCTTCGAAGGTAGTAAACTGCCTAGTTGACAAGGCTCTATATACAGCAGTCCTGCCTGCAGTATTTTCCAGAACTGAACAGAATATTATACTTTCCTACAGTCTTCTCATTAATAAAAAAATCTAACTTAACTCATTTAGGATAGAAGGTAAGTAATAAGAAGTTTTCTTTGAAAGCCCTCTCCTTGCTCTTGTCTGTTGTCCCCTTACTCAGAAAGGTAGCTCCATTACAGAGGAATCTCAATGAATGTAGTAGATATACTATGAAAAAAGGTGAGGCTTTAGGAGATGGAATATTAATGTAGAAAAACAATTTGAACAAATTTCTCATGTGTTGTCATTTAAATAGCAGCATTGTTGGTAACAGAAAAATTAATTGCTTCCCCCCACGCTTTAATTTTCAAGGCCTTTTTACTAAGGAAAACAAGCAGATGGGAATCCATCCAGGTCATTAAAAGATATTTACTGCTGTTAAATGAGCAAAGGACTAATTTAGGACATTCTTTTCTATATATTCCATTAAGGCATTACATGGACTTTTTTTGCATGTGTTTCATACCAAAATACCCTCTCACACACAAAGTAATGTACAACAGTGCCATGCAGATTTTAAATATCTGACTCTCTTTATCTTGTTTCTAAGTATAGCACACTGGTATTTCTACTAGATTTATAAGGTGTTGTTCCACAGCCTGACCATAGCACACTTCATGTGAAGAGGTCCAGGAATGATCAGAACATTCAAAATGAACAGATTAGAATATTGCTCTCTTACATTGATTAGGTAAGATTTCTTTTAGGAAAAAAAGAATAAGGTATTTCTAACTGAATTTGTGCAAAATTCTTGAGATATCTCAATCTAAGAATTTTAATTGGAAGATGTTTCATGAATCTTATATTAAAAGCTTGAAAATAACCTGCCTGACATCTTTAAGAGAGATATGTTTAAAAGGACATAGTTAATGGCATTAGTAACTATTATTGTTTGGTATTTTTGAAACACAACATATGCAAACTTCATAATGCTTTTTGAGAAAAGACAGTTTTTATAAAGAAAGAAACTGAGGTGGAGAAGGGGAAGAGCCTTCCCCACAGGCACAAGGTGAGCCATTAGGCCAGCTGGAATTAGAATTCAGCAGCTTTGTCTTCCAGACTTGTGATGAGCTCGCTGAACCAGTAATGCTCACACTTCTACAGTAACCAAGATCCTTTAACATTTAATGCTTCCAGGACTCTGCCCAAAAGATTTCTTTCTTTATGAAAATTCATTATGTCCACCCAAATTTAATTTGTCTCCACCCTTTATTTGTTCTTTCATTCACTTTTTCCTTTCCATTGTGCTCCTGAATCTTTCTTTTTATAATTAATTTTTCTTTGTCCTCCTTTTTCCACATGCTGTTATAGAATTGTATCTTTTCATTCCCAACAATATTTCTCTTTTGTTCCTCATTATCCCTAGGTATCTCAAACCTGCCCTTAGAACCGCTCTGTCTTACAGGGCCACATTTACTGCTCACAAACAGTGTTTCATAGCACCCTAATTTTCAAGATTTTAATTATATCTGAAGCTTTGCCAATTATATGGTGAACTTCTGCATTGGAAAGAATAAGACCACAGCCTTCTATCCTCAGAACTGAAAAGCCTGCAATAGAAAAAAAATGTACCATTTGTTGAAGAATAGAGATAACGGGGGAAAAGCAGTGTGTCAAGGTACTTGGTTAAACAATAATCTCTTACAGAGCACTCATTACTGCTAAATAATTGACTGTGTTGGGAGAAAGGTTTCTATGTGAAGAGAGGTTCAAGAAGGTCAGTTATCTAGTGGTAATGACCGTAGCGGTCATTAAAGGGTATTAATGCTATTAAGAACAGAACTTTAACTTTTTATTGAAGTTTTTATTTAAATTATATTAACTTTGATTCAACTTTTAATTGAGGTGCAACCATCCAAATTCTATAGTCAGGAACCAAGAAGTAATGAACATAAAATTACATGTTCTTCTGATAGGCTGATGGGTCTTTAATATATTATAATTTCAGGAGTCTCTACAGAGCAGTTATTAGTATAAAACTATTCAGAGGTATTCTATTAGAATTAGGATTGGGTGACTGATGAAAAAAAAAAATCCCAGCTTGACCCATAGCAAATGCAGGCAGTATATTTTCCTGAGTAAAAAAGAACTTCTCATAAATATAGTTGCATGTGATCTCAAAATACTTGGTAAGTTAAAGCAAAAATCCTCTGATGCCTAAAATGATCTGTCTTATAAACTTGATGCATGGTGGCAGCAGCACTGATTTCATTATGAATTGATTTTATAGTTCTAAGTTCAGTACTTGTTGCATAGAGAATCTCATGCCAAAAGTAAGTAGGAACTATATTACTGCAGTCTTTCCAGACAACTTCTTCAGGAGCCAGAGTCAGGGTAAGGCAGGGGCTCCAGGAACCTGAAACATCAGCTGCTAGGGGAAAGGACTGAGCTAATACTGAGTAGCCCTCCTGCTCCAACTTTCTGTGTTGTCTTTTTCTCTAGCACATTTCAGGAACAGGCTGCTGAGTAAGTCTAAAGTGCTGGGGCACTACGGATGTGAGACTCTAGAGTTAAGTCTTAGGGGGCCAGAGGAATATCACATTTCAAGCCACCTTCTAGTCTTGCAACAGAATTTTTTTGCCCTTGCCTTTCTCACCCGAGGACCTAATAACATGCTGTAAAATAACAGTAACAAACCCAGCATGCCACAAGAACAAAATGCTAAACACTATGTCGTTCACAGAGAGGAACGATGAGCGAAAGAAAAGGCTGATACATGATAGGAGTTAATCACATTGCCAAGTGCATGTCTGGGCAGGTGCTAAGAGACTTTGGTAAGAAAGGAGCAGCACAGTGCACAGAGGATTGCAAGCTGAACAGAATCCTTCATGCTGTCATGGCAACTTTTCAAGGTACAATTTGAGAGCAAAAAGCTATATTGTGTTTATGAAAAACTATGACATTAAAAGACATCTAGCAGTCATAAAGTTTCAGGGAGAAAAGAATCTCAGGGTGAGCTATTTGAAACAAAGGAGAATATGCTACTCAAAAGATTTTTTGCTGGTTTTGTATTAATGCATCAAATAAAAACAATTATATTAAATACTGTTTATTTATTGCATTATTATCCAAAAGGGGGGATTTTGCAGAGAGGAAACCCCAGTTGCTTGTACTGTTAATGCCAACTGATCTTACTATCAAAAACTGTTCTGAGTTTTGGAAATGTTTTGGGTGATTCCAAAACCTCCAGGACAATATTTGACTTTAAGTTCTATTGTTTGTTATATATTTCTATAGTTTTGTTCTGTGGAGCTATGCACCATTCTATGAAAGCACCTTCTTCTAAAATACTTAAAACTTTTTTGATTTCTCATAATTATGGACTTGTGGAATACTTTGCATTATACTGATCTGTGGCCATTTTATTGCAGGGAAATTTGCTATAAGAACTGATAATGGCTTTTTTCCTCTTAAAAAAGAAAAGTAAACTGCTTTACATTGTTGGTAGAAAGCCAGGTTTGTGTCATTTAGACATGCCACATCATTATGAAAACATCATTCATCATAACACAATATAACAATGTGATTTGCTGAGCAGCTGACTTCTCTTGAAAAATTGTAGTGCTGTGTGCATATTTCCATGCAAAGAACTACTCTGGTATTATAGAGCCTTTTCCTGGGGCTGCCTGGTGCAGTGGTCTAATGTATTACCCTTGTAACTGAGAGAAGATAGTTTCTAAAAAGTGATGTGCAAGTTTTTGTAGTTCTGTTTCATAGATATGTGACATTTCCAAAAAATCATAGAACAAAAACATCCCATAAGGTCAATGCACAAAAAGTTAAAAATCTTCTGAACTATTTCTGCTGTCTGTTTTCTGAAAATCAGCCTGTGGTGGGTATTCTGTAGCATCCAAAACAATTTATTCCTCTGCTCAGCCAACTTGAAAGCTTTTTCCTCCTCTCTTGCCTAAATTTACCTTACAGCAGATTATGCACGGTTAAGAACCATCCCTAGAAGACAATCATTGCTTTATCCTGTGTGGCAAGCTTTAATGTATTTGAAGATCACCATCAATTTTCTCTTCTATTTCATATTGCATGGGTTTGTTCTGTCAAACTGCAAACATAGTGTAAAACCAATAATAAGTGGTTTATTCAAGATAAATAACTTCCATGGTAAACACAAACAAACTAAAGAAGTTTCTAGAGTCTAGGCTCTTTTAATCCTTTACTCTTCAAGACTTCTGTTTTTGTCTGCAGTAGATGAGACTTCCTGGCCAATCTCTTTATTAGGACAAAGTTTCTGTTCCTTTGGTAACTGTGTAGAAATATTCCTTGATTGTACTAGGAGTGAGCTCCTTCACTTAACTTGCTAGTGAACAACTGTTTACTTGAGGAGCTGTACAATTTCTCCAATACTGCTTTCATTGCTACTTTAAATTCTCCTCAATGTGTAATATACTTTTTGCTGGACTCCTGGTCTCTAGTAATATGTATGTTTAGAAACATATGTTTAAAAATTATAAGTTTTTCTTAGATTTTTAGTATGTCTTGACTAAGCCCAATATCACTACAGTTAACGGCTTTGGGATGTTCGATCTGCAGAATTTTCCTTTTAAGAAGACCTTATTAAAACACAAGTAGATGAATAGTTGGGGAGGTGTAGCACAGGCCAGACAAAGGCAAAAGTACTTTAAAGTACTCATCTCTTAAGTATTAACATGTCTTTACCTATGTTATGATCTTATTAAAGACAAAGGTTAACATAAGCAGAGTTAAGAAAGTTTTCAAAGACTGCCAATGTTGAGATGTGCGTAGAAACATACCATGAAGAGTGGTAACAAAAACTGGTGGTAGTAGGAGTTTAGAGAAATAGAGGAAAACAATAGAAGGGGCAGGCATGACACACATGAGTCATGGTAGCTAAAAATTAGGAGTCAAAGTCACGTTTGTTTGAATAATTACGTCCTTCCTCATTTGCCTATCAGAACTGTGTATGCTGAAGTAAGGAAGTTGGTGAAGGGAGATATCTGAAGCAGGCTGAATCTGATGAGAAACTGAAGAAGCAATGAAAAATATATACTGAAATGAAGCAATATTAAGTAAAATAATGGGAAAAGAAATAAGGTTGCTGTTCTCTCCTAGTTAGTGACTATTTTATCTAAACAAGGGAGAGGGCTCCCCTGTTATCAGAGCTGCTATGCAGTACCTGTCTCTGAATGGGTATTTTTGTTTTTCAGAGGCAGTAAAGCAGTGGGTAACATACATGACACAAGTAAATGATGCATTTATGAATGATAGTGAAGATATATATGGAGATGTTACAGTTGTGAAAACCTATTTCCTTGGTGCAAGCTGATGCTGAGATCAGAGCTCTCCTGGAAAAGCTAACCTGTTCCCAGGAGCTTTTCCCAGAGGAGTGGCAGAGATAGGGGCTGTATGAGCAGCCTGGCATGTGTATTATGCCCATCCTGTGGTAGTACCAGGACATATAGTACATTTCATATTTCTCTGGGATTGTAATCTCTTTAAAGTGTGCAAAGCAAAATAAAATAAAGAAAATGTTCATGCTGTCCAGTTTATTTTGGGAATTTTGTGGAAGATAACTTGAGTACAGTTCCTTTCTTATAAGAGTTCTAATTATATGATCCCCCAAAGAATGGAAAAAACACATTTAAAAATCATTGACTATGAATAAACACGAGCCATCCTCTGACAATTCTCATATGAATTGTGCTGTTAGGCTCACATATGCTCTGTGAGCAGTATTGTCAGAACGGTCAAATGACCACATTTGACATATTGATTTTTAACAGTAATAGAAATAGCTTAGGGTCACATGGTATCTGGTTCCAATTTGTGACTGATTTGTAGGGACTGTGAACTAATCTCGCCATCACATGTTACATTTGTAAACCAAAGTTTTAAATTCTGCTGATCAGACATATGTAGAAAATCACAGCTGCACTGCAGTCTTGCACCTGTGGCTGGATTTCATCTTTTCTAGTCTCTATTCAGGGCACATGTAAAAGCTATGAGGAAATTTATGGTGTGGGAAATCTGCATTAGTAGTATCTGTACCAGAAACAAGTGGATAGGAAGTCAGATGCGGTTCTGTTTCACAGTTAGGGAATCAGAGGCAAAGATGGCAGTGTTATTAAGAAGTTCACATAGCAGGTCAGAAACTAGGCAGAATCAGATACATTTGTCCTTACTGACAGTTCTTCTCCATGTGGACTCTGCAAGTCTGGTTTAATTCTGTTTATGGTCCAGTGATTGCTACTTAAACATGGCAGAAGGTAATGCAATTATATCTTCAATTAGCAAAGGCAAGATGTGGGCGAAGACATCCCACATGAAGAGGTCAGCAGCGATACTATTTTTTTGGCATCTAAAAGCTTGTTTACATGGTGAGCACTTAGGAAATCTTATTAAATTGATGAAATTATTGTGCAAGAGTTAAAGAGCGTTAAACTCCCATATAAATTTTCTTACTCGGAAGTCACCATAGCTTGCTCTAACTCCATTGAGAAGGATTAAGCTACAATAAATTAAGGCCACTTTAGTCCCGAATGAATGTCCACATGGGTGTTAATGCACTTTAACTTATGCACGTTAGTTTTGAAGCCTTAGTTAATTAATCTTAGAAGTCTTGTCCCTATGCTAACAAGTGCACAGAGAGCTTCCAGGGATCTTGACTCCCAAAGCACTAGTTCTTTTTGCATCTCTCCTAATATGACATTTTCTGAAGGAACATATTCTTAAATATTTTAAATTCAGTATTTAAACACGTAGTTTCTAAATGTACAGTTTTATTGCTTTGTTATTTTAAACTCCAAAAGCACCATCTTAAATGGATTATGTATGTTGACGTCACCATGGTATCAGAGTAGAACTCAGTACAATTCAGTAAATCACAATCATCTTTAAAAGAGGGAACATCACAGAAAAATAAACAGAGTTAGGTATACATTTTTCACAGAATCCTGTGATTTTGGATAACTATAAAAGCTATTAAAATTGTGTTTGTCAAGTTAGGCAAATAAAAAGCAAAGCAGTATGTGGAAATATCCCTGAAATTTGATAGTTTCCCCTGGCACTGCACTTGAATTTGATTAAAATATTTACTTTCTAGATCATTTTTATTTATTTTTGAAACAAGATACTACACGAGACATATTTAGGACATAAAACTGGTATGCAAATAAAGAATGAATACTGACCGGTAGTATTATTTTTAGCCAAAATATAAATAATTCCTCTAATGTTGTTTGGAAGTTGGATGTTGAAAAGTAGCCAAATGGACGTTAATTTAAATGGAGGCATTTCAAGAATGAAAAGACGACAGAAGTTACTGGCCTGACTTCATTTATCTGTGATTCTTAAATGTTCATCTTGACTGCAGCTGTTTGAATAGGAAGCTGTCTAGCTATAAAAAGGGAACTTTGAAAATTTTTTGCTTTTTTTCCCTCTCTTGCCTAACCTATCATTGTATAATTGATAAAAGTAACCCTCAGGTAAAACCACCTGAAAAGATATACTTGCTTTCTCCCATACCAGGCCAAGATATATCCAGAACTGTACTTAAAAAAACCTATTTGTATTGTTAAGCAGATATTAATTTATACTCTTGTATGCTTTGTTGCTCAGATTGTGGACCATGCAGACCCCCCTCCCCCCCAAAAAAAAAAAAAAAAATGAATGGAACAAAACCCTGAAACAAAACCAAGATAAAGTCTGAAAGGGGAAAAGATAGTTCTTTATTCATCATGCATGCAGAGTTGTCAGTTCATTAAAGTATACCTATAATTAAAAACTTAAGTTAATTAAGTTTTTGGTTTTTTATATTCTCGTTATCATAAAAGAGAAAAAAAGAGGAGTCTGGAGGGATCTTAATGTCTCACAACTATTGCTTGCTGGAAAACATCCCATCTTTTTCTCTATGTAATGCTTTTACTGGAAGAATACAGAACATAGTTTTTCAAGATGAAAACTGAAATGTAATAGATCATAATTTATACTAAAAAATGGTTATAAGAAGTTTTTGTAAAGTACTTTTTTTGCAAAACGTCAAAATATATTGTTAAACAGTACAAACAACCATCAGGAAAATGAGTACATAGTATGACATGTTGCTTTGCAGTTTTGTCTTCCATATACTTTTGTGTTCTGATTTTTTTTAGTCCTAACTGATGGCTTTGTGCAAAGGAATAAATCAGTTACTGCCAGTGACCATAGTTTGACATATGGAAAAATGAATCTTTTCACCTCTCGGATTTAATCTCAGTGATGAACACAGTATATTTGACTCTCTGTATGCTTTTCAAAATATATAGTTAAACAACACATTTAAAAAAGGTAGTGCTGGGAAATTATCAACATGCTTTACTCAGCGCAGAAAAAGTTTGCAGTTAATTTTAGGAAGTAGGTCACAGTGGGTTTGGCAATAGCTGCCATTGACAGTTATGTACTTAACACTAGGAGCAGATTTAGCTGGTTTTTGCAGTAAACTTCTGCACCTGAATTTTCACCAAAAGAATCTTTATAATGGATTTATGAACTCAGAGAAACTTGTGAAGAAGGAAATCAAGCTGGTTTCTACAGATCCTGTGAGAAATGAGTGTTGAAAGGAAATCCTAGTTTTGTGAGCTCCCATTTATATGCTTTGTATCAATATTCAGATTGTGATAAATCAGGAAAGACAACTAACTTTAAATTATTATTCCCTTAGAATTTTCTACCTGAATGTAATCTTTACTTTTTCTTTCATGTGTTAGTTGGCCTGGTTTCCAAAAAGCAAAAGCAAAAAAAAAATCTATTACACGTTGCTGAGTTTAAGTGCTCACAAATTATTTAAAGTGAAAATAGGGATGAATGGAGAGGTTTTTTCTGTTTGAGACTAATTTGTCTTCCTTTTAGTAGAACTCACAGCTTTTCTGAGCACAGGTCACTCACCAGACACACACACACACATACACAGAGTAGCATTTCCATGAGGAGTCAAATAATTCAAACAAGATGACCAATCCTACTCCACGTGGCGAGGGACAAGGGTTTTGCAATGGTGGTTTGCTGAATTATTAAGATTTACTGGGTCATGGTCTTATGTGACCAATACAATATGTGAAGGATCTATTGCTATCAATTATTAGCAATTAGTTACAGAACATCTCTGTATTGTCTTAATTATGTACAAAGGAATGTCTGCCTGCATAAGCATTTCTTTATCTGCAGAGAGAGTTTCTACTGGCTGCTTACAAGTATGTTATCTATGTCCACTTTGGTCAGTTCTGCAGCAGGAACAGCTGGGTGGTCTCTAGTGCTGCCAGGTTGTTCACGCAGGATGCTAATCAGTGCTTTGACGTATACAAGTAATGTTTGACACTTGGTCTAGGCACAGCAAGAGCTGCCTGCAGGATCTCCAGGACTGAGAGTCCCACCTGGAGAGCTCCTGAAAGAATTAATAACTTTTTAGTGAAGATGGCAATGTAGTCAGGCTGTTGCCTCTTAAATTGGTTTGTTGTCTCCAATGAGCCCATTATCTCTGTTCAGAGACTGGGAAAGGTGTTCCTGGGCCATGCAGGGAATTAAAGACCAAGTGCACTGGATGTGCATAGAGGTTCATGGAGTCCTTGATTTCCAGATGCACCACAATTACAACTTTAGCAAAAAGCTGAATTTGGTTCTTATATTATACCTGTATCTTAAATTCCATAGCCCTTGCCAAAAATCTCTGCTGTGAGAAACTAATTTAAGGCAGGAAGAAATGAAATATCTCTTGCAAAACTATATAACCGTGAAGTAAAAAGAATTACAAGGGTGTTAGTATATAAGAAACAAAATTCTTTGTTTTGGCATATTAAAATATAAGCATGAAAGAGAGCGCATTTGTATTGTGTATTTCATTGTCTTTTTCTATTTATGTATCCGTCACTCCAAAATCTGGACTGAGTGCACAATAGAGATTAATTAAAATCAGAGTTACTTCAGAAAGCACTTCCTATAATAGAGCTGTATTAGTAAATTAGTTGTGACTAATAGTCTTTTGTAGATGGATTAGAGGAATGAATTAAAATGTAATCTGAAATAGCATTGATAGAAATTATGTCTGATAAATCCAAGGTAACTTCTATACTTGGCTGGAAATAGAATGCCAGTATGCCATTGTGTGCTCCCACAGGAACACAGACTACAAAAAGTAGCTGTGGTCTAGGCTGTCCATGTACAAAGAATTCATTAACAAGAATAACCAAAAGCACAAACAATGCCCACATTGATTAGTTGAGTCTATAGCTGGTTCTACCCACCTAATGCCCTCTGTTTCTGTATTTCTACCAAGGCATAAATTAAGGTAATGTTATACGTATATGTACATATGTATGCATGTTTTTTGCTATTTATAATATATTTTTATCAGTATCTAAGAGGTTGTCATCATTTATTACTCTGACAACTTACTACTAATCTGGTCAGAAAATGTGATCCCAAGTACTTTGTTAAAAGGAGCTGTTATTTTTTTCAAGTTTCAGATCTGCCTAGAGGCAGATGACGTGTGTCCCTCTTAGAAGTTACTACTGTAGACTATTACCTGCAGGATACTTTCTGGATTAGTTGCTATGTGAGAAATAATCAATAACATAATAATTTTATAAACATTTTGTTGTAATATGATAAACCTCAGACAATATAATATACCCCTCGAACTGTTAATTCCAGAGATCTAAATTAAGGTACGTTTTTGTACACACCAAGATGACTAATAAAAGTATTCAGATTGCACATGGCAAGTTTCTGCAAGACCTTTTACAAATTAAATTTGTTTTGGACTTGCAAATTCCTTTTGCAATTTTTCAAAGTCTGTTTTGAAAGACCATAGTGAAATCAGTTAGCTAAAAGCATCTTACATCGTTAATTCACTATTTGAGCACCAACACTGAGGTTTACTTTGGGACACATACCGAGTTTAACAACACTTCATTGTTTCCATGGACAGCATTTTTAGACTGAGCACTTTTCAAGTCTCAAAAGCATCATGTATTTAGACATTGGAAGCAAGGGCAATTTTTTGAAAGGGATAGGTTTAGAGGAAGATTTGTATGAGGATTCAGCAACTGCTTGACACATAGGATTTGGGAGGCTGATGAAAGCGTTAAGAAGTAGTACGAAGAAAGTATAAAGCTGGGAGTGGGACTTGATAGAAGATGAAATTCACTGCTATGTGAAAGGCCAGCACAAAATCTATACATCACTTAGATCTTTCTTAATCCCTCAAGGTAGGGGTTTATATAGCTATGAACTGTTTGAAGAAATTATGATGGAGCTTAAGTGGGACTCAGGCAGAACACTGATCTTGTGCCAACTCATTGCAAAATGAGCACTTACCATATGGAGGAGGATTGTGATGAGACTTAAGAGTCATATGGAACATATATATAGAGAGAGAGATGAGAGTACAGGTATAGAGGAGGACAAATGATGAAGGCTTTGAAAGTATAACATGATGAAAGAAAAAATATTAGGAAATATAAAGAAAATAATACTTCTAGATGTACCTTCTTTAAGTAAATGGCAAGTTATAACTCTCCTCAGACTAACATAAAAATGAAATTAAAAGGAAAAAAAAAATAAGGTCTCTAAGACCTATCTTGTTTATACTAATCAGGGTTAGCTTTATCCTAATCAACAATCTTAGATTGAATCTGAATAATCTTTCATTAGCTTTTCAGATCTATCTTTCCTGTCTAGGTCTAATTATATCTAATGGAATGTAGCTCAACTCACTATATTAAATCATTAAAAAAATCCTCATCATTTTAAATGATTATGGGGCCTTGGGAAAGAATAGTCACTCCTCCTCAGACCTAAAGGGCTTGCCCCAGATACTTGTCATCATTTTTCTCCAGCCTGTTTTATGTTTGAAAAGAAACTTCATATATTCATTTTCATTTGTAACCATCTATAAACAGCAACATGAGTACAAACATAAACATCTACTCTAATCAATTCTCAGAGAAGGTTACTTATTTATGGAATTCTTCTTTGTCTTAAAATGAGCTATTCTTAGAGTTATAATGCTTTTATGTTATACCTTTTTGTCTGTTCAGTATCTTGCATATTCTATGATTTATAAAGGAGCTAAAGCATGCATTAAACTGTATTCAGATGGATTATGTATGGAATTGCCAAAATAGTCAATACCATTCACCCATGTTGTAAATATTAGAAATACAGCCATATATCACTTAAAGGATGTTTACCAGACCAAGACACAATGAAAAAATAAATTCAAAGAAGTAATAAAAATTATTTAGAAAGCAGATTAGAACTCTGAACAGTGATAAGGAGCCTTTACTGGAGAAAAATGTAACCTACTGATTGATCCCAGGATAGATCCTAGATTCTTAGGAGTGCAGTAGGGCAGAAGTTGGAGAATAGTGAAAGATGCTTGAACATCATAAGACAGGCTTGAGAAAATATTGCATCTGTATCTCATCTTTTCATATTTGAGTAGCTGTTAGATGTGTCACAGTTTGAGGGCTAAAAATACAGTTCAAGAATTCCCAAGAATTTAAGCAATTCTTGTAAGGATCTATAATAAGTAATAATATTACTATAGAGGGTTTATCACTGTGTATTTATTTTGCTGGCAACCATAATTCTGTATATGGGTGACTGTTGTATTGTGAGCCCAAAAGAATGAAGCAGTAAAACATAGTGATTCTGTATTTTATGTAGTAAAGTTGGAGACCAGATGCACATATCTTAAGAAGGAAGGGAGAGATCCTACCGTGACATTCAAAGGAATCCTGTCTGGAGCTTAGATATTACATCTATTTATGTGAAGAGGCACAGAAATCATGTTAAGATATTTATGCTGAAAAATGTGGTTCCAGCAATTCGATCACTGAAGAATCCAGTTCTATCATTAAGAAAAGAAGTAGGTAACAGTAGATTTCTGGAAGTGCACTATCATTTGTAGAGATGAACAAGAGATCATTAATATAGTATTTGTGTGAGGGAAACTATTCCACAATATAAAAGGCTGTTAAACTAATTAACTAGGTATCAGTATTATTTTACTTGGAGTGATTTTTTCATATTTGCAGAATAACTTTACTGCTGATTTGCTCTTGTTATATTTGACTACATAGTGATGATAAGAGAGCAAAATTAACATAAAAAATTATCGTTCAGTGGTGGGGTCTATATTTTGTAAATTTCAGATTGCCCTTTCAGAGTCTTACACTTATTCCCTACTTGCATTCAATAATTGGCTTGAAGTCAGAAACATTGTGTTTGCAAAGTTTTGCCAAAAATTGGTTTGTCTCTGAAAGATTTTTATCTACATTGGTGGAGAAGTTCCGATTCTATTCAAAAATTCATGTAATTTCTTGCCTTCCTCTTTCAGTCAAAAGAAGGTGTATTTTTTCAATAATTCCTTTCTGTAGCTGTTTTTCTCATAGGTTTTATTTAACAAAATGCAAAAAGAAAATTCTTGAAATTATATATCTACCTTTTAAATGGATGGTACCAATAGCAGAAAATTGGAAAAAAGTCCATGCATAGAATTGTGGAAGTTACTGTTAAGTTATGCTGCATGAAACGTTATGTCCTGGCTACAAGTAAAAGTGAATTGTTTAAAAAAAAAAAAAAAGTTAAATAAGCCCTGGTAAATTTATTAACATTAGAATATATAGTTATATTGATTCAGAAATATTTCTTTTCTTTACTATCCGATGTAAGGCTGTTATATTTTTGAAGAAATGCTGTTACTTGTTTAAATGAAACTATGAACATACTAATAGAGTATATTTGTGTGTACACCTTCCAGGGTAAATGCATGATGGTAGTACAATACAATGGGAAATGCTCAACACAAGAGAAAACTCAGATTATGTTTGCAGTCTTTATTATTTCTTTGTTGTTGTTGTGGGGTTTTTTTTATTGTTACGTTTTTTAATTAAAACAACCACAGTCTGACAGAGGATTAATGTACATAGAACATTGCAAATACACTTAAAGAATGCATGTATGTGTGTGTATCTATATATATGTATATAATATTTGTAGCAATATGTAAAGAAAGGAAGGAGAAATAATAGATAAAATACCCTCCTCACTCTTGAAAAGGAGAAATTCTAAGCTTTGCTTTCTTTTTAAAGTGTGTTTATATATAGTTTTATCCAGTAATTCCTTGCTGAAAAATTACTATCAGTCTCTAGGTTAGGGCCAGGAACAGACTTCCTTTTTTTCCTTCACTCACTGTTCTTCTCACTGAGTGATAGGCAGGGAACCCTCTTGCTTCTTCTCTGGCATCAGGAATCTCACATTTCTGTTTCTCATTGCCCAGCTTCAGCAGAAAGAGCTGCTTTCATGCAGTCTAATTGTCTAAGCAGTTTCTATAAGAAATAAAATCTCTATTTTCAGCTTCCCAAAGAATGCTGTAATTACTAAGCTATCAAGAAACAGATTAATTGTAGCAGTGTTTTTTTAAAAAAAGAAAACGGTGGTCTATGTTTCCTGTAGAGCAACATATAGGGATGTCTTATGTGCATTTCGTATGCTGAGGAGGCATTTTATGGTCTGAATTCCAGATTTCCATGACATCTATTTTAGGCTTATAGGAAATTTAGCCTTTCTTCATAATTTCCTATTGATTCCTTATTTAATGTTCTGTTCACTGCCCTGAATGTGAGAAATCCCATTTTCTCTACCCAGCTATCTTCATGCCTTGTACAGAGAAGTCGGCCACCTTGCCTGCACTGTGAACTCTATTTCTAAATTCCCTCCCCTGTGTATCTCTTGATCTGAGTCTGACATGTCTCTCTAATTTTACATACCTTTTAGGTACATAGTATTCAACACGTGCATAAGTCATGGCAAATTCAGGATTTTAGTTACAACTTCGTACTGAAGAAAAAAAAAAGAGATAGATTAAACAGCAGGGAGCCTAGTATTAAAGTGTTGAAGTGAGTAGGTTTAAGGCAACAGAGAGTTATGCATAAAATTTTTCCTGACCTTGGAAAGGTCACTTAAGTAAAAATATTCAAACACAAGTATTTAAGACTGCATACTTAAATCGACACTGTGATGCCTGAGCATCGTAGGTTTTTTTTGGTAAAAGTTAGGGCTGTCTAGTTCTGACAATCAGATTGTTTATTTTAATATCCAGGTAATAGTTTATCTATGTAAATGTTTAGCTATGTATGTATGAATGTTTTTGTCTTACCATCTGATATCAGAATGTCTCCTGGAAAAAAGATCTACTGTCTGAGATTCTTCAGATCTCCACCATTTGTTGATCTGAAGTTTCCTTTTACCACATTCAAGAGGGAAAGCAAAGAATGTGAATCTTAAGGATTCAAACAATATACAGGGACAACTATATATCACCTATGTAGGTACATATTGTTTATAGCCTTCTTAACTATTATTAGCAGTGGCTTTTTCTGCAAGCCACTGTGTGAATAATCCTTGGTTATTCAAAGTAATATATCATTAAAGTTTATCCATTTTCCTGGAGGTAGTCCACGGGGTTATGACAGGAAAATGCTCCTGGACCTAGCCTTCCATATCCTATTTTATAGCTGATAATTTTAATTTTGCTCTTGTTGTCTCTCCAAGTTGAAAAATTTACTACACATAAATCACAGTGTCTGCTTCCAAGGTAATGTTCATTGCATATCCATACCTTTTCCTGATAGTAAGTAGGAATTACTTTCTGTTTTCAGCTACACACCATCTGTCCATTGAGAAAAAGAGAATATCCTCCTTACAAAGATCTAGTCCTCAGGAGATCAGTAGTTTAATTTTATATTCTCTACTCCTGTAGGAATATTCAAATGTATACTAAGAAAGATGCAGATCTTCACTATTTTTTAATATACTTTACACATCCTTCTCAGAATTCCATTTTCCCTGATTTACTTAATTTTACCTTCACTTCTCTCTTTCTCATAATCTTATGATGACATTTTCTTTGACAAGGGGCTGGGTACTTCTTCACTTGGAGACCAGCTGAGAATGTCTAATGACAGGAAAGGTTTTCTGGGAGTGAGTTCTCATAAGGCTGCCAGCACAGAAGGGATGGTTAGCATAAGCACCACTGTATTCAGCCTAAGAAGTCACAAAATAGTCAGCTCTGTTAAATATTTATTTTGTGTTGCAAATACTGAAGCTAAATCCTTTATTATTGTCTTGATCATAGTGTGTTCACAGGCACATTACTTACATTTACACAGTTTCCCTATAAAGGAAGAATATCTGCTTTCTTAAAAGACTGTCCTTCTTTCTAAAGGTCAAAGGGAGTCACTACCGTTCTGACACTGCGTACCAAAAAAAATAGAGCAGAAAAAGCTGTTATTAATTCCTATGCATAAATCTGTGCACATTTTAAAAAGCAGTAGTGGCTAAAGCTTATTTGTAGTAAGACCCACAGTTATGTTAATGCTGAAAAAGTACCTTTCGTTAAAATCACTGGAAGCAGTCAAGAATATTATTTATCCCTTTGAAATGTTGCAAATACCAAACTTGGTCTGAATCCAGACAGTCCTACATTCTGGAATGAGTTCATTTTGTAGTTAAGTCTTGCCATGCTTCTACAAAAGACTACAAGAGATCTCAAGTATCCAACTATCACTATTTTTTCCCTTCTGTTTATATATATTTTTTAAATTATGTTTCTTCTTGGTTACTATCTCATGATTCCCTCACTATGCTGCAATGGCATAATCCTGTGCATTTAACATTTAATGTTGGAAAGATAAATCATCATGAAACGGTTTTCTTAAAAGAAGAGTTTGTGGGTGTATGTCGTGGTTAATAGCAAGCATAAAAGAGGAATTCAGATAGTCAAAGAGCATGTTCTTTTCCAAAAGAAAAAGAAATACTATACTGAGTACTTTAAAAAATACTGTAGTACTGCAGTCACTTAAAGAGACATTTACTGATGTACTTTGGTGCCCAGACATCCCAAAGGTCTACAAACCTGTAGGTACTTTTCTAGAAGTACCTGTACAAACTGGGCATCATTGTCACCTAGAAAATAGTGGGAATTTGGACACATGCATGCATACTTGTGTGCTTCCCTATATTTTTTTGTTAAAACCTTCATCTTGCAACTACTTATGTCTGAGCAGATATGCACTGATTCCAGTGGAGCTTTTTTACACTGGGTCCAGCAGGGTTGCTCTGTCAATGTGCAGCATACTGCAGGAATTGAAGACAACATTTAGAGACATTCAGTATCTGTGAAGTTCTCACAAAGGAAGTTGAATTGAGGGGGTGAAAAGTTGGACTGATTTAGTTGAACCATTTTAAAAGGTATTACATCAATATGGAAGAATAATAACTAAAACTTAGTGAAAATCATGCTCTTTCTTGGTTTATAAAAGTTAATGTGGGCATAACTAAGTCCTGACTGCTTGAAAATGAATTATCAGTAAAAAAAAAAAAAAAAAAAAAAAAGAAAAATTTCAGTGTAAGGAGCACATCAATACAGACATGGAAACACCCAGGGAAACTTGCCTGAGCAAAAGAGATTTTATTCACCACCCCAAATGAACAGGTAACTTTAATTGATGCATTTTCCCCTACCTCTTGCATAAATGCTCAGAAAAAGACTGTGGCACAAATTCAGTGAAATGTTTAAACATGCACTAAAACTTAAAGCATGTATGTTGCTTCATTGACCTTGCTGAAGCTGCTCATGAGTCCAAAATTCCTCTCTCTACTGAGGCCAAAAATACTGCAGTCAAAGGGCTGATTAAAGATAAAGGAAGTGCAGTCTTCAGTTCTGGGGGCAGTGACAACAGCTATGTTAAGTAGTGGTGGTTAAGCTCCTGGATGTTGCAGTTTCTCCAAGCTACATTTTTTTTTTTTTTTCCCCTGAAAAAGAGATATTCAAGTCCCCACTGTACAGACAGAAGATGTGTCCACTATTTCAAAATACATTTTTTCTTCAAAATCTTTGCTTGGATTATTTAAGAATAAAAAAAGATAATTCTTAATGCACCACCACCAAAATTATAAATAGATTAAATGATGAGATATAACTGTTGTAAGCATTAAATCCTCTTTGATATTATGCTCACATCTGTGTCTGATCATGAAACTGTTAAAATTAAACACAATTATCTCTAAGACAGCTAAGATACTTTATAAAATTTAACCTCATTAGTACATGCTTTTTGAATTGTGTGTCTCTACATCTGCATTATGGACTTCTCTACATCTGCATTATGGACTATCTCTAAATTCCTTGTGAGTGTGTTCAGCCAGGGCTGTGAAGTGCTGAGGTGCTCTTATTCACAAAAAAAACCCCAAACCAAACCAAACCAAACCAAAAAAAAACACAAAAAAAACCCCACAAAAAACCAACCAAACAAAAAAAAGCCCTCAACAAAACCAGAGGTATCATATCTTCCAGTGTACTTTTTGATGCTGAAGTAAATTGTAAAGTTTTATGTTACTATCATCTTCCATTAACAGCCATATAATACATTTCCCCACAATAAGAATAAAAAGGTCTTAAAATGTAGCATGCAATCCCTGAACACAGGTAGCCTAAAGGTCTCTCCTGAAGAGCAGGCTTTTGTGCATTGGACTCTGTGAGGAACAAAAGGCAGCCTATACTGCCTTGATAATAAATGAACTACTGAGTGTTGGATTGCTACACATCTGTCATGGAAGGTGGCTGAGACACTGTTTTGGAAAGACATGCTGTCATCTTTCTTGCAGCTACTGTGGTTTTATTTTGGTACATTTAAAAAAACATAGGGTAGAATACTCTTCTGGTTTTGAAAGCAAGCTACTCCTTTTTTGAAGGAGCTGTGAGTGTAAATTTTAACTTTCATCTGATCGTAACTGCTTTAAAAATGTTTATGTACTGAAATCCAGAGCCCCAGTGAACATAAATGGTAAGCATTACCTAAGAAAACCAGTCTTTTAACATCTTTTAAATTAGTTGTCTTTTATTTCTGTAAAGCTAATATCCAAACTAGCAACAGTAAAGATGTCCAGGTTTCAATGAAATATATTTCATAAATTAGCTTATCATTGCACTGATTTAGCATGCCTAGCAGGTGAAAGACAAAAACATGTGTTATCTTCCCTAGGGAACCTTCAATGAATGTCATTCTAGCTTCATATGTCTTTCTTCTCTCCCCTTCTTGAACTGATATAAAATTCTAATGTGTGCCCTCTGGTTCCATCTTCATTGAAATCTAGCAAAACCGCTGAAGGTAAGATAGTGGCAATGGTGCATGAAAAAAGGGAAAGGAATACAGTGATTCATAGCATACTTGAAGAAAGTTGCAGTTGTTAACAGCACTACTTTTGTATGTAGACAGGTTAAAATATGTCATATATCAGTGTTAAAAACAAAGTTATTCATCTTGGCTATTTTCTGAGAGTTCAGAAAAAAAAGGTGGTAAAACCTATGCCATGTGCATCTTTAAAAATTATTTCACATGTCTCTGAAAACAAATCAGTCAATTTCAATGGTAGCAATAGTAAAGGTAGCACTTTTATATGGATTTGCCTGTGTAATTTCTGTAGTTTTGAATAGTGATTGCTCTTTGTTGAAAAGCTTCAACATATTTTCAGTCCTTTTCTTGTCCGTGGACAACCTATGCAGTGATTTCTTTTTTATTTTTTTCTTTTCTTGGAAATGATAATTGAAAGTATACGTGGAAAACAACCAATAAATCACATTGTCAGAATTTTAATTTATAGGCACCACATGGTCAAAAGTTCTTCTGGAATTTATTAAATTTGCACAATAAAATAGAAAATGTAACCAAATAAGGCAAAATGATTCTATTAAACATTGAACAAATCAATAGCAGAAAATTAAATGAAAATAACATACTTTGTTTCCCTGCATTCACAGTGATCAAAATTAAAGAATTAATAAAAGAGTACCTCAGAAACAAAACACTGTGACTGAGTTCTTTAGTCCTTCTCTGAAAGATGACAGGAATGTGTTGAGGCATTTGATATGTCAAACAAGCAGAACCTTGACCAAAAGATTTGACAGGCCTTGCTGCCTTCACTGGAACAGATACAGTCTGTGAAAGCTGGGAGGTCCAGCTTTATCATTCCCTTTCACAGCTAGAGCAAAAAGCAGTAACAGCCTCATCCTGCAAACCTGCATGAGTGGAATTGAGTAATTACTGGAGTAGCTGCTGTGAATTTGGAAATAGTGAACTATTTCCAAACTCTGAAATAAACTCTGAATAAAGTTTCTGCACGAGTACATTTGTGGGAGTCTGACTTGACGTGCTGGCTACTGGACTCTCACTGATGTCATGGAAAGCTGCACGAGTAAAACCACGTGCAGTGCTTTGAAAATGTGACAATGAGCACATCAGGGGAGTGGAACATCCACTGCCTTCAGAAAGGCAGCATCATGCTACACAATTGATCTTCAAGTCCTCAGTATAAGTCTTCTGCAGCTCACAAATGCGCAATCTGGTTTGGGGATTTTGTCCCTTGCTTTTTGCAGCTACATGTTAAAAGGCAACAATGATTTTAAGACAGTAAATCATTGGAAAGACCTTTAGCCACCCTATTCCTAAATGACTCATGACTGTACACAAGCCACTGACACCTAACTGTATATCAGGCTTGCATGACATTTTAAAGTAACTAAGGAAGTGGAGTTCTGGAGACAAATACTTTGATTGAGGATATTTTAATTGACTCATTGGACTTTGAATCAGCCTATGAAATTTTTCTTCATTAAACACTTGAATAAAGAAGGGAGAAATATAAATTATACTGACTGTGTAAAATAGATCATTAATGTGTTTTTGACAAGCCTGAGTCCAGTGTCGTATCTGCAGAGGAGACTTTTCCTCTTTTTCATACTTGAAATTAAAGAACCTACTGCAATTGGTCTTTCTATAATAGTGAGACTTTTCTTGGGTTTTTGACTCACATTTATGTAGCATTCCATTTGTAATTAAATAACACAAAAGGAAAAATAAGTAGGTGTGAAGGTCTTGAGCCACCAAAACCTTTAAGCACAACTTGTAGTGGTAACCGTGGGAATTCTATTGCCCTTCAATTGGACAGATTATGTGCTTGAAGTTAAGGATGTGTTTTACAGAATTAGGGCTTTAGTTATTTGGTTAATGTTTTTATTATCAAAGTACTGTCACTTTCCATATAGAAGATTCTAGATCATATGTTTTAGAGCTAGCAAGTGGTAACAAAATATGCTCTTTGTAAGAACACAACATATCCTTATTTGGTATTGAAATGATACAAACCAATTTGATTTTAATCTTTCTCACTTAATAAAAAGGCTTGGTTCTGCAGTAGAATAGTGGTTCATGTAGAAAACAAATTTTAGATCAGTAACACAATAGGGTAAGAAAACAGTAAAACACTTGCACATGGTAGATAAATTAAAAAAAAATTAGTGTTTCTTTCTAATATTTGTTTGCTGAATATAAATTGAACCAAATAATTTTTTTTCAGTAATACATATTGTATGTTAAATTATTTGCAAAAGGATTCCAGCCCATACTAAAAGCATTTCTGGACACACTGAAGAGAGTTTGGTTAATGTTAGTAACAATAAATCCCAAATATTTGGAGGCACACACTCCATATTTGTTAGATTAGAGATTCTAAATTACTGGTAATAGATTCAAGTGTGCAAAGAAAGAAAGCTGCATTACTCATAAGCATATGTATCCTCATATTCAAATGTAGTAAATTCAGTTAATCTTCAGCCCTTCTTAGTTTTTCATTCATGAGATGATACCTTTACAGCAAAAGCAAATAAGTAAAAAGTTTCTTTTACCTCAAATTAAAGAAAATCCACAATATTTTTTTAAATATAAGTTTGAAGTTAGTCTTCCACAGATAGCCAATTAAATTATGCTAAAAATGACATTTTTAATTAAACACCAAGGTAAGCATAAATGGATTTCAAAATAATTAATCAAACATCAAAAAATTGAAACCTTTTTCTGCTTGAGCAGCAGAAATGAAAGAACCAGTCTTCAGGTCTCATAGAGATTCAATCTAATTTAATTCTCTGTCTTCTCTAAATAAACATTCCTAAAACCTTTTTTTCATCTGGGGGAATAAGGATGAGAGGGGTAATCAATATTTCTAGCATTTTAATTAAAACCGTTAGTGGAATAAATCCATTTAATTATCAGTTAATGAAATACAAGGTCATTTACCTGACAGGAACTTTGAAGGTGGATTACTAGCTGGAATAAAGTAGAAGAACCCAATGTCACAGCCATTTAGCTTCTGTCAAATTTAAGGTTAAAATCCTTTTAGGCTGTTTAACCTATTCTCTACCATTTTCTATTATGTATGTCAATTGGCAAGAAGAAATACATGATCAAAACTTACCTATCTTTCATTTTTCTCCCATTTCTGCTAAGTTTCTAGACTTTCTTTCCCATTTTTTTTTGTCTTAAGAGGTGCAAAATGCCAATGAATCCTGGGGTATTTTGACTCACTGCTGAAGGTCTTACCCTTGAATGAAATTAGCATACTATGCTTAAAGATTGTCAGGAAATTATTACCAATTAAACAAACTAAACAAAAATGTAGCCATTATATATATTTATTGACAGGAAATACTGAATTTCTCTATTTTTTCATCATGTGATAAAGAAAAAATATGTAAGTTGGTTACAGAGAATTTTTAAGGTTGACATTCTCATTAGATGGGTAAGAAGAAAAGTGGAAAAAGAAAGTGTTCTCTCTTAACATGGCAGCAAATTTCCCATGCTTCTGGTAATGTTTCAGGAGGAGAGTAAATCAAGTGGAGAGCAAAAGTTCTGCCACAGATGCAAATAGTGAATGTCAGTATTGGCAAGCAGCAAGATCAACAGAGAAAGAAATACTCTTTTCAGGATCCTGGGACAACCATGCAATCAGAAGTTTTTTAAAAAAAATCACCATTTTAGTGAACTGTTTCTACTTTGCAGTACAATTTTAAGTTCACGGTTGATTTTATGTAATTAAAAATAGGTAATGCCAAATTCAGATAGATGTTAACTGGAATGATAAGATCATGCTGCTCTACTACCTTTTTTTAAAAAAGTGCCTATCAGAGCGACTGTTTCTGATGTTCCACTGTCTATATTATGGCATTTTAAACAGAGAAAAATAAAATGTAGGGTTGCAAATTGGTTTAGTAAGCTAACTTCAAAGTAGAATTCCCTTATTCATTGCCACTTTTGTAAGTGTAAGTCACATTTGCCAAATTAACCATAAACCTCCACAAAACAAAAATAATAGTTATCATTCATAGTTATCACTTCATAGAGGATGTTAACTATGTATTTTCATAGCCTAAGAAAAGTAATGGTTCTTAACAAAAAGCCACCGGCTGCCATATGTGACACACCATCTATTTTTAGTAACTACAGAAGTGTTGTAGGTATGTTGACAGTTCTGCTTCAGAACATGTCAAATCATATAGATGCAATTCTGCTCATACCTTGAGTATGTAAGGACAAGTATGAACTATAGATAAGTGAGGCAAAGTTTAATATCTTTTATTAGATGGCCTGCTGGAGTCAGAAAAAGAACAGAAAAATTAAGGGATGGCTCTCAGCACAGCTCAAGATGGGTGGTTGTCTATGGTAGGCGTGACCCTGCTGTTTGCACCTGTCCATGTCTATGTCGCGGGAAACCTGTAGCTACAAATGACTAACTTGGTGTAGAAGGAGTGGCAGCTGGTACAGGAGGGCAAAATACACTTCCCATGCGGAACAAAATACATTTGGTACTCCAGCCCTTCCTTCCTGCAGTAGTATTGGAGAAGTAAGGCTGATATTGCAAGCTTCAACACAAGTGAATAACTGACGCCTATATTGTTCTGTTTTCCTCATGATAAAAGGGAGCTATGTTCTTAGAGCAGTAAAATTCATTGACTCCTCTGAGCTTGCTTTCAGACTTTCTTTGCTTGCAACGTCATATCATGATAGTTATGTGACAGTAGTTATTCCATATCTTAAAAAGATATGTAGAATATCTTTGTCTGAAGTCCTTATCTTTAAAATTATGAGTTGAGATATATTTATTAATATTTGTCAAATGATTTGTAAGAGCATGTTCTGCTTGCTTAAAATAATAATAATAAAATTGCCATTTACTTTGGCAGAATACAACCCATCCTTCATTTTCTAGATTTACCTGTTTTATTAGAGGTGATAGAAGATTTTGACCCTTAGCACTGTAAAGACCTCACTGGGGGGAAAAAAATGGAGAAACCTTTCAAGATGTCATGAACACAATGCACTTTATTCCATGTATAGTTCTTATTAGTGAAAGTCATGAAACTTCTTTTACACAACTGTTTACTAAAGAAATCACTGTGCTGAAGAAAGTCATCGTACCTGCTACACTGACCAGTTTGAAAGACTGATGTCTGTATTTTAAAACTGATGGATTTAGCAGATTTGGAAGATGCTTATTTATGATGCATATTTATATTAAGATGCATATTTATATTATATGATAAGTGTGTTTTTACTATGCTAGGACTGTTTTAAGCAGTTCATTTTTAAAGAGAGTCTGAACAAATTTGCATAAGGAAACTCAGAAGTGGTGATACAGATGAATGAAGATCTGATATTTATATGATAGAATTTCGCATCAGTTATTCCTAGTTTTTATTTTGGTATTTAAAAGGGAAGCATATGTATTTTAACTCTGTGGTAACAGGACTAATGAAGAGTATAGTGTTTGTAAAATCTGTCACCCAAACTTCAGGCTCACACAGGTAGCACAGCAAGCTGTGAAAACAAGCAGAACCTCTTTTTCACTCAAACCCAGCCACACTTGCAGATTACTGCAATCAAGATTGAAGTTTCTCTTTGTGTACTTCTCATTGCCCAACAACAGGGAGGATTCCTCTGAAACACGGAAAGAGTGACATATAGATAGAGGTAGCTATTGTGTTGCAATGATGAACTGAGGGTGATTTGCTGATGCGGCTGTAGGGCAACTGGCCTTGTGCAGAACTGTGGCATTTTCTACAGATAAATGAGGGCTTCTGTAGCACATTGGTCAATACACTGTGGGTTCTTTACCTCAGGCTGAGTCCACCTTGATTCTCAAGGTGCTGCTTGGAATTTTTAGAGAACAGTTTTAAAATATTTTATTCTTGTTTCTTTGTTACTTACCATGGAAAAAAATATGTAGTTAAATTCAATCTAGTAAATAAGACATAAAATATTGGTGGATTCATTCAGCATTACATGTTAATCTGAATGTGCAAAGACCTAGGATATTGTAAAAATCACTGTTTTATAAGTATCACCACATTGCTTTACAGAAAACAATAGTGTCCTGATCACTATGAATTGCTCAGATATGTCAGGACAGATTTTTAACTAATATATGTTGGTTTCAATATTGCTGTGCTTTTGCAGGTTATCAAATGTGTCGAATTCAAGAGCATGCCATGAAAAGCACTCAACAAAGTATTCTTTTAGCTGTAATGCTCTTTTACTTTCAGAGAGAACTGTCAAAATTCCAGAATATGTCCTGCAGAATCCCACAAAATCTGGCACCAAAGAGATCTAGCTTTTTTAGCTGCAAGCATTGTAGATTCAGTATCTGGAAAGCCTTATGTTTGAGATGTGTGTGTGCTGTGAATATGAAACGTAATGTAGGATTTGTTCCCTTGGAGAAAAAGGGTTTAAAATTGATTAAGTGAATATTTTCAGTTTTAAAGAGTGTTTTTTGTCTTCATGTTTCTCTCATTAAAGCGCTTTCCCATTTAACAAAAGAAACAAACACAGTCGTAATGTGACATTGATGTGGTACTTGTAAGGAGCTTCAGAAAGGACATACTCATTTCTCTGCACATGTACATGCTGTCTTTGAGATCTGCAGATATTTGGATGCAATATGAATAGAGTATATAATCCCTTAACATTGTCCATTCCTTTCACTGCCAAATGCAGTGGAGGTTCAGAACGTGCAGAAATTGTAGAAACAGATCTGTGTTTAAACTGACATTCAAACACCCAGCATCTTTTAATGAGAATTATATAACAATAATTAATATACGTCCCACCTGTATGTATTGAGAAAAAAAAAAACCACAGGAAGTAAAGTGAGTGTAGGGGATCAGAAATCTTCTTTATGATAATAATGAGGTCAGAGAAATGGAACTTACCATAAAGCAATGCTATTGGGATCATATGGGTAAATGCATAGCAGAAGGAAAGGAGTAGGAAGATGAAGGTATCTTTTCATTGTTTGCAAATGTATTTTGAAAGATGCTGAGGTTAAATTTTATTTAAAGAAAGTTTTTAAGCTGAAGCTCTGCACTGTTTAATTTCACAGGCTTGAATGGTGTTCCTTATGTTATATGTGCCTGGGAACGTACTATGCTTCTAAATAATTTTTAACTTCAGAGGCAAAACAAAAGTCCAGAGCCAAAAAGAACTTGTCTGTATCAAAGAAATATTCCTGTATTTGGTTTGAAAGCATGAGTGTAACTACACTTGTTCCCTTGCTTGTGCAAGTTCCCTTGATTACAGAGGTTGTACAGCTGTAAATGGGACCTGCTGTGCAGAAGGGCTGATCTTGAACCAGCTCAGTTGTATCACTTCAGCTCTCCAGTTACTTGATGTCCCAAAGATGATGGTGCTCAGCAGTGGGCTTTATGACACAGTAGGACAAAAAGTTTTGGAGCAAGAGGCTTGCTCTTGAAGATATTATTTAAGGCTCTGAGCAAACCTAAGAAAATGTTCAACTCATATTTGCAAACGTGGTTGCAGTCATAGGCTTGCTTATTCTGGGGAGCACCATGATGTTAAAACAAGCATCATGAAAAGCAAAGCTAGTACCGTTGGCACACCATTTGTTTTTAAAATGCCAGCTCTGGAAAATAATGTCTTGGGTTCTGCCATAGAATTAATAGGAAAGAGTGAGTCTGAATACAACTGAAATATTTTAGTTTATAAAGTGGCTAGATATGTGTATATAGTATATATATTTACAAATTTCAGGCAAAAGTTTTGAAGTATTATGTGAGCTTTCTTCATATTTGAGATGTTCTTAAGAAATCTTTACTACAATTTTAAGTGCTCAGTTAAAACATGGAGGTACATTTTATATGTCTATTTCTCTTTTTAAAATATCTTGATGTATTAAAAAAAGAAGTATTGATATGTTGTATGATCTACAGTCTTGGAAAAAATAACATAGTCATAACTGCAGTTTTTGTGATGCATGAAGATCAGATTTTTTAATGTTGGTTAATGCTTTACTAATTAAAGTGTGCATGTTAATTAAAGCAGAGGCTAATGTTAATTACCTATATTAATGGAATCTCATGTAGCACCTGCCTGAAGCAATGGGTTCAATTTTCAAAATATCTCAATTAAGACTGAAACTTTTGATTTGCATCTAGTAGGGTTTCAATTAACTGCATTGCAAACTTAAATAACACACTTAAAGGGATAATATCACCAATCACATGCAGCACAGTGGAATTGGTCGGTTCAATTATTGACTACAGCTGTGAGAGCTTTCACAGTTGGTAGGTAAGTACTATGGTATTGGCAAGTGATTATTGTCTAGGGCTGTCATCACTTCTGTGGCAGTTGTAAGAGAGATGTTAAATTGCTGTACTTAGGTCTCACTGCAATTCCATTGTTGAGGGAGACAAAAGTAGAATGATGTTTGCTCACATCCAGCATTTAACGGTGAAGATTCAGCTTGTTCCTCTGAAATAAATGACCACTGTTCCATGACATGGTAAGGCATTTTATCAAATGGGAAAACAGCATTTGTGATAAAGTGCACAATGTTTCAGTGTACTTCTCAGCCAAGCCATGAGATGTGATTGTATTCCCAATCTCTGTTTCAGCCACCACAGCATTACGTGTTGACATAGGAGCTTTTAATGAGCAGCTTCAGGAAGCGATTAACAAAGCACTAGAAATAGATGCAATCATGCTGATTGGAAATTCTACCTAAGCTCCATAAATAAGACCATAATGTCCTGCTACCATACAACTTTCTAGGGTAATTATTCCTGATAGCTCCAAGACTTGAACTTTTAATCTGAGCCTACTCCAATAAGACACTGATGTTTCAGTTACAATGAAACCAAGATCCCAGAAAAAGCACGCTAACTTTTGCTGGTTTGGGCGCACAGCTGAAAAGTAAATATAGGGTTTCGTGATCGAATCCAAATTTTGTTTGTACATGTATGCAATAGTATATGTAAGCATAGTTCCTATGTGGCGTCTCTGGAAACAGACTACTAGAGAGTCAGGTTTCAACCATGTTCAGCAAAGAGAACCTAGAGCACAAGGTTACCTGTGTGGCTGTATTATCGGGATCTCTCACCTGTACCTATGTATTTTCCTGCTAAAAATACCCTTAGGCCTTAGACCATCCCACTATATGGGTGCCCGTGCCTATTACAAAACCTCTAATATTGTAACACTCAGGTTTAATACCTCCATTTTAATTGTTTTGCTTTTGTAATAGCATTAATCTACACAGTATCAGTTAATCTGTTTTAAAAAATGGTGAGATTAGAATAAGACCTTTTTACCTAACTGCATTTAAAATATTTTTAAAAAACGTTTTAACAACTCTTGACTTCCGAGTTGTCATGTTTTGACCTCTCTTGGATCTAGATTAATCAGTGTGCAATGATTTTTGTTGCTGTGTTCTAAGAAGCCTATGTCCCACGTCATGTTGCACAGTCATTAGATAGTTTACAACTCATGCTTGTTTTTGTCTCTGAAAACAGATTAAGGTCTATTGTAATCTCAGCACCTAGAATCCCTGTGTAGTAAAACTCAACTTCTTTAACAGTATAATGTAAAAATGTAATTATTATCTTATTTATGTTACTGGAAATGTACATCTTTTAATTAAAGCTTCCCCGTGACATATTTTTTGTAGTAATTGAACTTCAGGTTCCTTGAGTCAGTATGCATCTTATTTTAGTTGCTGAAAAGTCACATTTTCATGGGTCAGGCGTAAACTAAAAAGATGCATCAGGTATGATTATTATACTGTGATAGGTTATTTTCATCTCAGTTACACATCCTAATGTTGCTGGAAGGAAAAAAAGGTTAAATTCTGTGATTGTATAGTCACATGAACATTTGTTTCATGTGTAAGTAATTTTTGACATCTATAACTTGAGAGGGATGATTTTGCTATTCTCAGTCTGGTTCCTTTTCCTTTAGAAATTAAAATGGTTGTTCATATCCATTTAAACATCTGTCTAAACTGTAATAGAAATAGCCTGATATCTCCTGTTTGTTGGACTCTTGGTAGCAAAGAACACTGTAATAATAAATCTTGTATTAATATGGCAATATTAACTACATTCTAAATGAGAAATAATACAGCACCAAACAGGCAATATCTCGTGTAATGGTCATGTCTTTGATGAAAATCTGTTGAAATCATTGTATTTACAAGATTACTGAGATTAGGTCTCTCTGGGTATTAGTTGGCCCAAAGGCACTTAGCCAATTAAGGCTATTGGAAAAAATGAAAGCAATCCAACCTGAAGCTTCCTGAAAGGAATCTTTAATACCGTTTACTGCTCTTGCTGTATAGAGACTATAATATAGCACTTCCAATATCTTGAGCATGCTTCATTTGCTTTTATTTAGCTAGAGTGTTTTTCTTAGGTCTGAGATGGAGAAAAAAGTTTAATTCATTGTTCAAATTACGAAGTAATGTTGCTTAAAAAGCACCCTGAATGAACAGTTCTACAGTATCATTTTATCAGGGAACACGGAAGGAAGAAGGCAGCCATGCAAATTTGGGTGGACTTCTGTTAGTGGTGATTTGAAAGGCACTACTGTAAAATTCTTATTCTTGCACTTCAGTACTCATACTCCTCCTGGAATGTTTTCTTTATAAGTTAAGACCCTAGGTGCTTTAGCCAAATCAGCTGTGCCTGGAAACATGACAAGCTTGTAACAGAGGTCTTGATGAAGAGTATAACTCCAAATACACAGAAAGCAGTCTGTTACACTGTTAAACTGTTTGGTTCTCCACAAAAATGGAAAGAGCAAGTCAGTTGGGTCACCTTAGACAGTTGTGGGCTAGAATGTGTAGTATATTTTTTGAAGTGTTCACATAAGACCCGGTTGTGCAGTCTTTGCTCTGGAAAATTTCCTTTGTACATTGTGGAAAGCTTACCTAACTAAAATATCTAAGGAATCTGAGCACTGGATATTGGCTTTACTTTTAAAGTTATTTTTGGAACTTTGACACATATA